>OZ038395.1:47794672-48994672 GCA_964036045.1 Eutreptiella sp. 'Long Island Sound 2002'
AGAACTCTCTTCGCACTCTCCAAAGCACGCGCCTCACCCCCGGTGTGTGTGTGGGGGGGGGGGGGATTGTGCGGGGTGAGTATGGCCGTTGAAGGCGGGTGCACGTACTTGTTGGGGCTGAAGGGGGCAGGGCCACAAATGGCAAGAGGTTGGGAGCCTGCTGATGATGCCACCGTGGCGATGTCCCCATTTTGGAACTGCCCCAGCCGCTGGCATTGTGACTTTGGGGGCCGGCGCCTGGCATTTTGACTCTGTGCGGGTATCAACCTCGGTTATCGACTGCGGGGGGGGGGGGGATTCGGTTTCTTTGTGTGTACGGCAAGCTATGCTGTTGCTGTAGGGTGTGGGTGTGGTGGTGGGGGAGGTGAGGGCAAGTTCTGGGTGAGAGTGGAATGTAGGTACCTCGGCCCTGGCCATTCCCACCGCTGTGCACTTATTCCCGTGCATCGCCGACGAGGCACGTGCACAGAAGCCACACGCCTTGTGGAAGAAGGAGGTGGAGGACTCCTGCCTCCGGGGGGAACGCTGCTGTCTGTCCGCCCCACCGGCCCACCAACCGCCGGACCTTGGCCTCTAAACCGCCCGCAACCGCTTTTGGCAACCTCCAAACCGCGCATGATCCCCGCCCCCCCACGACGGCTCTGAACTGAAGGTCCAAGAACACCAGGACGGACAGACAAATCACCGTGAAACGTTGTGAGACCAGCGACACCCGCCAGAAAGGCAGGGCCCACCGGCCGCATTCCCTGTCGAAAGAGGGCTCCAGGACCCCGACTTCTGCACGTTTGGCATGTGGTCGCACTGCCCATTGAACAACCGCCCGCCCACTACCGCGCGTATCGCCCAATGACTGATCTGAAACGCAGTCCCCCATCCCCCGCCCCCCCGGACCAGCGCACGCCGGCATGGCCCGCCCCGCCCCCGCCCCCGCCCCCAGTGGCTGAGGTCCGCTCACACGGCGGCCCTGCACACCCTCAGGCCCGGCCCCTCTGGGGGGACGGTCCGCAGCCTCGACGCCCGGCCCGTCGTCACGCACCGCAATGGGGGGCCTTTAGCGGGCGTGACGGGGGGTGGCGCGTCACTCTGACCCACGGGGACCCTCTGCCTCTGCCACACTCCAGTGGCATGTGCGGTCCATCGCATTGGGCCGGGTCCGGGACCCCACCTCCCAGACACCCCTCTTCCCCCTTCGGGCGTCAGCCGGCTCCGGTGTCCAGCCCCTCTCCCGCCCCCCTTTTCCCGGCCACAAACCGCATGTGCAGGGGTGTATTAGAAGAGAGTAGGAGGGGGGGGGGGGCTGAGACCCAAAAATTCGTGTCTCAAAAATTGCCCGACCAGATTTTTCCTTTCGCAAATGTTGTTTTTTCGCACCATGGTCACTTCGGTGGGGGGGGGGGGGGTCCTATGGCTGTCAGCTGTTCGAAATAAACATCCCTGCGCTTGTGTTGAGGGTGTCCAACAAAGCACAACAATCGCCAGCACCCACGCGCGCACACAGACTGCATCGGCAACAACACCGTACCTGCTCACCCGCCAGCTTTGTCCTGCCGTACACACAAATTGGGTCCGCCTGGCTCTCAACAGCGTTTGCTTGTCTGCCATTGTACACTGTGCCATACATGAAAGATGACACCCGCGATGCCGCACACAATGGGGTCTGGGGGAAAGCAGTGCAGGGCTTTACTGTCCCAGTGTGAGGAACAAATCTGGTGCCTGCTACCCAGAGAGCAGTGGCTGAAGGGCAAGTGCGGTGTTTGAAGGGTACCCGACAGCGGCGAGGGTATCGTATTGGTGTTCTAATGGAGACATGGGCAGTCAGTGGACGGTACACAAGCCAAGGTTCTCTCTCTCCCCCCCACCTCCCCCCCCCCTGCCCTCTTTCTCCCTCTCTCTCTCTCCCTCTGTCTCTCTCTCTCTCTCTGTGTGTGTGTGTGCGTGTGTGTGACGCCCAAGCAATTCAAACCATGCTCAAACTGCAAGGTTCAACATCTACGCCCTACAACTATGCGACCGAACCATGTGTCCCGATGTCTGTTTGCCCCGTCAACGGGCTTCACAGAACCGGGTTGAGGCTGCTTTACACGCAACACGTGTACGGCGTGAAAACCACCAACGACAAGTTCCAACCATCCGGTGGTGTTCTCCATGGGAAGTCAGTTGCACTCACTTCCTGCGGTGAGTACTCCAACAAGCCCGATGTTCCGCCCGAGCTGCGCGTGTTGGCCCCGCTGAGACAAAGCGGGGACTCGGGGTCTGGGAGGAAGCCTTCTGGCACCTCGGCTTCCGGACCATCCTGTATCTCTCGCTGTTGTACCGCAGGTGGCGTAGCTGATTGGTGGGGGGGGGGGACTGGCATTTGTGCCTGCCTCACTGACTGCATAGAGAAACGAGTGCATAGAGAAACGAGTGCAGGATTTCGCGCTTGGGCGCCTCTCCGGCGTCCCACTGGACCACTGCCGGTCTATCGGCGCACTGCTGTTGTATGTGACCGACAAGGGGCCAGGCTTCTCTCACTCGCTTGTACCAGGGTGTCGCTTTTCCCTGAAGAACCCAAGACGGTACATTTAATCGCAAATCTGCATTGTGACAAGAAATCACTGTGTGTGCATGAGCACGCGTGTTTGCGCGGTACTATTATGGAGGGCAAAAGCCGATTAAAGTCCTGGAGGTACTATTATGGAGGGGAACGGCCTATGAAGGTCCTGGACGCTCTTGTGAAGGGACGGTCAGGGGGTCACAGTGACAGTCCCCTGTACGACTGTCTGCTGTCTTTAGGATCAGACCTCCTCACGGCGGAAAAGGGCTCAGTGGGCCTCTGCCCGGCGCTCATTGAAAGAAGCGCGGTGCAATTACTTCCATGCCCTCCCTGTTCATGTGCACCATTCAAGGCCTCCTCGTGTGCCGGGGTGCCTACTTCTTGACCCTCAACCGCTTACAAGTGCCCCAGGGCTGCTCAGTCCAGATTCACATGGCCTAGAACTGCCACAGGGCTCTCCATCGCTCGCTATCCAGATCCTTTCCTGCAGCCACTGGGGCTATGGGTTGCTGGCACTGGCGTGGGAAAGATACGCCATGGGGGCCCTACTTCCCGCACCTCGTGGCTGCAACTGACTATTTAGGGCCCTGCATAAGTCCATGGCCCTCGTAGCAAGTCCCCTGGCGCGCGCCGCAGGGACCCCCACCCCCACCCCAGCGCACACATTGTGACACGTCACCAACGCACGATCCGCATACCGATGTCTGTGGACAAGTGCACCAGGAAGCACGTGGGCGGCAGAGCGTCCACCAGCCACGCGGGAACGTTCACCTTTTCTGCGGCTTCGGACTCCCGTTCTGCCTGCCCCAGATCTGCACACAGAGCACAGAGACGGCCTCAGTGTGCGGGTACGAGGGCGAGCCCGCTGGCGGGGCACGTCGTGCGGATGGCACTGAAGCCCGCTGCAGTGCGGTACAGTGCACATGTGGGGGGGGCGGGGGGCACCAGGTGTGGGCCCCACACTCATGGGGACTGCCCCACGGGAGGCATCAGTGCGCTCCACAACAAAATGCACAGCCAGTATGACCCACAGCACACGGCAGCCCGTTGGTCTGGTAACACCCTCGTCACTGGCGCCGTGGCGTTGCCCCACCAAAGCGCTCCGTGCGGTTTGGAGTTCGACCGTCACCAGGGGCACCTGGGGCTAGTGCCATCCTTTCTTTTTGAGGAGGGCAATGTCTTTTGCGTTTGTTGAGACCTGACGTAGGATGAGGTTCAGCTGCATAAAAAGAGGGATCTTTCCATGTTCCCAAGGGGTCCATAGCTGATCCTTGGATGACTCAGGCTTCTGCCTCGAGGGTGCGTGATGGACCTCATGTCTGTCGCGTTCTGGGCGTTGCATCAAGAAGGGGCTGGGACCAAAACACAGGGGGCACATGCGCACATGCCACAGCGACACTTACACACCAATCGGACGAACAGCATTCACGATGCGCATGGTGCATGGGACACCCCTGGGAGGCGCCGAAAGGGAAAACGGGGCACTCAGAACACCCGTGGCAGAGTTCGCGCGCACCACCAGAATTTGCAGGGCAAACGTCGCGCCCAAGTTGAGACGCGAGCGAGATGGACAGCCCCCCCCCGCCCCCCCTGCCCCGTACGCTCTGTTGTCCGGTTCCGCTTGTCCAAAGTGTGCACTCATGGCTCCATGCCGCCGGCTGTATCGAGGCCACGTCAATCACATGTGCAGTCATGGTGGCTACATGTCCCCTGCCAGGGCCACACTCCAACGAAAGGGTGCATTCTTGTCTGTGTCTACCAGCAACAGTGGCTGGTTCAGGCAGGGGCTGGGGGGGCTATGGAGGTGGTACAAATCGGTTTCGATGCTTTTCATGGCTGGTTGAGGTCTCCAGAGAAGACTGAGCACTTGGAGCATGCACGAATGATGCGCCCACAGCAGGAAAAGGCCCCGGCACCCGCACAACTCCTACGCCCACCATTCACCACGCCCCATCGGTGAGGCACACCAGAAATGGCCACACAGTTGACAACAACATCGGGTTTGAAGGCCCGGACGAGGGCGGCGAAGGCCTCCTTTGCATCCGCTGCCTTTACGTCCAACTGCAACGAAATGCGTGCCATTGGAAGGCGGCTGTTGCCATGTGCCATGCCGCACGGCCGAGGGCCACACGCCCAGGGCACACCCACACAATCGGTACTCTGTGTGGCGGGCGCATGGGGGCGTCCTTGCACTGTGCGCTACTTTTAGACCAGTTCCCCCCAGAAGAGCCCCCGGGCACAACCCTTCCAAACGCCCTTAAACCAGGTAATCCGAACTACCCTAGCTCAAGACAGTTGCAAGCTACCGCCCCTTCACATAAAACATCATGCACAATGGGAAAAGCCATGAACGGCGATGGACGCCACCCCGGGCATTGGTTAGGAATATAGGACACTAGATGTCTAGAGACACAGGGGTTTCCATGGCCAAGCAATTGAATGGCGGTTACTCAGATCTGAATCAGAATCAGACCACAATATTTAAGTAAAATTTCAGAGGGTCCAGGTTCTGGGGTGGGAGACCACTAGCCTTGACCTGAGGAGAAAAGTATGGCTATATCACCCCTGCCTTCTCGGGGTACCCGTGGTGGGGAGAAATCAACCTAGAAAAGAGTGAATGTGGTGGAAATGAGCAAAAAAGTGTGAGAAAGGGTAGAAATGGGTGAAACCGGGTAAAACTCCAAAAATAAAATATTCCCAATGTGGAAGAAGCATCAATACCTACTCTCAAACACCAATGATGCCCCTAGTATCACAAGTATGGGTCGCTAGTACGGCCACACGCCCAAATAGTTGCACTGTGCGTGCACTGCTAAGTGCGCCCACCATAAGTGCGTCTCCCGGACCATCATTGGAGGTGCGGGTCTTAGTGTTGATATTCATCAGAGCTACTGATCAACAGGCCCTAGTCTGAGTCCCGTTGCAGGGGCACACAACGGCGGGCTATCCGGGGCGGTACGGTGTCCAGTGGTGAGGGCCGTCAGAAGAAAGGAACATGCCCACAAGGGGTGAGGGAGGGTGTAACAACGAGGGTATGCGGGAGTAGGGCTTTCCCCTGGCACTCCCCCTGTACAACGCCCCCGGCATTGTCCCTAAAATATCCTCCCGCCCACGGACATACGCCCTGCGGACAGGGCGTGCATGGCGCACGGCGGACCGTGCAGCAGCCCAGACCTGGAAGAATTCACGGACCCCGATGATGGACGGACGGGTCGTGCCATACGTCACTGCAACCTCGAATTCTGTCGAGCGCAGCGCGAGATCCCGGGCAACAAACTGCCTGCACGAACGCGGGCGGGGGATGCCAACCCCGATACACCCTGTGCCACGGGCCAGCCCCCACACCATGCGGACACTGTGGACACTGTGCAGAGGGTGTCGGAATGGCCCCTTGGCAGATACGTCTGGAGGCTTTGGGGCTGCACTGTTATGTGGCTGCTATGCCGAAGGGCAGGTACCCCGTCTCCATTCGATCCGATGTCGGTGACATTGATGCCCCGTGGGAGTTGGCTCCGGTGAAACAGTCCAAAAGGGGCACGTGGGGCATGCCTCCCCCCTTCGACCAGTTCGTCCGCGTGACGGGTCCCCAAGACACCCCCAACCCGTGTTCACGCCTGTGCCCCACCCAGTCTGCTCTGCCAAGCTTTGTCATGTCCATCCAGCCTCCTCCTTGACACCTGAACGCCGGGGCCTCTGGGCTGCACGACTGCGTACCATGTGCCCTTTTTGGGTGTGGAAGGGGTGGTCCTGCACGGGCATTGGGGGTCCTCCATGGACCTACCCACCCGATGTCATGGGTAGTGCATGCGCTTCAGGGCTCTCAACGGTGTGGACATGGCACGTACTCCACTGTCTCCCCTACAACATCAACAACGTCCCTTGCAGGGCTTCCATTTTCCCCATGCCTGAAATCATCCCCACCAGAAGCTCCACAGCGGATCCCTGCCGTATGGAGATCTTTAAGAGCGGAGGAGTAATTTGGCTATATGCAACCCACGAGGGGGAACACTGGATGCGGTACGGGTGCGGTAAGGAAATTAAAATGCAGCGGACCCCAGGCAGCCATGAGTTTCATGGATTTTGGGCAGTGCCCCCCATTTTCAAGCTGTTTTCAACACCATTTGAAACTACTAGAGCCAATCTGGGGGCCCAAAAAGTAGTGTTGCATGTTTCTCACCCACGAGAACACTGCATGTCAGCGGCAGGATCCGTGATGGACCGAACGTTCCAGCCTGTGACAGGTTCATGCCCAGCTGGGCTGCCTGCAGCCAGAATGAGCGTGAGGCTTGTCAATATTTCTGCAACTTTTTGTTTATGCCATTGAATCTCAGTCTATTTCAGCAATCTTCGAGTTTTTCTGTCCATTAATGGCTGTACTGCACCATGGGGGGGTGTCACTGTGCCACAAGCGCTCGGGCACTGACGGTATTGGGGAGGGCTGATGGCGACTGAGTCAGACATCGGGTGTGGGCGGGCCCTACTGAGCGATGGCTGTGACTGAGCTGTGCATTGCTCAGCAGTGCATGTCGCATGGCGGAGAATCCTAGCGAGCGTCGATTTCCAGGGATACTTGTGCCAAGTCTGGACCGGGCGCGCATCATTTGCACACCTTTCGACCCCGAGACCTCGTAATTCCCCCCACGAGAAAAGTAGGATCCCCTGGGGGCCTTTCCACAACGTGTACTCCGCTGCATTTGGCATCATTCCTCAACGCCCACTCAACGTGTCACACACACGGTCTGGTACACCGCGCGTCGTGTGTTCTGCACCCCCCCCCCCCCCCGGCATTCCCCACGCACGCCGCGTCAAGTGGGGCAGTGGCCGCGACTGCCCTGACCCACGTCCGCCTGACAGGCGCTCTCAGAAGGGCACTCATCCCTCCCCCGCCCGTGCCCCTGCTCGACCCGGGCCAAGTGACGGTCCCCCAGCCCCGGGGCGTTGGTCTGCCATGAACAATGGCTTGAAAACCAGCCAATGGGTGAGCCTTGGGGGCGGAAGCATTCTCAATGCACCGCAGCAGTGCATGGCAGAGACCAGGGATGCACTTAAAACAAGGAGGAGGGGGGACCCCCCTCCCCCTTCAGTATGCCGGTCTCCCCCGGTCCAACTGCTTGTATCTGCTGCCGACTGCCTCCCCACCGGTGTGTAACCGTCAGCACTCGCTCCACTACCGTTTATCCAATCGCCAGCCATTGCTTTTGTCGCAGCTCTGGTCTCCCTCCCCCTCCAGCGCATCCCTTAGGGTGTTGTTGCACCGCGCCCGCACCGCGCCCGCACCGTGGCAACTATTAGTGGTCACACACCGGTGCACCATCCCAAGATGCACCCATCCAAACAGCCCATAGAACCCTAAAAAAGTTGAGTTGCAAGCACAAGACCTGCCTTCCTCGGTTGCTTTTGGTGGTTGCGAGTAAATCCCAGAGCTTCTGGGTCGTTTTTATTCCTTCCCGGAGGTCTCTTAATGTCACCAGGAGGGACCCTAGATATACACCCAAAGTTTGCATTGCCCGCACACTGTGGCAAGAGCGCCCTCCCTGGCAGAGACCTCTGCATGAAACACATGCACTGGGCCCTGACTGGAACAAGGCCCACGGACACGTGTGCGCCTCAACCACCTCCTCAACGCCGGGAGTGGGCCCCATGGCAGCGACAGCCACACAGTGGACTGGGCCGCCGGGCGGATGCAGCCCCCTCCTGCCTCTGCCCCCCAAATCCTGAGGGCGCGCCCGCTGCCCGTTTCCACGGTCCTCACGCCAGACCACATGCACCGACGCAGAGGGCCACGAGGCGCTGGACATACCCCAAGTACCCACTGCCTCCGGCCACGAGTACACGGCAGACGGACATGTTGGAGGCCCTGCCACAAACGGGGGGCACAGAGGCGCACCACTGACCACCGGGGGCGGGGCATCGGAACCCATCCCAATTTCCGAGCACCTCTGCCGCCCTCGCTCGGGGCGGCCACAAACCTCACATGCAACACTGCAGGCACCTTCCGCACCCTTCAACCCACACAAATTTCCAAGCACCTTCCCTAAGTGCCCACCGCACCCACGTTGTCCAAGCAGCATTTCCAATGCAGGGCCATGGCGGGGGGGCTGCGCACGGCGCACGTGCCATGCAGCCGGTCTGAGACACGGGTGGTGCCCATAGACGTGCGGTGTTGTGTCCACACCACTACGTCTGTACCGCCCGAGGCCCGAGGCTGCACCATTCGTGAGGAGGGGGTGACAAGCCCCCCCCCCCCTCCCTCAGCCACATCAGCCGGTGGCCCAGCACGAGTCCCTTCACGCGCACACTGCTGGACCCACGAGGGCCTCCCCATGCCATGCGACAGAACAGGGCCGTCCTGCGGAGGAAGGGATGGGGTACCACAACATTGGGTCCGCCCCCCCCCCCCCCCCACGCACAGCACCTCCTTCAGGAAGGCATGCGGACACAAACGCTGGCGGGCACATCCCCCTTGTGTGGAGCGTGGCCTGGCCTGCTCTCTGCACCTGCTGTCGTGGTGGTGGGACCCAAGACTGTAAGCCCGTTGTCGAGAAAGGTCAGCAAAGCGCGGCCCGGGGTAGACATCTACGACTTACCTCTGGGCAGCACCGCACGTTTGGAGGACCGTGGAGCGCACGCCGTTGTGAGTGGCTTTGATGTGATGGGGGGGGGGCATAGCGGACGGGTCCAGACCCCAATGCAATGCCCTTCACGTCCGAGCACGGCCTTGTCTGAGGCACAGTGCCCTCGTGTGACCGCTGTTCTCTGGGACCCGGGCCGGTGCTTGTGCCAGGGGGAGGGCGGTCATGTATGTGCGGCATGTGTATCTCCCGGCAGGAGCACAGCGGGGGGGGGGGTGTCTCACTGCAGCCTTTCGGAGAAGTTTTGGGACCTTGGGCCACGAACAGCCGGGACACACCCGCAAACGCCACACGAGAGGAACGGGCCCGGAGCCCAACGACCAAACGGGCGGTTGCTAACGCCCCCAGAATGCAATGAGAGTGAACGAAAATGGTATACCGCGGGGTGGACTGGGACGGCGGCGGTGGGTGCCAGGCCTGAATTCCTAAGGCCTGCTGCCGCTTGCGCATCCCCCTGCTCTGCACCGGCGGTGCCCTGTCCACATGCCAAAATGTGTGATCATTGTTTACACGGAAATCGTCCCCATGGACCACCTCCGGCAGTCTGGCATTAGCAGGACGGATCCGGGGGCGCTCGCACCATAAGAGCCAACTGTTGCTGCCTCCGAGGCCGTCAAAGCCGGAGGTGGGCGTCAAAGCCGGAGGTGGGAGCCTTGTCTTGGCCAGCCCAAACGCCCCAAACCCAACTCTGCATCCGGAATGCGGGCTCCACGGGGGCTCACATTCCGCTTTCCACACCGGCTCGTGGCGGTTGGGCCACCGCCGGTCTGAGGCGACGGAGTGCAGCACCACCGGCTACAACCAACTGGGGCCTTGGAATTGGCACTGGAGCGTCGGACATCGCTGGTCAAAGAGTCAGACATACAACAATCGGGTGTCCAGGTTCCTTTCCTTTTGTTGCTCTGGTCTGCTGCTGCCGTGCAGACTCTCGGAAGAAACTCGGAAATCAGACTCTGCCGGACAACAAACCGGTGTCCAGGTCTCTCACGAGGTTGGGGCACTGGACCATGGAACCCCCCATGCAATGCCCCCCAATTCCCTCGGTACATTCGAACCACTGGCCGAGACTGTGGTCGAGTACACATATCGTTCATTGCCCCGATGCTCATCAGGGGAGGGGGTCGTGCATGAGCGTCTTGACAACCGGCTCCGCTGCCCCACCCCCGAACGCCAAGCATTGCAGAAAGCCCCAGCACCTACTGATGCTGGCACCCGTGTCGGACAACACCGGCCCGTGCATCAAGCGAAAGAGCACAAGGAAGAAGACTGCGGCGGTCACAAGGGGGGTAGCATGGCTTGAACCTCGGGCCATCACATTGTGCAGGATCAAGAGAAATGCTGAAGAGCGGGGTTCATGATTCGCTGACTCAGACCTGGGGGTTTGCGGCAATCTCAGGCTGCTGCAATTAAAACGCAAGAGCAGTTTGTTAGTGTCATGTCCTGTCTCCGGTATTCTGAGTGTACAAACGATGTCCTAAATGAGCATTTGCCCACACCCTTTGCAAACACCCGTTCACCCAGAAGGTCCCCTTTGGCTGTCCCCCAGAACGGCGGCGCATCTGGAGGCCATTGTACAGCATTGCTTTGAGTTCTCTGGACTCGGCTCAAATGTTCCCTTTTTTGACGAATCTGCATTAATTCTGCAAAAGTGCGAGAAAGTCCCGGAGTTAGGAATATAACACAGCATCTCCTGCTGTCAATGACAGGGGTCGTTGCCGACACAAAGGGAGCTACTTACATTCCTGATTAGAGTATACCTTTAGGGCGACGTCTCGTCACAATGCCTTCTGCTTAGTTCACCACATCACCATAGCGTTCTTTCCTAGGGGGTATTCTAGGGCTGGTGGCGGGTGTACTGTGTTACTCTGTTCCTCCATTGGGGATTCTTGTCATTGTTGCATGCCTTTCATCACCAGTGCATGCTGCAATCCCATCACCATTCTCAGGACTGGGCTTGAATGTTACCTTTGTGAGTGGGTAGCACAGACATCTTAGTTCAAACCCCCAGCCCCACTAGCACCACTGAGGAGCATGCAGGGGTGGGGGGGTTTCTGTGAAATATGACGCTATGAGGTTTGGCCTAAGATTGGCCACATCGAAAAAAAGGGGGGGGGTTTACCCCTTTTGCGCGCAACTGAGTTCTCCCAAACCGCGCCACGGGGGGCGTGGAGAAGAGTGTTCTTGTCCACTTTTTCGTCATGTAGAAGGAAATTTGAGGGTGCTTTGCTTCAAAAGTGACAGACCTTTGCTGTTTCACATATGCAGTGTGGCAGGGACGCGGTGGCCTAAGGGGTTCACATACAACAAGAAGGCTTGCACTCTACCTCCTCACCAATATGATGGAGGTTGTAGCCGTAGCCGCCCACACCCCCTGCCGGGGGGAGGGGGGCATGGACAAATTCTCTTCGACGCGACCCAGCACCAAAGAGGGTGCCTCACAAGGTGTCCCATCCTGCAATCCTGCACGTTTCGTGCTCTCAAATCACCGCTTCATGGGGTGCCCTATCCCGCAATGCGGTTATTTCGAGTCGTTTCGTGTTTTGGATCACCACTTCATGGGGTGCCCAATCCCACAATGCGGTCGTTTCGCGTTTCAGATCACCGCTTCATGGGGTGCCCAATCCCAAAATGCGGCCGTTCAGAGTGGTTTCGTGTGCAAGAGTAGGTGTGTCATCCGTTACACTATGGTTACGTGTGATTGTGTGTCTTGCGGCACTCCGCGGGCAGCCTTTTCGTGTGCACTCCGTGGACAAAAAATTCAGCGACTTCCGTTGGAACCCAAGGAAGAGCCGTGTGGTGGCAGGAAAGCATGCATATGCAAACAATTGTACACCCTTTGCTAGCCCTGGGTCACCTTTGTGAAGGTGGAGTAATGAGGCCGTTAATGAAAAAGGGGGGGGGTTCCTTTGTGTGCACACCCTGTTTTGGCATAAAAACCCGGCCAACAAAAGAAGGGGGTGGGGTTGCAAAAACCCTCATGGCGTCGATTTCCGCAGAAGCCCCCCCCCCCCCCCTTCACCTTGGGAGCGTGTGTGCAATTGCCAATTGCCCTACTGCACGGGTTGATTACTTGTGCTCTCAATGCATGCCATTGGCAGGTCTAGTTTGTCATTGTCCGACTTTTGTTCTCATTTTGGATGCGGGTTGCGCCTTCAAGTTCCCTCCTCCGTTGGTCTTCAACCCGGCTTTGGGTCTGGCAGCTCAAGTAGCGCTTGCTGCTTTCTTTTTGTAATTTGCTGCTTACTACCGGTCTGCCCGCCTCTAACTGGTATGGACGCCTTGTATCTATCCATCTATGTACCTATCCGTCACTCGTCACTATTTGTATCCGACACCTGTACTGATGCATGTCTCGTTACCCCTCTGCTCTCAATGACCTTGTGCCGCTTTGACGCTTCCTCCAGCGGCCGCCACCCGATGGACACCAACCAACCTCACCCACAACTGCTGCGCCCCTACCTTAGCTAGTCTATCCGCCATCTCGTTATGCTCTACTGCAATGTTCCCATAGACATGCACCACGCACAACATCGTGGTCCTTGCCTTTGGCAATTGAACGATGTCTTCATATACATCTTGGTGTTGCACCGGCACCCCACTAGTGCGTATCATTTACATTGTTGATAGACAACGATATTCTCCAAAACATTCATGCACTAGTGTGAGTCACAGCACAAATGGACATCCCTTTGTTGGTGTGCCACTTGTAGCATTGCCTTGATGGCCGACACCTCTGCCATATAACTAGCTTGCACCCCCACTATTGGCTTCTTGATGTGCGCCAACTCCCCAAATGGGAAGAAGCCTCCGTATCATGCCCCTGTTTCTCATTTCTAGTGGGGGGAGAGGGGTTGGTGGGCAGAAAATTTGGTGTGCGAAATTTGATGTTTCAAATTGGCCACCAAATTTACCACAGAAAATCCACGGGCAATGATAGTTCTAGTGATAGTTTTGGTGATACCTCTGTGGCATCACCCACTTTTTTTGGCAGCTTCCGCCAAATTTCCCATAGCCAAATTTGCCACATCCAAATTGAGTGGGCACCGAATCCCCCCCCCCCCTTGTACAAGAGAACACGTTATGCGGCCACAGTACTCGCCCCTGGTTTTAGAGTCCTTGATGCGGCAAGGGATATGTAGCCATGTCACTCCTCTTTGCTCAAGAGGGTTTGGTAGGGCTCTTTTCAGGTGTGGAGAAGATGGGGTTCATTCCCGGTGAAATCGTCTAGAAGGCGGACTTGGTGGGCGCACGGCGCTGACATGTACAAAATGTAAGACACACACAAAAAAAAATCGTCGTGTTGGGTATTCTTTTTTGCGGCAAGATGCTCTCCGTGTCTACGCCACTGATCTATGTTTGAAACCAATGTTCAAAGATATTGGGTCATTGAACACAATGGGTCACAGAACACAAGAATGGCAATGTGTGACGATGGTCGCCACCCTCTGACCGGTGCCGGCATTCCATTGGTCGTTCATGCGGGCCTAAGTGTATTCATCAGTGGCAGTACAATGCTTTAATGCAAACAGTGCCATTGCAGAACGCATATATACAATCTCCGGTAACATACATATCCCTTCAAGTATATGTGGGCTCCCTTGGCCCCACACTCAAAAGTGTGTAGACGCACGGGGCTGCATCATTTGGGTCATCGAACACAATGGATCACATAACACAAGAATGGCCTCTTGTGAGGTGCCAAAGAGGTGGAGGTATCAATTTGTTGTTGCATTGCTTGCACTCCACATTCTCTTCATGCATCCACTTCTTCGCCGGGCCACACAGGTCAAGGTATAAGTTTGCCATTATACTGGCCGAATTCTTTGAATAGGTGGTCACACAAAGTACTCTGTGCTTTGTGGACCTAGCATCCCATCTGTAACGTCACCACAAGGCGCCGTACCGAACCGGCAAATGTGCATATTGCAATACAAGCATGTGGTGTATCACATGAGTTAGATGCTCGCCACCGAATAATTGTCTTGAGTACTCAACATTAACATTTCGAGTGAATAGTAAATTCCAATAGTTCTCGGTCAACAAGTCGTGTTCATGGCCATGGACGGTAGGTGAGCAGTGCCATAAGAAGCACCAAGCTGCACTACCTCAGAATCGTTTCCTCATGTAGGCTGGACTGCAAGTGATTGCAACCGCAAGTAGGCAATGCGCTACCAGGGTTTGTGGCGCGTCGCACTTTGGTTCATGGGTACGTAAATAAGTGTTTCCATGAAATAATGCCACACACATGAAGAGGGTCTGAGCCCCTATTGCGGACCACGGCTTTGGTGGTGCTGAGGTTGGACTCCAAGGAGATAAGGAATTGAGGGAGGGACTGTGGCAATGACCACATGTAGAAGGTGCAAGGTACTCCAACCCACACACCTGAACTAAACACTGCTACTTTTGTATGTGAAGGGTGCTAGCAGAGTGTAAGATGGAATGAGGGAAAGCCAAATGGTGTGATCATCGGTGGGGTTTCTGAGCGAAGGGGGGTAGGGTCATTCGCTTCTAATCATTCATGCACTTTGCAACTTTCGCCTTGTCTAGCACGCACCAATTGATGGCGGCTACTCCCGGGCTTGACGGATGCCGACCGTTTGTAATGGACCACGTCAGCGTTGCTGCAAAGCCACCCCCCCGCCACGCCACCCCTGTATCTATTGTGTTCTACTAATGGAACACTTGATTTTGAAATCGCCATGCCAAATTACCACCGAGAAGAACCTTGAATGCCATGTGTTTTTCCCGCCAACACAACAAACCGCACGGAGAAACACAATCACACATTTTTGCGAACGGCATTCGTGCAAAGGGATAGCGCAATGGTTCATGGATGTTAGGAGTGGCCAAGAAATATTTCTGCGGGCTGCATATGACCAACTTAGGATTGTAGTCATGTAGTCATCACATCAAAGAAGCCTCCGTATGTTGAGACTTGAAGCAACACGACACACTAAGACATCGGAGGGTGATTGCACCCTGTTGGGGCAGAGTGGGGTGGGGCATAGGTTTTCAAGCAACGATTTCAATTGTTTGCCTCGGCCCACCAAGGAACATTTGCGAGTGACATTGTCCCGCTGCTCACAAGTGTTGTTGTTGCCCCTTGGTGCCCCTCGTATGTGGGCACTGGCAATGCTTCACATTGAACGTTTGGAGGGTGCTCACTTCAACGAATGGGAAACTATAATCACTGGGAGGGCGGAAAAGAAAATCTCATAGGAGGTGACATTTTTTTTTCTCAACCGTGACGCTTGTCCCCCCCCAACCCCATATACAAAAAATACATTGCCTTCGCAAGTGGTCCTCGCAGAGAATCTACCCCAAGCAACACACACCCAAAATAGGGTAAAAACTACATAAATACTGGTTAAAACATGCTTTACATATCTTAGATGGTCATTTTAGGTCATCACAATATCAAAAAAAAAGTTTCGGAAACTTGGCTTTTTGAGCTATATAGGCTGAAAAACCGCATGAGCAAGTTGTGTACCAATCCTGTTTGACCCCCCTCCCCCTCCGCACCCAATACCCAAATAGGGTGAAAAACACATAAGGCATCAAAAATCAGTGCAAGAGGTACATGCAAGCGATGCACCAAAGTTACTTGCCCTTCTTGCCAACAAGAGCGCATGGAATCAGAAATCAGTGCAAGGCATTACATACCTTCGATGGTCATTTTAGGTGATCACGGTATCAGAAAAATAAGCTTTGGAAACTTCGTTTTTTGAGCTGTCTAGGGCGAAAAACTGCATCAGCAGGTTGTGTACCAATCCCTTGGGAACCCCCCCCCCCCCCCGCCCCGGACTTAATACCCAAGTAGGGTGAAAAACACGTAAATGCGGCCTAAAACATGCTTTCCATACCTTGGATGGTCATTTTAGGCGAGGACAATATCAAAAGAACAAGTTTCGAAAACTTCGATTTTTGAGCTGCCCAAGGTGAAAAACTGCCTCAGCAGGTTGTGTACCGGCCCATTCACTAGGCCATTATTGGTGGAAACAGCCATTTCGCGTCTTTGGCACCGGCATTGACTGGCCCTCGGCAAGGCTACAAACTGCAAAAAATGTCCTTTTGTATCCTAGTAGGCATATACTGTCACAACATCCCCACTCACACCCCTCAGAGTGGGTACCACGGGTCACCGAGCTCGCCCAAACCGCCAACATAGCAAACATGGCTAAAAAGTGCATAAACTGCATCAGCGCTCATCCCACTCTGCCCCATACAAACCTCATGGAGTCGGGACCCGGAAACACTTTTTCGGCCCAAAATCGAAAAAACCAAAAGATGATTTTCGACCCAAAAAAAAGGGCGGGTCATTTTTTGACCCCCCCCCCCAATCCCTCCCCCTCCCTCTAAAGCTCCAAGAAGTGGGTTTCAAGTGGGGGGGGGGGGGTTTGGGGGGGTCTGGACCAAAAACTCATTGGGGGATGCGTTTATTGGACAAAATAATGATTTTACAAAGGGTTAAACAACAATTCAACCCCTTGGGGAAGGGTACGCGAATAACCCCAAAAAGGCCCAAAATGGGGGGGATATGTGGCGTTTTCCCCTATATACGCCTGCCTTGCTTTGATCTAACAACCTTTGCGAGGTGATTCCCCACTCACACCCTTTAGAGTGGGTATCACAGGGTCACCAAGGTCGCCAAAAACGCCAACATAGCAAAAATGGCCGAAAAGTGCATAAATTGCATCAGCACTCGTCCCACTCCGCCACCATGGAGTCGGAACCCCGAAACACTTTTTCGGCACAAAATCGAAAAAAAAAGAAAGATTCATGATTTTCGAGCCAAAAAAAGGGGGGGGTCATTTTTCCGACATTTTTGACCCCCCCCTCCCTCAAAAGCTCCAAAAAATGGGTTTGAAGTGGGGGGGATACGGGATGGCTTTGGGCCAAAAACTCATTTGGGGATGCGTTTATTGGACAAAATAATGATTTTACCAGGGGTCAAAATAAAAATTTAACCCCTTGAGGTAGGGTACGCGAATAGGCCCAAAAAGGCCCAAAATGGGGGGGGTATGTGGCGTTTTCCCCTATATACGCATGCGCCTGCCTGGCTTTGATCTAAAAATCTATGTCTGATGATTTCTACCTGCGGGGTACTTTCTCTACTCTAACTCCCCCTTGCCCCCGAGCCCCCCCCCCCCCCCGTGCTCCGCCACCATCACAAAATTCTATTGCCTTCGGCAGTGCACCTCGAAGAGAGGTTGACAGTCAGCCAATCAGTCCCTGAGCCAGCAAGCAGGCAGTCAGTCACATACACACAGTTTGGGTTTTTTGTCAGTGGCAGATGCGGCCCCAAGCAGCAGGGAGGCCCTGCGTTGCAACCCAAGCCTAGCCGAGTGGTAAAGCAGCCGACCGGTACCAGCTGGTCGGCGGTTCGAGCCCCAGTCTGGCCACTTTGGCGCCGCCGCCGGCGGCAGCGCTAAAATTCGGCAGACCAGGATTCGAACCGACGCCTGCAAATCAGGAATCAGCTGTGTTACCACTGGACCGCTGGCCGTGTTAACAGCACTGTGCGTCCCCACTGCTTGTAGCCTATGAAGCAAAAACTTTTGACCCTCCCCCCCAACACCCCCCCACCCCCCCACCCCCCAAAAAAGTGATATCCAGTTTTAGGGGGTAGAGGCCTCAAAATCAAAAAATCCATTGGGGGATGGTCTTACTGGGCAAAATAATGATTTTACAAGGGGTTGGGCATCCAATATCATGCCTTGGGGTATGCTACGCGAATGACCCCAAAAAAGGGGGGTATATGACGCCCGCGCCTGCGCTTGATCTAACAACCTCTCCTCGAGGTGACTTTTGTGCAGGCTGCCCTGGCTACCATGGCCAAGCGTGGCTAGTCACATGCCCCTGACCCCGGGTCCAACTCACAGAGCGCCCCCCTCCCCCTCGCCCCCCATCGCCCCCCCTTACGTGCATGGGTGGAGGACACGCCACTACATAAGTCGCAAGTGCAGAGTTAGCACCAAGCCCTTGTCACAACAGTGCCGTAATTGCTGACAAATGGTCCACATATCCTTCGATTTGCGGGCCTTGGGAACGGTGCCGGCGCCATTAGGACTGCTCACCGAGGGCCGGCTGCTGACCACCGGACTGCAGCCGGCAATCATTGCCATAGGATAATTGCCAATGTCACCCCTGGTGACTATGGGTGCAGTGCACAAGGTGGTGCTGCATTGGGCACCGCTAGAGCTGCTTGTGCTGTCCCGGAACACAACAAAAAGTGACTCCAAACTCCGAAATCCGAACTCCGTAGTGTGGGACATCGTGTGGGATTTTCACCCGCATGGATGGCACTGCATCGAATTTGGTCCTAAACAAAAGGACATGGACAAGCACGACAAGCAACCCCACTCCCTCACCTACCTTTTACCCCCCCCCCCCCCGTGCTTCGCCAGCTCCACAGAAATTCATTGAACTTCTGAGGAGGCTGCGCCAGCTACCATGGCCAGACGTGGCCAATCACATGCCCCCCATCCCGGGGCTGACTCACGAAGCATTGGGTTCCCAACCAACAGCCCGCCGCCATTCCCCGTACCCCCTTCCCTTTGGTCCCTCTGTCCAATCATCTTCTGCACCTTCTACCCTTGTCCTTGGCGGCAGGCCTGCCCCCTCCCGTCCTGCACCCTTCCCTGTTGCCTTGCCTTCTCCTTGCCACCCATCTCTCCTCCCTTGCTCGCTATTGTGGGTCGGGGTCACGGTCACTTGGCCTATTTGTCTCCCTGTCTGTACCTTGTCTTGGTTAGCCAGCCCTATCTTGTGCAATCTAGTAAGACTCCACAGGCACATTGTTCTCCACCTCCCTCCTCCCTTTCCACCTCAAGTCACCTCCTAATCCGTGTGGCTGCCAGGGATAGGCCCACGGGGTCCTTTGCGCATTGCTTGCATGTACGTGCGGCTCACTTGGAAATGTGAAGTTGGGGCTCAGTTGGGGCTAAAACGGCTCATTTGGGGCTAAGTGGTGTGTTTCAAGGGGTTTCATGTGAAAACTTGTGGCTTTCGGGGGTGGGTTGGGGTTTTGGAATGTCCCGAAAGGGATCCCAATCCCTAGTGCAAGAGGATTCGAGTAGGGGGGTTTCTTTTTTTCGACGGCTCAGTTGATTGAGCACCCCGACTGAGCCGTCACTGAGCCGTCACTGAGCCGGCTCACTTAGCTCTCACTCTGCTCTCACTTAGCTCTCATTGAGCGCGCCAAATGGCTCACTAAGCGCTCACTGAGCGCTCACTGAGAGCTAATTAGGGGCTCACTCAAGGCTCACTCAGGAGTTTCTGCCCCTTTCCGCCCTCTCTTCCCACCCTTGCTGGCCCACACTTCACCCTTTTCACACCCACATCGGTCCGCAGTTCTCACCATGTCTTTTCTCCAAGAACTGGAGCGTGCATGCATACATACATACTTGCATACATGTACCCGTGGCGACAAACACACAAACATCCAAACACACACACTTCGTGAGGGACACAAATATCCAAACACATGCACACACATACACCATACACACGTCCACACACACATGCACATGCACAATTTGACAACCACATTCATTCTTGTGTGCAATTATCTTGCGTGTGCATAAACACATGGCCACATTGAACCATGTGAAGTGAAGGGCTAGGGAGAGATAGTTACGGGGTTGGGGTTCGGGGATATGAACCGAGCCATTTGCGAGGGTGTTCCTTGTTGCCTCATGACAATGGCACCCCCCACACACACACGGGCGCGCGCGCCAAGAAGCACAAATAGGGCACAAAGGATATTGCTCGCTTTTGTGAGGTTCATCATACAAACATCTTGACCTACACCATGACACACTCATTCCCCTCCCTCCTTATCCCCTCCCATCCCCTTTTGCCATGCCTCATCCCCACCGTTACCCCATGCGAACCCCTTCTCTTATCATGTGCGGCGCCCTTGCAGCACCCTCTACCCATCAAGTGCCCACTCCCATCCTTGCCGGCTTCCTTCTGCCGCTTTTTCCCCTGCTTTTGCTTCTTTGCCTTCTTTCTCCTCTCTCCCTTGCCCCCGTGCAGTTCCGCTGCCTTGCTTGCGCTTCCCTCTCTTCAAGTTCACATCCCGGGCTTCCCATGCCCCTTCCGGTTCCCATCCGCACCCCTATCCTCCCCCTCTTGGTCCTATTGCCCCAAGATTGGGGCCACCCGCACACCTCGCTTCCGCGACATTGGCTGTGGTCCCTCCACCACACACTCGCGGGCCTGCCACCTTCACCAGTGTGTGCGCACAATGGAGGGACGTCGGTGTGGGGGTCCGAGCGGTCTGACCCCCCCAAACTAGACAATGGCGGGCTACATCAACGAATGCCAGATCCGAGGCGCAAACCACAGAGCAACCACCACTGCCGTGGTGTGGTGACCACTGTCCTTGTCCTCCATCTAGGTCCACTCCTGTGTTGCTCACGTGTTTTCACTCCGCCGTGCCGCCACCCTTTCACCGCTTTTCTCATTTCTTTGCTCTGTGCTTATCTTTTAGCTTTTTCCTCCCCTTCCTGCACTGCTGCCTCTTTAGTTCCCCTCTTCACCGCTTTTTTCTTTTCTTCGCTTGTTTTTCACAGGAGTGCCATGCCCTCGCCTCCTCTTCCTCCTCTTCCTCCTCCTCTCTTTCCTCCTTTTCTGGTTGCCTGTACTTTGGACGGCGACCGGGGCCGCGCTCCTTTGCTGTGGCGTCACCGTACGCCCCATCCACCGTTGTCTCGCTAACCATGATCACTAGCGCCTTGTTTAATGCCCGGTGAACAACCCTGCCGGCAAGCAGGCCCCAAAGGGGCCGCGCTTGGGTGGTGAAGTAGTACCGGAGCTCAGTGGTCGCCGTCCCAAACTGCATGTGCGGCTCGTGGCCAATCATACATCTGCAGTTCTACCCACTGCCCAATGCTACCAGTGCCACCATTGCTGCTGGCGACAACGGGCAGTACCCATCGCGGTACTGCCCACACTCTGCCGCAGATCTTCGGTCCCACACATCGCCACTCCTGGACGTCTCCGCACCTTCTCCGACCTCGCTTCCCACTGGTCTTCTCCTTGGCGACCGTCGACTAATCCTCCAAACAATCCATAGTATGTTGCTGCATCCTCCGGTTCTGCTACGATACTAACTCCTTCGCTCGGTAAAACTCCCCTTTGCGCGGTACTGTCCAAGTGTGGGCCGGGGTATTGACAAACTGTTCTGCAATCAAGGCTGCTAAGAAGGAGCAGTTGCGGGCCCGGGCGGTTTTGCCCGACCATTCTTGCTTGATGCTAGAGTCGCCCACTTTCCCCAGCGCAATCTTGAGTACTCTTTGAACTTCTAGAGTCGGTCAAAAAAAATTAAAAAACAATGATTTTACAAGGGGTTAAACCAACAATTCAACCCCTTGGGGAAGGGTACGCGAATAGGCCCAAAACGGCCCAAAATGGGGGGGTATGTGGCATTTTCCCATATATGCGGGTTGGCTTGGCTTTGATCTAACAACCTATTTATTGGGTGAGTGTCATGTTCGCTTGCAAAACCTGCTGGTGCCCTGTCGCCTTGGACACCGCTATATCTAACGGGCAACAGCTCACTTTGTAGCTATGCAAATGGGGTACATGCGCCAAGGAGGAGACACAAAATGTATTTTGTGTCAAACATACTCCCCAAGGTCTTTCGATTACCTAGTTTCTTCAAAGACCTGGGCTTCCCTCCCACCACCCCCGAGAGAGGCCCGCCCCCAATAGCAATCGGAGGTTGCCCGGTGTACTAGGGGGATTGTCCATGGGGGCGTGGGGGGCACGTTCCCTTCTCTTCATTCTTCGTGACAACTCCAATGTTGTGCATGTTGGGGAGTATGCCACCTCTACTACATCGTGTCCACCCGCTATGTGCATTTCCGAATCCGCAACACACACAATTTGGAATGTTGCCTCCCCAAACTCCCTCAAGTGTGGTGATGGGGTACCAAAGCTAGCCCGGTCGGGGTTCCAAGGTTCCACATGTTCGATCCCACCAACACAATGAATCCGGCAGCCCTACCCACGGATAATAGTGCCAAGCCACCGTTACTTCCCCCCCAAAAGTGCACCATTGATGGTTCGTATTTGGTGATCTAGTACTGGTGGCCCTGTTATAGTGCGGGGGCGTGGGGGGGGATTCACCCCGGTAGGCGAAGATTTTAACATAGCGGGGGAGGTACAAGTGGTTGAAAGAAAAAAAGCCAAAGTTGAAAAAGTGCCCGGTTTTACGGGCATGTCCGGGACTACTATTGGGGTTGAAAAGATGCATGGTAGTGTAGTGGCACGGAGCGCACAGTTAATCGCCCCCAAGTGATAAAGGCATTGGAGATCCTGGTGGACGGTTCATTAAATAGGGTAACTCTCCCTGAGCTCGGAAGCTTCGAGCTACCACTGCAGTTGTGTTGCCGTCTAGAGGTCCCCCTATTTGGGCAGCATGCTTTTTTTTTTCCAGGGCGCACAGCCCAAATAGGTGCCCCCGGGGGCGCCGTCCACACTGTGCGTCATGCTCATACGTTGTTTGCTTGTGTAGAATGCTTGTTTTTTTTCGGGAGTGGGATCCAGGCTGTGTGGTTACACACATGGCCATGTGACAACCTCTCAGACCGTGGAAGTATTGTTGTTACCCCCCTCTTCTCCACTTTGGTTCCAAATCTCAAACCCTTCCCATTCTCACGAATGTATGACATGCATGCATCCGCCCCTTGCTTGCCTCCCATGAACGTCACGGCCACTTGGCGCAACCGCCACATCGCGAGTAAGAAGTGGCATGCCCCTGTGGCAAGGTCCTACCAATAGTGCAGCGCCTGGAGAGCAAGGTGTTTGGCATCCACCGCTTGGGTGCCCAGCATACGGATTGGGTGCAGTACGGCAAAGTCATGCCAGATCTTTTTCAGGGTAGTGTCGGCTGTGATATTTCACTACTGCACACGCTCATCCACGTAGACAAGCATGCGGGGCTCCTAGGGGCTGTCAAGCTCTTGTCTACATTGGCTGCAGCTGCCGCAGCTGTTGTAGCAGACCTCGCGCCTGCTCTCCCGGTGGCAGCCCTCGATGAGGGCTCCATAGATGGTACATTGGAGATGGACCTTGACGTTCCGGTTCCTCTTAGCGAGTGCAAGCGCTTCCTAGGCAAGCACCCACCTTGCAGCAACTGCGGCGGATGCACCCCGTCATGGGGGGCAACTACGAGAAGCTGCCTTGGGAAGTCTCTGACCGCCAAGGGCTATTCGCCCTAGATTGCGGTACGGATGGTCGTTGGGATGACATAGCTGGCCGCCACGGCCCTTGTCTACCGTGCTTGGATTTGCCATCTTGGAAGCATCCTAGTAGGCTGCACGGCGGGATGAACACCGCCATTCAGCCAAAGGACACGGAGCTGCATTACCGGCAGGAGCCCCATGCGCTGTCACGCCGCCTCGATGAGGCCAACGGCAGGGGGCTGCCCAAGAGATGCTGGCTAGCGGCAGGAGGACAGGTGCAGGTTTTGGCAACGCTGTGAGACCTACGAGGCGCTCGCTGTTACCATCGCGGATGAGGACTCTCCCCTTGTTGGGTGTCAGGCAGCACGGCTTTTGAAGGTTGGGTGGGCACCAGCCAAAGTGCTGGGCCACTTGTGCAATGCATAGCACCATTGGGTGTTGGCGGCCCCAAGCTGTTGCAAGCACAAAACAACGCCGGGTACCTGCCCGGCTACGACATGGGCAAACGGCACTTTGGAGGTGTCCCCCGAATACGCCCCAACAAGCAGGAGAAGGCCAAGCAAAAAATGATGTTGGTAGTGATCACACCCGAGGACGGCAACCGGACCCGCCAGATCAACAGTGCAAACAAAGTGTGTGACTCATGCTTGGGTAAAAGAGAGGAGCTGCGAGGGTCAAAGAAGGTATTCCAAAGATCCTGCCAGCAGGGAACCCTGGCCACATGCCACGAGCAACAAGGTGAGAAGAGACGTCACTGACAGACACGGGGCCCCTCGAGGACACCCTCCTTCACGGCACGCACATGTGGTTGCCCGGACCGCAGACCAAAAGACCATATTCCAGCTCGACCCCTTGGTGCTGCGCCCGAGTTTGACCCCGTGCGCACAACTGCCGGAGAAGGGGTACAAGGTCCATGAGGTCGCAACGCGGGGCACATGGCACAGACCCAGAGTTCACATGCGCATACCAGAGGGCTCTCTTATGCGGTAGGCAAACCGCCAAGCCATAACGCAAACCGATAATGCGTTAGAGTAAGGAGGAAAAAGAAAATGCAAGATCATGTGTGTGCCAGCCCCCACAGATCCTCAAGGGTGACAAGCATATGGTCATGGCCACCATTCTCAGTTCGTTGTTTTGCCTTGCTGCACTTTTTTTTTTGGAGGGGGGTGCCCCCTTTTTTTGTGCCTGAAATGATGAATATTTTGGTTTTTTTTCCGATTTTGAGCCAATTCCATGGGGTTTGTATGGGGCGGAGTGGGACGAGTGTTTATGCAGCTTATTCACTTTTCAGCCATTTGTGCTACGTTGGCAGTTTTGGCGACCTTGGTGACCCCGTGCTACGCACTCTAAGGAATGTGAGTGAGGAATTTGTGACAGTATATGCCTACTGGGACACGAAAGAATGTTTTTTTTTTTGCAAACTCTAGCCTTGCCGAGGGCTGGTCAAACCCCTGCCCAAGATGCGAAATGACTTTTTCCACCAATAATGGCTTACATGAGTGAATGGGCCGGTACACAACCTGCTTATGCAGTTTTTCACCTTGGGCAGCTCAAAATTTGAAGTTTCCGACATTTATTTTTTTGATATCTTGACCCCCGGGGGGGGCGACCCCTCGGTTCTGGACGCCAACTACCCCCCCAACTAACTGTTGGCCGGAGGCCCCTTGGGGGGGGGGGGGGGGGGGGGGGGATTGGAGGGGGGGTCTAGGAGGGGCGATGGGGGGGGGGGGGGGGGGGGGCTGGGAGGGTCGGTTGGGGGGGGGGGGGGGGTCCAGGTTGGGCGATTTGGGGTGTTGGGGGGGGGCACAGGCTCCCCTTACCTCCCCTTGCCCTCCCTCTAACCATAGCATCACCATAAACCTAATCCTAACCTTTGCAGCCAGTTGGTTTGGCCATGCCGGCCATGTTGATTGGGCTGAACAAGATCCCTCCAATTTCGTTCATGGCTGCTTTTGCCACATCATTGCTCTCCATTTTGGACCCCAACACTCACTCTGACCCTAGCCTAGGGTGAGAGCCAGGGCTAGAGTTAGGGCTAGGGTTAGGTGTAGGGATAGGAGTAGGCTGAGGGTTGGGGGTGGGTGTTAGAGTCAAGGTTGGGTTTAAGGATAGTGTTGGGATGCAAATTGGACAAAATTTTCCTTAGGGCACCTTTGGTGTTCATGGAGCATCGGGCGCCTTAGGCGCCCATAGACGCCTGAGGGCGACACCTTTGGCAACTAACTGTTGGCCGAAGGCCCCTAGGAGGGGGGGGGGGGGGCAGGGGTAGTTGGCGTCCTAGGACCCGCGGAGTCGCCCCCCCCCCCCCCCCCCGGTGTCTTGACCACACAAAATGACCATCCAAGGTATGGAAAGCATGTTTTAGCCCATATTTATTTGTTTTTCATCTTATTTGGGTATTGGGTGCAAGTGGGCGGGTCTCTCAAGGGATTGGTACACAACCTGCTTATGCAATTTTTCACCCTAGGCAGCTTAAAAATTGGAGTTTCCCAAACCCATTTTTTTATGATATTGTGATCACCTAAAATGACCATCCAACCTATGTGTGCTTTAGGCCGTATTTATGTGTTTTTCACCTTATTTAGGTTTTCGGTTGGAGGGGGGGGTGTTCCCAAGGGATTGGTACACAACTTGCTTGAGCAGTTGTCACACTAGACAACTCAAAAATCGAAGTTGTTGAATCTGATTTTTTTGATACCGTGACCACGTGTATTGACGATCTAAGGTATGTAAACCATGTTTTAGGCCGTATTTATGTGTTTTTCACCTTATTTGGGTGCGGGGGTGGGGGTGTTCCCAAGGGATTGGCACACAACCTGCTTATGCAGTTTTTCACCCTATAAAGCTCAACAATTGAATTTTCCGAAACTTATTTTTTTGATCTCAGGACCACACAAAATAACCATCCAAGGCATGTAAAGCAAGTTTTAGGCAGTATTCATAGGTTTTTCACCCCATTTGGGTATTGGGTCAGGGGTGTGGGGGCTCTCCCAAGGGATTGGTACACAACCTAATGCCCGTATTGAAACCACCGTTCGCGGAGGTAAACGATGGTGTTTCACCCTTTACAGCTCAAAAATGGAAGTTTCCGAAACCTAGTTTTTTGGCAGTGTGATCGCCTAAAATGACTATCCAAGATATGTAAAGCATGTTTTAGCATGTATTTATGTAGCTTTTACCCTATTTTGGGTGTGTGTTGCTTGGGGTAGATTCTCTGCGAGGTGGACTTGCCAAAGGCAACAAAATTGGCAATCACATGCATTAGCTGGCCAAAAATAGTGGCACACAAATACAACCAGTGCATGCACACTAGACCCTCAGACTGGGCAAGGTTCTAGCATAGAGATAGCGACCGCATCAACGTTGCATTGCCGTGTAGCGTTGGAAGGGTCGAGGAAGATGCAAAGGTCAAGCAACAAGCTAGCAAGTTGCCTAGTCAAACTAGGCTGGAGTCGCAACCAATAGGGGGTTCGGATGATGTACATATCTGGACAGATGGGTCCACGGTGTATGTTGTAAATCCTCCCCACTTTGGGGACCCCAAGACAACATGAGTATGTAGCCTTTTTCCTCTCCTCCTGCTTTGGAGACCCCGGCAAGGCAAGGGTTATGTAGCCTATTTGATTCCTCCCCTCCTTGGAACCCCAAGACGGCAGGCGTCATATAGCCTTTTTTGATTCCTCCACTCTTTGGTGACCTGGAGACAATAGGGATTCTGTAGCAGTTTTGATTCCTTCCTACTTTGAAGACTTGGAGATGGCACGGGTTCTGTAGCCTTTTCGATTCCTCCCCGTGTAGGGGACCACAAGACAGTAGGGGCTATTTCGCCTTTTTGATTTGTGCTTGCTTTGCCCCCCCCCCCCTCCCCGAGGACGGCAGGGCTTTGTGCAAGGTCATGGATTCCTCACCTCTTTGGGGCCAGAGAGCAAGAATTATGTAACCTTTTAGATTCCTTCCAGCTTTTGGGGCCCTGAGATGGCTGGGGTACTGTGGCCTTTTTGATTCTTCCTCGCCTCCTTTCAGCAGGGCATCAAAGCGTCAGAGGCGAGGCTTGTTCCAAATGGTGCACCAAGTTGTTGCAGTGCCACCAAATGTTTATCTACATCTTAGCGAAGCATGCCAAAAAAGAATCTCTTCCATGATTGTGCATGGGACAGCAATCTTGGTGCAAAGATTACGTCACCAAAGACGAAATTCGATCTGATCTACAAACATGCATTCTGTGACTACTTGCATTGCTTGCATATTTTGTTGTGCAACTGCCCCATATCTTTCTGTCGGTATTCAACTCCACGTTATCTTCCTGCACTACTGAACAACTCCACCACAGGCATGGTGGTGGTGGTGGTGGTGGTGGTGGTGGTGGTGGTGGGTTGCTGCTCAACTTGCACTCGTACCGTGCCCATTGAGTCCGCCATGTGCGTTGCGGGCTTTCCACTGCTGGCCACGTTCCCGACCGCCCATCCTGCCCAAACATCTCTGCCCCTTGCAAATCCTTTGGAAGCCCATTGGAGATGCAGAAACGACGAGTATTAACTGATTTTCAAATGATTAAATAATGGTTTCTGGGGCCGTCTCCCATTGTTGACTCCTTGCCGCATGTTGTTCGTAGGACAACAAATGCCAATTGCGCCAGATTTCGCTGACCACATGTTCAAAACAAAAACATGATGCATAGTGTGATCAACACAAGCAACGGAGGCCACCAGGTCAACATTCAGCAGTAGTAACCTTCAACGTAGGCATATTCAGCACAGTGCACAACCGTGCAGTTCCGCATGGGCTTCTTGAGGGGTTCATGAGAGGCCATGCAGTGCACCTACAGTACCAAAAGCAGCCCTTTTTTCACAGGTAGTGTATTGGAAATCTTGGTCATTCCAACAAAGTGAAATATCTACCACTCACGCGGGCATCTCCATGTCGCAGTATCAGACACACAAACACACATACACATATGTGCGTCTGGGTGTGCTCCCCCTTGCGTTGTTCTTGCAGGTTCACCATGCTGTTTTCATTCAACACCCATGTCCCCATTCTACTCACGTGCACCGCTGCCCTCTGTGTGCCCACAATAGGGCAAGGTAAACTCAACAATGGGACAATCAATGCTTGTACACAGAAATAAGGAACGAGTACAGAGGCACTCTGTTGGAGCACAATGTGCATTGTGGCCCACTTATATATGGCGCTTGGACAGTGTGCCACATATATTGACACCTTGGCAACGGGAGTAGCCAAGGCACCTTCACTCAAGGTATCGCATCTGTTGCACAACTTCGATGTCATCGTCCCTGGCACTGTTGCACGTGGCCTAGGGGGTCCCTTAGTGTAGAAACAGCGGAATTACCTGCACTAGTGCTGACGGGGCGAAGAAGCAGGCACACCTGCAGTACTTGTGCTGGTGTAAGCAGGCAAATAAGCAGGGGAACTAGCGTACGGTGACATATAAGCAGGCACGGAGGAGGTGGGGCTACCCACGCTTGGGTACACTGGGGTGGAAGTAGATGGACGGGTGACCGTCTGGTACACCGTTGTAGGCTGTGGCATCGGAGCGGGGTAGCTCTGGACGTACTCGTAAACGGGCCAAATCTCGTACTCGGGTTGAGGCTCAGGCTCCTTAGGTTTGGGAATTGGGGGTGGTGCCTTGGGTGTCGCTCCAATCGCCCAACATGCTGTGAGGCACATGAGCATGGCCAGGCCACAGGCAATGGTAGCCAAGATCCACGAAGCGTCGTACTTCTGGTATGCATACGTAGCATTGACATCGAGGTCTTGTCCTTCGAACCAGCACTTGTTCCATTCGTGAAAGCAGATCCAGAACACCACCGCCAAAATGGAGCAAGTGAAGCATAGGATGGCGAAGAGCGCCACCAGGAAACGCAAAGGCTTAGTTCTCCAGGGGAATTTGGAGACCAATACCAAAGTGGCTCCAATAAAGCCCAAAAAGAAGAAGCAGGCAGTGCAGATGATCATAGCGGCAGTTGCAAGGACCCACCCGTAGCAGTAGGTATTGTTGTTGAAATCCCACAGGCCCATCGTCTGCTGTACGCTTGAGGTAAGTAACCGGTACCGGGACCAATTTGGCAGCCCGGTAGCTACCGCAGCAATGACCGCGCCAAATAGGCCGAGGGCTGCCGTCAACGCAACAGGGAGCAGGGGGTTTTTCATGCTGCCAGACAGGATTGTGCCTGAAAAGGAAAAACACGGAACATGTGGTTATCAAAATTTTGGTTTTTATCGAATAGGTCACTTGTAGTGCTGGCCTAAGTCATGTACTGATTGTTGCGCAAAGTGTGGTGGATCATAAGTACAAATGTGAAAGACAGGCAAGGTCAATCTCGGACCTAAATCTTCAGCTCGGCGTAGGTGACCTTGCCTCAGCACGGTACCCACTGCAGCACTGAAGCCCAGCGCACCACGGCCTCCGCAAAGCCGCACTCTCACGGCCATCCCGGCGGGCCGACAGCACCGCGAGGTACATGCCGCAAAGCCTGTACAGCAGCCGCCCCGCCTGGGCGTCTTCACCCGCGCCCACGAGCGCAAGTGGCAGCAGGCCCGTGGCTTTTACACATACCGGCTAGGCCGCCGGTCGCGCTAGCGCCAGCAGTGCCCTTGCCTCCTATAGCACCCATAGCATCCATGTCCGGCAAACCGATTCCCAGCGCGGGCAGTCCCACAAGATGTGCGGCTCCGTCTCCGGCGCCCCACGGCAGAAGGGGCACTTGTCCGACCGCAGAATGGCGTGCCCCGCCGCCCTACACGCCGTCCACGTGGCCCCGGCCAGCAGCCCCCGTAGAATGCTTTGCTCTCCCTCCGTGGAGGCTACGTGCACGCCTTCCCGGCACGCCTGTCCGTGCACGGCTCCGCCCAGCCCCCCAAAGGTGCCCGGCCGCACCCACTCCCGAAACACCCGATAGCGTTGGCTTTCGTGCACGCGGTGGCGCTAGTCGCCTTCATCCGCATGGACCACGTGCAGGGGGGTCGGGTGTCCCGGCACGTCCCAGTGCCACCAGCCTTCGCGTCGCTGCCAGCCCAGTTGGCGGGTAGCCTGCAGGGCCCTGCCCACGGGCCCCGTGGAGGGCGGCGGGTCGCGACACTCGAGCACCGCCTGCACCAAGGTTTGCGTGATGCCGCGTGCGTGCCTGGCGGGCGAGCCACAGGAGGCGCTGGTATTGCACGCGCCACAGGGGCGACACATAGAAGCCCCTGGCCAGCAGGCCCTAGAGGACTTCCTTGGCCCGCAACCACCGCGTGGGGCCCCAGATTGCCTTGGCCGCCGCCGTGGCCGTCGTTGGCGTCGGGTGCGGCCTTGGGTGGCCGGTGTACGGTGTGAGGCTCGGGCCGGGATCCGGGCGGCGGTGCTGGGTGCGGCTAGTGGGTTTGTTGGTGGGCGGGACGGTGTGGGGTGTGGTTGCTGGTGGCCGGTGTGTCCCAGTGCGGAGTTGGCGCCGTGTGCCCGCAGGACACCCACACACCACATCGCCCAACGCAAACGCCCAAACCGGACCATCACCGCCAACGCCCAACCATGCAAGAACAACCATGCACCCTCTACTGGTGGCCCCCGGAGTGTTGTTGTTGTTAGGGGGTGTTGTTGGCTACGGTATTTGGTTCGTGGCTGGCTCGCCCGCGTGGCCCATGGTGGTGCCGGTAGCTCGGGGCAGTGGTGCCGGCGGCGGGCATGGTGTGGATGGCGGGTGAGGGTGGGTGGTGCTAGTGCGGCTTGCGTGTGGTCCGGGTCGGATCCAGTTGGTGCGGAGTGCAGGGTCAGGTGGGGGCGTCGTCGGCTTGGGGGCTGAGCGCATCGTGTTGTGTGGCGCGTGGGGCCCTCGGGGTGCTGTGGGGTGGGGTCGCACTGGCGGCCCCGGTGTCCGTGTGCTGACGCTTGTGGGGCGGCGAGGGGGTGGTGCGTGGCTGGGGGGTGACAGCGCGGTGGGGTGGGCTTGGGGCAATTGCCGACAGGGTGCGCCCCTCGACTTCCGCCAGCTCCACTCCATACAGCGCCACGGAGTTGGCCAGAGCGCCTGGCGCCGCTTCCCTCATGTGGAAGGTGGGTAAACACCCCGGCCGGCGCGTGATGGACAGACCCTTGTCCACGCGGCGGCGCAGGACCGTGTCCGTGCCTTTCCCCGCCACCAGGCGCTACCCCACGCCCAGCTGCTTGCATTCTCGCGAGAGCGGAATGGCCACCCCGCCTAGCGTGCGCGGCGCCACCCCGCTTGGTGGCTCCCGCAGGAGCCATGAGGTGGACTTGGCTGTGTTGCCCGACTGCCCCGTGTCGGCCATCCATACCGCCGTGCGGTCCGTTACCGCCTAGGCCTCCGCCATAGGCGCCGCAGCCAGGGTCAGGGTGATGGCTGTGTGTCGTGAGCATACCCCATGGGGCAAACGGCCGCTATCCCCGCGCCTTGGGGCTCCAGCGCCGATAGCGTCCTTGGCAAGGGTGGCCCGACGTTTCCTGGCGGCACCTGGCAGGTGGCGACCACCACAAGCTTGCGCATGTCATCAATCTCCACCTTCCAGATGGAGGTTAGGAGATTGATGAGGACCACACTGAGGGGACATCCCCGCAGGATGCCATTGGTGGCCCGCCACCACTCCTAGAGGCTGCCCGGGCTGTGCGACGGGTTAGGCGAGGGGGTTATGGGTTAGAGGCTGGCTGTACTATTAACGAGGGAGACCCATATGTGGGTGTGAGCTAAATGCACACTAGTAACCGAGCACTTGGGCGGGGCTAGCTGCTGTACAAACTTCCTACTCTTCCACAGAGTCAAAACCTCTGTGCGTGGGCTTTGTTTATGTTATTTCTTGTGTTGCCCTTCCATGTCCCTGTCCAAACAAGGGGCGAGCCACGTCCATCCCGTCCTCTTCCGACATTCCTTGCGGCCGGGCGGCCGTAGGCGAAGGGGGGGGGGGGGGGCGCTTGGGTCTCCGTCGCTTGGGGACTGGCGGTGTGAGGGGGATGTATGGTGAGCGCACTAGAGGGTAATGTGAGGGGCCTGGGGAGCACAGGCATTGGCGTTTGCGTGGGCCTTCGGGTGTTGCTGCTGGCCTAGTGCGTGTTGGTGCTGGGTGGTGCCCACGGGCACAACCCTGCATGCGTGTGCAGCGAGGGCAGGGCGGAAGTCCATGAAGGGCGCATGTTTTCGAAAGCGGGCGCCAGTCATGTGCCCCGGGTTGTGGTGTCCTTTGCTGCGGCATGGCGCTGCCAGGATCCTCAGCCTCTTGCACGTAGAACATGCTAGCAAACAGTGTGTTGGGCATAGTGAGTGTGCTTGTGGTGCGCGTGTGACTTGCGTATGTGTGCTAGTCGCCGCCATGCGGCGAACGGTGACTGAAAATGGTGCTTTTGGAACACGGCCGGACCCGATGACCGGAAACAGGTCGCTTGCAAACGTGGTGGAACCCCCCCCCTTTTGGCGCATAGGGATGAGGACGGCATTAGGCTCGTGTTCAGGCTTCCTGCTAGAGCACGCTGCAGGCGTGCCTCTTCCACTTCTTGGGTTGTACACCGCACATGATAGACATATGGACGTTGCGCGTGTGTTCGTGCATGCGTGCGCAGTGTCCATGTGGCTTCACAGTAGCGTGCTAGGTGCTCCATGTGAGGTATCATGGCTGAGCGGCAGGCGAAGTATGGTCTTTTGTTCAGTCCTGCCAACGCTGGACCCCCAATTGGGACTAGCGCTGTTGAGCGCGTGATAACCTTGGCGGGGTGTCAAAGAGCTTCAGCCCCTGCTGCAGCAGCAAATTGCAGCACAGACGAGGCGAGAAGAGAAGGAGCGGCGCAAGGTGTGGCAAGTGTGGCTGGCCTGGGAGTGGGGCATGCGTCCGGGGGCGGTGTACCGCTGGTTGCGGGACAACGCCTTCCCCCCCCCCCCGGGCGTTTTCGTGGCCCGACCAAACGGTAGCGCGACAGCAAACGTCCGCGAGATGGACGGGCTGATGCGGGAGGCTTGGGGTCCCAACAACCGCAAATACGCGGAGGCCCCAGAGCCGTGCCCGGAGGCCTTCATGGCCAAGTATGGGCACCACCTACAGAAGGTCCCCATGCTGGCCATCTAGATGATAGGGGGGCTCTTGCGCAAGCGCCTGCGGGCCATGTCGCCGTCCTCCAGGGGGCTGGATGGCTTTCGCCTGTAGGACCTGCGATCGCTGCCGGACCACGCACTAGATTGGATGGCCTAGCTGTTGCAGCTGGTGGAGGACGAGGGCAAGTGGCCGGGGGTCCTCGCAGAGGGATACACATCCCTCACCCCGAAACCCGGGGAGGAGGGCCCCCTGGGCACCCGCCCGCTGACGGTCCTGTTCACGGTCTACGGGCTGTGGGCAGGGACCCGGCTGCGGGGGCTGCGGGACGTCCTCCTCTGGCAGGAGGCGTGGGCCCACCCCGAGGCCTACGGCTTCCGCCCCTGCCAGGGGGCCATCGACGGGGCACGGGTTACGGCCGTCCTCCTCGATCTGATGTGGCTCAAGGGGTGGAGCTTGGCCGGCCTGAGCCTGGATTATGTCAAGTGTTTTGACATAATCCTGCAGGCCGTGGTGCTGCGGGTGGCCCGGGAGCTGGATATGAACAGGGCATGCTGCGAGCCCTGGCCACCATGTACCAGCACCTGCAGCACCTGCCCGGCACCTGCAGCAGGGGCTGAAGCTCTTTGACACCCCGCCAAGGTTATCACGCGCTCAACAGCGCTAGTCCCAATTGGGGGTCCAGCGTTGGCAGGACTGAACAAAAGACCATACTTCGCCTGCCGCTCAGCCATGATACCTCACATGGAGCACCTAGCACGCTACTGTGAAGCCACATGGACACTGCGCACGCATGCACGAACACACGCGCAACGTCCATATGTCTATCATGTGCGGTGTACAACCCAAGAAGTGGAAGAGGCACGCCTGCAGCGTGCTCTGGCAGGAAGCCTGAACACGAGCCTAATGCCGTCCTCATCCCTATGCGCCAAAAGGGGGGGGGGGTTCCACCACGTTTGCAAGCGACCTGTTTCCGGTCATCGGGTCCGGCCGTGTTCCAAAAGCACCATTTTCAGTCACCGTTCGCCGCATGGCGGCGACTAGCACACACACGCAAGTCACACGCGCACCACAAGCACACTCACTATGCCCAACACACTGTTTGCTAGCATGTTCTACGTGCAAGAGGCTGAGGATCCTGGCAGCGCCATGCCGCAGCAAAGGACACCACAACCCGGGGCACATGACTGGCGCCCGCTTTCGAAAACATGCGCCCTTCATGGACTTCCGCCCTGCCCTCGCTGCACACGCATGCGGGGCTGTGCCCGTGGGCACCACCCAGCACCAACACGCACTAGGCCAGCAGCAACACCCGAAGGCCCACGCAAACGCCAATGCCTGTGCTCCCCAGGCCCCTCACATTACCCTCTAGTGCGCTCACCATACATCCCCCTGACACCGCCAGTCCCCAAGCGACGGAGACCCAAGCGCCCCCCCCCCCCCCCCTTCGCCTACGGCCGCCCGGCCGCAAGGAATGTCGGAAGAGGACGGGATGGACGTGGCTCGCCCCTTGTTTGGACAGGGACATGGAAGGGCAACACAAGAAATAACATAAACAAAGCCCACGCACAGAGGTTTTGACTCTGTGGAAGAGTAGGAAGTTTGTACAGCAGCTAGCCCCGCCCAAGTGCTCGGTTACTAGTGTGCATTTAGCTCACACCCACATATGGGTCTCCCTCGTTAATAGTACAGCCAGCCTCTAACCCATAACCCCCTCGCCTAACCCTTCGCACAGCGTCGAGGACTTTAATCGGCCCTTGCTTGTGTCACCCCGTGCCCGCGCTAGCGCCGGCCCAGCTGGCCTGCCTCCAGGCAGCACTGGGAGCCCTGCGGACCGTGATCCGGAGCCGGCATCCGCGGGCCCCCTCTCCTATCCGGGGGCAGTGACGGTCCCGGCAGCTGCAGCCCCCGGACCCTGTCCAAGCATTTGCGTAGCACCCGCCAGCTGCGCTCCTCGCTCACGGACAGGACATGTGACCCCCCTGGCGCATTGCGAGATCCCCGTGTGCCGAAGGCCGCTTCTCCAGCGGGCGTGATCCTTGTGCCTCGGAACGGCCAAGCACACCCCGCCGCGGCTCTTGGGTGGAGGCACGGAGCTTTGGGTGTGCAAAGAAGAGAGGCAGTGCCTTCGGGTGCAGCCTGGCTTCAATTCCCGTGGGCGGGGAGATGGCCGACTTGAGACGTCGGCCCCATCCGTGGCACGCACGTGTGGTCTACTCGGAACTATGTACTACGCAGGTGAATGTGATTGTTTAATTGAAACACAGCTTTGCGATGGGACCTGTTGGCTAGTTCCGCGAGGTGACTTCTGCCCAGAGCTCTGATTGTCGATGCAAAGAGATTTAGCCAAGCGCGGGTAAACGGCGGGAGTAACTATGACTCTCTTAAGGTAGCCAAATGCCCCGATTTGGCCCGCCGTTGCAATGTGCATAGTGCCAGCCTGAGTACTCGGGCTCTCTCTTGTAGGGGGAGTGTATGCCCCCTAAATTTTGCGTGTGGGCCAGCCGGCAACGTCCGCTCGGCGAATTCTTCAAAATCTAAAGCCAACTCAATAAAAGTGACCGTGCTTGGCTCGTCGATCCACTGCAAGGCTCTTAGCCAGCGCAGTAGATCCGTGTTGAAGCTCACCTCCCAGGGCCAGGTGCGTGTGGTGGGATTGTACCGCGAGACAATCGGTGTCGCGGGGGGGGGGAGGGGGGGCGGGGTAGGGGTCCCACCAGCTGCTGGCATGGGTATGCCCTGCCTCAGCCTGCTCGTACTTTCGGAAAGAGCTTTGGTGCGTTTTGATCATGTATTTTTCGTGCCGCCAGTGCAGAAAGAAACATGGTGTGCGGTACCAGAATAAATGGCAGATCATGCTGCTCCACTTGCCTGCTGATGGGGGCTGGGAGGTTCGGGGCTAAGCCGCTGATTTTGAGGTAGGGGCGCAACGCCGAGAAGGGGGGGAGCTCTGGAATTTTGGCTGCGAGTACGTGCACTTGTTGTATGCGTGCGTGCCGTACTTGAGCCTAGGCCGTGCAATGCCATAGTATGTGCTCTTCAGTTTCATCTGTGGCCTTGCAATAGGGACAAAGTGGTGACATAATGAGTCCCCGCTGGTACGCTCGGACAGCTGTCGAGAGCGCCCCCGCTAGGAGTGTGTGTAGAAGTGCGCACTATAGCTCCGATGTGAAGGAAGCAATGCTGGCATTGATGATTTGTGTGGTAGTGCATGCTTGCGAACTGTTTTGGTGTGTGTGTGTGTGTGTGTGTCACTCACTCAGTCACTTACTCACTCACCAACCCACCGACCCAACCACCCACCGACCCACCTACCCACGCACGCACGCACACACGCAGCCTAGAAATAAACACTGGCCCGAAGCTTTTTGGCCAGTGGCCAATAGATTGTATATTTTGGTGTAAACTTTTGTGTTTTCCACCTTTTTTTGTGAGAAATGCAAAAAAATTCTACCATTTTTGTTCCTTCGTGCCTCATTCTTCCTACCCCTTCCCGAAATATTTCATAAAAAACGATTAGTCGTTCATGCATGTGACCTAGACACCACTCTGGTTGGATGCTGCGTTTTACGACTCTGGATGTGTGCTGTTTATTCCTGATTGTGATATGAACATCAGTCTTTATTATTTTTTTTACAACCGTGGATGGGTGCTGTTTATTTCGGATTGTGATTTGGACACTATTGTTTTTTTTTTTTTACAACCTTGGATGGGTGATGTTTATTCTTGATTGTGATTTGGACATCGCTGGTGTTTTTTTTTTTAACAACTCTGGATGAGTGCTGTGTATTCCTGATTGTGATCTAGCAATCATTGTTTATTCTGTTTTTTAAAACCCTAGATGGGTGCTGTTTATTCCTGATTGTCATCTGGGCATCACTGCTTTTTCTTTTTTAGAGGGAACCCTTGCACCGCGCGCGCACTACGCGCTACTTTTAGACTAGATTCCCCTGTGAATAACCCCCATACCGACCCCTTCCAAACACCCTCAAAAATAGGCCACCCTAGCTACGCAAATGCCCCTAAAATTAAGTCACTCAAACTACCCTAGCTCAAGACAAATGCAAGCTACCTTCCCTTTATATAAGACATCATGCAAAATGCGGAAAGCCACCCACATATCCTCCTTTTTGTTCAATTGAAAGCTCACTCACCATACTAGCCAGTCCAAAAGCCGCGTATGTGTCCACCCCATCCTCAACTGGACCACGGGGCAAAGTTTCTTGCACGAGGGAATCCACATCAACCTTTGTTTTCAACTTGTGGTACAACCACACTTCCTCATCAGCAGGGATGCGGCCTCGCATAGGGCATTTGACTGTGGTTGGGCAAAAACCGGGCAGTCCGTCACGTGAACTCGAGGGGCCATGCCAAAGTGTGGGAGTCCATCACCCCAACTCAAGGGCCCACACCAATGTGAGAGTCCATGGTGAAGATGAGCAAAAAAAAAAATGTGAAAAGGGGTGGAAATGGGTCCAAAAATGCCATATCCCCCATATGCTAGGGGCAACAATGATGCACCTAGTATTACAAAGTATGGGTCTCTAGTAGGCTAGACGCCCAAATAGTTGCACTGTGCCCGCACTGCGCTAAGGGCGCCCCCAGATGGGTGCTGTTTATTCCGGATTGCCCACTTGCAACACAACGTGGCATGGCATGGACACCCTCATCCCAAGCAATACACTATGTCCACAACAATGCAAAGGATATGTGTGCTGGATGCGTAGAGACCCTCCCTCCTCCGAACATAAGTAGCGGAGGGCCTCCGCAACGTTGGGAAAATGCATCCAAGCATTACCTTGGGGCGCAATGGGGCCAAGCGGCCGCACCCATATGTCAGAACCACGGGGGCGGGGGGGGCGACCCGTCGGTTTTGGACACCAACTACCCCCCCCCCCCCCCCCAACTAACTGTTGGCTGGAGGCCCCTTGGGGGGGAGGGAGGGGAGGGGGTAGTTGGCGTCCTAGGACCTGCGGAGTCCCCCCCCGCCCCGGGTCAAAACCCATATCAAGACCGATCAAAAGAAGGGGGAGGGGGTTGCAATGACGGCGTAGGGGAAGGAAGGACACCCTTGTAAGCAACCTTGTTGTGCCGCCAAGTTCGAGGAGGAGGCCGCCCCTATCACCAACCTTTTTCTACCCTAAAACTTGCCTTCTCTTCTTTCCATACATTGTTCATTACCCTACCCCACCCCTTGATACTAACGTTGCTGTGCCAGCAAGTTTGGAGAGGAGGCCACCCTGTTCTACTCCCAAGTTTCTCTCTCAACCATTCTCACATGCATAGATTATCCTACCCCACCACGCGCGCGAAACTTGCCTTGACAACCATGTAAGAATGGCAACAATGCGAACAAAATGACAAAAAGCACACAACTTGCAAAACAAAGAAGGTCAATTGCATCATGAAATAGTGCAAACATAGCAATACACACCAGTTTACACTGAATTTACACCTGTGAACACCGCCATGGCCCAAAATGTGGCCGTTTGAATAAAATTCACGCATATACGCGTAAATTTGCCATTTGGCCAGTGACCTAGCCAGTAATTAATTCAAGGCTGCACGCACGCATGCACTCACTCACTCACTGCTCACTCGCTCACTCACTCACTCACTCACTACCTACAGGCGGCATCCGTCAAGCCCGGGAGTAGCCGCCATCAATGGGTGCGTGCTAGACAAAGCTAGAGTTGCAAAGTGCATGAATGATTAGAAGCGAATGACCCTACCCCCTTTCGCTGAGAAACCCCACCGATAATCACACCTTTTTCCTTCCCCTCATTCCACCTTACACTCTGCCAGCACCCTCAACATATGAAAGCAACAGTGTTAAGTTCAGGTGTGTGGGTTGGAGCACGTTGCACCTTCTGCATGTGGTCACTGCCACAGTCCCTCCCTCAATCCCTTATCTCTCGGAGTCGAGCCTCAGCACCACCAAAGCCGTGGTCTACAATAGTTACAATAACCGTGGCTCAAAGCCCCTTCATGATTGTGGCGTATTTTATGGAAACACTCATTTACTTGCCCATGAACCAGAGGTCGACCTGCCACAAACCCTGATGGCCCTCCTTGCAGTTGCAGTCACTTGCAGTCCAGCCTGATGCGGAAAACGATTTTGAGAAAATGTATCCCGGTGCTTCTTACGGCATAGTCAACCTGCCAACCATGGTCATGGACACTACTTGTGAACCGAGAAATACTGGAATATACCAGTGATTAAGACCTTCATCATAGTGCCGAGATGGTCGCTTTGCGCATGTCTGAACTTGACGTCCAACCATTTTGTCCATTGAACTAAATGGGGTCACAAAACATAAGAATGGCTGTTTAGCCGCATGTTGTACAACTCCACCACAGGTGGGTGTGTGTGCTCCATAAAAGCTGAAAGAGTATGCAAGTTGTTACGTCCGGGTGTACGTGTGCATTCGCCTTTTTAGGAGGGAATCCTCCATTCCTGGATAGGTGGGGTAGGTGCCAAGCAGTTGGGTTGGGTGTGAAGAGGGTGGGTTGAAAAAGGCGAGAGGTGGGCAGCCTGCTCAGCTACCCCTAACAGCTGGTAAAAATGAAATAGGCGGCGGGGGAAAGGGGGGTTTGCTCCTCCACTTGAACTCGTAACGTGCCCATTGAGTCCGCCATGTGCGTTGTGGGCTTTCCACTGCTGTCCACGTTCCCGACCGCCCATCCCACCCAAATACCTCTGCCCCTTGCAAATCGTTTGGAAGCCCATTGGAGATGCAGAAACGACGAGTATTAACTGATTTTCAAATGATAAAGTAACGGTTTTCTGGGGCTGTCTCCCATTGTTGATTCCTTGCCGCGTGTTTTTTGTAGGACAACGCCATGGATGGGGAAGTGCTGCGCCTGCGCACGCTCCAAGTCCCAATTGAGCCAGATTTCGCTGACCACATGTTCAAAACAAAGACATGAAGCATAGTGTGATGAACACAAGCAACAGAGGACACCAGGTCAACATTCAGCAGCAGCAGTCTTCAACGTAAGCATGTTCAGCACAGTGCACAACCGTGGTTTTTCACATGAGACCTGAGAGGGCATACATTGCACGTGCAGCATCCAAAGTGGTTTAATTGGGACAGGTAGTGTATTGGAAGTCATGGTCATTCCAACAAAGGGAAGTATGCACTACTGATGTGGGCATTATCACACAGCAATACCAGACAGGTACTTTACACCAAATCTTCTCATTTGTGCTCTCCCTTGCTTTGTGGTTGCAAGTCCAGCATGGTGTGTTCATTCCACACCCATCTCCCGGGTCTGCTCACGTGCAACATGACAGGTTTGTAGTACCTGTGCTGGTGTAAGCAGGCAAATAAGCAGGGGTACTAGTATACGCTGGCATGTAAGCAGGCATGGGGGAGCCGCGGCTAGCCACGCTTGGGTACACTGGAGCGGAAGCGACAGTGGTTCAAGCTATGGTTGGACGGGTGACCGTCGGGTAGATCGGGGTAGTTCTGGGACTTGAAACCAACGTGTACGTTGTCGTGGGGTACACCGTTGTAGGCTGTGGCATCGGAGCGGGGTAGCTCTGGACGTACTCGTAAACGGGCCAAATTGGGTACTCGCGTTCAGGCTCAGGCTCCTTAGGTTTGGGGGTTGGAGGTGGTGCCTTGGGTGTCGCTCCAATCGCCCAACATGCTGTGAGGCACATGAGCATGGCCAGGCCACAGGCAATGGTAGCCAAGATCCACGAAGCGTCGTACTTCTGGTATGCATACGTAGCATTGACATCGAGGTCTTGTCCTTCGAACCAGCACTTGTTCCATTCATGAAAGCAGATCCAGAACACCACCGCCAAAATGGAGCAAGTGAAGCATAGGATGGCGAAGAGCGCCACCAGGAAACGCAAAGGCTTAGTTCTCCAGGGGAATTTGGAGACCAATACCAAAGTGGCTCCAATAAAGCCCAAAAAGAAGAAGCAGGCAGTGCAGATGATCATAGCGGCAGTTGCAAGGACCCACCCGTAGCAGTAGGTATTGTTGTTGAAATCCCACAGGCCCATCGTCTGCTGTACGCTTGAGGTAAGTAACCGGTACCGGGACCAATTTGGCAGCCCGGTAGCTACTGCAGCAATGACCGCGCCAAATAGGCCGAGGGCTGCCGTCAACGCAACGGGGAGCAAGGGTTTTTTCATGCTGCCAGACAGGATTGTGCCTGAAAAGGAAATACATGGAACACGTGGAAAGCAAGCATTTTTTTTGGATGAGAAATTGTGGCCCTGGGCCTGGGAGTGTTTGGCTGAAACTGCGCGCCTCGTGTAAATCGGCCTTGGCGTGCCCCTCGTTAGCGCCGCCCACCCCTGTGCGCGTCGTTAGCGCCAAAATCCCCCCCCCCCCCGTGCGCCTCGGCAGCGCTAAACCCCCCACCGTGCACCTTGGCAAACGGGACAAACGGCTCGCTTCGCTCAACAGACGGCTCGCTTCGCTCGGCAGACAGCTTGCTTCACTCGATGCGGGGTCTAGCCCCCGCACGCCACTTAAATAACAAGACTCCTGCGGTGGCCACAGGCCGCCTTGTGTGTGCACCGCCTTGAGTATGCACCGCCTTGTGTGTGCACCGCCTACCCTTCCCACACACATTGCGCACCTTGGCTCACTTCGCTTGACGCGGGGACTAGCCCCCGCATCCATCTTGGATAACAAGATTCTTGCGGTGGCTATGGACCGCGCTGTGCATGCACAGCCTTGTGTGTCCCCCCCCCCCCCCGGTGCGCCTCGTTAGCACCAACCCCCCCCCCCCACGTCTGCCTCATTAGCGCCAAGTCCCCCCCCCCCACCGCCTGCGTCTCTTTAGCGCCCAACCCCAGCCCCCCCCCCCCCGTGCTCCTCGTTAGCGCCAAAATCCCCCCCCCCCCCACCCTGGCGCCTCTTCAGCGCCCAACCCCCCCCGAGGCGTGCGGGGTTGGTCAAACTATGGTATGTGGCATATGCCCTTACTTGTATTTTTGTATTTCTTGGTAAAATTGTTCGAATTTGGCCTTGCGTTGCAGCCAGCCCTCTTGCCTTCTGCACAACAACTCACAACTCACCGTAGACCTTGGTTTTGTGGGAGATGAATGCGTAGCATCGTTGCATGGTGTGGCAACTTCTTTGGTATTTGTCCTCTGTGGCCAGCCATATGTTATGTAGGGTGGTGGTGAGTGTGGTTTGTGTTGCAAAAGAGCTCAGCTCAGCAAGGGCCCACTGGCACACCTCCTCAGCCTTTTTGGCACCCCCAGGCCCCCCTTGAAGGGTGCAGTTGTCTTCTCATGGCTTATTGTGTAGCGTTCTTGCATGTCTCAGCGTACAAGGGCTTCTGTGATGTCTCAATGATTGCATGACTACAATCCCAAGTGGGTAATATTTCATCCATAGAAATGCTTCTTGACCACTCTTGACATCCATCAACAATTGTGCTCTCCCTTTTCATAGATGCCATTCGCAAAACGGCGCTAGTGCAGATGCAAGCCGGCGTCCCAGCCACTTCCTGGTGTTTCTCCATGGGGCTAGTTGTGTTGGCCAAAACAGAAAACATCAGAGGGCACTCAACATTTTTCTGCGCTGATTTGACACCCTTTGTGGCGATTTCAAAATCAAGGGTTCGATGAGTGTAATACTACGGATGTAAGTGCGGCAAATGACTTTGTCCCAACACTTACATGGTCCATTACAAACAGATCCGCGAAGCTCGGGATCAGCCCCATCACGGGGCATTTTGTCACACAGAACCTAGATTTACAAAATGCATGAAACACCAGAAAGTCCGCCCTACCCCCCTTTGCTGAGAAACTCCACCCATAATCAAACCTTTTAGCTTCCCCTCATTCCATCTTGCAGTCCGCCATCACCCTTCACATACAAAAGAGTCAGCATTAAGTTCAGGTGCGTGGGTGGAAGTGTGGGTTGAATTACCTTGCACCTTCTGCATGTGGTCATTGCCACAGTGCCTCCCTCCCCCAATCCCTTACTTCCCGGGAGTCCAGCCTCAGCACCACCAAAACCGTGGTGTACAATAGGGGCTCAACGCCCTTTCAGGATTGTGGCGTCATTTCATGGAACCGCTTATTTTCCTGCCCATCAACAAGAACTAGACCCGCCACAAATTCCCTGCTTGCAGTTGCAGTCAATTGCAATCCAATCTGTCTCGGAAAACGATTTTGGAGGAAGTACATCCACGACACGAGTACTTCTCTTGGCTTACTCCACCTCCCATCCATGCATGTTTTGCTGCCACATGCAGCACCAGTTCATTAGGCCAGAGTTTGACGCGTGTTTCGCAATACCTGAATACCACAGATGGACAAGTGGTGTGTGTGCCTGTGCATGATCGAATCTCAATTAAGCCAGATTTCTCTGACCACATATTCACAACAAAGAGATGATGCGCAGTGTGATGAACACACGCAACGGAGCAAAAAGGCGCACAGAGAATGCAAAGACAGCAAAAGGGGCCTAAAACAACTTTTCTAGACGCTGCACAGAGGAGATAGAAAAGGGGGAGAGGGGCCGTAAGAATGTAGTGCTGCCTCCAGTCACCATGGGCAACCATGCATATGATTACAAACCAGAAATGACAGCCGAAATTGTCCTCCCTCTTCAAAAGAATGCCACAGAGCAAAGGGAAACAAAACGCCCAGAACCACTTGAAAGCCTTTCACTCAGGGCTCATACTAAGCAGCCTGCAAACTGCAATACGACTCAAATGGCTTAATTGTAGATTGCCCTCCAGCAGCGAATGTGCCTGAACCAAACGACGGATGTGCTTCATAGTGACCACTGCATCGGCTCCCAACCACAGAAGCCCACTGCAGAGCGATTGCGAATAATGTTTCACTCCAACGCATAGCAGACGAATGGGGATCAGAAATGATGATCAGCATGTCACATCGGACGGCTCTTCCTGACTAGTATTTTCATCTTCTCCCAACAAATCATTGCAAACATCAAGAAAAACATGATGTTGACCTGTTGCTGCAATTTGCTACAAAACAGAAACGTACAATACAAACTGCAATACGACTCAAATGGCTCCATTGTAGATTCTCATCCAGTACAGGATGTGCCTGAACCAAGCGATGGACGTGCTTCATAGTGACCACTGCATCGGCTCCCAACAACAGAAGCCCACTGCAGAGTGATTACGAATAATGTTTCACTGCAACACATGGCAAACGAATGGGGATCAGAAGTGTTGATCAGCATGTCACATCAGACGGCTCTTCCTAATTGGTGTTTTCATCTTCTCCCAACAAATCATTGCAGACCTGAAAAAAAAGTGCTGTTGACATGTTGCTGCAATTTGCTACAAAACACAAACGTACAATGCAGACTGCAATACGACTCAAATGGCTCCATTGTAGATTCTCATCCAGTAGTGGATGTGCCTGACGCCAGCTACGGATGTGCTTCATATTGACCACTGCATCGGCTCCCAACAACAGAAGCCCACTGCAGAGTGATTACGAATAATGTTTCACTCCAACACATGGCAAACGAATGGGGATCAGAAATGATGATCAGCATGTCACATCAGACGGCTCTTCCTAATTGGTGTTTTCATCTTCTCCCAACAAATCATTGCACACATCAAGGGAAACATGCTGTTGACCTGTTGCAGCAATTTGCTACAAAACACAAACGTACAACGAAAACTGCAAGACGACTCTAATGGCTCAATTACAGATTCCCGTCCAGTAGTGGATGTCCCTGAACCAAACGACAGATGTGCTTCATAGTGACCACTGCATCGGCTCCCGAGAGCATAAACCCACTGCACATCGGTCAGGAAGAAATGTTTCACTGCAACACATGGCAAACGAATGGGGATCAGAAATGATGATCAGCATGTCACATCAGACGGCTCTTCCTGACTAGTATTTTCATCTTCTCCCAACAAATCATTGCACACATCAAGAATAACATGCTGTTGACCTGTTGCTGCATTTTGCTACAAAACACAAACGTACAATGCAAACTGCAATACGACTCAAATGGCTTAATTGTAGATTCTCAACAAGCAACGGATGTGCCTGAACCAAACGAAGGATGTGCTTCATAGTGACCACTGCATCGGCTCCCAACAACAGAAGCCCACTGCAGAGTGATTACGAATAATGTTTCACTGCAACACATGGCAAACGAATGGGGTTCAGAAATGATGATCAGCATATCACATCAGACGGCTCTTCCTAATGGGTGTTTTCATCTTCTCCCAACAAATCATTGCACACACCAAGAAAAACATGCTGTTGACCTGTTGCAGCAATTTGCTACAAAACACAAACGTACAATGCAAACTGCAATACGACTCAAATGGCTCCATTGTAGATTCTCAACCAGTAGTGGATGTGCCTGAACCAAACGACGGATGTGCTTCATAGTGACCACTGCATCGGCTCCCAACAACAGAAGCCCACTGCAGAGTGATTACGAATAATGTTTCACTGCAACACATGGCAAACGAATGGGGATCAGAAATGATGATCAGCATGTCACATCAGACGGCTCTTCCTAATGGGTGTTTTCATCTTCTCCCAACAAATCATTGCACACATCAAGGGAAAATGCTGTTGACCTGTTGCAGCAATTTGCTACAAAACACAAACGTACAATGCAAACTGCAATACGACTCCAATGGCTCCATTGTAGATTCTCAACCAGTAGTGGATGTGCCTGAACCAAACGACGGATGTGCTTCATAGTGACCACTGCATCGGCTCCCAACAACAGAAGCCCACTGCAGAGTGATTACGAATAATGTTTCACTGCAACACATGGCAAACGAATGGGGATCAGAAATGATGATCAGCATGTCACATCAGACGGCTCTTCCTAATGGGTGTTTTCATCTTCTCCCAACAAATCATTGCACACATCAAGGGAAACATGCTGTTGACCTGTCGCTGTATTTTGCTACAAAACACAAACGTACAATGCAAACTGCAATACGACTCCAATGGCTCCATTGTAGATTCTCAACCAGTAGTGGATGTGCCTGAACCAAACGAAGGATGTGCTTCATAGTGACCACTGCATCGGCTCCCAACAACAGAAGCCCACTGCAGAGTGATTACGAATAATGTTTCACTGCAACAAATGGCAAACGAATGGGGTTCAGAAATGATGATCAGCATATCACATCAGACGGCTCTTCCTAATGGGTGTTTTCATCTTCTCCCAACAAATCATTGCACACACCAAGAAAAACATGCTGTTGACCTGTTGCAGCAATTTGCTACAAAACACAAACGTACAATGCAAACTGCAATACGAAATAAATGGCTTAATTGTAGATTCTCAACAAGCAATGGATGTGCCTGAACCAAACGAAGGATGTGCTTCATAGTGACCACTGCATCGGCTCCCAACAACAGAAGCCCACTGCAGAGTGATTACGAATAATGTTTCACTGCAACACATGGCAAACGAATGGGGTTCAGAAATGATGATCAGCATATCACATCGGACGGCTCTTCCTAATGGGTGTTTTCATCTTCTCCCAACAAATCATTGCACACACCAAGAAAAACATGCTGTTGACCTGTTGCTGCAATTTGCTACAAAACACAAACGTACAATGCAAACTGCAATACGACTCAAATGGCTTAATTGTAGATTCTCAACAAGCAATGGATGTGCCTGAACCAAACGAAGGATGTGCTTCATAGTGACCACTGCATCGGCTCCCAACAACAGAAGCCCACTGCAGAGTGATTACGAATAATGTTTCACTGCAACACATGGCAAACGAATGGGGTTCAGAAATGATGATCAGCATATCACATCAGACGGCTCTTCCTAATGGGTGTTTTCATCTTCTCCCAACAAATCATTCCACACACCAAGAAAAACATGCTGTTGACCTGTTGGAGCAATTTGCTACAAAACACAAACGTACAATGCAAACTGCAATACGACTCAAATGGCTCCATTGTAGATTCTCAACCAGTAGTGGATGTGCCTGAACCAAACGACGGATGTGCTTCATAGTGACCACTGCATCGGCTCCCAACAACAGAAGCCCACTGCAGAGTGATTACGAATAATGTTTCACTGCAACACATGGCAAACGAATGGGGATCAGAAATGATGATCAGCATATCACATCAGACGGCTCTTCCTAATGGGTGTTTTCATCTTCTCCCAACAAATCATTGCACACATCAAGGGAAACATGCTGTTGACCTGTCGCTGTATTTTGCTACAAAACACAAACGTACAATGCAAACTGCAATACGACTCCAATGGCTCCATTGTAGATTCTCAACCAGTAGTGGATGTGCCTGAACCAAACGAAGGATGTGCTTCATAGTGACCACTGCATCGGCTCCCAACAACAGAAGCCCACTGCAGAGTGATTACGAATAATGTTTCACTGCAACACATGGCAAACGAATGGGGTTCAGAAATGATGATCAGCATATCACATCAGACGGCTCTTCCTAATGGGTGTTTTCATCTTCTCCCAACAAATCATTGCACACACCAAGAAAAACATGCTGTTGACCTGTTGCAGCAATTTGCTACAAAACACAAACGTACAATGCAAACTGCAATACGACTCAAATGGCTTAATTGTAGATTCTCAACAAGCAATGGATGTGCCTGAACCAAACGAAGGATGTGCTTCATAGTGACCACTGCATCGGCTCCCAACAACAGGAGCCCACTGCAGAGTGATTACGAATAATGTTTCACTGCAACACATGGCAAACGAATGGGGATCAGAAATGATGATCAGCATATCACATCAGACGGCTCTTCCTAATGGGTGTTTTCATCTTCTCCCAACAAATCATTGCACACATCAAGGGAAACATGCTGTTGACCTGTTGCTGTATTTTGCTACAAAACACAAACGTACAATGCAAACTGCAATACGACTCTAATGGCTCCATTGTAGATTCTCATCCAGTAGTGGATGTGCCTGAACCGAACGACAGATGTGCTTCATAGCAACCACTGCATCGGCTCCCAACAACATCGGTCAAGAATAATGTCTCACTCCAACACATGGCAAACGAATGGGGATCAGAAATGATGATCAGCATGTCACCACATCAGACGGCTCTTCCTAATGGGTGTTTTCATCTTATCCCAACAAATCATTGCACACATCAAGGGAAAATGCTGTTGACCTGTTGCTGGAATTTGCTACAAAACACAAACGTACAATGCAAACTGCAATACGACTCAAATGGCTCCATTGTAGATTCTCATCCAGTAGTGGATGTGCCTAAACCAAACGACGGATGTGCTTCATAGCAACCACTGCATCGGCTCCCAACAACAGAAGCCCACTGCAGAGTGATTACGAATAATGTTTCACTCCAACACATGGCAAACGAATGGGGATCAGAAATGATGATCAGCATGTCACATCAGACGGCTCTTCCTAATGGGTGTTTTCATCTTCTCCCAACAAATCATTGCACACATCAAGGGAAACATGCTGCTGACCTGTTGCAGCAATTTGCTACAAAACACAAACGTACAATGCAGACTGCAAAACGACTCTAATGGCTCAATTACAGATTCCCGTCCAGTAGTGGATGTCCCTGAACCAAACGACAGATGTGCTTCATAGTGACCACTGCATCGGCTCCCGGGAGCATAAACCCACTGCACATCGGTCAGGAAGAAATGTTTCACTGCAACACATGGCAAACGAATGGGGATCAGAAATGATGATCAGCATGTCACATCAGACGGCTCTTCCTAATGGGTGTTTTCATCTTCTCCCAACAAGTCATTGCACACATCAAGGGAAACATGCTGTTGACCTGTTGCTGCAATTTGCTACAAAACACAAACGTACAATGCAAACTGCAATACGACTGAAATGGCTTAATTGTAGATTCTCAACAAGCAATGGATGTGCCTGAACCAAACGACGGATGTGCTTCATAGTGACCACTGCATCGGCTCCCAACAACAGAAGCCCACTGCAGAGTGATTACGAATAATGTTTCACTGCAACACATGGCAAACGAATGGGGATCAGAAATGATGATCAGCATGTCACATCAGACGGCTCTTCCTAATGGTTGTTTTCATCTTCTCCCAACAAATCATTCCACACACCAAGAAAAACATGCTGTTGACCTGTTGCTGCAATTTGCTACAAAACACAAACGTACAATGCAAACTGGAATACGACTCCAATGGCTCCATTGTAGATTCTCATCCAGTAGTGGATGTGCCTAAACCAAACGACGGATGTGCTTCATAGTGACCACTGCATCGGCTCCCAACAACAGAAGCCCACTGCAGAGTGATTACGAATAACGTTTCACTGCAACACATGGCAAACGAATGGGGTTCAGAAATGATGATCAGCATATCACATCAGACGGCTCTTCCTAATGGGTGTTTTCATCTTCTCCCAACAAATCATTGCACACATCAAGGGAAACATGCTGTTGACCTGTTGCTGCAATTTGCTACAAAACACAAACGTACAATGCAAACTGCAATACGACTCAAATGGCTCCATTGTAGATTCTCATCCAGTAGTGGATGTGCCTGAACGAAACGACGGATGTGCTTCATAGTGACCACTGCATCGGCTCCCAACAACAGAAGCCCACTGCAGAGTGGTTATGAATAATGTTTCACTCCAACACATGGCAAACGAATGGGGATCAGAAATGATGATCAGCATGTCACATCAGACGGCTCTTCCTAATGGGTGTTTTCATCTTCTCCCAACAAATCATTCCACACACCAAGAAAAACATGCTGTTGACCTGTTGCTGCAATTTGCTACAAAACAGAAACGTACAATGCAAACTGCAATACGACTCAAATGGCTCCATTGTAGATTCTCATCCAGTACTGGATGTGCCTGAACCAAACAACGGATGTGCTTCATAGTGACCACTGCATCGGCTCCCAACAACAGAAGCCCACTGCAGAGTGATTACGAATAATGTTTCACTGCAACACATGGCAAACGAATGGGGTTCAGAAATGATGATCAGCATGTCACATCAGACGGCTCTTCCTAATGGGTGTTTTCATCTTCTCCCAACAAATCATTCCACACACCAAGAAAAACATGCTGTTGACCTGTTGCTGCAATTTGCTACAAAACACAAACGTACAATGCAAACTGCAATACGACTCCAATGGCTCCATTGTACATTCTCCTCCAGTAGTGGATGTGCCTGAACCAAACGACGGATGTGCTTCATAGTGACCACTGCATCGGCTCCCAACAACAGCTGCCCACTGCAGAGTGATTACGAATAATGTTTCACTGCAACACATGGCAAACGAATGGGGATCAGAAATGATGATCAGCATGTCACATCAGACGGCTCTTCCTAATTGGTGTTTTCATCTTCTCCCAACAAATCATTCCACACATCAAGAAAAACATGCTGTTGACCTGTTGCTGCAATTTGCTACAAAACAGAAACGTACAATGCAAACTGCAAGACGACTCAAATGGATCCATTGTAGATTCTCATCCAGTAGTGGATGTGCCTGAACGAAACGACGGATGTGCTTCATAGTGACCAGTGCATCCGCTCCCAACAACATCGTTCACGAATAATGTTTCACTGCAACTAATGGCAAAGGAATGGGGATCAGAAATGATGATCAGCATGTCACCACATCAGACGGCTCTTCCTAATGGGTGTTTGCATCTTCTCCCAACAAATCATTGCACACATCAAGGGAAACATGCTGTTGACCTGTTGCTGCAATTTGCTACAAAACACAAATGAACAATGCAAACTGCAATATGACTCAAATGGCTCCATTGTAGATTCTTCTCGAGTAGTGGACGTGCCTAAACCAAACAACGGATGTGCTTCATAGTGACCAGTGCATCGGCTCCCAACAACAGAAGCCCACTGCAGAGTGATTACGAATAATGTTTCACTGCAACACATGGCAAACGAATGGGGATCAGAAATGATGATCAGCATGTCACCACATCAGACGGCTCTTCCTAATTGGTGTTTTCATCTTCTCCCAACAAATCATTGCACACATCAAGGGAAACATGCTGTTAACCTGTTGCTGCAATTTGCTACAAAACACAAACGTACAATGCAAACTGCAATACGACTCTAATGGCTCAATTGTAGATTCTCATCCAGTACAGGATGTGCCTGAACCAAACGACGGATGTGCTTCATAGCAACCACTCCATCGGCTCCCAACAACAGCTGCCCACTGGATAACGGTCACGAATAATGTTTCACTGCAACAAATGGCAAACGAATGGGGATCAGAAATGATGATCAGCATATCACATCAGACGGCTCTTCCTAATGGGTGTTTTCATCTTCTCCCAACAAATCATTGCACACATCAAGGGAAACATGCTGTTGACCTGTTGCTGCAATTTGCCACAAAACACAAACGTACAATGCAAACTGCAATACGACTCCAATGGATCCATTGTAGATTCTCAACCAGTACTGGATGTGCCTGAACCAAACGAAGGATGGGCTTCATAGTGACCACTGCATCGACTCCCAACAACAGAAGCCCACTGCAGAGTGATTACGAATAATGTTTCACTGCAACACATGGCAAACGAATGGGGATCAGAAATGATGATCAGCATGTCACATCAGACGGCTCTTCCTAATGGGTGTTTTCATCTTCTCCCAACAAATCATTGCACACATCAAGGGAAACATGCTGTTGACCTGTTGCTGCAATTTGCTGGAAAACACAAACGTACAATGCAGACTGCAATACGACTCTAATGGCTCCATTGTAGATTCTCATCCAGTAGTGGATGTGCCTGAACCAAACGACGGATGTGCTTCATAGTGACCACTGCATCGGCTCCCAACAACATTGTTCACGAATAATGTTTCACTGCAACACATGGCAAACCCATGGGGATCAGAAATGATGATCAGCATGTCACCACATCAGACGGCTCTTCCTAATTGGTGTTTTCATCTTCTCCCAACAAATCATTGCACACATCAAGGGAAACATGCTGTTGACCTGTTGCTGCAATTTGCTACAAAACACAAACGTACAATGCAAACTGCAATACGACTCAAATGGCTCCATTGTAGATTCTCAACCAGTACTGGATGTGCCTGAACCAAACGAAGGATGTGCTTCATAGTGACCACTGCATCGACTCCCAACAACAGAAGCCCACTGCAGAGTGATTACGAATAATGTTTCACTGCAACAAATGGCAAACGAATGGGGATCAGAAATGATGATCAGCATGTCACATCAGACGGCTCTTCCTAATGGGTGTTTTCATCTTCTCCCAACAAATCATTGCACACATTTGGGTTACATGCTGTTGACCTGTTGCTGCAATTTGCTGGAAAACACAAACGTACAATGCAGACTGCAATACGACTCTAATGGCTCAATTGTAGATTCTCATCCAGTAGTGGATGTGCCTGAACCAAACGACGGATGTGCTTCATAGTGACCACTGCATCGGCTCCCAACAACATTGTTCACGAATAATGTTTCACTGCAACACATGGCAAACGAATGGGGATCAGAAATGATGATCAGCATGTCACATCAGACGGCTCTTCCTAATGGGTGTTTTCATCTTCTCCCAACAAATCCTTGCACACATCAAGGGAAACATGCTGTTGACCTGTTGCTGCAATTTGCTACAAAACACAAACGTACAATGCAAACTGCAATACGACTCAAATGGCTCAATTGTAGATTCTCAACCAGTACTGGATGTGCCTGAACCAAACGAAGGATGTGCTTCATAGTGACCACTGCATCGACTCCCAACAACAGAAGCCCACTGCAGAGTGATTACGAATAATGTTTCACTGCAACAAATGGCAAACGAATGGGGATCAGAAATGATGATCAGCATGTCACATCAGACGGCTCTTCCGAAATGGTGTTTTCATCTTCTCCCAACAAATCATTGCACACATTTGGGTTACATGCTGTTAACCTGTTGCTGCAATTTGCTGGAAAACACAAACGTACAATGCAAACTGCAACCGACTCTAATGGCTCAATTGTAGATTCTCATCCAGTAGTGGATGTGCCTGAACCAAACGACGGATGTGCTTCATAGCAACCACTGCATCGGCTCCCAACAACAGAAGCCCACTGCAGAGTGATTACGAATAGTGTTTCACTGCAACACATGGCAAACGAATGGGGATCAGAAATGATGATCAGCGTATCGCATCAGACGGCTCTTCCTAATGGGTGTTTTCATCTTCTCCCAACAAATCATTGCACACATGAAGGGAAACATGCTGTTGACCTGTTGCAGCAATTTGCTACAAAACACAAACGTACAACGAAAACTAAAAGACGACTCCAATGGATCCATTGTAGATTCTCAGCCAGTAGTGGATGTGCCTGAACGAAACGACGGATGTGCTTCATAGTGACCACTGCATCGGCTCCCAACAACATCGTTCACGAACAATGATTCACTGCAACAAATGGCAAACCAATGGGGATCAGAAATGATGATCAGCATGTCACATCAGACGGCTCTTCCTAATTGGTGTTTGCATCTTCTCCCAACAAATCATTGCACACATCAAGGGAAACATGCTGTTGACCTGTTGCTGCAATTTGCTACAAAATGCAAACGTACAATGCAAACTGGAATATGACTCAAATGGCTCCATTGTAGATTCTCCTCGAGTAGTGGACGTGCCTAAACGAGACGACGGATGTGCTTCATAGTGACCAGTGCATCGGCTCCCAACAACAGAAGCCCACTGCAGAGTGATTACGAATAATGTTTCACTGCAACACATGGCAAACGAATGGGGTTCAGAAATGATGATCAGCATGTCACATCAGACGGCTCTTCCTAATGGGTGTTTTCATCTTCTCCCAACAAATCATTGCACACATCAAGGGAAACATGCTACTAACCTGTTGCTGCAATTTGCTACAAAACACAAACGTACAATGCAAACTGCAATACGACTCAAATGGCTCAATTGTAGATTCTCATCCAGTACAGGATGTGCCTGAACCAAACGACGGATGTGCTTCATAGCAACCACTGCATCGGCTCCGAACAACAGCTGCCCACTGCATATCGGTCACGAATAATGTTTCACTGCAACAAATGGCAAACCAATGGGGATCAGAAATGATGATCAGCATATCACATCAGACGGCTCTTCCTAATGAGTGTTTTCATCTTCTCCCAACAAATCATTGCACACATGAAGAAAAACATGCTGTTGACCTGTTGCTGCATTTCGCTAGAAAACACCAATGTACAATGCAAACTGCAATATGACTCAAATGGCTTAATTGTACATTCTCCCCGAGTAGTGGACGTGCCTAAACCAAACAACGGATGTGCTTCATAGCAACCACTCCATCGGCTCCCAACAACAGAAGCCCACTGCAGAGTGATTACGAATAATGTTTCACTCCAACACATGGCAAACGAATGGGGATCAGAAATGATGATCAGCATGTCACATCAGACGGCTCTTCCTAATGGGTGTTTTCATCTTCTCCCAACAAATCATTGCACACATCAAGGGAAACATGCTGTTAACCTGTTGCTGCAATTTGCCACAAAACAGAAACGTACAATGCAAACTGCAATACGACTCAAATGGCTTAATTGTAGATTCTCATCCAGTACTGGATGTGCCTGAACCAAACGACTTATGTGCTTCATAGTGACCACTGCATCGGCTCCCAACAACAGAAGCCCACTGCAGAGTGATTACGAATAATGTTTCACTGCAACACATGGCAAACGAATGGGGATCAGAAATGATGATCAGCATGTCACATCAGACGGCTCTTCCTAATGGGTGTTTTCATCTTCTCCCAACAAATCATTGCACACATCAAGGGAAACATGCTGTTGACCTGTTGCTGCAATTTGCTACAAAACACAAACGTACAATGCAAACTGCAATACGACTCCAATGGATCCATTGTAGATTCTCAGCCAGTAGTGGATGTGCCTGAACCAAACGACGGATGTGCTTCATAGTGACCACTGCATCGGCTCCCAACAACAGCTGCCCACTGCAGAGTGATTACGAATAATGTTTCACTGCAACACATGGCAAACGAATGGGGATCAGAAATGATGATCAGCATGTCACATCAGACGGCTCTTCCTAATGGGTGTTTTCATCTTCTCCCAACAAATCATTGCACACATCAGGGGAAACATGCTTTTAACCTGTTGCTGTAATTTGCTACAAAAAAAAACGTACAATGCAAACTGCAATACGACTCAAATGGCTCCATTGTAGATTCTCATCCAGTACTGGATGTGCCTGCCCCAAACAACGGATGGGCTTCATAGCAACCACTGCATCGGCTCCCAACAACAGAAGCCCACTGCAGAGTGATTACGAATAATGTTTCACTGCAACACATGGCAAACGAATGGGGATCAGAAATGATGATCAGCATGTCACATCAGACGGCTCTTCCTAATGGGTGTTTTCATCTTCTCCCAACAAATCATTGCACACATCAAGGGAAACATGCTGTTGACCTGTTGCTGCAATTTGCTACAAAACACAAACGTACAATGCAAACTGCAATACGACTCCAATGGCTCCATTGTAGATTCTCATCCAGTACTGGATGTGCCTGAACCAAACGACGGATGTGCTTCATAGTGACCACTGCATCGGCTCCCAACAACAGAAGCCCACTGCAGAGTGATTACGAATAATGTTTCACTGCAACACATGGCAAACCAATGGGGATCAGAAATGATGATCAGCATGTCACATCAGACGGCTCTTCCTAATGGGTGTTTTCATCTTCTCCCAACCAATCATTGCACACATCAGGGGAAACATGCTGTTGACCTGTCGCTGCAATTTGCTACAAAACACAAACGTACAATGCAGACTGCAATACGACTCTAATGGCTCCATTGTAGATTCTCAACCAGCAGTGGATGTGCCTGAACCAAACGACGGATGGGCTTCATAGCAACCACTGCATCGGCTCCCAACAACAGAAGCCCACTGCAGAGTGATTACGAATAATGTTTCACTGCAACAAATGGCAAACCAATGGGGATCAGAAATGATGATCAGCATGTCACATCAGACGGCTCTTCCTAATGGGTGTTTTCATCTTCTCCCAACAAATCATTGCACACATCAAGAAAAACATGCTGTTGACCTGTCGCTGCATTTTGCTAGAAAACACAAACGTACAATGCAAACTGGAATATGATTCAAATGGCTTAATTGTACATTTTCCCCGAGTAGTGGACGTGCCTGAACCAAACGACTTATGTGCTTCATAGTGACCAGTGCATCGGCTCCCAACAACAGGACCCCACTGCAGAGTGATTACGAATAATGTTTCACTGCAACAAATGGCAAACGAATGGGGATCAGAAATGATGATCAGCATGTCACATCAGACGGCTCTTCCTAATGGGTGTTTTCATCTTCTCCCAACAAATCATTGCACACATCAAGGGAAACATGCTGTTGACCTGTTGCTGCATTTTGCTACAAAACACAAACGTACAATGCAAACTGCAATACGACTCAAATGGCTCAATTGTACATTCTCCTCCAGTAGTGGACGTGCCTAAACCAAACGACGGATGTGCTTCATAGTGACCACTGCATCGACTCCCAACAACAGGAGCCCACTGCAGAGTGATTACGAATAATGTTTCACTGCAACAAATGGCAAACGAATGGGGATCAGAAATGATGATCAGCATATCACATCAGACGGCTCTTCCTAATGGGTGTTTTCATCTTCTCCCAACAAATCATTGCACACATCAAGAAAAACATGCTGTTGACCTGTTGCTGCATTTTGCTACAAAACACAAACGTACAATGCAAACTGCAATACGACTCAAATGGCTCCATTGCAGATTCTCATCCAGTAGTGGATGTGCCTGAACCAAACGACGGATGTGCTTCGTAGTGACCACTGCATCGGCTCCCAACAACAGCTGCCCACTGCAGAGTGATTACGAATAATGTTTCACTGCAACACATGGCAAACGAATGGGGATCAGAAATGATGATCAGCATGTCACATCAGACGGCTCTTCCTAATGGGTGTTTTCATCTTCTCCCAACAAATCATTGCACACATCAAGGGAAACATGCTGTTGACCTGTTGCTGTATTTTGCTACAAAACACAAACGTACAATGCAAACTGCAATACGACTCAAATGGCTCAATTGTACATTCTCCTCCAGTAGTGGACGTGCCTAAACCAAACGACGGATGGGCTTCATAGTGACCACTGCATCGACTCCCAACAACAGGAGCCCACTGCAGAGTGATTACGAATAATGTTTCACTGCACCAAATGGCAAACGAATGGGGATCAGAAATGATGATCAGCATGTCACATCAGACGGCTCTTCCTAATTGGTGTTTTCATCTTCTCCCAACAAATCATTGCACGCATCAAGAAAAACATGCTGTTGACCTGTCGCTGCATTTTGCTAGAAATCACAAACGTACAATGCAAACTGTAATATGACTCAAATGGCTTGATTGTACATTCTCCCCGAGTAGTGGACGTGCCTAAACCAAACGACTTATGTGCCTCCTAGTGACCACTCCATCGGCTCCCAACAACAGGAGCCCACTGCAGAGTGATTACGAATAATGTTTCACTGCAACAAATGGCAAACGAATGGGGATCAGAAATGATGATCAGCATGTCACATCAGACGGCTCTTCCTAATGGGTGTTTTCATCTTCTCCCAACAAATCATTGCACACATCAAGGAAAACATGCTGTTGACCTGTTGCTGCATTTTGCTACAAAACACAAACGTACAATGCAAACTGGAATACGACTCAAATGGCTTAATTGTACATTCTCCTCCAGTAGTGGACGTGCCTGAACGAAACGACGGATGTGCTTCATAGTGACCACTGCATCGACTCCCAACAACAGAAGCCCACTGCAGAGTGATTACGAATAATGTTTCACTGCAACAAATGGCAAACGAATGGGGATCAGAAATGATGATCAGCATGTCACATCAGACGGCTCTTCCTAATTGGTGTTTTCATCTTCTCCCAACAAATCATTGCACGCATCAGCGGAAACATGCTGTTGACCTGTCGCTGCATTTTGCTAGAAATCACAAACGTACAATGCAAACTGCAATATGACTCAAATGGCTTGATTGTACATTCTTCCTGAGTAGTGGACGTGCCTAAACCAAACGACTTATGTGCTTCATAGTGACCACTCCATCGGCTCCCAACAACAGAAGCCCACTGCAGAGTGATTACGAATAATGTTTCACTGCAACACATGGCAAACGAATGGGGATCAGAAGTGATGATCAGCATGTCACATCAGACGGCTCTTCCTAATTGGTGTTTTCATCTTCTCCCAACAAATCATTGCACACATCAAGGAAAACATGCTGTTGACCTGTTGCTGCATTTTGCTACAAAACACAAACGTACAATGCAAACTGCAATATGACTCAAATGGCTTAATTGTACATTCTCCTCCAGTACTGGACGTGCCTGAACCAAACGAAGGATGTGCTTCATAGTGACCACTGCATCGACTCCCAACAACAGCTGCCCACTGCAGAGTGATTACGAATAATGTCTCACTCCAACACATGGCAAACGAATGGGGATCAGAAATGATGATCAGCATGTCACATCAGACGGCTCTTCCGAAATGGTGTTTTCATCTTCTCCCAACAAATCATTGCACACATTTGGGTTACATGATGTTAACCTGTTGCTGCATTTTGCTACAAAACACAAACGTACAATGCAGACTGCAATACGACTCAAATGGCTCCATTGTAGATTCCCATCCAGTAGTGGATGTGCCTGAACCAAACAATGGATGTGCTTCCTAGTGACCACTGCATCCGCCTCCAACAACAGGAGCCCACTGCAGAGTGATTACGAATAATATTTCACTGCAACACATGGCAAACAAATGGGGATCAGAAATGATGATCAGCATGTCACATCAGACGGCTCTTCCTAATGGGTGTTTTCATCTTCTCCCAACAAATCATTGCACACATCAAGGGAAACATGCTGTTGACCTGTTGCTGCAATTTGCTACAAAACACAAACGTACAATGCAAACTGCAATACGACTCAAATGGCTCCATTGTGGATTCTCATCCAGTACTGGATGTGCCTGAACCAAACGAAGGATGTGCTTCATAGCAACCACTGCATCGGCTCCCAACAACAGCTGCCCACTGCAGAGTGATTACGAATAATGTCTCACTCCAACACATGGCAAACGAATGGGGATCAGAAATGATGATCAGCATGTCACATCAGACGGCTCTTCCGAAATGGTGTTTTCATCTTCTCCCAACAAATCATTGCACACATTTGGGTTACATGATGTTAACCTGTTGCTGCATTTTGCTACAAAACACAAACGTACAATGCAGACTGCAATACGACTCAAATGGCTCCATTGTAGATTCCCATCCAGTAGTGGATGTGCCTGAACCAAACAATGGATGTGCTTCCTAGTGACCACTGCATCCGCCTCCAACAACAGGAGCCCACTGCAGAGTGATTACGAATAATATTTCACTGCAACACATGGCAAACAAATGGGGATCAGAAATGATGATCAGCATGTCACATCAGACGGCTCTTCCTAATGGGTGTTTTCATCTTCTCCCAACAAATCATTGCACACATCAAGGGAAACATGCTGTTGACCTGTTGCTGCAATTTGCTACAAAACACAAACGTACAATGCAAACTGCAATACGACTCAAATGGATCAATTGTAGATTCTCATCCAGTAGTGGATGTGCCTGAACCAAACGACGGATGGGCTTCATAGCAACCACTGCATCGGCACCCAACAACAGAAGCCCACTGCAGAGTGATTACGAATAATGTTTCACTGCAACACATGGCAAACGAATGGGGTTCAGAAATGATGATCAGCATATCACATCAGACGGCTCTTCCTAATGGGTGTTTTCATCTTCTCCCAACAAATCATTGCACACATCAAGGGAAACATGCTGTTGACCTGTTGCAGCAATTTGCTACAAAACACAAACGTACAATGCAGACTGCAATACGACTCAAATGGCTCCATTGTAGATTCCCAACCAGTACTGGATGTGCCTGAACCAAACAATGGATGTGCTTCCTAGCAACCACTGCATCCGCCTCCAACAACAGGAGCCCACTGCAGAGTGATTACGAATAATATTTCACTGCAACACATGGCAAACAAATGGGGATCAGAAATGATGATCAGCATGTCACATCAGACGGCTCTTCCTAAATGGTGTTTTCATCTTCTCCCAACAAATCATTGCACACATTTGGGTTACATGCTGTTGACCTGTTGCTGCAATTTGCTAGAAAACACAAACGTACAATGCAAACTGCAATACGGCACAAATGGATCAATTGTAGATTCTCATCCAGTAGTGGATGTGCCTGAACCAAACGACGGATGTGCTTCATAGCAACCACTGCATCGACTCCCAACAACAGAAGTCCACTGCAGAGTGATTACGAATAATGTTTCACTGCAACACATGGCAAACAAATGGGGATCAGAAATGATGATCAGCATGTCACATCAGACGGCTCTTCCTAATTGGTGTTTTCATCTTCTCCCAACAAATCATTGCACACATCAACGGAAACATGCTGTTGACCTGTTGCTGCAATTTGCTACAAAACACAAACGTACAATGCAGACTGCAATACGACTCAAATGGATCCATTGTAGATTCTCAACCAGTAGTGGATGTGCCTGAACCAAACGACGGATGTGCTTCATAGCAACCACTGCATCGGCACCCAACAACAGAAGTCCACTGCAGAGTGATTACGAATAATGTCTCACTGCAACATATGGCAAACGAATGGGGATCAGAAATGATGATCAGCATGTCACATCAGACGGCTCTTCCTAATGGGTGTTTTCATCTTCTCCCAACAAATCATTGCACACATCAGCGGAAACATGCTGTTGACCTGTTGCTGCAATTTGCTACAAAACACAAACGTACAATGCAGACTGCAATACGACTCAAATGGCTAAATTGTAGATTGTCAACCAGTAGTGGATGTGCCTGAACCAAACGACGGATGTGCTTCATAGTGACCACTGCATCGGCTCCCAACAACAGAAGCCCCCTGCAGAGTGATTACGAATAATGTCTCACTGCAGCACATGGCAAACGAATGGGGATCAGAAATGATGATCAGCATGTCACATCAGACGGCTCTTCCTAATGGGTGTTTTCATCTTCTCCCAACAAATCATTGCACACATCAAGGATAACATGCTGTTGGTGCTGCAATTTGCTACAAAATGCAAACGTACAATGCAAACTGTAATATGACTCAAATGGCTCAATTGTAGATTCTCATCCAGTACTGGATGTGCCTAAACCAAACGACGGATGTGCTTCATAGTGACCACTGCATCGGCTCCCAACAACAGAAGCCCACTGCAGAGTGATTATGAATAATGTTTCACTGCAACACATGGCAAACGAATGGGGATCAGAAATGATGATCAGCATGTCACATCAGACGGCTCTTCCTAATGGGTGTTTTCATCTTCTCCCAACAAATCATTGCACACATCAAGGGAAACATGCTGTTGACCTGTTGCTGCAATTTGCCACAAAACACAAACGAACAATGCAAACTGCAACATGACTCAAATGGATCCATTGTAGATTCTCATCCAGTAGTGGATGTACCTGAACCAAACGAAGGATGTGCTTCATAGTGACCACTGCATCGGCTCCCAACAACAGAAGTCCACTGCAGAGTGATTACGAATAATGTCTCACTCCAACACATGGCAAACGAATGGGGATCAGAAATGATGATCAGCATGTCACATCAGACGGCTCTTCCTAATTGGTGTTTTCATCTTCTCCCTTCTGCATCACTGTCTTTTCTATTTTCTATTTTTCTTTCTATTTTTTGACTGACCGTCGCTTTGAGACCTCAGCGATCGCGCACTCGCGCACACAAAATCAATTTCTTGCGTTTGAATGATCCACCAGTCATTCACTGTGTTTGTTTATATGAATCGTTAAGGCAAAGCAAAGTTGTTTGAGGACGAAAAGGCACAACTGTGATTCACGGTGCAAGATCCTGTGTATAATGTTTTGTATGTTACTAAGCACGCTCGGTCTGCTTTTCACTGTTTCACAGTCTTATGGCCCACTGAAGAGTCCGACTTGATTTTGCTTTGCTCTGGAACCGATCACACGGAGACGTAGTCCGTGAGAGTAACTCTACCACTTTGGCAAGGTGCAAACACGTGACATTTTTGACTCACCTATCTCATGGCTTGGAACAACAATTGGGATTCCTCATGGAACGAGTCTTGGGGAGACCCTTGGCAACACGATTCTGGGTATGCGCGTGACTACCCTTCTTGGAATTCCTATCAATCATACTCCGGCTCCAAAGGCCGTGACGGAAAAGGAAAAGCCGGCAAAGGAAAAGGCAAAGGCGCAAAAGGAAAGGCCGGCAAAGGTGGCAAAAGTGATGGTAAAGGCCATGGCAATTCCCACTCTTCGGGCGGTCCTTACCTTTGCATTAAATGCGGTGATGCGTCCCATTTCACGAAGGATTGTCAATGCCCATACAACCGCGCGTACTATTCGTACATGAAGGAAATGATTGACAAATCCCGCATTGCGCTTGAGCGAGAATCCACTGAACTTTGCGTGCAAGAAAGGCTCTTTGGCAAAAAGTCCGTCGCTAAAAAACATTCACGGTATGAAGGATCTTTTGACCCAAAGGAGTCGGTTCTCACCACGGGTTGGGACCCGGCAACGGCCCCGGCGGACCTCATTGCATTCGCTACATCTCGATCTCGGGGCTTTCGTGGCGCTATCCCTTTCACCCGCAAAGACTCCGTGTTCATTTTTGTTACCGTCATCTTTGTCTTCAAGACAAAATCCTATGCCAATGCATTCGCTAACCATGTGAATGAACACGCCTCGGGAAACTCATGGTCCTATGGTGAGCCGGTGTTGGCATGGATTCCCAAAAAAGCAACCATCGAGTCCATTGTGGCCGGCGTTGATGCTTCCCGTGACATCTCTATCCAGGATTGGGCCAAGTCCCAAAACTCGTCTTCCGATGAGTCCGAAAATGAATCCAATGACAAGGACAAGCAAACACGGCGGAAGAAAACCACGAAGAAACGCGCCGGAGATGACACCCCAAGCGAAAGTGACGATGATCATGGTGACGTTTCCCACAAAAGAACCCCAAAGCGAAAACACACCGCCTCGTCAAGTGAAGGTGAAGAACTCACCCAGGATTCGGGTCCTATCAAATCTCCCAAGAAAAAAGCCAAAAATGGTGCGCCTAGGCATGATGCCAAACATGTTCGTATTGCCATGGATGTTGATGAAGAGAGTGCACACGAATCCGTGTCCTCTTCCGATTCCCTTGAACTCATTGAGACCGACGCCACGAGGACCAATCCCGTCATGAAAAACACGGACAAATTTATCAATGAGACCATGGGTCACGCTATGGCGCAAGTCCGCAACCAATTTGAAACGCACTCACACCGAATTGATGGATTAGAAAAAGATGTCAAGGAAAATATGCGCATGACGAAGGAAATTGGTGGCAAACTTGATAACCACCTCGCGGACCTACCCCGCCAATACAAGGGTTTGGCGGACAATATCGTTGGGAGAATTATTGGTCGGAAGTCGGATGCGGTTGATGAAGCCGGGAATTGCGTTTCCTCCCCGACAATGGCCCCTCAACCAACGCGGAAAACCCGTGGCTCACGTACGGTGGTTACCGAAACGGGCCACACGGCGAAGGCGATTCGCTCGACCTCACGAACTCTCCGACAACGTGGCACGAAAGTGCACGCTCATTGAGCTCCTTGGTCCATGGCGCCGCCGAAACACACGTTGCTACTGAGTGCGAACACCTAACGACGCTCCAACACCGGTTACAAACCACCCGTGATAACACCCGTGCAATGCTTTACCAATTGAAGAACCCGGTCGTTGTGCCGGATGATGATGCATGGTGGCGGTCGTCCGGTGTCCTAAATGCCCGTAATTGTTTTCCCTACACTCTCCCTATGCCCAAACACTATGCAACCCACCCCGAATGTATTTGGTTTGACACACAACTCAAGGAGTCCCCGCACATGCTAAATGCTTTTTCTTTGTGGTGTGTTAAACACAATCGCCGAAAATGGGATGATTTGGACCTAGTGTCCAAATTTTTTTTTCTTACTCAATGGCGTGGCCTTTCACACATCCAGGGGAGATCCACGGGTCCGCCGCGGGGGTTGGCAATCACGTGCGGCACTAGTTTCAAAGTACCCCACTCCTATTTTTCTCATCCTCTACTAACACCTTTCTACTCGTACAGCGTGTGGCATGACTCGGTCCCGTGTTGGGGATCTATGGACAAAACCCGCCCAAAATTGCAAGGAGGCGTCATGTGGTGTGATCCCACCCTCTCCTACCACGAAACGTGGGCGCAAATGACCGGTCTCTTCCAAAAAGTACGACGTAAAGCGCCTTTTCGCTGCGTCATGCTCATTCCTGACTCGGCCCCACATGCCGTGTCAATCATGGAGGCATGGAGCACTTCCATGCCCTCGACACACACCCTACTGTGTACCGTCCCCGCTCTCAACCACCCGTGCTGTGTGGGCACCTCCGTTTTCTTGTCTCAGCCTACCGATATCCACATTCACCTCATACACAATGCCCTTGCCGAAACTCAACACCCTGTGTATACACACACTATCGTCTCAACTCTTGGGGAAAAAATAAAACGCATATCCGGTGCCTCTGTTCAACCAAATCTTATGCGCTCCTTTTCACCTACGAGCGGCTACCGAATCCGGGACGTGTGGTGGCACACCTGGTTTACGGAGTCTGAGACACGCCAGAAAATACTCAACCACAAACCAATTAATTGGGATGCCATCGGGGATTCCTGGGACCGGGTTAACGCGGTCATTTCCATGTGCCCTCTACGATGGGTGCGCCATTTTTTGTCCCTACGGAACGATCCAGACTCCACACCCCCCTACTCTGTGAAACTCCCTTTTATAGGAGTGTACCTGCTATGGAGTGTAGAGTGCCGTGACATCTATGTTGGCATTGTTGGCCAATCATTCTTCCGTATGCAACGATTGGGCGGGAAACACCGCAAGCGCCCAAGGGCTTTCCTGGAGCTACCTAATGTTGGACGTCCACCCCTAAAACGCGGTGCGGAACATCTCCAACGGATGTTCCGCACAACGAAGTTGTCTGGGAAACGAGGTTGTGCGGATGCGATGTACGGATTTATGGCGAATGTAGGTGCACACCTATGGTGTCAAACCCCCATTGAGCTATGCTGGCTCTCCCAACTGTTCCACACCGAAAGGTTTTGGATCCGCCACGTACACCGCCCCCTGAATAACAAATTGCCCCAGCGTGGTACCTCTAAGTGGAGGAAATTGGGCCGTTTTCGGCTGTACCCAACCACTACTTTTGCGGGTGACCTCAGATCCGTTGTTACACGCGAGGTTGCATCCCTTCGCTCCTCCCTGTCAATCCGTGACCAGATCCAGCTCCTCCACAGCTCCCAGGACCGGGTGGAGGGGACCCTATGGAATAGGTTGTTCACTAAAGTGTCCGCCAGACTGAAAAGGGAGACGAACATACGCCTGAAAAAGTTCCTGACCGTCCGGGTGCCCAACCATTCCCCCTCCTTCCGTCAGAACGTGGCTAGATACGTGTCCAGTGCATGCTCTAGCGGCACAGGACTCCGGATGGCACGACAGTACTACAGCTGTCGAATTCAGGTTGTACCGACCCGTAGCCCCACTGTGGGTCAACTGCTTACCAATAATTCCGTTGAGTACACCCCCTCCTCCCTCCAAAAATTGTTTGCGACTGGATGTAGGTGCTCCACATCCGATCTATGTTGCCCCCTCCCGTTGAACCATGTCGTTATGAGACCGCATAACCCCTTCGCGTCGCGCCTCGTACCGGAGGACCTACTACCGGTGTGGCGCCAATGCATGCTCAACGCGACCCTCCCCTCCCCTGAATTGTGCTATAAAACGGTGGCATCTTCTGTCACCACAGCCCTGAAGTCCATCCCCGGTGAAAACCAGGTCTCTATCGTAGACCATGCCACACACCTTGCGTCGCTGGCGTGGGACGACGCGGCGCTACGGATGAAATTTGGGGACCCACGCTGTATGCCCAATCACATAAAGATGCTGAAACGAATCCACCCAGACATGCGATTCGTAAAAATTGACAAAAATACCGGCACATGCTGGCTAGTTTGTGAGGTGCTGTGGGCACAACTTTTCCTTGAACAGTTCCTGATGTCGTCACAGTACGACATAGTGCGCCAGTGCGACACGGTTGCCCAGGCCAAATCAGAACTGATGGACCTCATTACAGAGGCACGCACTGAGTTGAGCATACCAGCCCGCTGGGCCAAACACACCAAACACCTCCCTGGGTTCGCATCCATACCTCCGACGGATATGATGCTCCTCAAAGAGAAAAGCAAAGAGTGGGAGGGTTTGATGAAAGTCCGTCTCATCGTGTCCCATTTTCACCACCCCTCCTCCCATGAAGGTTCGCTCGTAGGCCGGTGACTGTCCCTGCTAATTAAGTCCTTCTCTGAACTGTCGTCTAACCTCGAGGTCTGGAACATGCACGAATGTAAACAGCGCTTCACCACAGCCTGTGACTCAGCAGCCAGTGACCCCATGGAGTGATGTGGAGCCGAACTAGACATGGTGAACATGTATACGGAAATCCCCACCCCCCATGTCCGTGATGCCGTCGTTTACGCACTGTCCAAGGTCCAGGAGGGCCACCGCTCCTGATGCCCGATTTCATGGTTTGCTATTGCGAAAAACGCGAAGTCAGAGGACCGGCTGCGTTCCGCTGCCAGCTCTTATTTTGTGAATATACCCCTGCACCTTGTCCTGGACCATATTGATTATGAACTGTCCAGAAACGGACTTTTCCGTGTCGGGGCCTGGATTCTCAACCAGGTCCAAGGACTGCCGATGGGGGGGCCGAACTCAGCCCAATTGGCTTGTATTTATATGGCGGTTCGGGAGACCAAGAATACAGCGGTTGCCCTCTTTACCCCCCACACCCTTGTGTGCCGTTACCGCGACAATATCTATTTGTTTGGCCGAAAGGCATTGTTGCTCCAGCGCCTTCCTGAATTTCAGCACGCTCTCGCCTCGATCTACTGCATGCCTGTCCAGTTTGAACAGATGGGTTCGTGCATCCACGTGCTTGAAGTGTCCCTGTGCCTGCACCCCAAAAATGATATACACCTGCAACTGCACTCTAAGGTCCTATCCGTAGCAAACATCTCCCGGTCCAATGTGCAGCGGTGGCCAGACCCTTGGTCACCCAACGCGCCATCTGTGCTGCCTTCGTTGTGCCTAGGCCTGGCGTCTAAATGCGAATTCTGGGCTAGAAATGGGGGTGATAAATCCACCAACATCCTCACAGTCCTGACTGAACTCGGTGCAAAGCAAGTCCAGACACACCCATGGATCACACGATGGGTCAACTATTGGCGGGCCAAAGGCTGTCCCATGACGGGCTACTTCTCTCGCCAATGCCTCTGGCTCGGTTCAGAGATAGCGGCCCTGGCGTCGCTTTGATTGGGTGGGTGGGAGGCTTTACTGCTGGGGATTCTCCTTGTCTTTTCCATTTTCTATTTTTCTTTCTATTTTTTGACTGACCGTCGCTTTGAGACCTCAGCGATCGCGCACTCGCGCGCACAAAATTGATTTCTTGCGTTTGAATGATCCACCAGTCGTTCACTGTGTTTATTGATATGAATCGTTAAGGCAAAGCAAAGTTGTTTGAGGACGAAAAGGCACAACTGTGATTCACGGTGCAAGATCCTGTGTATAATGTTTTGTATGTTACTAAGCACGCTCGGTCTGCTTTTCACTGTTTCACAGTCTTATGGCCCACTGAAGAGTCCGACTTGATTGTGCTTTGCTCAATTGTAGATTCTCATCCAGTACTGGATGTGCCTGAACCAAACGACGGATGTGCTTCATAGTGACCACTGCATCGGCTCCCAACAACAGCTGCCCACTGCACATGGGTCACGAATAATGTTTCACTGCAACCGAGCAAATTTCCGATCTTCGCCTCGCGTTGAAGCAAGTGCTTGAGAGTAGCTCTCATGGTCCAAAAAACGTGCGGCGTCCTCCGCACGGTGGTGGTTCGCGTTCCGGAAGCAACACAAGCGCCCAAAGCAAGGACTCAAACCGTCGGAGCAGCTCATGTGGGGCAAGCTCCAAGAGCAACAAGAGCAACAAGAGCGCCTTGAGCCACAAGAGCAACAAGAGCAACAAGAGCACCTCGTCCAAAAATTCCACTCGCTCCGTTTCTTTCCTTATTCATCAAAAACCAAACAAAAAGTTTCGACGGAGCCGCAAACGTCCACATGGCGGGGGGGGGATTCGCAACAAAAGTACACGTCAAGGCTAACGCGCTTCATCCGAGAGCGTGAACGCAAAAGATTGTATGATGCCAAACGCCGCCGTTCCAAGCTTGCCCATGAACTACATGATGTGTTGCATGTTACACATGTGCCACAATTTTTGGATGGTGATGATCCGATATCGTTACCTCCTTATATCCGTTTTCTCCTCTCCCTTGGCCCCAAATACACCCCGCATATGGCGCCTTCGGTGGCTTTCGAACGCTACCACAAAGCTGTTTTTGGGGAATTGGCCAATTTAGAACGTGTGCTCTTGTGGAATGCATATTTTCTCACAACAAAGGATGATGACAAACCCAATTTTTATGAGACTATGCCCTACAAGCGCTTACACATTTCCAAAGGTACGTTGTTTCCGAATAAATTGTTAGATGAGTGTGGGAGTGCCGGATTTGCTATTCCTTCATGCGTTGCGCATGCTCGTGATACAATGGTTTGTGCATTCTCTTCAACCAAGCTCACGGAGTTGCCACGTCGTGGTGTTGGTTTGTGTTGGCCCATGGTCCATGATTTCACTAAGGACTATGTTATTGTGAGCGGGGATAAAGATTGTTCTCATACAATCATGACAATTTCCGCTTATCAATCCGAGGTTGACGTTCATCTCCGTGGTATGACTCCCGATGGGCTTTTTCGCTATGTAAAATTAGGCTCCCACGCCTCTGATTTAGATTGGTGGCTCGATCGTGCAAAGCAATGGATGTCCATGTTGCATGATGTCATGGTGTCGTTTTTGCCTCACGAGTTGGTGGATTTCATTGGCGTTTTCCTACGCATGCAACCACCTCCTTCCTTTCCTTCTTTCTATCTTTTGTGCAAGTCCCACAAGGGCTTGACATATCGTATGGGCCATTGGCCTAGTCGCCCCATTGTTGGAATGGTGAAATGGGCGACTACATCGTCGTCCATAATTTTGTCGGTAATTGGCACCATATTTCTTTCGTTGGACCGGACCCTCCACCCCCAATTTGCACCCCTTGTGGACAATTTAGACTTCGTAGAGCGGTTGCACACTTTTGAAACCAATTTCGGTTTTGCGTCCGGTGACTATGGTATTACAGTGGTGGACTTTTCCAACATGTATTCCAACTTCCTTTGGGAAGATGTTCGTGATGCATGGCGATTTTGGATGTCGTTTTTTCGGCGACATCATGGGGCGTGCACTTTTTCCCCGCACGAACAAGCTTTTGCTCAATGGCTTTTTACGCCTTTGCCGCGTGACCTTTTTGATCAATGTACTGAGGTATTTTTGTTTCTCCATATCCCTTATTGTGATGCGATGACGTTGGGAGAGTTTGTTTTAGCTTGTGTCTTCACACACACGTTATTTGTGGTGCCGGGCAAAGGATTGCATAGGCAACGAGCAGGTTTTCCTATGGGGACCAATGCGGCGCCTCCCTTTGCGAATCTGATTGACCGCTACTATGAATTATTGTGTCCTCTCCCATCTTTGCCTGGCTTTATGCACGGTAGGTTTATAGACGACTTGTGTTTGATTCACCCGCGTTCGTGGGCTCCGAGGGTTTGTGAGCATTTTCGCCGATGCTATCCCCCTCATTTGCCCTTTGAAGTGCAACACTTCAACAAGCAGGGAGGCGTTGATTTTCTTGATGTCTTCATTATCTCAGTGTGTGGTGAGCTGCGCTATTGTACGAATTTCAAGCAAACAAACTTCGGTGTTTACATGCCTTGGCGTAGCAACAACCCACGGGCTCATAAACTAGGTTGGATTAAGGGTGAACGTGCTCGGTATTTGAGAACAAATTCCCATGAAGCCTATTTCGACATTGTTTCTAAAAGATTGAGATCATGCTTGATTCGATTGCACTACCCGCGGTGTGCTTATGACATGTTGCCTCTCTCTTGGTCCATGAAATCACGCTACATGGCGCGACGACCACACGCCTCCGCACACCATTCAATTCATGTGATGCGTGTTCCCTACCATTCCTCTTTGGATTTTTCCTTGAGCCGCCTCTTGCGGTGAATTGAGCGCAAGGTGGTCCGACATGTGCCCGGTGTGCGCCTCTTTGTGACGCACAGGCCCTCGCCTAACCTCCGAGCCGTGTGGCATCGCCTTGCCATGCGCACACTTCGTGCTTCCGGGGAGGGTGGGTGGGAAGGAAAAGAAAAAATTTCTTTTACCCCGGAATTGACGGTTCATGATTTGCTTTTGGTTGATGGGCGTGCGGGCGCTTAGCCCTGGCCATTCCAAAGTGTCGCTGGCGCTTTTGGCTTTTTCGCTTTTGCTATTTTTTGTTTCGCTGCGAATTTGTTGGTCTGTCGCTTCAATTGTTTTGATTTTCACATTGTGGACCATGCTGTGCATTTGCCTTTTAGTTTTTAGCGTGAGCTGATGAGGCCGCTGTTGTTTGGCGGCGAAATGCATACTCTTATGGAGTAGACGCTCAGAGTGACACATTGCCAGTGTTGATTCAAGCTTGAGGCTGTTTTGCTTCGCTGTGTGACACTGAGGGCATAGAAGCACGAGTTGGGTCAAAACAACTCCAGCATTTTCATTTTCAACACGCTCATCCAGTACTGGATGTGCCTGAACCAAACGACGGATGTGCTTCATATTGTGACCACTGCATCGGCTCCCAACAACAGCTGCCCACTGCAAAGTGATTATGAATAACGTTTCACTGCAACATATGGCAAACGAACGGGGATCAGAAATGATGATCAGCATGTCACATCAGACGGCTCTTCTTAACTGGTGTTTTCATCTTCTCCCAACAAATCATTGCACACATCAAGGGAAACATGCTGTCGACCTGTTGCTGCAATTTGCCACAAAACACAAACGAACAATGCAAACTGCAACATGACTCAAATGGATCCATTGTAGATTCTCATCCAGTAGTGGATGTACCTGAGCCAAACGAAGGATGTGCTTCATAGTGACCACTACATTGGCTCCCAACAACAGAAGTCCACTGCAGAGTGATTACGAATAATAATTCACTGCAACACATGGCAAACGAATGGGGATCAGAAATGATGATCAGCATGTCACATCAGACGGCTCTTCCTAATTGGTGTTTTCATCTTCTCCCTTCTGCATCACTGTCTTTTCTATTTTCTATTTTTCTTTCTATTTTTTGACTGACCGTCGCTTTGAGACCTCAGCGATCGCGCACTCGCGCACACAAAATCAATTTCTTGCGTTTGAATGATCCACCAGTCATTCACTGTGTTTGTTTATATGAATCGTTAAGGCAAAGCAAAGTTGTTTGAGGACGAAAAGGCACAACTGTGATTCACGGTGCAAGATCCTGTGTATAATGTTTTGTATGTTACTAAGCACGCTCGGTCTGCTTTTCACTGTTTCACAGTCTTATGGCCCACTGAAGAGTCCGACTTGATTGTGCTTTGCTCAAGTGTAGATTCTCATCCAGTAGTGGATGTGCTTGGACCAAACGACGGATGTGCTTCATAGTGACCACTGCATCGGCTCCCAACAACAGCTGCCCACTGCACATGGGTCACGAATAATGATTCACTGCAACACATGGCAAACGAATGGGGATCAGAAATGATGATCAGCATGTCACATCAGACGGCTCTTCCTAATGGGTGTTTTCATCTTCTCCCAACAAATCATTGCACACATGAAAAAAAAACATGCTGTTGACCTGTTGCTGCAATTTGCTACAAAACAGAAACGTACGATGCAAATTGCAATACGACTCAAATGGCTCAATTGTAGATTCTCATCCAGTATTGGACGTACCTGAACCAAACGACGGATGTGCTTCATAGCAACCACTGCATCGGCTCCCAACAACAGCTGCCACTGCAGAGTGATTACGAATAATCTTGCACTGCAACACATGGCAAACGAATGGGGTTCAGAAATGATGATCAGCATGTCACATCAGACGGCTCTTCCTAATGGGTGTTTTCATCTTCTCCCAACAAATCATTGCACACATCAAGGGAAACATGCTGTTGACCTGTTGCTGCAATTTGCTACAAAACACAAACGTACAATGCAAACTGCAATACGACTCAAATGGATCCATTGTAGATTCTCATCCAGTACTGGATGTGCCTGAACCAAACGACGGATGTGCTTCATAGTGACCACTGCATCGGCTCCCAACAACAGAAGCCCACTGCAGAGTGATTACGAATAATGTTTCACTGCAACACATGGCAAAAAAAATGGGGATCAGAAATGATGATCAGCATGTCACATCAGACGGCTCCTCCTAATGGGTGTTTTCATCTTCTCCCAACAAATCGTTGCACACATCAAGGGAAACATGCTGTTGACCTGTTGCTGCAATTTGCTACAAAACACAAACGTACAATGCAGACTGCAATACGACTCTAATATCTTAATTGCAGATTCTCATCCAGTACTGGATGTGCCTGAACCAAACGATGTGCTTCATAGTGACCACTGCATCGGCTCCCAACAACAGAAGCCCACTGCAGAGTGATTACGAATAATGTTTCACTGCAACACATGGCAAACGAATGGGGATCAGAAATGATGATCAGCATGTCACATCAGACGGCTCTTCCTAATGGGTGTTTTCATCTTCTCCCAACAAATCATTGCACACATCAAGGGAAACATGCTGTTGACCTGTTGCTGCAATTTGCCACAAAACACAAACATACAATGCAAACTGCAATACGACTCAAATGGCTCCATTGTAGATTCTCATCCAGTACTGGATGTGCCTGAACCAAACGACGGATGGGCTTCATAGCAACCACTGCATCGGCTCCCAACAACAGAAGCCCACTGCAGAGTGATTACGAATAATGTTTCACTGCAACACATGGCAAACGAATGGGGTTCAGAAATGATGATCAGCATGTCACATCAGACGGCTCTTCCTAATGGGTGTTTTCATCTTCTCCCAACAAATCATTGCACACATCAAGGGAAACATGCTGTTGACCTGTTGCTGCAATTTGCTACAAAACACAAACGTACAATGCAAACTGCAATACGACTCCAATGGATCCATTGTAGATTCTCATCCAGTAGTGGATGTGCCTGAACCAAACGAAGGATGTGCTTCATAGTGACCACTGCATCGACTCCCAACAACAGAAGCCCACTGCAGAGTGATTACGAATAATGTTTCACTGCAACACATGGCAAACGAATGGGGATCAGAAATGATAATCAGCATGTCACATCAGACGGCTCTTCCTAATGGGTGTTTTCATCTTCTCCCAACAAATTATTGCACACATCAAGGAAAACATGCTGTTGACCTGTTGCTGCAATTTGCCACAAAACACAAACGTACAATGCAAACTGCAATACGACTCAAATGGCTCAATTGTAGATTCTCATCCAGTAGTGGATGTGCCTGAACCAAACGACGGATGTGCTTCATAGTGACCACTGCATCGGCACCCAACAACAGAAGCCCACTGCAGAGTGATTACGAATAATGTTTCACTGCAACACATGGCAAACGAATGGGGATCAGAAATGATGATCAGCATGTCACATCAGACGGCTCTTCCTAATGGGTGTTTTCATCTTCTCCCAACAAATCATTGCACACATCAAGGGAAACATGCTGTTGACCTGTTGCTGCAATTTGCCACAAAACACAAACGTACAATGCAAACTGCAATACGACTCAAATGGCTCCATTGTAGATTCTCATCCAGTACTGGATGTGCCTGAACCAAACGACGGATGGGCTTCATAGCAACCACTGCATCGGCTCCCAACAACAGAAGCCCACTGCAGAGTGATTACGAATAATGTTTCACTGCAACACATGGCAAACGAATGGGGATCAGAAATGATGATCAGCATGTCACATCAGACGGCTCTTCCTAATGGGTGTTTTCATCTTCTCCCAACAAATCATTGCACACATCAAGGGAAACATGCTGTTGACCTGTTGCTGCAATTTGCTACAAAACACAAACGTACAATGCAAACTGCAATACGACTCCAATGGATCCATTGTAGATTCTCATCCAGTAGTGGATGTGCCTGTACCAAACGAAGGATGTGCTTCATAGTGACCACTGCATCGGCTCCCAACAACAGAAGCCCACTGCAGAGTGATTACGAATAATGTTTCACTGCAACACATGGCAAACGAATGGGGATCAGAAATGATAATCAGCATGTCACATCAGACGGCTCTTCCTAATGGGTGTTTTCATCTTCTCCCAACAATTTATTGCACACATCAAGGAAAACATGCTGTTGACCTGTTGCTGCAATTTGCCACAAAACACAAACGTACAATGCAAACTGCAATACGACTCAAATGGCTCAATTGTAGATTCTCATCCAGTACTGGATGTGCCTGAACCAAACGACGGATGTGCTTCATAGTGACCACTGCATCGGCACCCAACAACAGAAGCCCACTGCAGAGTGATTACGAATAATGTTTCACTGCAACACATGGCAAACGAATGGGGATCAGAAATGATGATCAGCATGTCACATCAGACGGCTCTTCCTAATGGGTGTTTTCATCTTCTCCCAACAAATCATTGCACACATCAAGGGAAACATGCTGTTGACCTGTTGCTGCAATTTGCTACAAAACACAAACGTACAATGCAAACTGCAATACGACTCCAATGGATCCATTGTAGATTCTCATCCAGTAGTGGATGTGCCTGAACCAAACGAAGGATGTGCTTCATAGTGACCACTGCATCGGCTCCCAACAACAGAAGCCCACTGCAGAGTGATTACGAATAATGTTTCACTGCAACACATGGCAAACGAATGGGGATCAGAAATGATAATCAGCATGTCACATCAGACGGCTCTTCCTAATGGGTGTTTTCATCTTCTCCCAACAAATCATTGCACACATCAAGGGAAACATGCTGTTGACCTGTTGCTGCAATTTGCCACAAAACACAAACGTACAATGCAAACTGCAATACGACTCAAATGGCTCAATTGTAGATTCTCATCCAGTACTGGATGTGCCTGAACCAAACGACGGATGTGCTTCATAGTGACCACTGCATCGGCACCCAACAACAGAAGCCCACTGCAGAGTGATTACGAATAATGTTTCACTGCAACACATGGCAAACGAATGGGGATCAGAAATGATGATCAGCATGTCACATCAGACGGCTCTTCCTAATGGGTGTTTTCATCTTCTCCCAACAAATCATTGCACACATCAAGGGAAACATGCTGTTGACCTGTTGCTGCAATTTGCTACAAAACACAAACGTACAATGCAAACTGCAATACGACTCCAATGGATCCATTGTAGATTCTCATCCAGTAGTGGATGTGCCTGAACCAAACGAAGGATGTGCTTCATAGTGACCACTGCATCGGCTCCCAACAACAGAAGCCCACTGCAGAGTGATTACGAATAATGTTTCACTGCAACACATGGCAAACGAATGGGGATCAGAAATGATAATCAGCATGTCACATCAGACGGCTCTTCCTAATGGGTGTTTTCATCTTCTCCCAACAAATCATTGCACACATCAAGGGAAACATGCTGTTGACCTGTTGCTGCAATTTGCCACAAAACACAAACGTACAATGCAAACTGCAATACGACTCAAATGGCTCAATTGTAGATTCTCATCCAGTACTGGATGTGCCTGAACCAAACGACGGATGTGCTTCATAGTGACCACTGCATCGGCTCCCAACAACAAAAGCCCACTGCAGAGTGATTACGAATAATGTTTCACTGCAACACATGGCAAACGAATGGGGATCAGAAATGATGATCAGCATGTCACATCAGACGGCTCTTCCTAATGGGTGTTTTCATCTTCTCCCAACAAATCATTGCACACATCAAGGGAAACATGCTGTTGACCTGTTGCTGCAATTTGCCACAAAACACAAACGTACAATGCAAACTGCAATACGACTCCAATGGATCCATTGTAGATTCTCATCCAGTACTGGATGTGCCTGAACCAAACGACGGATGTGCTTCATAGTGACCACTGCATCGGCTCCCAACAACACCTGCCCACTGCACATCGGTCACGAATAATGTTTCACTGCAACACATGGCAAAAAAAATGGGGATCAGAAATGATGATCAGCATGTCACATCAGACGGCTCTTCCTAATGGGTGTTTTCATCTTCTCCCAACAAATCATTGCACACATCAAGGGAAACATGCTGTTGACCTGTTGCTGCATTTTGCTACAAAACACAAACGTACAATGCAGACTGCAATACGACTCTAATACCTTAATTGCAGATTCTCATCCAGTAGTGGATGTGCCTGAACCAAACGATGTGCTTCATAGTGACCACTGCATCGGCTCCCAACAACAGAAGCCCACTGCAGAGTGATTACGAATAATGCTTCACTGCAACACATGGCAAACGAATGGGGATCAGAAATGATGATCAGCATGTCACATCAGACGGCTCTTCCTAATGGGTGTTTTCATCTTCTCCCAACAAATCATTGCACACATCAAGGAAAACATGCTGTTGACCTGTTGCTGCAATTTGCTAGAAAACACAAACGTACAATGCAAACTGCAATACGTCTCAAATGGCTCCATTGTAGATTCTCATCCAGTACTGGATGTGCCTGAACCAAACGACGGATGTGCTTCATAGTGACCACTGCATCGGCTCCCAACAACAGCTGCCCACTGCATATCGGTCACGAATAATGTTTCACTGCAACACATGGCAAACGAATGGGGATCAGAAATGATGATCAGCATATCACATCAGACGGCTCTTCCTAATGGGTGTTTTCATCTTCTCCCAACAAATCATTGCACCCATCAAGGAAAACATGCTGTTGACCTGTTGCTGCAATTTGCCACAAAACACAAACGTACAATGCAAACTGCAATACGACTCCAACGGATCCATTGTAGATTCTCATCCAGTAGTGGATGTGCCTGAACCAAACGAAGGATGTGCCTCATAGTGACCACTGCATCGGCTCCCAACAACAGCTGCCCACTGCATATCGGTCACGAATAATGTTTCACTGCAACACATGGCAAACGAATGGGGATCAGAAATGATGATCAGCATGTCACATCAGACGGCTCTTCCTAATGGGTGTTTTCATCTTCTCCCAACAAATCATTGCACACATCAAGGGAAACATGCTGTTGACCTGTTGCTGCAATTTGCCACAAAACACAAACATACAATGCAGACTGCAATACGACTCTAATATCTTAATTGCAGATTCTCATCCAGTACTGGATGTGCCTGAACCAAACGATGTGCTTCATAGTGACCACTGCATCGGCTCCCAACAACAGAAGCCCACTGCAGAGTGATTACGAATAACGTTTCACTGCAACACATGGCAAACGAATGGGGATCAGAAATGATGATCAGCATGTCACATCAGACGGCTCTTCCTAATGGGTGTTTTCATCTTCTCCCAACAAATCATTGCACACATCAAGGGAAACATGCTGTTGACCTGTTGCTGCAATTTGCCACAAAACACAAACGTACAATGCAAACTGCAATACGACTCCAACGGATCCATTGTAGATTCTCATCCAGTAGTGGATGTGCCTGAACCAAACGAAGGATGTGCTTCATAGTGACCACTGCATCGGCTCCCAACAACAGCTGCCCACTGCATATCGGTCACGAATAATGATTCACTGCAACACATGGCAAACGAATGGGGATCAGAAATGATGATCAGCATATCACATCAGACGGCTCTTCCTAATGGGTGTTTTCATCTTCTCCCAACAAATCATTGCACACATCAAGGGAAACATGCTGTTGACCTGTTGCTGCAATTTGCCACAAAACACAAACGTACAATGCAAACTGCAATACGACTCCAACGGATCCATTGTAGATTCTCATCCAGTAGTGGATGTGCCTGAACCAAACGAAGGATGTGCTTCATAGTGACCACTGCATCGGCTCCCAACAACAGCTGCCCACTGCATATCGGTCACGAATAATGTTTCACTGCAACACATGGCAAACGAATGGGGATCAGAAATGATGATCAGCATGTCACATCAGACGGCTCTTCCTAATGGGTGTTTTCATCTTCTCCCAACAAATCATTGCACACATCAAGGGAAACATGCTGTTGACCTGTTGCTGCAATTTGCTACAAAACACAAACATACAATGCAAACTGCAATACGACTCAAATGGCTCCATTGTAGATTCTCATCCAGTACTGGATGTGCCTGAACCAAACGACGGATGTGCTTCATAGCAACCACTGCATCGGCTCCCAACAACAGAAGCCCACTGCAGAGTGATTACGAATAATGTTTCACTGCAACACATGGCAAACGAATGGGGATCAGAAATGATAATCAGCATGTCACATCAGACGGCTCTTCCTAATGGGTGTTTTCATCTTCTCCCAACAAATCATTGCACACATCAAGGGAAACATGCTGTTGACCTGTTGCTGCAATTTGCTACAAAACACAAACATACAATGCAGACTGCAATACGACTCTAATATCTTAATTGCAGATTCTCATCCAGTACTGGATGTGCCTGAACCAAACGATGTGCTTCATAGTGACCACTGCATCGGCTCCCAACAACAGAAGCCCACTGCAGAGTGATTACGAATAATGCTTCACTGCAACACATGGCAAACGAATGGGGATCAGAAATGATGATCAGCATGTCACATCAGACGGCTCTTCCTAATGGGTGTTTTCATCTTCTCCCAACAAATCATTGCACACATCAAGGAAAACATGCTGTTGACCTGTTGCTGCAATTTGCTAGAAAACACAAACGTACAATGCAAACTGCAATACGTCTCAAATGGCTCCATTGTAGATTCTCATCCAGTACTGGATGTGCCTGAACCAAACGACGGATGTGCTTCATAGTGACCACTGCATCGGCTCCCAACAACAGCTGCCCACTGCATATCGGTCACGAATAATGTTTCACTGCAACACATGGCAAACGAATGGGGATCAGAAATGATGATCAGCATATCACATCAGACGGCTCTTCCTAATGGGTGTTTTCATCTTCTCCCAACAAATCATTGCACCCATCAAGGAAAACATGCTGTTGACCTGTTGCTGCAATTTGCCACAAAACACAAACGTACAATGCAAACTGCAATACGACTCCAACGGATCCATTGTAGATTCTCATCCAGTAGTGGATGTGCCTGAACCAAACGAAGGATGTGCCTCATAGTGACCACTGCATCGGCTCCCAACAACAGCTGCCCACTGCATATCGGTCACGAATAATGTTTCACTGCAACACATGGCAAACGAATGGGGATCAGAAATGATGATCAGCATGTCACATCAGACGGCTCTTCCTAATGGGTGTTTTCATCTTCTCCCAACAAATCATTGCACACATCAAGGGAAACATGCTGTTGACCTGTTGCTGCAATTTGCCACAAAACACAAACATACAATGCAGACTGCAATACGACTCTAATATCTTAATTGCAGATTCTCATCCAGTACTGGATGTGCCTGAACCAAACGATGTGCTTCATAGTGACCACTGCATCGGCTCCCAACAACAGAAGCCCACTGCAGAGTGATTACGAATAACGTTTCACTGCAACACATGGCAAACGAATGGGGATCAGAAATGATGATCAGCATGTCACATCAGACGGCTCTTCCTAATGGGTGTTTTCATCTTCTCCCAACAAATCATTGCACACATCAAGGGAAACATGCTGTTGACCTGTTGCTGCAATTTGCCACAAAACACAAACGTACAATGCAAACTGCAATACGACTCCAACGGATCCATTGTAGATTCTCATCCAGTAGTGGATGTGCCTGAACCAAACGAAGGATGTGCTTCATAGTGACCACTGCATCGGCTCCCAACAACAGCTGCCCACTGCATATCGGTCACGAATAATGATTCACTGCAACACATGGCAAACGAATGGGGATCAGAAATGATGATCAGCATATCACATCAGACGGCTCTTCCTAATGGGTGTTTTCATCTTCTCCCAACAAATCATTGCACACATCAAGGGAAACATGCTGTTGACCTGTTGCTGCAATTTGCCACAAAACACAAACGTACAATGCAAACTGCAATACGACTCCAACGGATCCATTGTAGATTCTCATCCAGTAGTGGATGTGCCTGAACCAAACGAAGGATGTGCTTCATAGTGACCACTGCATCGGCTCCCAACAACAGCTGCCCACTGCATATCGGTCACGAATAATGTTTCACTGCAACACATGGCAAACGAATGGGGATCAGAAATGATGATCAGCATGTCACATCAGACGGCTCTTCCTAATGGGTGTTTTCATCTTCTCCCAACAAATCATTGCACACATCAAGGGAAACATGCTGTTGACCTGTTGCTGCAATTTGCTACAAAACACAAACATACAATGCAAACTGCAATACGACTCAAATGGCTCCATTGTAGATTCTCATCCAGTACTGGATGTGCCTGAACCAAACGACGGATGTGCTTCATAGCAACCACTGCATCGGCTCCCAACAACAGAAGCCCACTGCAGAGTGATTACGAATAATGTTTCACTGCAACACATGGCAAACGAATGGGGATCAGAAATGATAATCAGCATGTCACATCAGACGGCTCTTCCTAATGGGTGTTTTCATCTTCTCCCAACAAATCATTGCACACATCAAGGGAAACATGCTGTTGACCTGTTGCTGCAATTTGCTACAAAACACAAACATACAATGCAGACTGCAATACGACTCTAATATCTTAATTGCAGATTCTCATCCAGTACTGGATGTGCCTGAACCAAACGATGTGCTTCATAGTGACCACTGCATCGGCTCCCAACAACAGAAGCCCACTGCAGAGTGATTACGAATAACGTTTCACTGCAACACATGGCAAACGAATGGGGATCAGAAATGATGATCAGCATGTCACATCAGACGGCTCTTCCTAATGGGTGTTTTCATCTTCTCCCAACAAATCATTGCACACATCAAGGGAAACATGCTGTTGACCTTTTGCTGCAATTTGCCACAAAACACAAACGTACAATGCAAACTGCAATACGACTCAAATGGCTCCATTGTAGATTCTCATCCAGTACTGGATGTGCCTGAACCAAACGACGGATGGGCTTCATAGCAACCACTGCATCGGCTCCCAACAACAGAAGCCCACTGCAGAGTGATTACGAATAATGTTTCACTGCAACACATGGCAAACGAATGGGGATCAGAAATGATGATCAGCATATCACATATGACGGCTCTTCCTAATGGGTGTTTTCATCTTCTCCCAACAAATCATTGCACACATCAAGGGAAACATGCTGTTGACCTGTTGCTGCAATTTGCTACAGAACACAAACGTACAATGCAGACTGCAATACGACTCAGATGGATCCATTGTAGATTCTCAACCAGTAGTTGATGTGCCTGAACCAAACGACGGATGTGCTTCATAGCAACCACTGCATCGGCTCCCAACAACAGAAGCCCACTGCACATCGGTCACGAATAATGTTTCACTGCAACACATGGCAAAAAAAATGGGAATCAGAAATGATGATCAGCATGTCACATCAGACGGCTCTTCCTAATGGGTGTTTTCATCTTCTCCCAACAAATCATTGCACACATCAAGGGAACCATGATGTTGACCTGTTGCTGCAATTTGCCACAAAACACAAACGTACAATGCAAACTGCAATACGGCCGACGGAAGGGAACACCTTACCCACTCAGCGCACTCCTCTACCCGGCACACCACCCCCACCCCGCACAACAGAAGCCCCCGGAGGGCTGGGCGTCTTTTCGGGACCCCCACCTGGCCGCCCCCGACGAGGCCACCGCCACGCGGATGGGCCTCACGGACCAGGAAACCTACGTCAGAGGCCTCAAGACGAGCCTCCAAGAGGCACACCGCTGGCACGCCCGCTCCCCGTCGCCCCCACAGGGGCAGGGGGGTTCACCCGCCCCCGACACCCACCAGGCCAAGAAGACCAAGACAGGTCAGGGGGCCCGCCAACGCGCCCACCAGCAGGGCGCGACGCCCCGACCAAGGCCCGGGTCCAGCCACACCGCACCACCCCACGCCCAGACCCCCGGGGCACACCAACAACACCGCCACCGCCAGCGCCCACCACCACCACCGTACCGCAGCACCCAAACCCTGCAGCCCAGTCAGCCACCACCGCCCACACACGTCCACACCATGCCAGGACCACCATACGCGCAGAGCCAGGGGACATGGCACCACCAACACCACCACCACGCCCCCGTCCCTCCCAACCCCTACCCCCTAATGCCCCCAAGCTACAACGACCCCCACCAGCTACATCCCCACCACGCCCCAGCACAACCAGGCCCCGCGAACCACCCACCCCACATAGCGCACATCACCGCACCACACCATCACGTATTCCACCACCACCAGCCCCTGCCACCACACCCACCAACGCCGGGGTACCACACACAACCGGCACACCCTCCACACCACCACCACGCGGTCCAGCACCACCCGCCGCCCCCGCTACACGGGCCCACGACATACGAGCCACGGTACACCCCCATGGACCCGCGAGGAGCCGCGCACGCACACCAGCAACACCAGGGCCTAGTAGGAGCGCCCCACCACCACCAACAGCCCCCCCACCCACACCCCATACCAGCGAGCACCATCCACCAGCAGCCACCCATCACATACGGACCACAGCCCCACCCGGGGGCTCATGCGGCCGCCTCCCACCCGCACCCCGGCACCACAACCAGTCAAGAACCGCAAGGGCCACACGGCGCACACACGCAACACCCACACGACCCACAGGGACGCCCGGACCCCCAGCCAGCACAACACCCACCCCCGCCCCCCCCACCCCACCACCACCAGCAGCCCCCCCACCCACACCCCATACCAGCGAGCACCATCCACCAGCAGCCACCCATTACATACAGACCACAGCCCCACCCGGACGCTCATGCGGCCGCCTCCCACCCACACCCCGGCACCACAACCAAACAAGAACCGCAAGGGCCGCACGGCGCACACACGCAACACCCACACGACCCACAGGGACGCCCAGACCCCCAGCCAGCACAACACCCACCCCCGCCCCCCCCACCACCAACAGCGCCACCCCCACACCACCCCCCCCCGCCCCCCCCCCCGAGACCAGGCCACGGACACAACACGCGGCAGCCAGCACCAGCCAATTGACGTCGATACCCCCGCCGACACACGCCACCGCGAATCCCCCCTCCCGCGACCGCCACAAGAGACCCCATCACCGGACCCCACGCGCGACAACGACGACCACCCCCCCCAACCCACACCACCCCCCCCATCACACCCCGCACCACCAGTCGCCGCACCGGCCGAACCCTACGCCCTACACAACCCCGCAGCGGTACGGCAGCACCTCCGGGGACTCGGGGAACAGGACGTCGTGCTGTACCTCCGCACCTCCGGCACCAGCACCCCCATTCGGGCGGCCACCCTGGTCCAGGCGGCCACCCTGGGGGAAGGCGTCAGAGACTTCCTCTTCGACGCCTTCCTCCACGTCGCCCGACACGAGCGCCCCCCACGCGCCACCCCAGACGGCGAGAGCCCGCCCCCCACGGGGAGCCAGATCTGGGTGCCCCCCATCGACTGGGGGCGACACCTGGTCGGACACCCCGTGCCGGGGCGGGTGGACACCAAGGGCCGCACCCGCTACCACGAGCCCGACATGGCCCACCCCCCACCCGACGCCACCCCCGACAGCACCAAAGAGTGGGAGCGGGAAACATGGGTAGCCCGGATGGCCTCCCTGAGCAACTTCCGGCACCACGTCCCGGGGGACATCCCCACCCCCGACGAGCAGCAGCCAGCCCCCTCCACGTACATGACCCTCATGTACAATCTGCACTACACCCTCTCCACCACCACCTACAACGCACCCACAGACCACTCGGTGGTACACGGCACCGACTCCCTCCTCCCCGCCGACTACACCCCCCCCCCACACAACCCAGGCCCCGACACGTACGCCAGGGGGGACGACCCGGACGACCCCCACATCTGGGGCACGTGGGAACCCAAATCCCTGGACACGCTGCTCTCCATCCGCAGCGGCTACCAGGGCCTTGGTAGGGCGATGTATTGCCTCGCCAAGTGGACCCAACGGACCTGGGGGATCCCCACGGACCGATGGGTGTGGGTGGTCACGCTGTGCCCCCAGCAGAGGGAAGCCCCCCCAAACCGCAGGGGACCCACCCCCCCACGCCCCACCACCCTACAACTATGCCCGTACATGGTGGCAGCCCGCCTCATGACGCTGCTGTGGCCGGGCCCAGACACCCCCACCCAAAACTACCCCCACCTCACAGAGGAGGACATGCCCGGCATCCAGCGATGCTTCTTCCAGACCCTCGACTACCTCCAGCAAACACACCCGCACGTCCTGGAGCAGATATGGCCACCCCCCGGGTAACCCACGTGCCCGCGCAGCCGAGACAACGCCGCCACGCCAGCACCAGCACGCACGGATCACCAGGGAAAACGCGCGCACACGCCCGGTGCCCGAACCTGCACCCTCGTTCTCGCTACTTACAGGACCCAGCATCATACGCCCGCCCCCGAGGCCCAGGACCCTCCGCCGTCTCCCACAGCCCTCTCCTCCGCCTCCGACTCCACAACCTCCACCACCACGACCACCTCATCCACCACCACCACCACGTCCTCATCCAGCACTCCACCCCCCAGGCCGCGGGGGACACCTCCCAAACGGGCCTCCAAACCCGCCCCCACCGCGAGCAGCCCCGCCGCCGCCAAGGCCCACGCCCCGACGAAGCCCACACCCACGACCCAGCCGAAGCCCAAGACCGCCGCCAAACGGCCACCCAAACCCGTCAGCACGCCACGACCGCAACCCGCAGCCAAGCCCAAACCCAAGCCCAAACCCGGCGCCACGACGGCAGCGCGAGCCCGGCCCCCCGAGGACGTCCTCTACGACATCCGGCCCCAGCCGTCCCAGGCCCGAAGGCAGCAGCGCCCAGCGCGGCGCCCCCCCACCGTCACCGACATCACCGCCACCACCTTCATGGCGGAGCGCGCCGCGGCCGAAGCGCGACGCACCTCGTCCCGCCACCTCTCAAAGCCCGCACCCCAGGCCCACGGACCGCTCCCGACCAAGCCAGAACGACGCCAGGGTCCACCAGCAGCGTCCCCGCCCCCCTACCGGCCCTCGATGACAGCCCACATGCAACGCATGCCCCACTACCGCCGCCGCCGCGAATCCCCGCCCAACCCCGAGGCGGAGACCGTACGCGCACACCCGCGGGTCCACATCCGCGTGCACCCCCACTCCCCACGCACCCCCACGGAACAGGACTACGAGGAATCCCCCAGGCCCGCCACCGCCGCCGGTCCCCACGACCCCGTCACACCCACCCACGCCCACTCCTCCGCCCAAGACCGCAGGCCCGCCCAGGAACAGTGGTGGCAGCGCTGGACCCACACGCAGCTCTGGGAGCTGCGGAAGTGGGCCCGGGGAGAGCCCTCCCTCGAGGGCCTGGTCCATCGGCCCCGCAAGGGGTCGGTGGAGAACTGCCGCCTCCGGCCGGCGGGGGGGTGGATGCCGCAGGCCGCATGGGAAGCCATGCTGGCCGATGCGCTCCACCCCCTGGGAGTCCACCCCCGCAACCTCCCCGCGCCCCAGGACCACCCGTATGTCCTCGGGCGCCTGCGGGAGACCCTCCAGGAAACGCAGCGGGACGGCATCCGCCTGTGGGACATCACCCAAAGCCCAGCCCCGCACGCACACACCCCCTCACCACCCCACAAGCGTCGGCGCACCGACACCGGCGACACCCACAGCACCCCAGGAGCCCTGCGCGCCACACAACACGACGCGCCTGACCCCCCGGCCAGCGGCGCCGCCATCTAACCCCGTTACCCAGCAAACCACCACCACGGGGCGCCACGCCAGGCCCCGCCCAGAAGTCACCAAACGAACCGGACGCCGAAGGAAGCCAACGCACACGACAACGAGCACCACTACGCCCAAAGGCGCCGAACCCAGGCCCGCTACCGTGGGCTCCTCTCCACCCTCAGCACGACACACACGTCGCTGGCGTCACTCCTCCGCCGTGCCCCCTCCCACGCCACCGCCCCGCCCCCCCCCCTCCCGCCGCACGTCCCCACGCCGCCCAGCACCCAGCCCCACACACTGCGCCACAGCATCGCCCTAGTCCGGCTCCTCCACCATCGCGCCACTTGGCACCTCACAGTAGACCGCCGTCCTGTGGTCCCGCTCCCCCCGGCACCGCTCCCGGGGCCGCACCCGGCCCACGTCGTGTTCGCCCCCACGTCGCGGGCCGCGGACATCCTCCCGCTCCTCGCCGCCACCCCTCCCGGGCATCGCATACTGCTTGCCGCCAACCCCTCGGTCCTCAGTGAGGTCCTCATCGGGCACGCCGACGCCCTGCACGTGCGCCCGCTGCTGCCCAACCTGCACGCTGCGTACGCCCCCGGCACGCCCGTCGACCCCTCCGTGTGGGACTCCCAGTGAGGCCACCGGCCACCGGCCGGCCCGCACGCACCACCCCGCACTCGCCTCGGGCGCACGACCCCGTGGACGCCGCTACCCACACGCCCGGCCCCGCGCAACCGCCTAACCGAGCCAGAACCCACGCACAAATCAAACCCGAGCCACACCCCGAAACCGCTAACCCTTGACTCCTAACCAAGCCCGCCGAGGGAACAACGTAACCACAGCCCACACCCACAGCCCACACAGCCGCCTAACCAGCCAGCTCCAGAAGCAAAGAGACACCTCACCAAACCCACCCTGACCCAAGCCCGTGTACATCACGACGCGCGAGCCGCACCCCTGGGGCGCGACCGCCGCCACAGCACCGACGACACACGCCAGAGGACACAACGCTATTGCACCGCCGCACCAGCTGCCCGTGCCTGTGCCTGCAGTGTACGCGCGCCCCTGTTTTTCTCTTTTTTTGTTTTTTCTTTTTTTTTTCCCCAAAAAAAAAAAAACAAACAAGTAAAAAAAAAAAAAAAAAAAAGAAAATTAGGGGGGGAGGAAGAGGGACACAACCACCCAGGGCACACGCGCACCGCACACAGCACGCACACCGGTGAACAGGAGCCCAGTGGCCCAGGACACCGCACATGCAACACAACACACCGAGCGAGCACACCGGTGAACAGGAGCCAGCTGGCCCAGGACACCGCAGACGCACCACAGCAAACCGCGCGGGCACACCGGTGAACAGGAGCCCAGCGGCCCAGGACACTGCACACACGTAGGGCGGCCGAGGGACAGGAAAGAACCAATACCCCATGGGTCGGACGCACTGGGGCGACCCAGCCGACCCACCGGGCCAGTGGCAGGAGCGGTACTCCAAGGCCACTGGTCCGAGCCCGGCCAGGCTGCATCGGGGACCATGGCAAACGTCACCCGGAGCCATGGAAGCAACCGGTGACAGGCGAGCCGGTACACAGTCCAGGAGGGGGTCACCTGCCAAGCAGAGTGGCCCCGCAACTCAAGCCACAAGGGTGAGGCGGTCGTACCGTAGACAAGCGGGAGCAATACCCCTTGTGGTGAGAGATACTCCACACGGCTGGGCAGCCCCCCAGAGCTGCCGCCCAAAGGAGGGGGCATGTGGCCCTACCCATGGACACATGTGGGGACACCCTCCCAACTGGGACACATGGACCGGGTGGCCGCGACAATGCCTTCCCAAGCACATGCGGGAGCGGCTCAAGAGGCACCTGACATAGGGCAGTGGGAGGGACAGGACGTCCCCTTGGTAAGACCTTCTTCCTGCAATGTCAAAGGAGGCATCCCGAGCACCCGAAGATACCTACCTACCTACCTGTTGACCTGTTGCTGCAATTTGCTACAAAACACAAACGTACAATGCAGACTGCAATACGACCCTAATATCTTAATTGCAGATTCTCATCCAGTAGTGGATGTGCCTGAACCAAACGATGGATGTGCTTCATAGTGACCACTGCATCGGCTCCCAACAACAGAAGCCCACTGCAGAGTGATTACGAATAATGTTTCACTGCAACACATGGCAAACGAATGGGGATCAGAAATGATGATCAGCATGTCACATCAGACGGCTCTTCCTAATGGGTGTTTTCATCTTCTCCCAACAAATCATTGCACACATCAAGGGAAACATGCTGTTGACCTGTTGCTGCAATTTGCTAGAAAACACAAACGTACAATGCAAACTGCAATACGTCTCTAATATCTTAATTGCAGATTCTCATCCAGTAGTGGATGTGCCTGAACCAAAGGATGTGCTTCATAGTGACCACTGCATCGGCTCCCAACAACAGAAGCCCACTGCAGAGTGATTACGAATAATGCTTCACTGCAACACATGGCAAAAAAATGGGGATCGGAAATGATGATCAGCATGTCACATCAGACGGCTCTTCCTAATGGGTGTTTTCATCTTCTCCCAACAAATCATTGCACACATCAAGGGAAACATGCTGTTGACCTGTTGCTGGAATTTGCTATAAAACATAAACGTACAATGCAGACTGCAATACGACTCTAATATCTTAATTGCAGATTCTCATCCAGTAGTGGATGTGCCTGAACCAAAGGATGTGCTTCATAGTGACCACTGCATCGGCTCCCAACAACAGAAGCCCACTGCAGAGTGATTACGAATAATGCTTCACTGCAACACATGGCAAACGAATGGGGATCAGAAATGATGATCAGCATGTCACATCAGACGGCTCTTCCTAATGGGTGTTTTCATCTTCTCCCAACAAATCATTGCACACATCAAGGGAAACATGCTGTTGACCTGTTGCTGCAATTTGCTAGAAAACACAAACGTACAATGCAAACTGCAATACGACTCTAATGGCTCAATTGTAGATTCTCATCCAGTACAGGATGTGCCTGAACCAAACGACGGATGGGCTTCATAGCAACCACTGCATCGGCTCCCAACAACAGCTGCCCACTGCAGAGTGATTACGAATAATGTTTCACTGCAACACATGGCAAACGAATGGGGATCAGAAATGATGATCAGCATGTCACATCAGACGGATCTTCCTAATGGATGTTTTCATCTTCTCCCAACAAATCATTGCACACATCAAGGGAAACATGCTGTTGACCTGTTGCTGCAATTTGCTACAGAACACAAACGTACAATGCAAACTGCAATACGACTCCAATGGATCCATTGTAGATTCTCATCCAGTACAGGATGTGCCTGAACCAAACGACGGATGGGCTTCATAGCAACCACTGCATCGGCTCCCAACAACAGCTGCCCACTGCAGAGTGATTACGAATAATGTTTCACTGCAACACATGGCAAACGAATGGGGATCAGAAATGATGATCAGCATGTCACATCAGACGGCTCTTCCTAATGCATGTTCTCATCTTCTCCCAACAAATCATTGCACACATCAAGGGAAACATGCTGTTGACCTGTTGCTGCAATTTGCTACAGAACACAAACGTACAATGCAAACTGCAATACGACTCCAATGGATCCATTGTAGATTCTCATCCAGTACTGGATGTGCCTGAACCAAACGACGGATGTGCTTCATAGTGACCGCTACATTGCCTCCCAACAACAGAAGCCCACTGCAGAGTGATTACGAATAATGTTTCACTGCAACACATGGCAAACGAATGGGGATCAGAAATGATGATCAGCATGTCACATCAGACGGCTCTTCCTAATGGGTGTTTTCATCTTCTCCCAACAAATCATTGCACACATCAAGGGAAACATGCTGTTGACCTGTTGCTGCAATTTGCTACAAAACACAAACGTACAATGCAAACTGCAATACGACTCCAATGGATCCATTGTAGATTCTCATCCAGTACAGGATGTGCCTGAACCAAACGACGGATGTGCTTCATAGTGACCACTGCATCGGCACCCAACAACAGAAGCCCACTGCAGAGTGATTACGAATAACGTTTCACTGCAACACATGGCAAACCAATGGGGATCAGAAATGATGATCAGCATGTCACATCAGACGGCTCTTCCTAATGGGTGTTTTCATCTTCTCCCAACAAATCATTGCACACATCAAGGGAAACATGCTGTTGACCTTTTGCTGCAATTTGCCACAAAACACAAACGTACAATGCAAACTGCAATACGACTCAAATGGCTCCATTGTAGATTCTCATCCAGTACTGGATGTGCCTGAACCAAACGACGGATGTGCTTCATAGCAACCACTGCATCGGCTCCCAACAACAGAAGCCCACTGCAGAGTGATTACGAATAATGTTTCACTGCAACACATGGCAAACCAATGGGGATCAGAAATGATGATCAGCATGTCACATCAGACGGCTCTTCCTAATGGGTGTTTTCATCTTCTCCCAACAAATCATTGCACACATCAAGGGAAACATGCTGTTGACCTGTTGCTGCAATTTGCTACAAAATACAAACGTACAATGCAAACTGCAATACGACTCCAATGGATCCATTGTAGATTCTCATCCAGTACTGGATGTGCCTGAACCAAACAATGGATGTGCTTCATAGTGACCACTGCATCGGCTCCCAACAACAGAAGCCCATTGCAGAGTGATTACGAATAATGTTTCACTGCAACACATGGCAAACGAATGGGGATCAGAAATGATGATCAGCATATCACATATGACGGCTCTTCCTAATGGGTGTTTTCATCTTCTCCCAACAAATCATTGCACACATCAAGGAAAACATGCTGTTGACCTGTTGCTGCAATTTGCTACAGAACACAAACGTACAATGCAGACTGCAATACGACTCAGATGGATCCATTGTAGATTCTCAACCAGTAGTTGATGTGCCTGAACCAAACGACGGATGTGCTTCATAGCAACCACTGCATCGGCTCCCAACAACAGCCGCCCACTGCACATCGGTCACGAATAATGTTTCACTGCAACACATGGCAAAAAAAATGGGAATCAGAAATGATGATCAGCATGTCACATCAGACGGCTCTTCCTAATGGGTGTTTTCATCTTCTCCCAACAAATCATTGCACACATCAAGGGAAACATGCTGTTGACCTGTTGCTGCAATTTGCTACAAAACACAAACGTACAATGCAGACTGCAATACGACCCTAATATCTTAATTGCAGATTCTCATCCAGTAGTGGATGTGCCTGAACCAAACGATGGATGTGCTTCATAGCAACCACTGCATCGGCTCCCAACAACAGAAGCCCACTGCAGAGTGATTACGAATAATGTTTCACTGCAACACATGGCAAACGAATGGGGATCAGAAATGATGATCAGCATGTCACATCAGACGGCTCTTCCTAATGGGTGTTTTCATCTTCTCCCAACAAATCATTGCACACATCAAGGGAACCATGATGTTGACCTGTTGCTGCAATTTGCTAGAAAACACAAACGTACAATGCAAACTGCAATACGACTCTGGTGGCTCCATTGCAGATTCTCATCCAGTAGTGGATGTGCCTGAACCAAAGGATGTGCTTCATAGTGACCACTGCATCGGCTCCCAACAACAGAAGCCCACTGCAGAGTGATTACGAATAATGTTTCACTGCAACACATGGCAAACGAATGGGGATCAGAAATGATGATCAGCATGTCACATCAGACGGCTCTTCCTAATTGGTGTTTTCATCTTCTCCCAACAAATCATTGCACACATCAAGGGAAACATGCTGTTGACCTGTTGCTGCAATTTGCTACAAAACACAAACGTACAATGCAGACTGCAATACGACTCTAATATCTTAATTGCAGATTCTCATCCAGTAGTGGATGTGCCTGAACCAAAGGATGTGCTTCATAGTGACCACTGCATCGGCTCCCAACAACAGAAGCCCACTGCAGAGTGATTACGAATAATGCTTCACTGCAACACATGGCAAACGAATGGGGATCAGAAATGATGATCAGCATGTCACATCAGACGGCTCTTCCTAATGGGTGTTTTCATCTTCTCCCAACAAATCATTGCACACATCAAGGGAAACATGCTGTTGACCTGTTGCTGCAATTTGCTAGAAAACACAAACGTACAATGCAAACTGCAATACGACTCTAATGGCTCAATTGTAGATTCTCATCCAGTACAGGATGTGCCTGAACCAAACGACGGATGGGCTTCATAGCAACCACTGCATCGGCTCCCAACAACAGCTGCCCACTGCAGAGTGATTACGAATAATGTTTCACTGCAACACATGGCAAACGAATGGGGATCAGAAATGATGATCAGCATGTCACATCAGACGGCTCTTCCTAATGGATGTTTTCATCTTCTCCCAACAAATCATTGCACACATCAAGGGAAACATGCTGTTGACCTGTTGCTGCAATTTGCTACAAAACACAAACGTACAATGCAGACTGCAATACGACCCTAATATCTTAATTGCAGATTCTCATCCAGTAGTGGATGTGCCTGAACCAAACGATGGATGTGCTTCATAGTGACCACTGCATCGGCTCCCAACAACAGAAGCCCACTGCAGAGTGATTACGAATAATGTTTCACTGCAACACATGGCAAACGAATGGGGATCAGAAATGATGATCAGCATGTCACATCAGACGGCTCTTCCTAATGGGTGTTTTCATCTTCTCCCAACAAATCATTGCACACATCAAGGGAACCATGATGTTGACCTGTTGCTGCAATTTGCTAGAAAACACAAACGTACAATGCAAACTGCAATACGACTCTGGTGGCTCCATTGCAGATTCTCATCCAGTAGTGGATGTGCCTGAACCAAAGGATGTGCTTCATAGTGACCACTGCATCGGCTCCCAACAACAGAAGCCCACTGCAGAGTGATTACGAATAATGTTTCACTGCAACACATGGCAAACGAATGGGGATCAGAAATGATGATCAGCATGTCACATCAGACGGCTCTTCCTAATGGGTGTTTTCATCTTCTCCCAACAAATCATTGCACACATCAAGGGAACCATGCTGTTGACCTGTTGCTGCAATTTGCTACAAAACACAAACGTACAATGCAGACTGCAATACGACTCTAATATCTTAATTGCAGATTCTCATCCAGTAGTGGATGTGCCTGAACCAAAGGATGTGCTTCATAGTGACCACTGCATCGGCTCCCAACAACAGAAGCCCACTGCAGAGTGATTACGAATAATGCTTCACTGCAACACATGGCAAACGAATGGGGATCAGAAATGATGATCAGCATGTCACATCAGACGGCTCTTCCTAATGGGTGTTTTCATCTTCTCCCAACAAATCATTGCACACATCAAGGGAAACATGCTGTTGACCTGTTGCTGCAATTTGCTAGAAAACACAAACGTACAATGCAAACTGCAATACGACTCTAATGGCTCAATTGTAGATTCTCATCCAGTACAGGATGTGCCTGAACCAAACGACGGATGGGCTTCATAGCAACCACTGCATCGGCTCCCAACAACAGCTGCCCACTGCAGAGTGATTACGAATAATGTTTCACTGCAACACATGGCAAACGAATGGGGATCAGAAATGATGATCAGCATGTCACATCAGACGGCTCTTCCTAATGGATGTTTTCATCTTCTCCCAACAAATCATTGCACACATCAAGGGAAACATGCTGTTGACCTGTTGCTGCAATTTGCTACAGAACACAAACCTACAATGCAAACTGCAATACGACTCCAATGGATCCATTGTAGATTCTCATCCAGTAGTGGATGTGCCTGAACCAAACGACGGATGTGCTTCATAGTGACCACCACATCGGCTCCCAACAACAGAAGCCCACTGCAGAGTGATTACGAATAATGTTTCACTGCAACACATGGCAAACGAATGGGGATCAGAAATGATGATCAGCATGTCACATCAGACGGCTCTTCCTAATGGGTGTTTTCATCTTCTCCCAACAAATCATTGCACACATCAAAGGAAACATGCTGTTGACCTGTTGCTGCATTTTGCTATAAAACACAAACGTACAATGCAAACTGCAATACGACTCCAATGGCTCAATTGTAGATTCTCATCCAGTACTGGATGTGCCTGAACCAAACGACGGATGTGCTTCATAGCAACCACTGCATCGGCTCCCAACAACAGAAGCCCACTGCACATCGGTCACGAATAATGTTTCACTGCAACAAATGGCAAACCAATGGGGATCAGAAATGATGATCAGCATGTCACATCAGACGGCTCTTCCTAATGGGTGTTTTCATCTTCTCCCAACAAATCATTGCACACATCAAGGGAAACATGCTGTTGACCTGTTGCTGCAATTTGCTACAAAACACAAACGTACAATGCAGACTGCAAGACGACTCAGATGGATCCAGTGTAGATTCTCAACCAGTAGTTGATGTGCCTGAACCAAACGACGGATGTGCTTCATAGCAACGACTGCATCGGCTCCCAACAACAGAAGCCCACTGCACATCGGTCACGAATAATGTTTCACTGCAACACATGGCAAAAAAAATGGGAATCAGAAATGATGATCAGCATGTCACATCAGACGGCTCTTCCTAATGGGTGTTTTCATCTTCTCCCAACAAATCATTGCACACATCAATAAAATCATGCTGTTGACCTGTTGCTGCAATTTGCTACAAAACACAAACGTACAATGCAGACTGCAATACGACTCTAATATCTTAATTGCAGATTCTCATCCAGTACTGGATGTGCCTGAACCAAACGATGGATGTGCTTCATAGTGACCACTGCATCGGCTCCCAACAACAGAAGCCCACTGCAGAGTGATTACGAATAATGCTTCACTGCAACACATGGCAAACGAATGGGGATCAGAAATGATGATCAGCATGTCACATCAGACGGCTCTTCCTAATGGGTGTTTTCATCTTCTCCCAACAAATCATTGCACACATCAAGGGAAACATGCTGTTGACCTGTTGCTGCAATTTGCTAGAAAACACAAACCTACAATGTAGACTGCAATACGACTCCAATGGATCCATTGTAGATTTCTAACCAGTAGTTGATGTGCCTGAACCAAACGACGGATGTGCTTCATAGCAACCACTGCATCGGCTCCCAACAACAGAAGCCCATTGCAGAGTGATTACGAATAATGTTTCACTGCAACACATGGCAAAAAAAATGGGAATCAGAAATGATGATCAGCATGTCACATCAGACGGCTCTTCCTAATGGGTGTTTTCATCTTCTCCCAACAAATCATTGCACACATCAAGGGAAACATGCTGTTGACCTGTTGCTGCAATTTGCTACAAAACACAAACGTACAATGCAGACTGCAATACGACTCAAATGGATCCATTGTAGATTCTCATCCAGTACTGGATGTGCCTGAACCAAACGACTTATGTGCTTCATAGCAACCACTGCATCGGCTCCCAACAACAGAAGCCCACTGCAGAGTGATTACGAATAATGCTTCACTGCAACAAATGGCAAACGAATGGGGATCAGAAATGATGATCAGCATGTCACATCAGACGGCTCTTCCTATTGGGTGTTTTCATCTTCTCCCAACAAATCATTGCACACATCAAGGGAACCATGATGTTGACCTGTTGCTGCAATTTGCTAGAAAACACAAACGTACAATGCAAACTGCAATACGTCTCTAATATCTTAATTGCAGATTCTCATCCAGTAGTGGATGTGCCTGAACCAAAGGATGTGCTTCATAGTGACCACTGCATCGGCTCCCAACAACAGAAGCCCACTGCAGAGTGATTACGAATAATGTTTCACTGCAACACATGGCAAAAAAATGGGGATCGGAAATGATGATCAGCATGTCACATCAGACGGCTCTTCCTAATGGGTGTTTTCATCTTCTCCCAACAAATCATTGCACACATCAAGGGAAACATGCTGTTGACCTGTTGCTGCAATTTGCTATAAAACACAAACGTACAATGCAGACTGCAATACGACTCTAATATCTTAATTGCAGATTCTCATCCAGTAGTGGATGTGCCTGAACCAAAGGATGTGCTTCATAGTGACCACTGCATCGGCTCCCAACAACAGAAGCCCACTGCACAGTGATTACGAATAATGCTTCACTGCAACACATGGCAAACGAATGGGGATCAGAAATGATGATCAGCATGTCACATCAGACGGCTCTTCCTAATGGATGTTTTCATCTTCTCCCAACAAATCATTGCACACATCAAGGGAAACATGCTGTTGACCTGTTGCTGCAATTTGCTACAGAACACAAACGTACAATGCAGACTGCAATACGACTCCAATGGATCCATTGTAGATTCTCATCCAGTACAGGATGTGCCTGAACCAAACGACGGATGTGCTTCATAGTGACCACTACATTGGCTGCCAACAACAGAAGCCCACTGCAGAGTGATTACGAATAATGTTTCACTGCAACACATGGCAAACGAATGGGGATCAGAAATGATGATCAGCATGTCACATCAGACGGCTCTTCCTAATGGGTGTTTTCATCTTCTCCCAACAAATCATTGCACACATCAAGGGAAACATGCTGTTGGCCTGTTGCTGCAATTTGCTACAAAACACAAACGTACAATGCAAACTGCAATACGACTCAAATGGATCCATTTTAGATTCTCATCCAGTACAGGATGTGCCTGAACCAAACGACGGATGTGCTTCATAGTGACCACTGCATCGGCACCCAACAACAGAAGCCCACTGCAGAGTGATTACGAATAACGTTTCACTGCAACAAATGGCAAACCAATGGGGATCAGAAATGATGATCAGCATGTCACATCAGACGGCTCTTCCTAATGGGTGTTTTCATCTTCTCCCAACAAATCATTGCACACATCAAAGGAAACATGCTGTTGACCTGTTGCTGCATTTTGCTATAAAACACAAACGTACAATGCAAACTGCAATACGACTCCAATGGCTCCATTGTAGATTCTCATCCAGTACTGGATGTGCCTGAACCAAACGACGGATGTGCTTCATAGCAACCACTGCATCGGCTCCCAACAACAGAAGCCCACTGCACATCGGTCACGAATAATTTTTCACTGCAACACATGGCAAGCCAATGGGGATCAGAAATGATGATCAGCATGTCACATCAGACGGCTCTTCCTAATGGGTGTTTTCATCTTCTCCCAACAAATCATTGCACACATCAAGGGAAACATGCTGTTGACCTGTTGCTGCAATTTGCTACAAAACACAAACGTACAATGCAAACTGCAATACGACTCCAATGGATCCATTGTAGATTCTCATCCAGTACTGGATGTGCCTGAACCAAACGACGGATGTGCTTCATAGTGACCACTGCATCGGCTCCCAACAACAGAAGCCCACTGCAGAGTGATTACGAATAATGTTTCACTGCAACACATGGCAAACGAATGGGGATCAGAAATGATGATCAGCATATCACATATGACGGCTCTTCCTAATGGGTGTTTTCATCTTCTCCCAACAAATCATTGCACACATCAAGGGAAACATGCTGTTGACCTGTTGCTGCAATTTGCTACAGAATACAAACGTACAATGCAAACTGCAATACGACTCCAATGGATCCATTGTAGATTCTCATCCAGTAAATGATGTGCCTGAACCAAACGACGGATGTGCTTCATAGCAACCACTGCATCGGCTCCCAACAACAGCTGCCCACTGCACATCGGTCACCAATAATGTTTCACTGCAACACATGGCAAACGAATGGGGATCAGAAATGATGATCAGCATGTCACATCAGACGGCTCTTCCTAATGGGTGTTTTCATCTTCTCCCAACAAATCATTGCACACATCAAGGGAAACATGCTGTTGACCTGTTGCTGCAATTTGCTACAAAACACAAACGTACAATGCAAACTGAAATACGACTCAAATGGCTCCATTGTAGATTCTCATCCAGTACTGGATGTGCCTGAACCAAACGACGGATGTGCTTCATAGTGACCACCACATCGGCTCCCAACGACAGCTGCCCACTGCAGAGTGATTACGAATAATGTTTCACTGCAACACATGGCAAACGAATGGGGATCAGAAATGATGATCAGCATGTCACATCAGACGGCTCTTCCTAATGGGTGTTTTCATCTTCTCCCAACAAATCATTGCACACATCAAGGGAAACATGCTGTTGACCTGTTGCTGCAATTTGCTACAAAATACAAACGTACAATGCAAACTGCAATACGACTCCAATGGCTCAATTGTAGATTCTCATCCAGTACTGGATGTGCCTGAACCAAACGAAGGATGTGCTTCATAGCAACCACTGCATCGGCTCCCAACAACAGAAGCCCACTGCACATCGGTCACGAATAATGTTTCACTGCAACAAATGGCAAACCAATGGGGATCAGAAATGATGATCAGCATATCACATCAGACGGCTCTTCCTAATGGGTGTTTTCATCTTCTCCCAACAAATCATTGCACACATCAAGGGAAACATGCTGTTGACCTGTTGCTGCAATTTGCTACAGAACACAAACGTACAATGCAAACTGCAATACGACTCCAATGGATCCATTGTAGATTCTCATCCAGTACTGGATGTGCCTGAACCAAACGACGGATGTGCTTCATAGTGACCACTGCATCGGCTCCCAACAACAGAAGCCCACTGCAGAGTGATTACAGATAATGTTTCACTGCAACACATGGCAAACGAATGGGGATCAGAAATGATGATCAGCATGTCACATCAGACGGCTCTTCCTAATGGGTGTTTTCATCTTCTCCCAACAAATCATTGCACACATCAAGGGAAACATGCTGTTGACCTGTTGCTGCAATTTGCTACAAAACACAAACCTACAATGCAAACTGCAATACGACTCCAATGGATCCATTGTAGATTCTCATCCAGTAGTGGATGTGCCTGAACCAAACGACGGATGTGCTTCATAGTGACCACTGCATCGGCTCCCAACAACAGAAGCCCACTGCAGAGTGATTACGAATAATGTTTCACTGCAACACATGGCAAACGAATGGGGATCAGAAATGATGATCAGCATGTCACATCAGACGGCTCTTCCTAATGGGTGTTTTCATCTTCTCCCAACAAATCATTGCACACATCAAGGGAAACATGCTGTTGACCTGTTGCTGCAATTTGCTACAAAACACAAACGTACAATGCAAACTGCAATACGACTCCAATGGATCCATTGTAGATTCTCATCCAGTACTGGATGTGCCTGAACCAAACGACGGATGTGCTTCATAGTGACCACTGCATCGGCTCCCAACAACAGAAGCCCACTGCAGAGTGATTACGAATAATGTTTCACTGCAACACATGGCAAACGAATGGGGATCAGAAATGATGATCAGCATGTCACATCAGACGGCTCTTCCTAATGGGTGTTTTCATCTTCTCCCAACAAATCATTGCACACATCAAAGGAAACATGCTGTTGACCTGTTGCTGCATTTTGCTATAAAACACAAACGTACAATGCAAACTGCAATACGACTCCAATGGCTCCATTGTAGATTCTCATCCAGTACTGGATGTGCCTGAACCAAACGACGGATGTGCTTCATAGCAACCACTGCATCGGCTCCCAACAACAGAAGCCCACTGCACATCGGTCACGAATAATGTTTCACTGCAACAAATGGCAAGCCAATGGGGATCAGAAATGATGATCAGCATGTCACATCAGACGGCTCTTCCTAATGGGTGTTTTCATCTTTTCCCAACAAATCATTGCACACATCAAGGGAAACATGCTGTTGACCTGTTGCTGCAATTTGCTACAAAACACAAACGTACAATGCAAACTGCAATACGACTCCAATGGATCCATTGTAGATTCTCATCCAGTACTGGATGTGCCTGAACCAAACGAAGGATGTGCTTCATAGTGACCACTGCATCGGCTCCCAACAACAGAAGCCCACTGCAGAGTGATTACGAATAATGTTTCACTGCAACACATGGCAAACGAATGGGGATCAGAAATGATGATCAGCATATCACATATGACGGCTCTTCCTAATGGGTGTTTTCATCTTCTCCCAACAAATCATTGCACACATCAAGGGAAACATGCTGTTGACCTGTTGCTGCAATTTGCTACAAAACACAAACGTACAATGCAAACTGCAATACGACTCCAATGGATCCATTCCAGATTCTCATCCAGTAGTTGATGTGCCTGAACCAAACGACGGATGTGCTTCATAGCAACCACTGCATCGGCTCCCAACAACAGCTGCCCACTGCACATCGGTCAGAGAATAATGTTTCACTGCAACACATGGCAAACGAATGGGGATCAGAAATGATGATCAGCATGTCACATCAGACGGCTCTTCCTAATGGGTGTTTTCATCTTCTCCCAACAAATCATTGCACACATCAAGGGAAACATGCTGTTGACCTGTTGCTGCAATTTGCTACAAAACACAAACGTACAATGCAGACTGCAATACGACTCTAATATCTTAATTGCAGATTCTCATCCAGTAGTGGATGTGCCTGAACCAAACGAAGGATGTGCTTCATAGTGACCACTGCATCGGCTCCCAACAACAGAAGCCCACTGCAGAGTGATTACGAATAATGCTTCACTGCAACACATGGCAAACGAATGGGGATCAGAAATGATGATCAGCATGTCACATATGATGGCTCTTCCTAATGGGTGTTTTCATCTTCTCCCAACAAAGGATTGCACACATCAAGGGAAACATGCTGTTGACCTGTTGCTGCAATTTGCTACAAAACACAAACGTACAATGCAAACTGCAATACGTCTCCAATGGCTCAATTGTAGATTCTCATCCAGTACAGGATGTGCCTGAACCAAACGACGGATGTGCTTCATAGTGACCACTGCATCGGCTCCCAACAACAGAAGCCCGCTGCAGAGTGATTACGAATAATGTTTCACTGCAACACATGGCAAACGAATGGGGATCGGAAATGATGATCAGCATGTCACATCAGACGGCTCTTCCTAATGGGTGTTTTCATCTTCTCCCAACAAATCATTGCACACATCAAGGGAAACATGCTGTTGACCTGTTGCTGCAATTTGCTATAAAACACAAACGTACAATGCAGACTGCAATACGACTCTAATATCTTAATTGCAGATTCTCATCCAGTAGTGGATGTGCCTGAACCAAAGGATGTGCTTCATAGTGACCACTGCATCGGCTCCCAACAACAGAAGCCCACTGCAGAGTGATTACGAATAATGCTTCACTGCAACACATGGCAAACGAATGGGGATCAGAAATGATGATCAGCATGTCACATCAGACGGCTCTTCCTAATGGGTGTTTTCATCTTCTCCCAACAAATCATTGCACACATCAAGGGAACCATGCTGTTGACCTGTTGCTGCAATTTGCTACAAAACACAAACGTACAATGCAAACTGCAATACGTCTCAAATGGCTCAATTGTAGATTCTCATCCAGTACAGGATGTGCCTGAACCAAAGGATGTGCTTCATAGCAACCACTGCATCGGCTCCCAACAACAGAAGCCCGCTGCAGAGTGATTACGAATAATGTTTCACTGCAACACATGGCAAACGAATGGGGATCAGAAATGATGATCAGCATGTCACATCAGACGGCTCTTCCTAATGGGTGTTTTCATCTTCTCCCAACAAATCATTGCACACATCAAGGGAAACATGCTGTTGACCTGTTGCTGCAATTTGCTACAAAACACAAACGTACAATGCAAACTGCAATACGACTCTAATATCTTAATTGCAGATTCTCATCCAGTAGTGGATGTGCCTGAACCAAAGGATGTGCTTCATAGTGACCACTGCATCGGCTCCCAACAACAGAAGCCCACTGCAGAGTGATTACGAATAATGCTTCACTGCAACACATGGCAAACGAATGGGGATCAGAAATGATGATCAGCATGTCACATCAGACGGCTCTTCCTAATGGGTGTTTTCATCTTCTCCCAACAAATCATTGCACACATCAAGGGAACCATGCTGTTGACCTGTTGCTGCATTTTGCTACAAAACACAAACGTACAATGCAAACTGCAATACGACTCCAATGGATCCATTGTAGATTCTCATCCAGTACTGGATGTGCCTGAACCAAGCGACGGATGTGCTTCATAGCAACCACTGCATTGGCTCCCAACAACAGAAGCCCACTGCAGAGTGATTACGAATAATGTTTCACTGCAACACATGGCAAACGAATGGGGATCAGAAATGATGATCAGCATGTCACATCAGACGGCTCTTCCTAATGGGTGTTTTCATCTTCTCCCAACAAATCATTGCACACATCAAGGGAAACATGCTGTTGACCTGTTGCTGCAATTTGCCACAAAACACAAACGTACAATGCAAACTGCAATACGACTCCAATGGATCCATTGTAGATTCTCATCCAGTAGTGGATGTGCCTTAACCAAGCGACGGATGTGCTTCATAGTGACCACTGCATCGGCTCCCAACAACAGAAGCCCACTGCAGAGTGATTACGAATAATGTTTCACTGCAACACATGGCAAACGAATGGGGATCAGAAATGATGATCAGCATGTCACATCAGACGGCTCTTCCTAATGGGTGTTTTCATCTTCTCCCAACAAATCATTGCACACATCAAGGGAAACATGCTGTTGACCTGTTGCTGCAATTTGCTACAAAATACAAACGTACAATGCAAACTGCAATACGACTCAAAGGGCTCCATTGTAGATTCTCATCCAGTACTGGATGTGCCTGAACCAAACGACGGATGTGCTTCATAGTGACCACTGCATCGGCTCCCAACAACAGAAGCCCACTGCAGAGTGATTACGAATAATGTTTCACTGCAACACATGGCAAACGAATGGGGATCAGAAATGATGATCAGCATGTCACATCAGACGGCTCTTCCTAATGGGTGTTTTCATCTTCTCCCAACAAATCATTGCACACATCAAGGGAAACATGCTGTTGACCTGTTGCTGCAATTTGCTACAAAACACAAACGTACAATGCAAACTGCAATACGACTCAAATGGCTCAATTGTAGATTCTCATCCAGTACTGGATGTGCCTGAACGAAACGAAGGATGGGCTTCATAGTGACCACTGCATCGGCTCCCAACAACAGAAGCCCACTGCAGAGTGATTACGAATAATGTTTCACTGCAGGACATGGCAAACGAATGGGGATCAGAAATGATAATCAGCATGTCACATCAGACGGCTCTTCCTAATGGGTGTTTTCATCTTCTCCCAACAAATCATTGCACACATCAAGGGAAACATGCTGTTGACCTGTTGCTGCAATTTGCTACAAAACACAAACGTACAATGCAAACTGCAATACGACTCAAATGGCTCAATTGTAGATTCTCATCCAGTACTGGATGTGCCTGAACGAAACGAAGGATGGGCTTCATAGTGACCACTGCATCGGCTCCCAACAACAGAAGCCCACTGCAGAGTGATTACGAATAATGTTTCACTGCAACACATGGCAAACGAATGGGGATCAGAAATGATGATCAGCATGTCACATCAGACGGCTCTTCCTAATGGGTGTTTTCATCTTCTCCCAACAAATCATTGCACACATCAAGGGAAACATGCTGTTGACCTGTTGCTGCAATTTGCTACAAAACACAAACGTACAATGCAAACTGCAATACGACTCCAATGGCTCAATTGTAGATTCTCATCCAGTACTGGATGTGCCTGAACCAAACGAAGGATGGGCTTCATAGTGACCACTGCATCGGCTCCCAACAACAGAAGCCCACTGCAGAGTGATTACGAATAATGTTTCACTGCAACACATGGCAAACGAATGGGGATCAGAAATGATGATCAGCATGTCACATCAGACAGCCCTTCCCAATGGGTGTTTTCATCTTCTCCCAACAAATCATTGCACACATCAAGGGAAACATGCTGTTGACCTGTTGCTGCATTTTGCTACAAAACACAAACGTACAATGCAGACTGCAATACGACTCCAATGGATCCATTGTAGATTCTCATCCAGTAGTGGATGTGCCTAAACCAAACGACGGATGGGCTTCATAGCAACCACTGCATCGGCTCCCAACAACAGAAGCCCACTGCAGAGTGATTACGAATAATGTTTCACTGCAACACATGGCAAACGAATGGGGATCAGAAATGATGATCAGCATGTCACATCAGACGGCTCTTCCTAATGGGTGTTTTCATCTTCTCCCAACAAATCATTGCACACATCAAGGGAAACATGCTGTTGACCTGTTGCTGCAATTTGCTATAAAACACAAACGTACAATGCAAACTGCAATACGACTCCAATGACGCAATTGTAGATTCTCATCCAGTACTGGATGTGCCTGAACCAAACGACGGATGTGCTTCATAGTGACCACTGCATCGGCTCCCAACAACAGCTGCCCACTGCACATCGGTCACGAATAATGTTTCACTGCAACACATGGCAAACGAATGGGGATCAGAAATGATGATCAGAATGTCACATCAGACGGCTCTTCCTAATGGGTGTTTTCATCTTCTCCCAACAAATCATTGCACACATCAAGGGAAACATGCTGTTGACCTGTTGCTGCAATTTGCTAGAAAACACAAACGTACAATGCAAACTGCAATACGACTCTAATGGCTCAATTGTAGATTCTCCTCCAGTAGTGGATGTGCCTGAACCAAACGACGGATGTGCTTCATAGTGACCACCACATCGGCTCCCAACAACAGAAGCCCACTGCACAGTGATTACAAATAATGTTTCACTGCAACAAATGGCAAACGAATGGGGATCAGAAATGATGATCAGCATGTCACATCAGACGGCTCTTCCTAATGGGTGTTTTCATCTTCTCCCAACAAATCATTGCACATATCAAGGGAAACATGCTGTTGACCTGTTGCTGCAATTTGCTACAAAACACAAACGTACAATGCAAACTGCAATACGACTCCAATGGCTCAATTGTAGATTCTCATCCAGTAGTGGATGTGCCTGAACCAAACGACGGATGGGCTTCATAGCAACCACTGCATCGGCACCCAACAACAGAAGCCCACTGCAGAGTGATTACGAATAATGTTTCACTGCAACACATGGCAAACGAATGGGGATCAGAAATGATAATCAGCATGTCACATCAGACGGCTCTTCCTAATGGGTGTTTTCATCTTCTCCCAACAAATCATTGCACACATCAAGGGAAACATGCTGTTCACCTGTTGCTGCGATTTGCTACAAAACACAAACGTACAATGCAAACTGCAATACGACTCAAATGGATCCATTGTAGATTCTCATCCAGTACAGGATGTGCCTGAACCAAACGAAGGATGTGCTTCATAGCAACCACTGCATCGGCTCCCAACAACAGAAGCCCACTGCAGAGTGATTATGAATAATGTTTCACTGCAACACATGGCAAACGAATGGGGATCAGAAATGATGATCAGCATGTCACATCAGACGGCTCTTCCTAATGGGTGTTTTCATCTTCTCCCAACAAATCATTGCACACATCAAGGGAAACATGCTGTTGACCTGTTGCTGCAATTTGCTACAAAACACAAACGTACAATGCAAACTGCAATACGACTCCAATGGCTCCATTGTAGATTCCCATCCAGTACTGGATGTGCCTGAACCAAACGACGGGTGTGCTTCATAGTGACCACTGCATTGGCTCCCAACAACAGAAGCCCACTGCAGAGTGATTACCAATAATGTTTCACTGCAACACATGGCAAACGAATGGGGATCAGAAATGATGATCAGCATGTCACATCAGACGGCTCTTCCTAATGGGTGTTTTCATCTTCTCCCAACAAATCATTGCACACATCAAGGGAAACATGCTGTTGACCTGTTGCTGCAATTTGCTACAAAACACAAACGTACAATGCAGACTGCAATACGACTGAAATGGATCCACTGTAGATTCTCATCCAGTAGTGGATGTGCCTGAACCAAACGACGGATGGGCTTCATAGCAACCACTGCATCGGCTCCCAACAACAGAAGCCCACTGCAGAGTGATTACGAATAATGTTTCACTGCAACACATGGCAAACGAATGGGGATCAGAAATGATGATCAGCATGTCACATCAGACGGCTCTTCCTAATGGGTGTTTTCATCTTCTCCCAACAAATCATTGCACACATCAAGAAAAACATGCTGTTGACCTGTTGCTGCAATTTGCTAGAAAACACAAACGTACAATGCAAACTGCAATACGACTCTAATGGCTCAATTGTAGATTGTCCTCCAGTAGTGGATGTGCCTGAACCAAACGAAGGATGTGCTTCATAGTGACCACTGCATCGGCTCCCAACAACAGAAGCCCACTGCACAGTGATTACGAATAATGTTTCACTGCAACACATGGCAAACGAATGGGGATCAGAAATGATGATCAGCATGTCACATCAGACGGCTCTTCCTAATGCATGTTTTCATCTTCTCCCAACAAATCATTGCACACATCAAGGGAAACATGCTGTTGACCTGTTGCTGCAATTTGCTACAAAACACAAACGTACAATGCAAACTGCAATACGACTGAAATGGATCCATTGTAGATTCTCATCCAGTAGTGGATGTGCCTGTACGAAACGACGGATGTGCTTCATAGTGACCACTGCATCGGCTCCCAACCATAGAAGCCCACTGCACATCGGTCACGAATGATGTTTCACTGCAACACATGGCAAACGAATGGGGATCAGAAATGATGATCAGCATGTCACATCAGACGGCTCTTCCTAATGGGTGTTTTCATCTTCTCCCAACAAATCATTGCACACATCAAGGGAAACATGCTGTTGACCTGTTGCTGCAATTTGCTACAAAACACAAACGTACAATGCAAACTGCAATACGACTCCAATGGCTCCATTGTAGATTCTCATCCAGTACTGGATGTGCCTGAACCAAACGAAGGATGTGCTTCATAGCAACCACTGCATCGGCTCTCAACAACAGAAGCCCACTGCAGAGTGATTACGAATAATGTTTCACTGCAACACATGGCAAACGAATGGGTATCAGAAATGATGATCAGCATGTCACATCAGACGGGTCTTCCTAATGCATGTTTTCATCTTCTCCCAACAAATCATTGCACACATCAAGGGAAACATGCTGTTGACCTGTTGCTGCAATTTGCTACAAAACACAAACGTACAATGCAAACTGCAATACGACTCCAATGGCTCAATTGTAGATTCTCATCCAGTACTGGATGTGCCTGAACCAAACGAAGGATGTGCTTCATAGTGACCACTGCATCGGCTCCCAACAACAGAAGCCCACTGCAGAGTGATTACGAATAATGTTTCACTGCAACACATGGCAAACGAATGGGGATCAGAAATGATGATCAGCATGTCACATCAGACGGGTCTTCCTAATGCATGTTTTCATCTTCTCCCAACAAATCATTGCACACATCAAGGGAAACATGCTGTTGACCTGTTGCTGCAATTTGCTACAAAACACAAACGTACAATGCAAACTGCAACATGACTCCAATGGCTCAATTGTAGATTCTCATCCAGTAGTGGATGTGCCTGAACCACACGATGGACGTGCTTCATAGTGACCACTGCATCGGCTCTCAACAACAGAAGCCCACTGCACAGTGATTACGAATAATCTTGCACTGCAGGACGTGGCAAACGAATGGGGATCAGAAAGGATGATCAGCATGTCACATCAGACGGCTCTTCCTAATGGGTGTTTTCATCTTCTCCCAACAAATCATTGCACACATCAAGGAAAACATGCTGTTGACCTGTTGCTGCAATTTGATACAAAACACAAACGTACAATGCAAACTGCAATACGACTCAAATGGCTTATTGTAGATTCTCATCCAGTACTGGATGTGCCTGAACCAAACGATGTGCTTCATAGCAACCACTGCATCGGCTCCCAACAACAGAAGCCCACTGCAGAGTGATTACGAATAATGTTTCACTGCAACACATGGCAAACGAATGGGGATCAGAAATGATGATCAACATGTCACATCAGACGGCTCTTCCTAATGGGTGTTTTCATCTTCTCCCAACAAATCATTGCACACATCAAGGAAAACATGCTGTTGTTGCTGCAATTTGCTACAAAACACAAACGTACAATGCAAACTGTAATATGACTCCAATGGCTCAATTGTAGAATCCCAACCAGTAGTGGATGTGCCTGAACCAAACGACGGATGTGCTTCATAGTGACCACTGCATCGGCTCCCAACAACAGAAGCCCACTGCAGAGTGATTACGAATAATGTTTCACTGCAACACATGGCAAACGAATGGGGATCAGAAATGATGATCAGCATGTCACATCAGACGGCTCTTCCTAACTGGTGTTTTCATCTTCTCCCAACAAATCATTGCACACATCAAGGATAACATGCTGTTGTTGCAGCAATTTGCTACAAAACAGAAACGTACAATGCAAACTTGAATATGACTCAAATGGCTCAATGGTAGATTTTCATCCAGTACTGGATGTGCCTGAACCAAACAGTGGACGTGCTTCATAGTGACCACTGCATCGGCTCTCAACAAGAGAAGCCCCAGAGTGATTACGAATAATCTTGCGCTGCAGGACGTGGCAAACGAATGGGGATCAGAAATGATGATCAGCATGTCACATCAGACGGCTCTTCCTAATGCATGTTTTCATCTTCTCCCAACAAATCATTGCACACATCAAGGGAAACATGCTGTTGACCTGTTGCTGCAATTTGCTAGAAAACACAAACGTACAATGCAAACTGCAATACGACTCCAATGGCTTAATTGTAGATTCTCATCCAGTACTGGATGTGCCTGAACCAAACGATGTGCTTCATAGTGACCACTGCATCGGCTCCCAACAACAGAAGCCCACTGCAGAGTGATTACGAATAATGTTTCACTGCAACACATGGCAAACGAATGGGGATCAGAAATGATGATCAACATGTCACATCAGACGGCTCTTCCTAATGGGTGTTTTCATCTTCTCCCAACAAATCATTGCACACATCAAGGAAAACATGCTGTTGTTGCTGCAATTTGCTACAAAACACAAACGTACAATGCAAACTGCAATACGACTCCAATGGCTCCATTGTAGATTCTCATCCAGTAGTGGATGTGCCTGAACCAAACGACGGATGTGCTTCATAGTGACCACTGCATCGGCTCCCAACAACAGAAGCCCACTGCAGAGTGATTATGAATAATGTTTCACTGCAACACATGGCAAATGAATGGGGATCAGAAATGATGATCAACATGTCACATCAGACGGCTCTTCCTAATTGGTGTTTTCATCTTCTCCCAACAAATCATTGCACACATCAAGGGAAACATGCTGTTGACCTGTTGCTGCAATTTGCTACAAAACACAAACGTACAATGCAAACTGCAATACGACTCTAATGGCTCAATTGTAGATTCTCATCCAGTAGTGGATGTGCCTGAACCAAGCGACGGATGTGCTTCATAGTGACCACTGCATCGGCTCCCAACAACAGAAGCCCACTGCAGAGTGATTATGAATAATGTTTCACTGCAACACATGGCAAACGAATGGGGATCAGAAATGATGATCAGCATGTCACATCAGACGGCTCTTCCTAATGGGTGTTTTCATCTTCTCCCAACAAATCATTGCACACATCAAGAATAACATGCTGTTGACCTGTTGCTGCATTTTGCTACAAAACACAAACGTACAATGCAGACTGCAATACGACTCCAATGGCTCAATTGTAGATTCTCATCCAGTAGTGGATGTGCCTGAACCAAACGACGGATGTGCTTCATAGTGACCACTGCATCGGCTCCCAACAACAGAAGCCCACTGCAGAGTGATTACGAATAATGTTTCACTGCAACACATGGCAAACGAATGGGGATCAGAAATGATGATCAACATGTCACATCAGACGGCTCTTCCTAATGGGTGTTCTCATCTTCTCCCAACAAATCATTGCACACATCCAGGAAAACATGCTGTTGTTGCTGCAATTTGCTACAAAACACAAACGTACAATGCAGACTGTAAGATGACTCCAATGGCTCAATTGTAGAATCCCAACCAGTAGTGGATGTGCCTGAACCAAACGACGGATGGGCTTCATAGTGACCACTGCATCGGCTTCCAACAACAGAAGCCCACTGCACAGTGATTACGAATAATGTTTCACTGCAACACATGGCAAACGAATGGGGATCAGAAATGATGATCAACATGTCACATCAGACGGCTCTTCCTAATGGGTGTTTTCATCTTCTCCCAACAAATCATTGCACACATCAAGGAAAACATGCTATTTTTGCTGCAATTTGCTACAAAACACAAACGTACAATGCAGACTGCAATACGACTCCAATGGCTTAATTGTAGATTCTCATCCAGTAGTGGATGTGCCTGAACCAAACGACGGATGTGCTTCATAGTGACCACTGCATCGGCTCCCAACAACAGAAGCCCACTGCAGAGTGATTATGAATAATGTTTCACTGCAACACATGGCAAACGAATGGGGATCAGAAATGATGATCAGCATGTCACATAAGACGGCTCTTCCTAATTGGTGTTTTCATCTTCTCCCAACAAATCATTGCACACATCAAGGGAAACATGCTGTTGACCTGTTGCTGCAATTTGCTACAAAACACAAACGTACAATGCAAACTGCAATACGACTCTAATGGCTCAATTGTAGATTCTCATCCAGTAGTGGATGTGCCTGAACCAAGCGACAGATGTGCTTCATAGTGACCACTGCATCGACTCCCAACAACAGAAGCCCACTGCACAGTGATTACGAATAATGTTTCACTGCAACACATGGCAAACGAATGGGGATCAGAAATGATGATCAGCATGTCACATCAGACGGCTCTTCCTAATGGGTGTTTTCATCTTCTCCCAACAAATCATTGCACACATCAAGGGAAACATGCTGTTGACCTGTTGCTGCAATTTGCTACAAAACACAAACGTACAATGCAGACTGCAACATGACTCCAATGGCTCAATTGTAGATTTTCATCCAGTACTGGATGTGCCTGAACCACACGATGGACGTGCTTCATAGTGACCACTGCATCGGCTCCCAACAACAGAAGCCCACTGCACAGTGATTACGAATAATCTTGCACTGCAGGACGTGGCAAACGAATGGGGATCAGAAAGGATGATCAGCATGTCACATCAGACGGCTCTTCCTAATGGGTGTTTTCATCTTCTCCCAACAAATCATTGCACACATCAAGGAAAACATGCTGTTGACCTGTTGCTGCAATTTGATACAAAACACAAACGTACAATGCAAACTGCAATACGACTCAAATGGCTTAATTGTAGATTCTCATCCAGTACTGGATGTGCCTGAACCAAACGACGGATGTGCTTCATAGTGACCACTGCATCGGCTCCCAACAACAGCTGCCCACTGCAGAGTGGTTACAAATGATCTTGCACTGCAGGACGTGGCAAACGAATGGGGATCAGAAATGATGATCAGAATGTCACATCAGACGGCTCTTCCTAATGGGTGTTTTCATCTTCTCCCAACAAATCATTGCACACATCAAGAAAAACATGCTGTTGACCTGTTGCTGCATTTTGCTACAAAACACAAACGTACAATGCAAACTGCAATACGAGTCAAATGGATCCATTGTAGATTCCCATCCAGTAGTGGATGTGCCTGAACCAAACAACGGATGGGCTTCATAGCAACCACTGCATCGGCTCCCAACAACAGAAGCCCACTGCAAAGTGATTACGAATAATGTTTCACTGCAACACATGGCAAACGAATGGGGATCAGAAATGATGATCAGCATGTCACATCAGACGGCTCTTCCTAATGGGTGTTTTCATCTTCTCCCAACAAATCATTGCACACACCAAGAAAAACATGCTGTTGACCTGTTGCAGCAATTTGCTACAAAACACAAAGGTACAATGCAAACTGCAATACGACTCAAATGGATCCATTGTAGATTCTCATCCAGTAGTGGATGTGCCTGAACCAAACGACGGATGTGCTTCATAGTGACCACTGCATCGGCTCGCAACAACAGCTGCCCACTGCAGAGAGATTACGAATAATCTTGCACTGCAGGACATGGCAAACGAATGGGGATCAGAAATGATGATCAGCATGTCACATCAGACGGCTCTTCCTAATGGGTGTTTTCATCTTCTCCCAACAAATCATTGCACACATCAAGAAAAACATGCTGTTGACCTGTTGCTGCAATTTGCTAGAAAACACAAACGTACAATGCAAACTGCAATACGCCTCAAATGGCTCAATTGTAGATTCTCATCCAGTAGTGGATGTGCCTGCACCAAGCAACGGATGTGCTTCATAGCAACCACTGCATTGGCTCCCAACAACAGAAGCCCACTGCAGAGTGATTATGAATAATGTTTCACTGCAACACATGGCAAACGAATGGGGATCAGAAATGATGATCAGCATGTCACATCAGACGGCTCTTCCTAATGGGTGTTTTCATCTTCTCCCAACAAATCATTGCACACACCAAGAAAAACATGCTGTTGACCTGTTGCAGCAATTTGCTACAAAACACAAAGGTACAATGCAAACTGCAATACGACTCAAATGGATCCATTGTAGATTCTCATCCAGTACTGGATGTGCCTGAACCAAACGATGGATGTGCTTCATAGTGACCACTGCATCGGCTCGCAACAACAGCTGCCCACTGCAGAGAGATTACGAATAATCTTGCACTGCAGGACATGGCAAACGAATGGGGATCAGAAATGATGATCAGCATGTCACATCAGACGGCTCTTCCTAATGCATGTTTTCATCTTCTCCCAACAAATCATTGCACACATCAAGAAAAACATGCTGTTGACCTGTTGCTGCATTTTGCTACAAAACACAAACGTACAATGCAAACTGCAATACGACTCAAATGGATCCATTGTAGATTCCCATCCAGTAGTGGATGTGCCTGAACCAAACAACGGATGGGCTTCATAGCAACCACTGCATCGGCTCCCAACAACAGAAGCCCACTGCAAAGTGATTACGAATAATGTTTCACTGCAACACATGGCAAACGAATGGGGATCAGAAATGATGATCAGCATGTCACATCAGACGGCTCTTCCTAATGGGTGTTTTCATCTTCTCCCAACAAATCATTGCACACACCAAGAAAAACATGCTGTTGACCTGTTGCAGCAATTTGCTACAAAACACAAAGGTACAATGCAAACTGCAATACGACTCAAATGGATCCATTGTAGATTCTCATCCAGTAGTGGATGTGCCTGAACCAAACGACGGATGTGCTTCATAGTGACCACTGCATCGGCTCGCAACAACAGCTGCCCACTGCAGAGAGATTACGAATAATCTTGCACTGCAGGACATGGCAAACGAATGGGGATCAGAAATGATGATCAGCATGTCACATCAGACGGCTCTTCCTAATGGGTGTTTTCATCTTCTCCCAACAAATCATTGCACACATCAAGAAAAACATGCTGTTGACCTGTTGCTGCAATTTGCTAGAAAACACAAACGTACAATGCAAACTGCAATACGCCTCAAATGGCTCAATTGTAGATTCTCATCCAGTAGTGGATGTGCCTGCACCAAACGACGGATGTGCTTCATAGTGACCACTGCATCGGCTCCCAACAACAGAAGCCCACTGCAGAGTGATTATGAATAATGTTTCACTCCAACACATGGCAAACGAATGGGGATCAGAAATGATGATCAGCATGTCACATCAGACGGCTCTTCCTAATGGGTGTTTTCATCTTCTCCCAACAAATCATTGCACACATCAAGGGAAACATGCTGTTGACCTGTTGCTGCAATTTGCTACAAAATACAAACGTACAATGCAAACTGCAATACGACTCCAATGGCTCCATTGTGGATTCTCATCCAGTAGTGGCTGTGCCTGAACCAAACGACGGATGTGCTTCATAGTGACCACTGCATCGGCTCCCAACAACAGCTGCCCACTGCAGAGTGATTACGAATAATCTTGCACTGCAGGACATGGCAAACGAATGGGGATCAGAAATGATGATCAGCATGTCACATCAGACGGCTCTTCCTAATGCATGTTTTCATCTTCTCCCAACAAATCATTGCACACATCAAGGAAAACATGCTGTTGACCTGTTGCTGCAATTTGATACAAAACACAAACGTACAATGTAAACCGTGGGGCGACTCAAATGGCTTAATTGTAGCTTCTCAACAGATACTGGATGTGCCTGAACCAAACGACGGATGTGCTTCATAGCAACCACTGCATCGGCTCCCAACAACAGCTGCCCACTGCAGAGTGATTACCAATAATCTTGCATTGCAGGATGTGGCAAACGAATGGGGATCAGAAATGATGATCAGCATGTCACATCAGACGGCTCTTCCTAATGGGTGTTTTCATCTTTCCCCAACAAATCATTGCACACATCAAGGGAAACATGCTGTTGACCTGCTGCTGCAATTTGCTACAAAACGCGAACATACAATGTAAACTGGAATACGTGTAAAATGGATCCATTACAGATTCTCATCCAGTAGTGGATGTGCCTGAACCAAACGACGGATGTGCTTCATAGTGACCACTGCATCGGCTCCCAACAACAGAAGCCCACTGCAGAGTGATTACGAATAATCTTGCACTGCAGGACATGGCAAACGAATGGGGATCAGAAATGATGATCAGCATGTCACATCAGACGGCTCTTCCTAATGGGTGTTTTCATCTTCTCCCAACAAATCATTGCACACATCAAGAAAAACATGCTGTTGACCTGTTGCTGCAATTTGCTACAAAACGCGAACGTACAATGCAAACTGGAATACGTGTAAGATGGATCCATTCCAGATTCTCATCCAGTAGTGGATGTGCCTGAACCAAACGACGGATGTGCTTCATAGTGACCACTGCATCGACTCCCAACAACAGAAGCCCACTGCAGAGTGATTACGAATAATGTTTCACTCCAACACATGGCAAACGAATGGGGATCAGAAATGATGATCAGCATGTCACATCAGACGGCTCTTCCTAATGGGTGTTTTCATCTTCTCCCAACAAATCATTGCACACATCAAGGATAACATGCTGTTGACCTGTTGCTGCAATTTGATACAAAATACAAACGTACAATGCAAACTGCAATACGACTCAAAGGGCTCCATTGTAGATTCTCATCCAGTAGTGGATGTGCCTGAACCAAGCGACGGATGTGCTTCATAGTGACCACTGCATCGGCTCGCAACAACAGCTGCCCACTGCAGAGTGATTACGAATAATCTTGCACTGCAGGCCATGGCAAACGAATGGGGATCAGAAATGATGATCAGCATGTCACATCAGACGGCTCTTCCTAATGCATGTTTTCATCTTCTCCCAACAAATCATTGCACACATCAAGGATAACATGCTGTTGACCTGTTGCTGCAATTTGCTACAAAACACAAACGTACAATGTAAACTGCGGGGCGACTCAAATGGCTTAATTGTAGACTCTCAACAGATACTGGATGTGCCTGAACCAAACGACGGATGTGCTTCATAGTGACCACTGCATCGGCTCCCAACCATAGAAGCCCACTGCAGAGTGATTACCAATAATCTTGCACTGCAGGACATGGCAAACAAATGGGGATCAGAAATGATGATCAGCATGTCACATCAGACGGCTCTTCCTAATGGGTGTTTTCATCTTCTCCCAACAAATCATTGCACACATCAAGGGAAACATGCTGTTGACCTGTTGCTGCAATTTGCTACAAAACGCGAACATACAATGTAAACTGCAATACGAGTACGATGGATCCATTCCAGATTCTCATCCAGTAGTGGATGTGCCTGTACGAAACGACGGATGTGCTTCATAGCGACCACCGCATCGACTCCCAACAACAGAAGCCCACTGCAGAGTGATTACGAATAATGTTTCACTGCAACACATGGCAAACGAATGGGGATCAGAAATGATGATCAGCATGTCACATCAGACGGCTCTTCCTAATGGGTGTTTTCATCTTCTCCCAACAAATCATTGCACACATCAAGGGAAACATGCTGTTGACCTGTTGCTGCAATTTGCTATCAAATACAAACGTACAATGCAAACTGCAATACGACTCAAATGGCTCCATTGTAGATTCTCATCCAGTAGTGGATGTGCCTGAACCAAACGACGGATGTGCTTCATAGTGACCACTGCATCGGCTCCCAACAACAGAAGCCCACTGCAGAGTGATTACGAATAATGTTTCACTGCAGGACATGGCAAACGAATGGGGATCAGAAATGATGATCAGCATGTCACATCAGACGGCTCTTCCTAATGCATGTTTTCATCTTCTCCCAACAAATCATTGCACACATCAATAAAATCATGCTGTTGACCTGTTGCTGCAATTTGATACAAAACACAAACGTACAATGCAAACTGCAATACGACTCCAATGGCTTAATTGTAGATTCTCATCCAGTACTGGATGTGCCTGAACGAAACGACGGATGTGCTTCATAGCAACCACTGCATCGGCTCCCAACAACAGAAGCCCACTGCAGAGTGATTACCAATAATCTTGCACTGCAGGACATGGCAAACGAATGGGGATCAGAAATGATGATCAGCATGTCACATCAGACGGCTCTTCCTAATGGGTGTTTTCATCTTCTCCCAACAAATCATTGCACACATCAAGGGAAATATGCTGTTGACCTGTTGCTGCAATTTGCTACAAAACGCGAACATACAATGTAAACTGGAATACGTGTAAGATGGATCCATTGTAGATTCTCATCCAGTAGTGGATGTGCCTGAACGAAACGACGGATGTGCTTCATAGCAACCACTGCATCGGCTCCCAACAACAGAAGCCCACTGCAGAGTGGCTACGAATAATGTCTCACTGCAACACATGGCAAACGAATGGGGATCAGAAATGATGATCAGCATGTCACATCAGACGGCTCTTCCTAATGGGTGTTTTCATCTTCTCCCAACAAATCATTGCACACATCAAGGGAAACATGCTGTTGACCTGTTGCTGCAATTTGCTACAAAACACAAACGTACAATGCAAACTGCAATACGACTCAAATGGCTCCATTGTAGATTCTCAACCAGTAGTGGCTGTGCCTGAACGAAACGACGGATGTGCTTCATAGTGACCACTGCATCGGCTCCCAACAACAGAAGCCCACTGCAGAGTGATTACGAATAATGTTTCACTGCAACACATGGCAAACGAATGGGGATCAGAAATGATGATCAGCATGTCACATCAGACAGCTCTTCCTAATGCATGTTTTCATCTTCTCCCAACAAATCATTGCACACATCAAGGGAAACATGCTGTTGACCTGTTGCTGCAATTTGCTACAAAACACAAACATACAATGCAAACTGCAATACGACTCAAATGGCTCCATTGTAGATTCTCATCCAGTAGTGGCTGTGCCTGAACGAAACGACGGATGTGCTTCATAGTGACCACTGCATCGGCTCCCAACAACAGAAGCCCACTGCAGAGTGATTACGAATAATGTTTCACTGCAACACATGGCAAACGAATGGGGATCAGAAATGATGATCAGCATGTCACATCAGACGGCTCTTCCTAATGGGTGTTTTCATCTTCTCCCAACAAATCATGGCACACATCAAGGGAAACATGCTGTTGACCTGTTGCTGCAATTTGCTACAAAACACAAACGTACAATGCAAACTGCAATACGACTCCAATGGCTCAATTGTAGATTCTCAACCAGTAGTGCCTGTACCTGAACCAAACGACGGATGTGCTTCATAGCAACCACTGCATCGACTCCCAACAACAGAAGCCCACTGCAGAGTGGCTACGAATAATGTCTCACTGCAACACATGGCAAACGAATGGGGATCAGAAATGATGATCAGCATGTCACATCAGACGGCTCTTCCTAATGGGTGTTTTCATCTTCTCCCAACAAATCATTGCACACATCAAGAAAAACATGCTGTTGACCTGTTGCTGCAATTTGCTACAAAACACAAACGTACAATGCAAACTGCAATACGACTCAAATGGCTCCATTGTAGATTCTCAACCAGTAGTGGCTGTGCCTGAACCAAGCGACGGATGTGCTTCATAGTGACCACTGCATCGGCTCCCAACAACAGAAGCCCATTGCAGAGTGATTACGAATAATGTTTCACTCCAACACATGGCAAACGAATGGGGATCAGAAATGATGATCAGCATATCACATCAGACGGCTCTTCCTAATTGGTGTTTTCATCTTCTCCCGAGAAATCATGGCATACATCAAGAAAAACATGCTGTTGACCTGTTGCTGCAATTTGCTACAAAACACAAACGTACAATGCAAACTGCAATACGACTCCAATGGCTTAATTGAACATTCTCATCCAGCAGTGGATGTGCCTGAACCAAACGACGGATGTGCTTCATAGTGACCACTGCATCGGCTCCCAACAACAGAAGCCCACTGCAAAGTGATTAAGAATAATGTTTCACTCCAACACATGGCAAACGAATGGGGATCAGAAATGATGATCAGAATGTCACATCAGACGGCTCTTCCTAATGGGTGTTTTCATCTTCTCCCAACAAATCATTGCACACATCAAGAAAAACATGCTGTTGACCTGTTGCTGCAATTTGCTACAAAACACAAATGTACAATGCAAACTGCAATACGACTCAAATGGATCCATTGTAGATTCTCAACCAGTAGTGGCTGTGCCTGAACCAAACGAAGGATGTGCTTCATAGTGACCACTGCATCGGCTCCCAGCAATAGAAGCCCACTGCAGAGTGATTACGAATAATGTTTCACTCCAACACATGGCAAACGAATGGGGATCAGAAATGATGATCAGCATGTCACATCAGACGGCTCTTCCTAATGGGTGTTTTCATCTTCTCCCAACAAATCATTGCACACATCAAGGGAAACATGCTGTTGACCTGTTGCAGCAATTTGCTACAAAATACAAACGTACAATGCAGACTGCAACATGACTCAAATGGCTTAATTGTAGATTCTCATCCAGCAGTGGATGTGCTTGAACCAAACGACGGATGTGCTTCATAGTGACCACTGCATCGGCTCCCAACAACAGAAGCCCACTGCAAAGTGATTATGAATAATGTTTCACTCCAACACATGGCAAACGAATGGGGATCAGAAATGATAATCAGCATGTCACATCAGACGGCTCTTCCTAATGGGTGTTTTCATCTTCTCCCAACAAATCATTGCACACATCAAGAAAAACATGCTGTTGACCTGTTGCTGCATTTTGCTATAAAACACAAACGTACAATGCAAACTGCAATATGACTCAAATGGCTTAATTGTAGATTCTCATCCAGTACTGGATGTGCCTGAACCAAACGACGGATGTGCTTCATAGTGACCACTGCATCGGCTCCCAACAACAGAAGCCCACTGCAGAGTGATTACGAATAATGTTTCACTGCAACACATGGCAAACGAATGGGGATCAGAAATGATGATCAGCATGTCACATCAGACGGCTCTTCCTAATGGGTGTTTTCATCTTCTCCCAACAAATCATTGCACACATCAAGGGAAATATGCTGTTGACCTGTTGCTGCAATTTGCTACAAAACGCGAACATACAATGTAAACTGGAATACGTGTAAGATGGATCCATTGTAGATTCTCATCCAGTAGTGGATGTGCCTGAACGAAACGACGGATGTGCTTCATAGCAACCACTGCATCGGCTCCCAACAACAGAAGCCCACTGCAGAGTGGCTACGAATAATGTCTCACTGCAACACATGGCAAACGAATGGGGATCAGAAATGATGATCAGCATGTCACATCAGACGGCTCTTCCTAATGGGTGTTTTCATCTTCTCCCAACAAATCATTGCACACATCAAGGGAAACATGCTGTTGACCTGTTGCTGCAATTTGCTACAAAACACAAACGTACAATGCAAACTGCAATACGACTCAAATGGCTCCATTGTAGATTCTCAACCAGTAGTGGCTGTGCCTGAACGAAACGACGGATGTGCTTCATAGTGACCACTGCATCGGCTCCCAACAACAGAAGCCCACTGCAGAGTGATTACGAATAATGTTTCACTGCAACACATGGCAAACGAATGGGGATCAGAAATGATGATCAGCATGTCACATCAGACAGCTCTTCCTAATGCATGTTTTCATCTTCTCCCAACAAATCATTGCACACATCAAGGGAAACATGCTGTTGACCTGTTGCTGCAATTTGCTACAAAACACAAACATACAATGCAAACTGCAATACGACTCAAATGGCTCCATTGTAGATTCTCATCCAGTAGTGGCTGTGCCTGAACGAAACGACGGATGTGCTTCATAGTGACCACTGCATCGGCTCCCAACAACAGAAGCCCACTGCAGAGTGATTACGAATAATGTTTCACTGCAACACATGGCAAACGAATGGGGATCAGAAATGATGATCAGCATGTCACATCAGACAGCTCTTCCTAATGCATGTTTTCATCTTCTCCCAACAAATCATGGCACACATCAAGGGAAACATGCTGTTGACCTGTTGCTGCAATTTGCTACAAAACACAAACGTACAATGCAAACTGCAATACGACTCCAATGGCTCAATTGTAGATTCTCAACCAGTAGTGCCTGTACCTGAACCAAACGACGGATGTGCTTCATAGCAACCACTGCATCGACTCCCAACAACAGAAGCCCACTGCAGAGTGGCTACGAATAATGTCTCACTGCAACACATGGCAAACGAATGGGGATCAGAAATGATGATCAGCATGTCACATCAGACGGCTCTTCCTAATGGGTGTTTTCATCTTCTCCCAACAAATCATTGCACACATCAAGAAAAACATGCTGTTGACCTGTTGCTGCAATTTGCTACAAAACACAAACGTACAATGTAAACTGCAATACGACTCAAATGGCTCCATTGTAGATTCTCAACCAGTAGTGGCTGTGCCTGAACCAAGCGACGGATGTGCTTCATAGTGACCACTGCATCGGCTCCCAACAACAGAAGCCCATTGCAGAGTGATTACGAATAATGTTTCACTCCAACACATGGCAAACGAATGGGGATCAGAAATGATGATCAGCATATCACATCAGACGGCTCTTCCTAATTGGTGTTTTCATCTTCTCCCGAGAAATCATGGCATACATCAAGAAAAACATGCTGTTGACCTGTTGCTGCAATTTGCTACAAAACACAAACGTACAATGCAAACTGCAATACGACTCCAATGGCTTAATTGAACATTCTCATCCAGCAGTGGATGTGCCTGAACCAAACGACGGATGTGCTTCATAGTGACCACTGCATCGGCTCCCAACAACAGAAGCCCACTGCAGAGTGATTAAGAATAATGTTTCACTCCAACACATGGCAAACGAATGGGGATCAGAAATGATGATCAGAATGTCACATCAGACGGCTCTTCCTAATGGGTGTTTTCATCTTCTCCCAACAAATCATTGCACACATCAAGAAAAACATGCTGTTGACCTGTTGCTGCAATTTGCTACAAAACACAAATGTACAATGCAAACTGCAATACGACTCAAATGGATCCATTGTAGATTCTCAACCAGTAGTGGCTGTGCCTGAACCAAACGAAGGATGTGCTTCATAGTGACCACTGCATCGGCTCCCAGCAATAGAAGCCCACTGCAGAGTGATTACGAATAATGTTTCACTGCAACACATGGCAAACGAATGGGGATCAGAAATGATGATCAGCATGTCACATCAGACGGCTCTTCCTAATGGGTGTTTTCATCTTCTCCCAACAAATCATTGCACACATCAAGGGAAACATGCTGTTGACCTGTTGCAGCAATTTGCTACAAAATACAAACGTACAATGCAGACTGCAACATGACTCAAATGGCTTAATTGTAGATTCTCATCCAGCAGTGGATGTGCTTGAACCAAACGACGGATGTGCTTCATAGTGACCACTGCATCGGCTCCCAACAACAGAAGCCCACTGCAAAGTGATTATGAATAATGTTTCACTCCAACACATGGCAAACGAATGGGGATCAGAAATGATAATCAGCATGTCACATCAGACGGCTCTTCCTAATGGGTGTTTTCATCTTCTCCCAACAAATCATTGCACACATCAAGAAAAACATGCTGTTGACCTGTTGCTGCATTTTGCTATAAAACACAAACGTACAATGCAAACTGCAATATGACTCAAATGGCTTAATTGTAGATTCTCATCCAGTACTGGATGTGCCTGAACCAAACGACGGATGTGCTTCATAGTGACCACTGCATCGGCTCCCAACAACAGAAGCCCACTGCAGAGTGATTACGAACAATGTTTCACTGCAACACATGGCAAACGAATGGGGATCAGAAATGATGATCAGCACGTCAATCCGCCCCATACAAACCCCATGGAGTCGGGACCCGGAAACACTTTTTCGGCTCAACATCGAAAAAAAACCAAAAGATTCATGATTTTCGACCCAAAAAAAGGGGGGGGTCATTCTTGACACCCCCCCCCCGCCCCCCCTTCCCCTGGCTCCCTCAGAACCTCAAAAAAGTGGGTTTCAAGTGGGGGGGGTCTTGGGGGGGGGGGTCCAGACCAACAACTAATTTGGGGGATGCGTTTATTGGACAAAACCATGATTTTACAAGGGGTTAAACTAACGATTCAACCCCTTGGGGTGGGGTACGCGAATAGGCCCAAAAAGGCCCAAAATGGGGGCGTATGTGGCATTTTCCCCTATAAACGCCTGCCTGGCTTTGCTCTAACAACCTCTGCGAGGTGACTTGCACGTGCCACTAAACAGCCTATCCAGCGTGGAAACGGCTAAGTCCTCACTACCAAGGGGCCCTATGGGGGGGGGGGCCGACTGGGGGTACCTGGTGTTGGGACCAGGGACCCCGCCGTGGGTTAGGGGGTCCATATAGAAGAAAAAAGTTCTTCAGGACCGTGGTCCAAACACACACATAGCGGCCACAAGACGCAAAGAAGTTTTGACCCCCCCCCCCCACCCAAAAAAAAGGGTAGCCAGGTGCGGGAGGGTACGGGGGTCAAAATCCAAAAAATCATTGGGGGATCATTTTTGGTCCTAAAATGATGATTTTACAAGGGGTTAGACGTCAAAAACCATACATTGGGGTATGCTACGCGAACGACCCCCAAAAAGGGGGGTATACGACGCTTATGCCTGCGCTTGATCTAACAACCTCTCTTCGAGGTGATTTCCTTCACGTTACATGTCCGGTGGTCTCGGAGTCAGGTCTTCGAACAGCATAATGCATACACTCCCATGATAGGAGGCCAAACAAACTCTTACTTACACTGCCTCATTTGAATGCAATCGACTGCAGTAGGTGTCCGCCACACATATGTGCACCCACCGAAGGGCACACACATGGGCAATCCCGCAAATCAAATATTTCCAGCAAATCTGTTAAGTGCCATCAAGGCATCCGGGGCATTTTTGATGTCTTTTGTTCTGCGTTCCGCTCAGATGGGGACCTCGAGATCCTTAAACCTCGTGTTCTCTGTAGGGGTGGAGTGCTACCCTCCCGGGAGGGTACGCACCGTAAAGACCCTGGCCGTGCGTGTGTCAGTCTGGGGCATGTCGCGTCGCGACCTTGGAGAGGAGTCCCCAGTACTGGTCGTTTTGGTCCGGACGGACCTGCAAATTGCCCGTTGGAATTCTCCTTGCCTCTTTTTACGTCTTTGTTGTATAGTCCTTTGGCCTCCCTGGAATACTGTTTGGATGTGTGCCCCACAGCCGGGGCATTGCGATGGATGCGGATAGTTCGCACAGGCACTTGGAACATCCACTTTTTTGAGCCACACTTCGCTTCAACTGCTTGTCAAGAGCGTGCCTGATGTGGAACCTGTGCTCCTGCAACTTTGCAGCTACACCCTCACTCATCAGACTTATCTCCCACCCATCACTCGCTTCACCCACGCAACAGTGTGATGCCGCGCGTGCCGTGTGGCATTATACGAGTTCATGCCCGTCATTTACTATCGCTTTGCACAACCGCGACAGCGTGCAGGTATTGTGAGCAGATTAGTGTTGCCTTATCACTGCCCCCTTCCACCTCTGCCTGTGCGCGCCCAGCACTATGTCACCCAAATACACAGAGTTTCCCACCGGCCCGTGCAGATGAAGCACAGCTGGCTGAACCAGAGCTTTCACATGCAAGTGACAGGGGGCCGGAGTATATTTCCAACCAAACGGCAGCAGAAAATGCTTGTACCTCTGGCTGCCTGCCTCATTCATAAATTTGCGTCGCCCACACTTGGGAATGCAGATACTCCAGTGACAGTGGGGAAGTTCTTGCACTGCGTGCATATTGCGCACGCAGAGGCTGGGATATTCACCCAAGTAATACGGTTGGTGGTGACCGTATTATTTCCTCGGAATCCATTTCAGAAAAATGAACAATCCAAAAATATTTGACTATTTATGGAAGCACTTTTCCTTTATGGGGAACCAAGGGCACAGGATCAATGTTTTACCACCAAAAGGTAGCTAGGGTGCGAGTATTTGCCGACATCCAAAACTTCGCACTGCGTGCGCACTGCGTGCATGGCATTCCCAGTAGTGGATATCTATTTCACACATTCCAGTTCCGATAGTCCTTACCTATGATGTGGGACAGCGTGCCCAGCCCAGGCACCTTTCTCTTGCACGGCCTGCGGGGGCTTGATTTATTGATCGCCAATCCAATAAGAAGCGCCCTGCATTTTCCTGCACTTTGACATCGCAGAAAAGCCAACGCCATTTGCCGCGCCCCTTGGTAACCGCCCTGATGGACTCCATCATCAAGTGGAGGGCCCTGCCCTTCAATCCCCTGGACCTCAAGGGCCTTGGCGCTGTTGTTGATGCCCTTCTGCAAACGGGGCAGAGTCCTCTCGGGACCACCTTTCACCATTATGCTGTGCACCGGATGAACTCTTCCAAACCCTTGACTGCAGAACACACTGCACAAGAGGCCAACATGGAGCATTCTATGAATTGTCTTGCCTGTGCGTCGGGTGCAATGTCGAAGAACACTGCACAGACGGCTTAGCACATGACATATGTCATCCTGCGCTGGGCCAGTGGCCCAAAGGTACGGGATTCTGCGCTGAGGTGTGCGGCTGCAGTCGAAAGGAGCGGGATGCAGAGGTACCCGGGAGCCTGCTGGCGCTAGCCATTAAAGACGCAGGGCACGCATGGCAATTGGTGCCTGTGCAGTAGCAAATGAAGGTGTGTGTGGTCATGGCCAGTCACACAGGCCAAACGTCCATTTGTAGCGGGGTAGGAGGCTCCACATCCACACAAATAGTGCAAAACCTGAAGACGCCTGCATCTTTGCGCACTCTGGAGTGTGAAACAGACGGCAGACAGGGTGCCCGGTTGCATGGCAAAATCGCACTCTCCGTGTGTTGTGGCATGGCATGGCATGATCGGCACGGTGCATGCCACAGGCCTTGATGTGCCGACCTTTCTCCGCTGTGTCGAAGAACACAGCGGTGGCCTCCAAAACACAAGCAACTAGAAACGCCTAGTCTAAAACCGGTTCGGGCCGCCTCCGCTCCGGGGCCGGAGCCGCTGCTGGACTGCATTCTTCTGGGGGACACTTTGTGGAGCGGCACAATCTTCAACGGAAGATGAGAGTTGTGAGACACAACTTGGAACACACAATGGTCACTCAGATCTTTGCTGAAACAGAACACCATCAGTCCCCTGGACCCTCAAACTGCCATCAACAGAGTGTCAGTAACCGATGCCCTTGTCCTTGGTCAACAGCCCAACAAAAGTTCCGGACAAACGGACCGGTAACCAACACGCCCTGTGGGACCGCTACCGGTATGGCACCAGAAATTAGGCCACACGCTTCGGGCTGGTACAAATGACATTTAGGGGCACCCCCTGCTCAAGAGCCTGTGCGATGGGCAATGTTGTGGCACCGTAAGCGCGGGCGAATGCAACCGCTGCACTGATAGATAGTGCCTGGACCCTGGATTCGTGAATGCACCGGCCACAGCGCATTGGCATTCGTAGTGTTTGCGGGAGGTATGAAATCTGGACGGTCTGAAATACGTACTTTCGGATGTAGCCGCAGATGCGAAATGAAATTCCTTCAAATGCAGTCGGACAGCAACCGACGGCGGTTGGAGGGTAACCAACGGCGGTCGAGCAGTTGTTTTGGGTGCCCCACCAGGGCGCTCCTTTGTGCAAAAAAAAAAAAGTAGGCCGTGGGTGGGTAAAAAGCGCCTTATCCTGGGTGCTGCACTCCGTTTGCCTTCCTCCATCCTTCTTCTTCCGTTCCTCCGCTTCTACTCTAACCCTTTGTCTCGTGATGGCCTGCTCTGGCTGTCTTGCTTCGCCTCGCCTCCTTCACCTGTTCCCTCCCTCACTCCTCCTCTTTCTTTCCATCCGAGCTCCTCCATGTTGGTCGATGTCTCCGTTTGCATGTCCATGCGCAGTACCATGTATCCGCGCAGCCAAGCTCAGGCCCCCAACTCAGCATCAGAGGGTATTAAACCTCTCCAACATGGGCTGAATCTGAGGCTGGACAGCACGAGGGCCGAGGATTGTGCGCGACCGCTTAATGGGTCGGAGCTCCTCACCCCTATCCACACTACACCGTTTGTCATCAGCACAATGAATCTTTTCCTTCGCAGCTGCCTCTGCGGCTCGGCATCGCTTCTTTGGTCTTGCCTTGGCGTTCTTGGCTGGGGGTAGGTTTTCCTTGTCAACTGACGCATCAGCGATAGGTATGGGCGAACAAGCGCATGCCCCGGTGCATGTGCACGGACATCGTGTGAACACTAGCGCAGCTTTCTTCCTGGGCATCTTGCTGATGCCTTGAATAGTGGACAGGTTGATCTTTGGGGATACTGTCGATCGGATGATCGAATTCAGGTGATTCCAGAGCTGAACGGTGACGAGGACATCATCCAGGGCACGGTGATCCCGATGATTGCTATCCGCCTGAAACCGGATGTGCTGCTTTAACGCTGACAACTTGAAGCTCCTGAGCCCCTGCAATACCCTCCGCGCCAGCAGCAGAGTGCACAGAAATGGGTTGGGCGCGGCCTTGCCGGCCCGTCTCATCTCCGCACGGAGGAACTGCGCATCGAAGCTCGCGTTGTGCGCAACCAACGGCCTCGTTCCAATGAATGCGTGGAGTCGCTCCATCACTTCTTCCGGCGGCGGCTTTCCGTCGAGCATCTCATTGGAGATCCCCGTGAAGGACGTGATGAACTTGGACACGGCCATCCCGGGGCTGCAAAGCTCCTGGAAGGTGCCGGTAATGCGGCCCTGGGCGTCCACGACGGCGGCCCCGACTTCGATGATCCGGTGGCGGTCGGACGACAGACCAGTCGTTTCGAAATCGATGACTACAACTTCCATTCCACAAACGCTGCATGCACGACGTTGTGGAAGCGGACTACGCTACGCTACACGACACTACACTGCGCTACACTGCAGTGCACTGCACTGCACTGCAAGGCACTGCACTACACACCCTCTCCAACGTACAAATAAAGTGCTCCAGGGCGGAACGGTGTACTCCCGCCTTTACTCGGGTGCTCTTCTGCTACTCCGCCACTCCACTACCCCACAAACAGAGAGGGCTCTGTTTGCCGCTCTGTTTGCTAAAAATCCACAACCACATGACAACCATAAAAAAAAAAAAGAACGTGCCCTTTAACCTGCAACACTGGCAGTGAAAACTTTGTCCGCGCACAACGTCCGTAAATCAGGGCTATGATGGTATAATCACACATGGCAATCAGACCCATCCCCAAAGAAAACACCCCTAAGGAAACCATTCCCCCAACTCTGACACCAAGTAAGGTTGGTTCAAACTGCAGTACCATCACAAGGGCATGACGGCAAACGGTTCCTAGAGTCCACGTGCGCCTCGATTGCCCCGTGAACAAGTGCCCTTTCTTGCCCTCTAGCTCCACGATATGTCCGAGAAACGGCCCAAAAATGGCCAAAAATGGCCTGAATGTGCTCTGTTTGTGTCAAACACGCCCAAAACCAAGAACGGGCCGTATCTTGGGCTACGTGGCTCCAAACCGAATTCCGAGGGCACCTATTCCACCCGCAAGCCCCCACTTTTTGTGGTTTCCAAGCCTCAGAATCGCCCAACGAGACTCCTACACCCCCGTACCCGTGGTCACTTGGTGGAGCCGGAGGGCAGCACAGCCCGCCCACAGTTGGGGCCAACGGTGGGTCCACGGCGGTCCCGAGGGCAAAAAAAATCAATTTTTTCAAAGTTGTTCCTAGACCACTTGGGATGCTCAAACAAGTGTTTTTAGCCCGTTTTGAGCCTGTGGTGGCGCGTTATGGGCCATGGAAAATCCCAAAATGCCTTGAAAATGGGCCGTTTCAAGACCAAAAATGGGTCAAAAATGGGTCAAAAACGTTTTTTTCCAAAAGTGATCCTGGACCATATGGAATGCTCAAACAAGTGTTTTTAGCCCATTTTGAGCCCAAGATCCCGCGTTTTGGCCCATGGAAAAGGCCACAATGCCTTGAAAATGGGCCATTGTGGGACAGAAAATGGGTCAAAAATGGGTCAAAAACGTGTTTTTCCAAAAGAGCCCCGGAGCATTGGGGATGCTCAAACAAGTGTTTTCAGCCCGTTTTGAGCCCGTGGTGACGCGCTTTGGCCCATGGAGAATGCCAAAATGCCTTGAAAATGGTCCGTTTTGGGACCAAAAATGGGTCAATCATGGGTCAAGAACGCATTTTTCTAGAAGTGATCGTGGACCCTTTTGGGTTCACAAACAAGTGAAATGAGCCCATTTTGAGCCCCTTTCGAGCCACTTTGGCCCCACTATGAGTGGAAATTGCATTGAATAATGATGATCGTTGACCATTGGGATAGAGACAAAGGAGTTGTGATCGAGAAGTGGCCCGGTCCACATCAACGTGCTTTGTAGTTTCTGTGCGTGCACTAGCCTATTGCTTATTACTGTAGTTTGCGGGAGTTCTCGTGCTTTATTGATTGTGCCCTTTGCTCTTACTGATTGGACTTGGAGTACAGGTGTACTCTTAACGGAGTTACCTTCACGTTCACGCCATGCCTAATCATGGGAGCAAGAGTTGCAACAATAGTGTGGAGTGGTTGGTACAAGAGGGATGGGTAGTTCCTTGCCGTGTTTTTGCCGTTTGTGTGCTTTGTTCTGCTCTGCCCTTTGCTCTTAGTGATTGGACTTGGAGTACAGGTGAACTCTTAACGGAGTTACCTTCACATTCACGCCATGTCTAATCATGGGAGCAAGAGTTGCAACTAAAGTGTGGAGTGTTTGGTACAAGAGGGATGAGTAGTTCCTTGCCGTGTTTTGCCTGTTCTGTGCTTTGCTCTTCTATGCCCTTTGCTCTTAGTGATTGGACTTGGAGCCACATATCCAGTTGCGCATTTTGTGCCCCAAAACAGCCTTTTTTGGCCCAAAACGGACCCGATACCCAGTCAAAACGACCAAACGAAGGCAAACGGTTCGAACACTCCACATGTGCCTCGATTGCCCTGTGACCAAGAGCCCTTTCTTGCCCTCTAGCTCCACGATATGTCCAAGAAACGGCCCAAAAATGGCCAAAAATGGTATATACACAATCTTGGGCTACGTGGCTCCAAACCGAATTCCGAGGGCACCTAGTCCACCCGCAAGCCCCCACTTTTTGTGGTTGTCAAGCCTCAGAATCGCCCAACAAGACCCCTAGACCCCCGTACTAGTGGCCACTTGGTGCAGCCCGAGGGTAGCACAGCCCGCGCAGAGTGGGGGCCAACGGTGGGTCCACCGGGGTTCCCGGGGCAAAAAAAATCAATTTTTTCAAAGTTGTTCCTAGACCACTTGGGATGCTCAAACAAGTGTTTTCAGCCCGTTTTGAGCTCGTCGTGACGCGTTATGGGCCATGGAAAATCCCAAAATGCCTTGAAAATGGGCCGTTTTGGGACCAAAAATGGGTCAAAAATGGGTCAAAAACGTTTTTTTCCAAAAGTGATCCTGGACCATATGGAATGCTCAAACAAGTGTTTTTAGCCCATTTTGAGCCCAAGATCACGCGTTTTGGCCCATGGAAAATCCCAAAATGCCTTGAAAATGGGTCGATTTGGGACCAAAAATCGGTCAAAAATGGGTCAAAAACGTGTTTTTCCAATCGTGATCCGGGACCATTTGGGATGCTCAGACAAGTGTTTTTAGCCCATTTTGAGCCCATCAGGATGGGTTTTGGCTCATGGAAAATCCGAGTATGCCTTGAAAAGGGGACATTTTGGGAGCAAAAATGGGTCAAAAATGGGTCAAAAAGGTGTTTTTCCAAAAGTGACCCTGGACCATTGGGTATCACAAACAAGTGTTTTGAGCCCATTTTGAGCCCGTTTTGACCGAGTTTAGCCCCTTTCGCCACGTGTATGCACCAAGTTGTACCCTTCGCACGTACCTTAGAGCCGTATGGTGGAGCCACCTAGAGTTGGGGAGAGGGGTGTAGATTAGAGGACATACATATATTTTGGGCCAAAAAAAGCTGTTTTGGGGCACAAAATGCGCAGTTTTGGGAGGGCACCTCCCGATTTGGCGCCCCCGCCCCGGGGCGCCACCAGTGAGTTTTTGGCTTAAAACTTGGATTTGGCAAGGCCACCACCTAGGCTCTAGGATGGCTAGAGTAGAGTAGAGCCCGGAGCGATGAGGCGGAGCAATGGCCAACACGGAAAGGAGAAGTGCTTGCTTGTTGCTTGCTTGCTTGTTGTTGCTTGTTAGCTAGATTTAAGGGGAGAGGGGTGTAGTAATATTTCTATATAGATAGATAGATAGATAGATATCTTTCCCCAACCTCTCTCGTACATTCACACTATGCATAATGCATGCTGCACATTGTCAACCCAATGCTTGCGAATCACCAACCTGCATGCAACTCTGCCACACTGATATGAAGGGGCATCTCAAGCCTTTGTTTGTGCTCTATATGTCCGTCGGATATCGAATCCGACCCAATTGGAGTGTAAGGAGAATCCAACTGTGATTTGGGCAGAAATAAATCGTGTCCAATGCATGATTGCTTTCCTTGAGGCACACTGCCTGGTTAATGCGCGGGTATTCGTTGTTGGCCAATGTGGACCACACATACAGGGATTGTGGCTTCTCCAATGCTGTGTTGAGGTGACATACAACCAAGCACGTGGATTGTGCTTGCATGTCCGTTGCCGTACCAGTGCCACACACATGCAAGGGTGCGGATGGTGGTTGGGTCTTCCCTACCACAGCAAGGCTACACACCAGTGTGAAGTGCGGCGGGGCATGCATGCCCTGCCGTACCAGGGCCACCCCACAATGCAGCGTTTGGCTACATATCCCCTGCTGTGTGGCAGCCACGAATGATTGAAATGTGGAAATTGACGGGATTTGAGAGTGATTCGCAGGCCCTCCCCCCCGCAGGTGCAGGAGTACTGTGCTGCCCTTGCCCCCCGATCACACAGCAAGTGGAGGGCAGAGTGCTTCGTCCGGGGGGTGGTAGGGCAGATGTTGGGTGGCCCGCCTTGTTTTTGCAACTGCCCACAGATATTCTGCAGATCATCGGCTGTGCTTTTCAGACAAAGGGCTGATGCGCCGGCGGTGGGTTTTTGGGGGGCTGCAACTTGCTGCTGCTGAGCACAGACGGCAAAGTTCAGGAAGTAAGCATTTCGCACTTTTCAAAAGGCCATCTGACCTCAACTTCGCCTCCTCAGCGGAGGCCCTGTCAGGAAGAGTCTGGGGGTTGGGTTCAGCGGGCAGCAATCTTGTCGGGGTCAAGGCCGTTGACATGGGATGGCACCCTCCCTCCCATAGCTAAGCAGCCACTTGGAGCAAGCCATGCGCCGCATTGTGTACTTTGGAATTGCAGGTTCGTGATGGCCGATTTGGGAGTGTTCGGGACAACGCCATGAGAGGGACCAAAAACTGAGGGCACGTAGGTGCTTTGCTGAGTGAAGCCTGGGTGTATGACTGGTAGAACGCAGCTGCACTTTGAGATGTGTCACTTGGAGAGTTGACTGTGATGAATTGTTGGCCGTCATAACAGGATTTGTTGTGGGAAGCCCAGGTGCCTAAGGGAGTTCTGCAGTTCCGCTGCGATTGAGCCTCCATATCAGGATGTGTGGGTTGTGGCTGCATATTCCCGACAATACCCAGACCAGAGCGGGTTGTAGTTGTGTATTCAGGGACCACATATCAGCTTGCCAGGCTGCTCATGTCAAATGGTCTCAAAAGGTGGTGAACTGGGTCGTTTTGGCATAAAGTGCGCGCAAGTAGGCAATCGTGTGGTGACGGGTGACGATTACTATTCGTGGCATTTTCTCTGTCACATTGGCCAAAGCGGATGGGGGGCTCTCAGGAAAGGATTGGTCTGCCCGCACCTCTGTGCTGAGTATTTTTTTGCACCCCAAACCATGTTCTCTGTCGCCTCCAATGCCGATAGGACCTCATTTGATTTTTTTTGGTGCCACTTGATGTTGCTTGAGGTGCGATGCGACTGGTGCCACGTGCTGATCCCAGCGGACCCACACAAGGATGCCCTTCAGGGGGTGTGAGGCTGAGAGCGGGGGTTCAAAAGGCATTGCCAAGAAGGATACTAGGGGTTGAAAATGCGGGTCGGGGGGGGGGGTGCAAGGTTTTGCGGTTGAAAAATAGTTGAAGGGCCGTTGGGTAGCGGCACCCTAGGGCCGTGAGGTATCCCCTACCCCCTCCCTCCCTCCAAGGGGTACACCATGTCACCAGGAGAAGCCTTTCTCGGAGATGCCAGATCGTCATGCATCACCAAGAAAGATAACAAGAAGCAGGACGGGCATCGGGGACAGCCCCCGATTTCTTTGCATACCCCACACTTACGTACACCTTCACGCATGTGGACCCCCATACGCCCTGATCAGCAGCCGCACCCCTCTGCCCCATGGCGGCCGATGAAAGGGCCATGGCAAATCCAAGTTTTGTGAACGCCACAGGCGTTGGAATGGGAGCTTCCACAAGCCTCTGCCCCGAAGGCGCGTTGGCGAGTGCAGGAGCTGCGGGTGAGTGAGGCACAAGGTCTCGTCCTACGGATGAGCCGCACGAGGGGCTGTTCTGGTGGAACGTGCCACGAGGCCCCCATGCGCCGACAGCAGGTGGGCTGTACTGGGCCGCTGCCCTCCGCCTGTGCCGAAGTGCTGGGGCAAACGCATGACGTCAGAATGGGAAGCAAACGACGTTTGGCCGTTGGTGGTTTGCAAGTCCAACCGGGCGAATGCACAAGGCCCGCGGGTACTCACCGATCCAGGGAGGCGTGCCCCGGTTGCCTCCGACGGGCCCACCTGCGAACGCCCTCAGCAAGACTGGCAAGTTCTGATCGACAAGATGACCATCAAGACAGCCTACTTCCCCACGAACCCATTGACATCAAAGACGACACAAATGCCGCACTTTCTGTTTTGGTGTGCCACTTCCCACGATGACCACTCGGACGGGGGGGTCTGTCCCGGTCTCCTCTCTACCTGTTGCCGGTGTCCCCGGCCGGGAACGGAGTAGAGCAGTACACCTCCGCCAAACTGCGATACTTGTCCAAGTACAGCCTGTCCTCCCGGGACGGAGGATGCACACAGCCGTGCTGGGGTTTGAAGGCGGCATGCACCACCACCGCATGTCCAACCACGGCCGTGTGCTGGTGCCGCACGCTTGGGAGCCAACTGGTGAAAAACGCCTCCTCATTCTTGGTCACCCTGATACCCTTGAGCTCTGCACCTGGGAAGAACGCAGATACCCCGCGAGAACAACGAAAGCCACACGCACCCCGAGGCCAAAAGCACAAGTGCGCACTGGGCAGCGGAGGTTAGCAGCCTCGCATGTCCTGGCGGAGCAACAGAACAGCTTTGGACACGAGGCGCCGCCAATAGCACGACCTTCAGAACACACAAAGGCATGCGACGGCCGCCCCCAGCGCATGGCAAGGGCCACAAGATGCTGCAGTCGGGGCAAGAGGCATACCTTCGAAAGCGAAGAAATTCATATTCCAGCGATGGTACCCTTCGTTGCAGAAGAGCATGCCGTTGTCTGCACGTCTGAACCCTCTCTGCCAACAACACGAGACGGTGTTCTCCCCTTAGAGCTGCGGCTACACAGCACAGAGGCAGGCGCAGAGGCTGGACACTGGGCACTCTGTCAGCCTTCCACAAGCGCTGTGTGTTTGCTGCACATACAGAAGTTTGCGTTCCATGGTCGAGTGCCGTGGATACCCGCTTGTTTTTCGTGCATGTTGGGTGTGCATGCAACCCTCCCGACCACCCGACGAAAGGGTGATGACGAAACTCGTCCAGAAAACGAGAAAATACCACTATTAATCAAAGTCACGGGTGAACAAAACCACATCTGACTCTCAAAGCACCCCTCTTCTTGTCTCAGTGCATTCTGCCGATTGACTGAAAATGCCGCCCTCATCAGGTTTCCCAGTGGCGCTGTTCCAACCAATGCCGACTCAAAAGGGGGGGGGGGGGGCATTCGGGTGAAATGTACATGGCCCAAATCGGATGTCATCTCCGCGGAAAGAGGCGTATGGTGTGGACCAACACAGCCTTGCGTTCCTGTAGCGTGTCAACTGAATTGGAGATTGTGCTGGTTCTGCTGAAGCAAACGTCTCGGGGTAAAATAATGTTGCACCGGTGTTCAAGACATTGTACCCGCTCCGAATGCGGGGGGCCCGCGCCCACGCACCATGGAACCCCCATTCGTGTGCATACAAATGCGGAGAGGTACACCCCAAAAGGGTATTGTTGTGTTTACAAGACAGTTTGTTGGCGTACCTTTTGAATTTCAAAAAACAAAGTCGGGCGGCAAATTGTCTCCTTTGCACAGGCAATAGGCGACTTGTTGCTGTTTCACGCCCAACTACACTGGCCGCAGGCCGATCAGGCCAACACGGGGGGGAAATGTCGAAAAACCGGAGTTTGCATTGGTCTGGAAGATGAAAAGCAAATTCAATGGAGAAGCCTCAAACATGCCCATACCGTATACCCCACACAGTCGCCCCCACCCCCAATCCCCCAACGCATGTTGGAGGTGGTGTGTGTGGGAGCTGGAGGCAGTCGCAATGATCCCAGTTTCTGTGTCCTAAAGACACGATCTGCTACACGCAGATATGGTCTGCTGATTGTACACGATGTGGGCGCGAAAACACAATTTTAAAGAAGGGGGCTGAAGGTACCCGTCAGAAAAAGGGTCCCATGACACTGTTTACAAGTGCCCCTTGCGAGGGCGGTCTAGCAGGCAGTCTGTAGACCCTGCATACAACAAGTAGACGCATTCTGTGGGTCCCGCGTATTGTCGACGAGAACGACTTTTGTGGCAAAAGGTGTGGAGCGCCGTGACGTATGTAAACATGCAAAGAGCCGATGTATGTGAGGCCAAGGTAGAACCACGCCGGGCTGGCGGGGGGTGGGGGGGTGACTTCGTGCACACCATGCCCATGCCCATGCCCGACCCGTTTTGATATGTGGTTTCGTGCCTATCAACAGCACATTCCACTTCATCCGTCTCCCTCGTTGTACCGCGTTGTTGCTTGAGAAACCGTTTTGCACTTCGCCGTGCAGACCCGCATGTCCATGGGCCAGGGCTGCGCGTGGTTCTGGGGGAGTGTGTAGGTGTGGACGGGAGGGTCTGTGTGTGTGGCGGTGGGGGGATGCGGAGTGTTGTAGGTGAGTGGCGTGGGTGTAGTGGAGGGGGCGGGGAGGGGGGGGGGGGCATGGCACCAGCCCCCCCCCCCCCCCGGGTAAGCAAGGCACTTGTATGCGTACCCACAGACCCTTGTCAGGAGAGTGCGAGCGGACATACGACGCCAGCGGTACGCCCCGATGTGTGTGCCCGCGGGGCCGGGCAGCACAACCAGACGGAGGGCCGATAACCGACGAACACACAGCCTCCCGAACACGCACCGGCAGTACCCAACAGCCCCTCTACTCCCCCATTTTCCCCGACCGTCCCTTCGCTCGCACGCCGACACGTCCCTGGCCACACCTGCTCAGTCACACAGCGACATCGGGAGTAGTCCCACAGGCCGAAGTGATAGGGCCGCAGGGCCGCTGCGTACCGCCGGCCCACTGCAGAAGAGACGGAAGGATGCTCAGGAACGCCTCGTGTCACTGGGCGACGGCGGACCGGCGTAAGACGCACACAGCGCAGGGCCAAGCCCCAAACGCGCGGTCCAATGCGTCCCCCGGCCGCGCGTCTTTGGACGGACCCACCGCCGCGCGCCGCGGGCGCACAACACCGGGGTGGAAGGGCGTAGTCCGGAGGGGCCCTGTCCTGGGACACATGTGTGTGTATTCCCCCCCAACCCCCCCGCCCCCCCCAAGTGCCTGCGGAACACAGTGCCAAGTCACCCTCACTTCCCCTAAGAGGCAAAATGCCACTGCTGCGCACCAGTGATGCATGACACTTGGCGATTTGGTGCCCCCATGGCCCTGTGGTACATGTGCCACATCAGATGTAGTGGTGACCACCCTCTGAACTTGACGGTTAGGGTCAGCCTTGGGGATGACGGAATGTAAGGCATCGCTTGCGCCGGCGTGGGAGGGACGCCCATGTGGCAGATGAGCGGTGGAGCAGATATTCCACTCTCAACCCCCCCCCCCGTCCCCACTTCCGATGTAAAAAGTCCCCCCATAACCCACACACAGCCCCGGAGGCGAACCTCCACAAACACAACCAAATGTGTTGTACCAAAGGCTCCAACCGGCACATCCAGCCCTGTTCTGTGACCATGATCTCCGCGCCGGTGAGGCCCCTCGCCAGGGGGACGACACCCATGGAGTCAAAACATCAGCACACGGCTGACTGTGTCATGACAGGTGGGTGCTGGTTGCGAGCTAAAAGCCACTCACAGCGCGGCTCGCGGCGGCTGGATAACACGCCGCGGGGGATCATATGCTACTGCAGTTCCCTGTAAAAACTGGGTAGCACCAAATACGTACCAGGTGTGCCTTTGTTCGCAACAACAGCTGCATGCACGATACAAGCAGCACTGAGATTGAAAAGCCTTTCATCGTCAGCCACCTTTGCAGGCCAAGCACCAGCGCCTTGCATTGGAGCCTAGGCTTTGGTGATGTTCAATCGAAGCCCACGTACTCACCAAATCTCTCAAACACCCTTTTTAGGGACTGCAAAGAATCTACAAGTGTTTCGGGAGTGGACGCAAAGCACATGAGTGCCAGAACGCTTGCTTCAGGGCTATCCGACCGTCAAAACCAACACTCGCTAGGATTCACCCCCATGTCGCCCGCTGCTCAATGCATCACTCAGTCCCATCCCTCACTCCCCTACGTCCGGTGTGTGGCTCCATGACGCCTCAGGGTCCGTACCAGCGGCAGCTCTGGTTTGCTGCTTTGACAGGCCTACCAACACACACAAATGGAGCACAGAAAGCCACCTTTGTCTAGGGACACGTTGCGCTGGGCTGCACTCATGCGCTCCAAGAAGGTGCGGTGTTGGCTGAGGTGGCTGCTGCAGGACCGGAAGGAGGTGCCATAGTACTCGAATGTGCTGCCGCCGGGCCATGCACCAATCCGATGGTGCACAAACGGCAATTGATAGGAATTAATGACGTTTGCCGACAGCAGCAGGAAGCGTGTCTTTGTGGAGGGCAGCAACGTCTCGGCAACCTGACGCACAGCACAGGGCCACACCCACCATCTCCCGCCCTCGCGAAGACAACAGCAAACCCCCCGAAAGTGGGAGTAAAGCGTAGCTCAATTGCGGAAATAAGTGTAACAATCAGAAGTGGCTACATCACCCCGGCCTTCTTGGGGGGCCACAAGAGGGCGGAATTGCTACATAGGAAGAATCCTTGCATTTTGCGCTACTTTTAGACTAGATTCCCCCCCGAAGAGCCCCCATACCGACCTCTTCCAAACACCCTCAAAATTAGGCCACCCCAGCTACCCTAGCTCAAGATGGTTGTGTACTACCTTCCCTTCCTATAAGACGCCATGAAATAATGTCCCTTGGATCTTTGAAGCCCTTTGGGGGCGCCCTTGCACTGCACGCGCACTGTGCGCACGCTGTGCGCACACTGCGCGCTACTTTTTAGACCAGGTTACCGAAGAGTCCCCAAGCACACCCCTTCCAAACGCCCTTATATCACCCCTGCCTCGGGAGCATGTCCCACTGTAGACCCTAGGAGACCTCCTTCAGTGGGGGCGGGAGGTGGTCCATCTTCCACGAATGGGGGTGGGGCGATGGACCCGGGGGTGCTGGGTATGGCCGTCTAGCATAGCCCCGCTGCCAACCGTCTCGGGATGACGGCATGGTACGTCTTGGCTAGCACGAAGGATCCTTGGCGTTGATCAAGCCCGTGAGGTCACCTTCAATTATAGTACGTGGACATGATACAACACTTGGAGAGGATGCTAGATTGTCCCTCGGCCTTAATCATGATCCTGAGGTCCGACATCAGCCATGCTTGCTCGGGGTCCCCATGATGGTGGGGAAACAACATAGATACATCACCTTTGCCTTCTGGAGGTCCCACGACGGGGAGAAATCAACCTAGGAAAGAGTGGATGTGGTGAAAATGAGCAAAAAAAGTGTGAAAAAAGGTGGAAATGGGTGAAACTAGGTGAAATCCAAAAATGCCATATCCCAAATGTGGAAGAAGTATCAAAATCTACTCACCAACAACAATGGTGGCCCCCTAGCATCGCAAAGTATGGGTCTCTAGCACAGCCACACGCCCAAATAGTTGCACCGCGCTTGCACTGTGCTAAGTGCGCCCCCTTTAGGATCCCAAAAACGAACGCCACTATCACGAGGGATAAAGGAAAATCCTTCTACCCATCAAATCTCGGCAACAACACGATTCAAGCAAGAATGCACATGATGCACCTTTGCCCACCATGCATCCTCAGATTCTTGAGTTGCTCTTTGTCTAATGGTTGATCTTCATTTGCATGCTTGCCATCTGCATATTCATCTTGACCTTGATAGTTGCATCCGACGTAGGATGTGACTCAAAACAGGCTGATGCAGAGTGCCCACATTGAGGGCTGCCATAGCGGGGAGAAATCAACCCAGAAAGTAGAAAATGGAGCAATTGAAAATAGGTGAAAATGGAAAAATTTGGGTGAAAACCCAAAAATGCCATATCCAATGCAAAAGAAGCACCAAAGTACATGTTATCAAACAACAATGCTGCCCCTAGTACCACAAAGTGTGGGTTTCTAGTACGGCGAGATGCCTAAATAGTCGCATAGCGCACACGGTGCCCTTAAGTCCCCGCCATAACCCCATCTTTCTTGGGGTCCCCATCAAAGGAGACAAAATGGGAAGTGGCTACATCACCGTTGCCTTCTCGGGGGCCCACGAGTGGGCGGAAGTGCTACATAACCCCTACGTTCTCGGGGTTCCCAAAAAAAGGGGACAAGAATGGCCCGCGTGGGGCCGGTGGTAAAATGCCCCGAGGGGCGGTCCTAGAGGGCGGTCTTTAAAATTAAAAAAATCTGGTTCCTTAAGGACCACCCCCATCAGGGGTGGCCCATTGGCTACATAAGTCCATATCCTCAATACAAGGGGCAACATTTGTCCAACTGGAGGGTACCGTAAGGTGGACTAAGCAAACCCTTCATCCAAAAAAGGGGGGGGTTCAGTTCAAACATTACCATAAAATTTTGGCCAATGAAAAAGGGGGGGGGTTGTAAACCCCCCCCATGTTGTTGTTTTTTGCAGATGTCCCCCCCCCCCCCCCCTTGACCGTCCCTCAGGCAAAGAAGGCCACATGCGCACTAACCCAATCATGCGGCCAAGTGATGAGGATGTGGCCGCCGCAGGTGCCTGGGGCGCTTGCGTCGGGACATAATCCCGGGGGCTTTGGGCTTTGGGCTGTCCCGGTCCAAAGAGGGCCTCCAGGGTGCGCTGATTGCCTCTGTGGGGAAGCCAAGCTCAGGCGCACCTCACACACCCGGCAGCCAAGCGGTTGGCGGGCGGGGCACACTCCTCCTAGTGCGGTCGTGGTTGTGCTTTGTAGAGGAGTTTTGCGGAGACCCGGGGTCACGTGCTGGTGCATTGCAAAGGCAAGGAAGTGAGGGCACACGGGCCCGTCGATGGTTGGTATGTGGGAATGCTTTGCACTTGTTTTGTCACCCGCTTGACCCGCCCGGAGGCAACCATACCCACCTATCACCTCCCTAGCATGAACATGGCAAAGGCCAGTGTGGTTCCATCATCGAAAGTATTCTTGTTGTGGTAGAGTGCGGATGATTGCGGCGTCCCACAACATATTTTGACCCCCGCTCTGAAGTGTTAGGGACCCCCTAGACGGCAGGGGGTGATGTAGCCACCAAGCCCATTTGTGGGCCACTTCCTATTTTGTCCCCCCGCTTTGAAGCGTTGGGGACCCCCCAGACAGGGGTGATGTAGCCACCAGGCCCATTTGTCGGCCACTTCTGATTTTGTCCCGCGCTCTAAAGCGTTGGGGACCACCTAGACGGCAGGGGGTGATGTAGCCACCAGGCCCACCTGTGTGCCACTTCTTATTTCAGCACTTGGTCCCGAATAGCAAGACTGTTCATCGGCCTTTGACAAGCTGCCACAATGAGTGTACTTAGGGCGTGGAGGTAAGGACCAGCAGTGGGTCAGAATGGGGGCGGAGAAGATGCTCCACGGAGGGGTCTCAGAGGTAAGGGCGTACCAGGAATGTAACTTGGGTGCCCCACTGTGTGGGGGGGGGGTGGATGTGCATGGGCAACTAGCCTCCAGACACCATGAGCCCGGCTTGGAGGTGGCAAGTCGTGTAGTGGGCCAGGTTGGCAACGGACAGAGGCAAGATGATTCGAGGGTTTAGTGCCAACACATGGCCCAAAAAACCATGATGCTAATGCAAGTAGTGGAGCTGAATGACTAGGGCAAGATCCTCAACAACCGGCAAGGAAAAAGAAGCCGGTTTGCGGCGATGTTGCTTATTAAACTGCACCAAGTGCACAATCATGTAGGCCATTTACTGAGTTTTCGGGGACTGGGAACAACCAGCCATTCAGAGGCAAAATCTGAGGAGCCCTAGCCATAACTAGGTCATCATGAGAAATTTCCTTGAGGCCTGGCAATTCACAGTGCGCAATCCATAAGACATTGTCCGGGGCCACAACATGCCGGACGAAAATTGGAGTATTTATACTTCCGACCAGCCCAATCCCCCGCCCGAAAATGTCTGGAGACAATCCTACAAGAATGGCCTTGGGGAGGTTGATTCACGGAAAACGGCTAGCCACACATCAAGTGTGAGGCTGCCCACGGCTACAAACAAAGCGGAATCAAAATCCACCGCTCCTAGGTCCTGAGCAACCTCTCTACCCCATAAGATCAACAATCTCAGGCACAACCACGCCACGTGTACCTCCGACAGAGGAACCCTGAATTCGGCTATGACGTGATCGAGCTATCGCTGGCCTCTTTGGGGGTCTAGAAAGTACTCTACTACCTGCTCGCAGTTGCGTGACCAGCAGGGCCCTTGACCTGCCCGCCGACAGTGACACACACCAGTGGCCATGGCACAGAGATAACACAAGCGGCATACCAAATGCTCGAACGCCCCATCCTCAATGAACACGATGTCGTCGTCTACCCGGACGTAGATGTTGTTGGCCCCGCTTTGTAGGACCTCGTTCCAACACCACAAGAACTTCGGCATCGTCGGAAGGTGCGCCGGCGGATATACCGCGCTGATCTCAGTCGGATGCCGGGCGATCATGTCGCGCGCGTACTGCAGACTGGCAGCGTGCTCCGTGTTGGCGCACAGCACGACGTGGTGCACAAGCCCCCCGTTCCTACGCAGATTCCGGACGAGGTATGGGAACAGGACCCGCACGTACCGGAGTCGCCCGTACCAGACCAGTGCCACCACCGACGCGTTCCGCCGCTGGGCCTCACGCAGCACACGGGCCTGCACCTCCAACACGCTCCCGCTCGACCCCGGCAGACGGGCCCTCAGCCCGTCCGACTGCTGCCCCAGGCACTTGTGGAACCGCCGCAACTTCTCAGCCCTCGAGAGCGCTTTCCACTGCGATGCGCTCAGCCGTGCGTCCGCCGGATCAGAGCCGGGGCTGAGGGTTGCGACCGTCGCAGCCGCATTACCGAGGCTATGCGGCTTCATTGCTTCGGTGGTAGTGTACCATGTACCCACCGTCCCCGACGCCCCTTGTGAATCCGAGGCCCCTCGTGCCTCAGGGGACGCACCTCGTTCCACGGCGGCAGGGGCTTGAATGGCGGTGGACGCGGTGCTGCGTCCGGGTGGGGGCACAGAGGAGGCGTTTGCCCACGCTGTCCCCCCGATCTGGGCGGGTCTTGTGGCGCTGCGGGGCCGCGTTGATCTTGTGAACAGGAAGCGGCCGCCTCGAGACGTATCCACATCCACGAAAGCGAGGCCTCGCTGGTCAGGCCTCAGTCCAAAGGGCCCGCGGTGCATCCGGAACAAGTGTGCGGAGAGCCCCAGCAAAGCAATGACCAGGAGCAGCAAACTCCGTCGACACTCCATCGGCGGTTGCTAATCACGGAGCGTCCAATGTTGACCGTTGTGTAAACCCATGCGCTACACGACACGGCAGAGGCTGTCATTGGTCAAGAAACCCCCGTTGCCCTGACGGGCCATCGCCGGCAGGACATCAGCAAACACATGCTGCAGAACAGGAATCGTAAGAGGAGTGCTGTGCTGTGAGATGGGAGAGCGTGGGGTTTGCTCTGCTGGAGGACTAGGTGTGGCGTGGGAGGAAATGCAGCGACACATCACAAGATGTAGGGGCCATGCAGGATGAATTGTAATTGCACGTATGACAAATTGCAATGCATGTAGGATGCAACTAAGATGAGTTGCAATGCGTGTAGGATGAATTGTGCACACACGTGACAGACATAAGACAACCCTACCCCTCAAAACACGACAATACAAATCATTCACCCTCATCTTTGTTTTTTTTTGGCTCAGACTTACGTGTGCCTCGTAAGTGCTGGGTCAGACGGACCAGTTCTGTGTGGCATATATTATCCTGTGTGAAGGACCCACATGCCGTCAGAGGACAGTGGGATGTATACTTGAAACTTGTACACTGTCACCATACAAATCATTCATCCTCATCTGCACAACTCAAGTGCCACTCAGTTGCTTGCATTCTGATTGACAGGCACCAAATAGACATCTTGAAGAGCTAGACATGCTTGCCTTTAGGGTGGATTAGGGGCTGGCTTAGGGGATGGCTGAGGGGCTGGTTGAGGGACAGGCTTGGGAGTCTTCTCTTTGGGAATAGCCAGTGATCCCCCCCCCCCTGCGTGAAGAGGATGGACAAGAGTGGGAGCTGGACAAAGGGGGGTAAGACCTAACTAAAGTAAGCTAAGCCAAGGTGTAAGTGGAATCTTTCGTAGCACGTTTTGTTAGCGCGAGTGTTAGCCTATTAGGAAGGTGTGTGGGGGGGGGGGGGGGTAGTTGTCCTCGGTCAGTGACCATTCAATTCACAGTCGCACGCCTGTTGCAGGCGGCATCCGTCGAACGGCGCGATTGGCCCGTGGCGCTGCGGGCACGTGCAGCTGTATGCATGGCCCGTTGGCGCATTGCCGTGGCGCCCCAACAATGGGCTGTTTGACAAGGTGCTCTAGAGGCCCCCAATACATTCCCGTCTTCAGACGCGGAGGACTTCATGTGTTGGGATTCATTGGATTCGTCGATGTAGACTGGGATGGGTGATGGTTGTGTGCTTGCACTTGTGTCTTTGCGGAGGAGTGTTGCTAGGCTTGTATGCGTAATCACCGCTGCTCGGCCACGGTAACGGCATTGGGAAGGATATGTTCCACGTAAGACGGCGGGTTGAGTACACACGGGCCTGGAGTTGAGTGGCCCAACCCAACGTCCCCAACGTGTGATGATGAAGAGTAAGACGGTGGCAAATGCCAGTAGTGCCGCCCCCATGTGTCTCTATGCATGCCAACCAATTTTGTATGGCGTGTGCCGCACAGCAGGCCTCGCATGGATTGTCGGAGGGCATCCGATGACACGCCATTGGGGAGGCAAATTGATGTGGAACGTATAGCAGGGTGCTCAAGCAAGGCTGACCGCCATGCTTTCGCGCATGAGCCCCATTCGGTTTGAACCCATGCACCCGCTCGTTTCTTGTGGAATAATTGCAAGCATCCTAGCACCACTATGTCGGACTGGTGAATACTAGCCGCCTCTCCAACTCGTAAGAGTTGGGCAACACTGAGGCGACGGAAATGAACTCCATGGGCTGCCGGGCTTTGCGGGCCATACATACGAGCAAGCATGGTGTTGCCCTCATGCGTTTTGGCAGGTCGTGGTGGTACATACGCTCTACGCGCACCTGTAGCCATGGCCCAGTGTAGCTTCTGTACTATTGGTGCAGGAATCCGAGTTTCTCACTTTTTTTTGACGAAGGTGCAACGGTTCAGCAACAATGCGAGTCAATCTCGGGAACTAAGTGCACTCTCAAAACATACCATAGCTTCTTCCGCTGTCCAGGACAGGAATCCGAGTTTCTCACATATGCACACCGCGCTAATGGCGCCACACAGGGTGGCCGACTTCTTGCCTTCTCCAGCGAGGTGCCTTAGGTGTGTTGCAAGCACTTTGTCTTTCGGAAGCCCACGATATCGCACAGCGAATCTGGCTAGTAGTAGGAGGTGCGGTACCAAGGATTCGAGTGTACCCGGGGCCCATTTGTGCAGCGCCAGGGCACAACTACCATCAATTGTACATCGAAGGTGGCGGTACCGTAACCGTGACCTGATAATTGTACTGGTTCACTTCTGCAATTTCACATAGTTCGCTGTCATCCCGTGGCAAAACTAAAATTATTTGCATACACCCCCCCCCTTTGCGCAAGCACGGCCGCGGTCCCAAAAGTCCAGGCAAAAGAGCGGCTCAACGCCCACCCCGTGCTTAGACAAGCATGTGCTTGTGCGCGACATGCACGACAACAAAGCACAATACATGTTTGCACAAGCAGAGCACAAGAAAACTGCACAGGACTTGGGACGGCAGTACTGAAGTATCTCCAAGGCCGGAAGTACCGGCGGTTGTATGGACGGGTGCGCTGCGGACCACTCCGCTGGATGCGGGACCCCACTCTGAAACAGACCCTGACCCTATACCCTGGCCCACACGCTGCAGCACGGTTAGATCCCCCACTCCACCCGAGGGGATCGGTTTCAATAGGGAAAGGAAAGGGTATGCGCTCTCAGGGGGTCAGCCGGTCAGTGGGTGGGTGGGCGGGCAAAGACAGGAAAACTGCCTAAACATTGGAGACGCAAACAAAAGTTGAGACGAGGCACAACTAGTGTTTGCAAAAGCAGAGCACAAGAAAACTGCACAGGACTTGGGTATTCATTCTCCGCCGTACCCAGCTCTCGCACCACAGGGTCCACATCCGAAACCCAGCCCCAGAGGAATGTGAACTGAGGTAGTAACCAAGTAAAAAGGCGAAACAAACAGATGCACCCCCCCCCCCCCCACGGCAACCAGAGGACCCGCCACTGTGCACTGCTGACCTGCATCTTCCCGAGACACGGCGCCGCGCTCAATGGCAGAGGCCAGAGGCCGAAGTGGAGGGAGGGTAGGGGTCGTGCCGGGCCCCGGGCCCATGTCAACAGAGCCACCCCCGGCGGACTCCTCCTGCGGCCACGCCGTCATGGACACCCACCGCAGCAGGCGATCACGACGGTCGCCGAGCCCCACGGGCGTAGAAGGCGGTCAAATCGCACCAACCGGCCGTCAGCCGCAGCGGAATGCGGACCGAGGCAGGCCCAAAAAAAACAAATCAAATAAAACACCCAGCGGCCATGCCGCCATCCAAGAAAAAAGACAAAACAAACAAACTCACCCAGCGGCCACGTCGTCAGGGTCACCCTCCACAGAGGGCAGATACAGGCGATCACGACGGTCGCCGAGTCTCACTGATGGTAAAAGGCGGTCAATCCCAGCACTCGGCCGTCAGCCCCAGCGGAACGCGGACTGAGGCAGTCCAAAAAGACAAAGCAAAAACAGCACCCAGCGGCCATGCCGTCAGGGACACCCACTGCAGTGGGCTGGCACAGACGACGACGACAGTCGTCAAGTCTCACGGGTTGAAGAGGCGGGCAAATCGCAACACCAGCCCATACCGGGCTTGGACCCATATATAGGGTACAGCAACCCTGTGTCCCTGGTTCCAGTCCGTTAGGGAGACCACAGCGACTCCCTCCGGCAGCCTTACCTCCCAGAACTGGCAGCATGCATGCCGCCCTGGGGGCTTAACGCTGCGGCCGTCGGGGGTCGTGCGGCGGTGCGGCGTGCCTCCCACGCGTGCGGCCACGTCCCGGACCGCTCGTTCCAAAAACCCCTCCCTGTCGTCAGGGAGGGGGCACTGGGGGCACAGGCGTACCCCATTGCCGAGCAGCACCCGGCGGATGGGCAGGCGCGCCAACCTGCCGCGAAGGCGGGTGCGGAGCACGCTGCTCCTCTTCGCCGCCCGGCGCTGCTTGGCGTCCGCGGAACGCCGGTGCCGCTGTCCGCCATGGCGACCCTTCCGGTGGGCTCCACGGGAACCCCGTCGCTTGCGGGCCCCACGCGAGCCCCGACGCTTGGTCATAGGTGCGGAAAGCAAAAAAGGTTGCTACATGGAGGGCGCATACACTGCCGCCGCTGGACTGCCTGGGGGGGGGGGGGGGCTACCATCCCCGGAGACACACCACCCCCCTCACCCGAGCCTCGCCCAAGTTATCCAGCAATGCCTCCCACGTGCACCAAGCCTCGACTTCGGCTCTGGCCTGTGAGCCTCCAAACACTGACGTCACCCTGGACATAGGGTCTCCCGGCTGTAGCGCCGAGGGCACCCACACCAGGCGGAGCACGATCCCTGATACCCACAGGACCCTAGCCAACGACCGAAGGACCGCTTGGTGGTGGGTCAGGTGGCTAGTCGCGCGCAGTCGGAGAACCTGAGCAATGGCCGCTTCACTGTCACTACACACCGTAACAGATCGGTGTCCTGTCCTGACAGCAAACCTGACAACCCACGCCACTCCCCTCAGCTCCGTGGTTTGCTGGCTGGCAAAGCGGGCAGGAGGTGTCACATGCGTACGCACACCCACTCCCGGCACGAGCGCTCCCACCCTCCAGCACCCCGCATCGCGCGCTCCATCGACACAAATGACGACGCCCCCGCACCATAGAGAGGATCGCGAAAGCCTGTCCTCACTCCCAAACTGGAGGGTCCTCAACTGCCGCCAGGCCTCCCCACTCGGCGCCTGCCAGGGCTCGGCCGCCACCGCCACCAATGTTGCGAGGCTGTCCAGCATTTTTAGGGGGAAGCCCTGGGCCGGCTGTTTGACCCCCCCCACCGTTCTACCCCAGCGCAGCCAGCAGTAGGCGCCCGCCGCGAAAGGGCAACCCAATCCCCTCGGTCGCACATGCCAATTCAGCAAACCCAGGAAGCTTTGGAGGTGCCGGTCGTTGCCTGCGCCAACCGCCAGTCTCAGCCAGCCCGCCCACAACTGGAGCAGCGCTTGTTCGTGGCTCCTGATCTGCCTCGTCTGCAAGTCAAGCTCCTTCCCCAGGAATGACGCTACAGGCACCGGGTCCAGGACACTCTTAGGACTTATGAGGAACCCAGCCTCGATCAGGGCACGCACAGCCGCCCGCCCCGCCTCCCTGAGCACCTCCCTATCAGTGAAGACGAGCGAAAAATTAACAAGGTAGTGCACAAGGAGTATCTCGGGGGGCAGCACCCCCCGGAGAATGTGAGCCAAACTCGTTTGGCACAGATAGGGGCTGTATTTCCAGCCAAAGGGCAGGCGCGACAGCGCCACAGGCGGAGCCCCGGGGGCGGGCCGGAAGCGAAAAACCTGGCGCGCACCCTGGGGCAAGCAAAAGCTCCAAAACGCATTTTTGAGGTCAATGTGGAGCCCGTAGAGGCCCACATCAGGCGGGAATGCCGATAAGGACCTGGCCAAATCCTCCCAGGAATCCAATCTAAAAGTGGGGGGTTTGCCCCCGTCACTCTTGTTGATCTTGACGCAACTCAAGATCAAGGATACCTTCTCGGAGGACTTGGGGATGACGAAGGGGTAACACGTGGGGGGGGGGGGGTCAGCCGTCTCCTCGTAGACCCCCGCCCCCCTCAACGCCTGCACTATCCTCTGGACCTGCTGCGACACCCATCGGGTTGCCCCTCTGACCACCCTGTCCCCGTCCTGCCACTCCCGCTCGACGTCAAAATCCTGGAGCCCCCCGCGGTAGAAGGGCGGAACTACAGCGTCCCACAGATCTTCAGGGAGCTGGTGGGTGCCTATCGGCCCCAATCCCCGGTCCAAAATGGCATCCTCGACCCCCCCCATGAACCGTGGAATGGGGGAGGTGTTGACATGGAGGCATGCCTCCCAGGCGTCTGGGTGGAGCGTGCGCAAAGCGCTCAGGAGAGCGGGTAAAGCCCCCTGCAAGCGGAAATCCTCGGCTGTATCGAAGACTCTATTCAACCACAAACCCACCCTCTTCGCAACCATCCACAAGCCACAACGTTCCCGCTCGGCTATCCAGTGAAAATGGGGGGTGAGTGCCTGCATGAACTCCAGGAAGAGGGGGGGCTGTTCCTGCACCCTCCCACCCCTGTCGGGACCCTTACAGAGGGGGGGGGGGGCGACGCCACCGGGCCCGCCCACCCCCTAGCCTTGGCCTTGAGACGCTCAGCTGCAGCCACGAAGGCACCCTCCACCGGGCCTTGCGTCTCCGGCGTCCAGACATGCCCACCCGGCCCGGGCTTGACGCGCTTGGGCTCCGGCGCCCCGATCTGCTGGGCCAAACGAGGTCTCCCAGCTTGACGGCGTGCGGGGGCTCGGGATCGCACGGCCTGCGTACCACCCACGACCACCTTAGCGCGACGCGGCCCCGTGTATGTGCGGTGGACACGGCCAACCACTCCAGCTTTTGAGCCCGCTGCGGGTCCCCCTGTGACAGGGCCAACGGCTGCCCTGGAGGACCACGGTTTACGCTCCCGCCCCACGAACTTGGCAACTCCGGCCTGTCGACGCCTGGGGGAAACCCTGGCGCTGCCGACTGCGAAGTCGCCAGAGGGCTCGCTTCCGGAATCCTCGCTGTTGTCGTCGGTGTCCACGTCGGAATTGACATTGATGGGCCCGGCTGCCGTCCCCGGCCCGCACGCCCCCCCCCCCCCCGCGACAACCAGAGGACCCGCCACCGTGCACAGCTGACCCGCATCTTCCCGAGACACGGCGCCGCGCTCAATGGCAGAGGCCAAAGGCTGAAGTGGAGGGAGGGTAGGAGCCGTGTCAGGCCCCGGGCCCATCTCAGCAGAGCCATCCCCGGCGGACTCCTCCAGCTCGGTCGCGGCTTGGTCTCCGTCGCCCCCACTCCCAACTGCGCCGCTCGCGGTGGACTCCAGCTCCTGACCTCGCGGACGCCTCGGCTTGCGCTTGGTCGGGGTGTCGAGGGCGCTCGCGATACTGGGGAACATCGGGGAGCCCCACAGGGCCAGGACGCCCACACGTTCCGGAGTCGGCAAAGGCCCCTGGTCACGGGACCATGCGGGCAGTACTGTAGGGGCAACGACTCCCGGGTCGGACCATTTGGTGCCGTATTGCATCGCCACGGCCGTGCTCTGCCATCTGCCCCACCATTTGTAGTAGGCGAGGTCTGGTTTACGGGCCCAAGTCGCTGCTGTGCCTCCCCTGCGCAGGGCGTGCCACCTGGCTCGGGCGTGGGCGGTGCTCGCCAGGGTTTCGGCCATGCCTGCCTCCAATCCCGCTTCCCCTGACTGCCAGACGAGCATGTCTCAGGATCGGCCCAACGAGACCATGTGGCTATGAAGCCACGCGCGGATGCCGTCCGCATACTTGTACAGGGGTCGGGTGGTGTACCCCTCCTCCCCTGTCTTGGAGTTCCAGAACTGGATGAAGCCTGGCATAGCCAGGTCAGTAACCCTGATGCCAGCTGCTTCGCCCACCCGTAGGTAGCATATCCAGCTGATGATGGCCAACGCGCTGAACACCGCTCCGTTTCTGGAGTCTCTGGCCTTTTCGACCAGCTGGACCAAGCCTGCTGGGGACAGATAGGGCTGAGAGCCCGAGGAGGCGGCTCCCGCCGCGATCCTTTTGTGCAAGGTGGTGACTGTTGGGGGCAGCCACTGGAGGTCCTCCACGGCCCGGACCGCGGAAGTAATACCCCGCAGGGCTGACGCTGTAGCGCCGGCTTGCGCCCGCTCTGCCAGGAGGCCTGCCAGTGCCGCGGCTGTATCAGGCGGGCCCGCGCGGTCCGCGTAAGCCGCCAAGGCCCTGAGTCGGGACGCGTACTGCGAGCGGGTTCTCGGTCTCCAGGACTGCATGGCGCTTTCTTCCGGTGAGCAGGGGTCGTCTGTCCGGGCTGTTGTCTCCCACCGGCGGGCGAGCGCCCGCAGCTCTGCCGCTATGTCCGCAACGCCGGAGCCCGGGGCGGCCGGCCCGGGCTCCAGCCGGTCCTGTCAGGACGAGTGTGGGCATCTAAAGTGCCAGCGGCGTTCGTCGGGGGAGCCCCGCTGCGCGCACCTCTGGCACCCTCCGCTCGGCGGCGAGTCCACAGGGATCCACTCGCCCTGCCTCGACTGCCATTGCAGTACCCCCCCTACCTCCCTGAATTTTACGCTCCGCCACGTGAACGCCGACCCTTGCTCCTTCCATGCCTCCTCCAGCGTGGCGTACTGGCTGGACTCGGAGCTGGACTTCCCTTGCGTTCGTGCATATCTGCGGGCATACGCCGCCTGGGACTGGGACACGCAGTCCCAGACCCTCCAAGCCAGCTGTTCTCCTGGGTCGACTGCGGCCTCCGTCGCCTGGCCGCCAAACTCACTTGGTCGGGGGATCTCCCCCACCTCACCAGCTCTAAGGCGTACGTACGCCTTTATGTTGGACAGCATGAGTCTCATCCACTGTGCCAACTGGGGCTTCTCGAGGGCTCGGTTTATTTCGGGCACGCTCAGCGGGGGCAGGCGGGGCCCCTCCTTCACTGCCACTCGGGCGAGTTGCTCTCTGAGTTCTTGAATTTCTTTGGCTTGTGCCGCCAGCCGCTCCTCGGCTGACTCTTGTTGGTTCTGATTAGGCTGCTCAACCCCGTCCATGGGTTAACAAAAACAAAGACAGGAAAGCTGCCTAAACATTGGAGACGCAAACAAAAGTTGAGACGAGGCACAACTAGTGACAGCCATGCCGGGAATAGCCATGGCCAAAAATCACATCCAAACAAACAAACAACATGGGGTTGTAGTGCGTGGTACAATGTTGTAATGAACAGAATGCACTGCGCTAAGGGTGCCCCCTAAGAAAAGGGGTTTACTTTCTGCACCAAAATGCGCAGTCTTGCGGAAAGGTCTGTGCTTGGGCTAGCGAGCATTGAGGTCCAAAATGAACTGAAAAAAAATGAAGTAGCCCCCCGTTGCGCAACTACCGTCTTGCTCAACGGCCCCCCCGTGCTGGCAGCAGGTTCGCAGTTTCGGTTTTGCTTGAACTGCTGAAGGCAGGCCTAGCATGCAAGTTAAGCATTGCTTTGCATGTTGTTTGGGGTAGTTCAGCCCATGGTGAATTGATTGCTCCCAAAGCGTCATGTTTTCTAACACTACTTTTTTTCGACAGAATTTTTTTCATGGCTTTGGACGAGTTGTGGTCGCTGAAGGACGTAAATTCAGGCATGTGGGACGGGTGTGGATGCATGTTAGATTACAAAGGAGGTACGCAGAACAAACATGGAGGCAGGTAGCTTGGGAGAGCGTTCCTGATAGAGATCTGTGGACAGCTGTGGTGCTTGCCCTCTTCCACAGTGGTTTGAAGCTTGCTCGTTGCTCATTTTTCTAGCCCAGCGCCCAATGAACACCGATTTCTCATCCCATGAAGCCTCATGTTGCTTCATCTTTTTTTTTTGGCTGACTCTAGAAGTTCAAAGAGTACTCAAGACTGTGCTTGGCAAAGTGGGCGTCTCCAGCATATGATACAGTGGATCCCCGCAACGCGCGGCACATGGCAAAGACCCAGAGTTCACATGCGTATACCAGAGGGCTCTCTGATGCGGTAGGCAAAACCGCCACGCCATATGGCAAGCCTATAATGCGTAAGATTTAAGGAGGTTAAGACATGCCGGATCACGTGTGTGCCATTCCCCACAGGTCCTCAAGAGTGACAAGCTTTCGTCGCTTTGCAGGGGCCATGACCGGTGGCGGGCGTTGGCCCAGGATGCCGGGCCTTTTGCGGCACTGACGTTTAGGCAGAGGCGACTCCACCCGGTGGGTGGCGCGCTCACATGCCCACAATTGGCTCATCACCGAAAAGAGCTGAATCCTTCGGTTATGCCGCTGGTAGTGCTGGTCTGCGGAGGTGGTCCACACTCTAGCACGTCGCAGAAGGGAGTGCCAGTGCCGTGATTGCCGCACCAGATCATCTAGCACGTCGCGGTATGAATCCATCAGTGAGGCCCCGAGAACGGCATGCTGATGCAGAAACCAAAGCTGGGCCAGATAATGCATTGCCGAAGCTACCTGTTGCGCCCCTGGGTCTGCGGCACTGGGACAGAGGCACTGATCGAGATATTTCACCGCCCATGACCTGGTATGGTACGACTGCGGCCGGTCCCATGTGCGCACCGCTCTACGGTGGGACGTCTCTTGAGAGACGCAGCCATCCCGCCGCGATGTTCTCTCCCGGGGCCCTGTATACCCTACTTGATTGCGGAGGACAGAGTCCGTGGGTTTTGGTCGTACAGCTCTTGGGCGCAGCTTTGTGTACCATGCTGGCACCGCTGTGGATAGCGTGGGCGACACCTGTGGGTCGCGGGGGGGCATGGTGAGTTGGCCGCGCAGTTGGCACACGCCATGTAGGGTGTGGTACTGGTGCCAGGCCACACGCTCCCTGAGGTCTACCCGCATTGTTCAGGGGATGTGGTCCCATAGGGACTGTGGTATGAAGCCTCATGTTGCTTTATCAATGTGTTTGCTAAGAAGCTTTGCTTGCATCAGTGGAGGGTACCGCAGTTTGCCTTGAAATACCCTTGCAACCCCCCCCCCCCCCCCCCGAGACAGTCGCTTGGCGACCGTCCCCCCCCCCCCGGGAGACCGTCGCGCGCTAACGTGGGAGATTGCAAGGGGGGTACTCTATGCATGTGCATGCAAACGCAAACGTGCACCCCCCAAAACACACACACACACTGGGAGCGGGGCACAGGGCCCAAGGAAACAGAATTTGGGATGTGTCTGTGCGTTTCTGAGTGTCTATGCTTTTTTGAAAGGCTGCTAATGGCACCAGACATGTCTCATGTTTAGCGTTAGATCTGACGATATCTGGGCATTCAGTCTGCGTCTGTCTTTTGGGTCCAGTGCATGTTTGCAATTGTGTGTCTGTGTGTGCGACCAAACCCATGGGCGGCACCCCGTTTCTGCTGTGAGGGGCGGTCACTGTGGTCCTGCACCCAAGCCACTGCCAAACGTTTTGGCGCCACAGCGCTTGGATGTCTTTGGGCTGGCTTCCTTTGCTTCGCCTCAACTGTGTGCGTGTGTGCATGCATGTGTGTGCGCACGCGCATGCACGTGTATGTGTGTGTAGGAGGAGCTGTTGCACTTGACCTCAGAGCTCAACTTACATCACAGCCACACGTGCACCCTAAATGTCACTGTTCAGGAAGGCTGAGCCTTTGCAAGCTGCAACTTTTGCACTGCCCTGACGAGAATTGCCTGACACTCTGCTGTGTCTTTGCTCCTACGCGCACATGTGCGTGTGTGAGGGGGGCTGACTGGCTACCTCAATCAGCCACATGGTAACAGCCAAATGGTGAGGCTGGAACAAAGCATGCGGACAGACCCATGACACCACCTGCTATCAAGTCAATATGGTCCCATTCTAAATACCGAAGCTGAGTTCCAGCCTCTGCATGCCCACTGGTCTCATAAAGGTTTGAGCGTTGCCTGGCGGTTTTCCTTCATTATCAGTCTGGGGTGGAGGTGATGGCTGGATGCTGCGTGAATCACACCCTGTCACAAACCAACACAGGCAAAGCACAAAGTGCTAAGTTGTCGTTATTTGTGGTTTCTTGCAATGCCGTGTCCTAAATGCCTGTTTTTCTTCACTGTTTTGTGTGTTTCCTTCAAGGGGGGGGGGGGTGGATTCAGCTCCCACTCCATTTCGCTGGCCAAGTGTTTTTGGGGCTGCAGAAGTGTGCACAATCTTGTCAAACACCAACCCTGTGGGTAAACGGCGCCTTTTGGCCGGAGAACAGTGTCCAAGAACCACCTGCTAGTCAGGTGGTGATGTATTGCTGGTTGTTGCACAAGGGGGTGGGGTCCTCCGGGAGAAAACATCTTGGGTCTGAAATAGCAACACAACACACCCATACAATGCCTTTTGAGAGAGAACATCACAGAATACACACAGGTGATTGAGTTGAAGTAATGGGAAAGCAATGCAAGCCATGCGTAAAGCAGATGGGTAACACAAACCAGCGCAATGCATGTTAACTAGAAAAACATGGAAGTGACGGTCTCCCGGGGGGGGGGGGAAGATTGCAAGGGGGGGAGATTGCAAGGGGGGGGGGTAGGATAATCCAGCGCGAGCAGCCAAAGGAGCCACCAAAAAATTTCTCAGGCTTTGGCAATTCGCCCAACCGATTTTATAGGCTGCATTATTTGGTCTTTACTGCTCTAAGAAAAAGGGGACTGTGTGGTCACTTTCACTGAGGGGGGGGTACGTGCCCTGCGTGCGCACTGTGCGCTTGCCATGCGTAACGTTTGGGGTGCGTATTCTGGGAACGGCCGAAGTACTTCCCATGGTCATTGATTGCCATTCCACACTCCCCACTGTGCTCTTCTTACCAGTTGCGCCAAGTGGGCTCATATGAGTGAAAAGTGTGCTGCATCCATTGCTGATCAAGCTTCGCTTCAGATGAACGATGCGGATGTGGCCAATGGCCCGGCTTTTGACCCTGGTCCCATCCCTTCTTCATGGCCTCTGGAGTGTCATTCGCTGCACTGTCTTCTTTTTCCTTGTGCGGAGGGCTGCATCGATGTGGGTCATGTGTTTGGTAGTGGAAGCAGAGACTTTGGGGCTATCTCTGCGCTGTGTGCACTGCCACGGCGCATATATGACATGGCCTGGCGCATGTCAGGCCATGGGACAGGCTTTGGCGTGTACCATTCAGCGGTGCGAGCTGGTTGGGAACTACACGATGGGGAGTCCTTGGCGTCCTTAAGGGGGGGGGGGTGTTCCAAAACTGCAGTTTTGCAGAAAGACCGCGTGTAGCTCATATGTTCAACCATGGTTGGCGACGATTGGCGGTTGGCGGTTGGTGGCGGTTGGTGGTGGTTGGTGGCGGTTGGCGGTTGGCGGTTGCTGGTCCCTTGGGGCGGTCCTTAAGGGCGGTCCTTAGCAAAAACAAAAAAAACTGGGTTCCTTAAGGACCCCTAATGGGGACTGTCAGCTGGTGCCATCCAGCAACGTGCATGCGCTGCAGGGACATGCTTACTGAAGTGGTGGATTTGGGATGGAGAGTTCAAAGGTTGAAGCGGGTGGCTCTAGCGTAATTGCAAGTAAGCTTTCCCGTGACCACCCTGAAAACCACCCACCACCAGGGGAGCTCCGTCCACAAGGCAAAAACAGCAGATTTAGACAGCAATTTCGCATTTTTAGTGGAATATAGTTTGTTTCAACTCATTATCTGAGTTTTTGGACTGAGTATGAATCTGAGTCGTCCTGTGCATGGGAACACAATAGTCACTGTGTCTCCTTGGCCATCTGGGAAAATGGGTCCAAAATAACCTACTTTTCGCACAGCGCAAGGTGCGCCCCCACTGTACCGAGCAACGGGACTGAGTCATGCCGCAACGAGCACCGGGATACGAGGGCATGCAATCGGATGCAACATCCCGGGCGCACGTCCCCAACAGATTCGCAGGAGCAACACGTTGAAGCGTCCAATCAACCCCCTGCGTCCAGCAGATGCCCGAGCCCCACGTCAAATACGGCCCCATGGTACCTTGGCCATCAATCACTGATGGTCGCTACCCTCCAGAATCACTCGGGCATACACAACAGTACTGCAGACTTCAACACGGCGAATCCGCGACACAAATTGTCCAAGCTGTCGGGCAAGGCGCCATCACTGAACCTTGGACAGGGGCGCCTCTGGCGGCCGCACGGCCATAAAGCAACGGATACAGAGCTCACATATGCCCCCGTGTCACAGGCATATGCTCATTGCCACAAACTTCAGTTCAATGTTTGACCTTCTGCTTTGCAGTACCCCTCAAACGTGGGCCGGATGTTGCCTTGAGCTCACCGCAGTCAGCGGGGATCGAATGTTTCTTGGCCCGTTTGGATAGGCCTACGAGCCTACACCCCCCATTGGGTCTGTTAGACAGGCATCCCAGAATAACAAAAGCGACGGCTCCACGGCAGGCCAACCGGGACCTGGGCTCGAACCCGTGTTCTGTGGCGTGTGTGTGCAGTGCATTTCCGGTTTGCTGCTTGGCCGTCGCCAATATAAGCGTTTTCCCAACCGCCCGCTCCCGTTTCCCAGTTTACCTCCCCGGGGTTCGAACTTATCTCGAACCAAAGCCCGGAGGCAGGGCCGGCCCCATCGCCTCCACGGGAGGCTCCGCCGGACCTGGCCTCCAACCCAAAGAGCACTGTGACGCGTGTGCTCAGTGCATTTCAGGTATGCTCCTCCCTCATGGTGTGTTTTCTGTTGTCCGTGGGAGAGGGTCAAAAGGTTTGTGCAAAACAAAGTGGCCGTCGTGAGGGAGTTATCTATGGACCGTGTCTCCAAACCCACCAACTATGAGCCCCCCGTTTCGAACCTACCCCCAGGGAATCCAGGGCTGGGTGGCTGTCCACTATAGTGCCACGACGATGTGCCCATTTTCCATGTGTTTGTCCTCATACCTTCCGAGTGTCCTGTTAAGGTGTCCGGGACGTTTGGGGCCTCCCGACCGTCCTTGGGGTTCGAACCCCCGACTGGAGGACTGACATTAGGTGTTGTTCTACTGTGCTATCTCTCTATGTCTGGAGAGAGGGGCATGGGGGGAGTAGGCGACAACTTCTGTCTGTTCCTGTATTCTGGACCACTGACTTCTGTGGAGAAGTCCCACTCAGATCCCATCGTGGAGGATGGGGTTTGCATCACATCACTCTTGGTACTTGTGGATCGCGCCCAAGCGGAACGCGGGAGAGGCAAGCTTGGGCCAGACTGGGGGCGGGGCCTTGCGGGGGGGATCCCTTGGGATACCCCATCTTCAACTCCTCCCTTTGCTCGACCGACCCACACACTCTTCCAAAGCGCAAACCGCAGTCCCGACTAAAACCCTCGGCGTCTCAATGCAGCCACGACATACCGCACTGAATCACACTTCGGTACCCAAATCACTGCGGTCTGGCCACCTGCAGGACCGGGCACATAGACATCCCTTCCACACGGTCTCACAGGGGGCGTGGGGGGAAGAGTAGAAGCAGATGCAGGACTACACGCGGCGGATGGAGAGCAGAGGGCACCAGCAGTAGCTTCTGCCGTCGGACTGGGAAGACAGACGGTTCATGGCATAGTTTGGATTGGTCCTGTGCTCGTCTGCTCGAGAGGCGGAGGAGCCATTCGCACTGGCTGCAGCGCTGCAGAGGGGGCTTCGCACAGCGGGTGGATGGACTTGGTGGCACTGCCACATCGAGGCCGGGCGCCCCCCATCAGGGAAGTATTAGAAGGGGGGCAGGGAGGGGGGCCTGGGACCGAAAAGTTTGTGTACCAAAACAGGCCCGACAAGATTTTCCCAATGGTAAATGTCGTTTTTTCCCACGATGGTCAATTTGGGGGGGATCAATGGTCGGTTCCGATAGACTGAATGTCCCCGCCATAGACAATTCCAGCCATTAGTCCAGCAGTACTGCGAAGTCCAATCAATGCACGTGTCCCCTTCTTGGTTGGGGTGGTCACTTTGGTTTGGGGGGGGGGGGGGTACCCTCCCTCCTCCTGCAGTACACAGCCATCCTAATACTTCTCTGCCTCCCACGCGATCATTGATCACGGACAACATCCGGAGAGTCCCCAGAGAAAAGCCTGAGACTATATACACCCAAGGCCATGGACAGCGTTGAGATGAACGAAGGGACCGGCCCTTGAAACCCGTCACGCCTTGGCGGTAGAGGGGGGGGGGGGGGGCTTTTCCCATCCTGCACCTGTCGCAGACAGTGGCACGGGGAACGAAGGCTGCGGGAACTCTCTCGGTGCCGTTGGGACAGGGCGCTGTCTGCGCAAGAGGGGACGGGGCGGGGGCTTAGGCACAGGGACATAGGGGAGAGCCGCTGTGTGCGTGGGCAGACTTGCCGCTAGTGTCCGCACACTGAGGCGTGATTGGGGAGGGATAACTCGGGATGCGCTCTGGAGGGGGAGGAGTGCTGGGGGTCGTTGCAAAAGCGGTTACCGGAGGTTGGGCAAGCGGTCGGGAGGCAATTTCTGGCGGGTACCGTTTGGGGGCGGACAGAATCAGTTGGCAGGGCGGACCGTGTCCCCAACCGGAGTGGTACTCCTCGCCCCCTTCAAGCGCAGGCTGGGGCTGCTGCCCAGCCAGACATCAGATATGGGCCCTAATGAGCGACGGTGGCCGTGACTGGCCAATATATTTATAGTGCATGTAATCGGGGGCGAAGGAGAGCGTCGGTCTGCAGGTCCGGCCCCCGCAGCCACTCGGCCCGCGATACAATACAAATGCAGCGGTCAGGTCAGGTCAAGGTGAGGTCAGGGGGTGTGAGGCAGGCGGCAGGGGCGGTGTGGACGGGGCCTGCGTCTCCCACAGGAGGGGCCGAGGGGCCGGTGACGGGGGTCGCCGGGCCCTATCGAGTCAGTCGCGGGCTGTGCAGTCCATTTGCGGTGGTCCCGCCATACGCAGCAAGGGGACGGGGGAGGGAGGGGCGACCGGGGCCAACCCTGTGGCAACAGAGCCGTCCATCGGTTGCTGACTGGACTGCACCGGACGGGGAAGAGGGGGGGCGGGGTATGGACTGTGCTCAAGGGAGGTGCCGGACGGCTCAACGGAGGGGTCAAGAGCCGTTACTGGCAGTTGGAGCGCGGTTCCAACAGCTGTGTGGGCGGTTGCAAAGCGGTTGGAGGGCAGGGGGCAGACAGAAGCCGACTAAGAGTCGTCCCCGAAATCGCGGGTTGGGGGGGGGGGGGGCGAGCTTCAAGCGCAGGCTTGAGCCTGGTCCGGTCTGCTGTAGTACAGCCGGTGTGCAGTCCATGTCCATTGTGTGACCTGCTGTCGTTGATCAAAGCCAGTCCTGGGGGGTAGGGGGCTCAGTTTTGTGGGTCCAAGTGCACCGTCTGCCCCACTGCTCACCGGTGCAGCACACGGCCCCCGTTCCGCTCCCCAGTGCCAGTGCGGGGGAGGCCGCACGGTCTTCCCCCCCCAAGACCGTGAAGTTGGGGGGGGGGGGGGGCGTAGTCTGCGATGAACGCCCGGAACTTCCCCGGCCGTCAGTAACAGTGTCTGCCCCACGCCACTTCTGATGCAATGCTTCTACATGACGTCAAACAAACGGGTGCGGGAGTTCGATCAGAAATGGTGCGGTGGTGTGGGCGGGATAGTGAAACACCCTCTGGTCCGGGTGGCCTCCCACAGGCCCTGTGTAGGCCCGTCATGGAAATGCTGAATTCGCAGTTTGGGGGGGGGGGGGATTGCAGAGCTCGCTACGGTGGGCCCACTTAAGGCCTTTGTGCTGTTGGACCCCCACGACGTACTACGAGTGCGAGGCGCACTGCCGGCCGGCCCTTGTCGTACCCGGTCCCCCGTGCGCGTGCGAGGCCACCACATGTGTCTTCGCGCAGGGGCACACGGCTTTTGGGGAAGGCCGTATCGCTGTTGATGGCTCGTGGATCGGTATTGCACGCAGACAACGACATCCAATGCACAGGCACCTGTTCCACCGAATGTACGGTGGGTACTTCAACGCCGTAGCCAAGCCCTCGCCCTCTCCCCCCCGCCCAGGGCCGTGGGAACAGAGCTGCGGCCTGGTCCCCTCCTCGTCAACCCGACCAGCGGGTGAGCGCAGAAGCTCCAACGTCCCCTGTGGGTCCCCATGCGTTGGTTCACACGCAAGACAAAGACAAGATCAAGACATACGCCAAGACAGACAAACGGAGAGACGTACAAGAGACGAGTCCCGTGTCTTGTCGTGATTTTCGAGTGCGGGTTTGGGTCAACTGGATTTGTTTCTCATGTTTTGCTGTTGTCCGCTTGTGATTTGCTTGTTCTCTCTGGTGTGTGTGAGGCAGACAAAGTCCCATGCCGTTGGAAAAGGACATGGTCCGTGGTCTTGTAGGTCATGGGCTGACAGGAATGAGGGTGGGTGTCACCGTCTTTGGGCGTGCCTTTCTAAATCCATCGAGAGCGTATCGCGAGAAAAACGGGACATGTCATCAGAGCAGTCGCACAACGGGTGCAAAGAGGGGGCACAGTGGGCACGCAGCAGGCGCATAGAGGGGGCATCCTGGGCGCACATATGGGGCGCACAAATGCCGGGGGTTTCCGGGCCGGGCCGGGCTTTATATGTACAGAATCGCGCTGAGGCCTGCTGGAGTGGTCCGCGCCGCTGAAGCCTGGGACCACCTGGTGCCCGTGCTGGCGGGCAGCTCTGTGGTGCTATCCGAGGTGTCCCTTGGGAACGCGTTTGGGAGCGACGTCTGGAGGGCACAAAACAGTTGTTGGAGGGAAATCGTATGCTGCAGGATAGGCCAGACGCCCCCCCCCCCCCCAATCAAGGCTTTCCATGCGGATCGGCAGACGACAAGGGCTGCCATCCCGCGGGTAGAGCAAGAGCCCCCTTCATACCCAAGACCCCTCAGGTTTGCTCACAGGTCGACTGCCCATGGCCATCCGCCAGGCCTGTCATACCGGCACAAAACGGCTGCTGGGCTGATGGGGGCCGACAGAAGCGGCTGCGACGGAACGAACGGTCACCCCAAAGGGCGCACCCCCCCCCCCCCGGCCACACCTGCACAAACGGCGCCCAAAATGCGTCACGTGGCGCCCGTTGGGCGGTGTTTGCGCCCCCCGGCCCTCACGGCCACTGCAGCTCGGGTCGAATGGGCGGGTAGACCGTAGTACCCACGTGGAGCACGCCACATGCCCCCAAAGGCGCCCCCGGCACGAGCTCCGGGGCTGTGTGTGGCTCGGGGGGGCGGGGGCTCGGAAGGGCACGTCTCTCTCACTGCTCACTGCAGCTCCCCCATTCCTGGCGGGGGGCTGTGCCTCCGAGACCGAGGGTTGTTGTCGGGGTGGGGGTTTGTTTCGCGATGGGAGTGACATCTGAAGCGCCTGAACAGTGCCACACAATAGCGCATACCCCTTTCTTCTTTGGGAAAGGCAATGTATGTCCTCGTCATTTGATGCCATGGGGTTTCCCGTTGCAATGGATGCCCCCGGCCACCCAACCTAGAAATCGAAATTCACGGGACGGTCAACCTGTTGAACCGTGGCACTGGATGTTGAAGCCGGGGTTCACACAGCCTGGACTGCTTTATATCCCCCCCCCCTTCCCAGCAGGTAGGGCCTCCGTTATCCCATTTTATGTGCGGGTCACAAGCCGCTCACTTCAGCATCGGGTCTCGCAGAAGCCCAGCAATGGCACAAAATGGCCCCTGTGAAGAGCGTTTTCCGGGCCAGACTGCGATCTTCCTCTTGTGGCGGTGGAGGAAGTGGCGCGTCCAGGCTCATGACCCCTCCCCAAGTCCGAGGGATGGGCGGAGGACGGGCTGGGGGGGGGGCGGGGGCGGGAGGGCAAAAGAGTGGCTTCCGCAGCGGTTACCGGCGAGTGAAAACCCGGTTGGGAGGTAACTTCTGACGGTTGAACCGGTTGAACGGGCGTTAGAGGCGGACGGAAGCAGTTGGCCTTGGCAGGGCTGACCATCACTCCCAAGAGGGCGGGGGCGGGGGTGCCCCCCCCCCCGCCCCTTCAAGCACAAGCCCTCCCTCCCATGGCCCGCCCTTAGCAACAGCGTCCCTGACCCGCGGGGGTGGTATCAAGGCAACATCTTGCTCCGCTCCAACAGCGGGTCCCGCTGGGGCCCCAGGCGCCGGGGCCCCAGGGAGCCGAGGGCGGTGGGGCTCCCGGTGCGCAGGGGTCCCCGGTGCCGCGTGCTCGGGGACGAGCCGGGCCGGACCGACCGCCGCCACTCCGGCCCGTCGGCCTCGTCAAACTCCAGATGCGGCCTCGGCCCCGTGAGGGGGGCGACACGGACCGCCTGCGGGGCCCGTGTCGCGCCCGGCGGGGCCTTGGCGGCCCTGGCGGACGGGGACGCGGGGCTGCTCGGGGGGTCCGGGGTCCAGGAGTGGCCGCGGGTGCGGCGCGGCGGGGGGGCGTGGGCCGCGTTGGGGGGGGTCACGGATGGCGCGGGCGGGGGGTTCGGACGCCGTCTTGGGGCCGGGGACGCCGAGGATGACGTCGGACGGGGCCCGCACGCGGGGGTTGGGGGAGACGGAGCGGGAGCTGGAGCGGGACGACGCGTTGGAGTGCGGGAAGCCGAGGTCCGCCGGGCCGGGCAGCGACTGCATGCTCCAGTTCAGGGGGCCGCAGGGGTCGACGTGCGGCTCCGTCTTCAGCGAGCTCAACGCGCGGAACCCGCCGCGGCCGGGCCCGCGGGCCCGCGTGGGGCTGCGGGTGCCGGACGGTGCCTTTGGGCTGCCGCCCTGGCGCGGCGACGCGTGGGCGTGCGGCTTCCCCGGGGGCGAGTCGGCCGGCACCGCCTGGCACGCCCCCGGCGGGTCCCCGGCCCGCGCTGAGGTGGGGCTGTCCGACACCCGGCGGAGGGGGAACTTCAGCGGGGCCAACTTCAGGGGCGACAGCGGCCGCGCGGCCGGCATGTCGCGGAGGTCGTCCAGGCGGCTCGGGTCGAAGCTGAGCGACCGCCCGAAGTGGGGGGTCGGCGGCTCCACCGCGAGCCAGTGCGGCGCCGCCGGGAGGGCGCTGAGCGAGCTCGCGCGGTGGAGGCGCATGTGCTGCGCCTTCACCGCCAGGCTGGCGAGCGTGTGCAGGTGCAGCCGGAGGCCGGGGGACTGGGGCGCGTCGTCGGGGCTGCCGCGGCCGTCGTCGGGGCTGCCGCGGCCGCCGCCGGGCACGGCCGTGTCGGAGGGCGCCGGGGGGTCGGCGGGGGCGTTGGGGGTTGCCACCCGCCACGAACACGGGGGTATGAGGGGCCAGCACATCTGATCGCTCTTCATCAGCCACTTTGGGTTGGTGCAGAGCGGCGACTGCAGGAAGGCGTAGACGAAGGAGGCCGCCCTGCGGCTGCCGCTCGGGCCCTGGGTGGTCGCACGCGCCAGCCGCTGCAGCTCCGCGTAGGTCACGGGCCGGTTCGGGGCGAAGGAGAATTTCGGGGCCTTGAGCTCGTGGACGAAGATCTCGGCGTTGAGGCGCGGCAGCTCCTCGTACTGCGACGTCCCGAGGGCGTCGAAGTGCCGCGAGGCCACCACCGCGTGCCTCTGCCGGAACCGCCGCAGCTGGTCCCTGTGGGCCCGCATCGCGCGGGAGGCTTGGCCTCGCAGGACCCAGTACAGCTGCCAGATGACCTGAGGATGCGGTGCGGACCCCCGACACACACACCCGGGCCACTCGTCGGCCGTTGGTCGGTGCGCCGGCCAACCGCCGGGCGGATGACCGTCATCCAAATCTGATATCCGGCCAACCGCTGTCCGTTAAGTTGCGGACGGCCGTCCGTTACCGGGCAACTGCTGGCAACCGGCTAACGGTTGGCCGCCAACCGCTGATCCCTTGTGTCACACTTGGCAACCGAGTTGCCCTAATGGCTGCGCACCACGCCGCGTGCTCCCCCTTCCCCGCACACACCACACCACACCATTTCGCTGCGGAGATGTTTCGCCCCCTTTTCTGCCCCTTCCCGCACCCCTGCAGTCTCAAGCCGCGCTCTGTACTCCGATCCTGTGGTGAAGGGCGGGTTGAGACGGCCGCCACGTGTCCTGCCAGACGCACACCACATCCCCCATGAGGTCTTGAAGGCACCCCATGCAATGAATGCATGAAGCACCACCGACAGTGCCGTGGTCCATATGTGACACCGCCCTACATGCCAGTGGACTGGGTCACAGCAGGTTCTTGGGGAACAGGATCGTGAACCCCTGCAAACATGGCCACTGCAGAGGACGGGGGGCCACAAAAGGAATGGGGCAGCGTAGATGGGGCAGCGTAGGACGAGCAGGTCACCCGAAAGGGCGAAACGCTGGTGTGGTGTTCCACTTCTGTTGCAGAGGGTAAAGGTCAAGTATAGTCCTGGACGCTGTGCGACGGGTGAAGAAAGGGGGTTATCAGTTAGGGGCTGGCGACGCCGACCCCCTCCCGCCCCCCACCCCCCGCCCCCCGCGGCGCGACAGAAGGACTGGGCGTCCGGGGGCATGTAGGATCCTCTGAGGCCCTCCCTTGCCCCGATGAGGGGCCCTTACCCATGCCTCATCCCCTAGGGGAGGGGGATCCTGAGCCCTCGCAGCAGGCGTAAAACCCAGGGTGCGGGCAGGTGCGGGCGTGCACCCTGACAGGGGGGGCGTGTGGGCACAGCGAGCACAGCGCGGGCACAGCGCGCACATGACAGGAAGAAATTGGGGGTTTTTGCTACAACTGGCAATATTCTTGCCCATACAAACCATACTACACCCCCACAACGTTGGACAGCCTGATGTTTGCAAAGGCGGAGCACAAGAATACTGCAACAGAACTTGGGACGGCAGTGACTCAGTGTCGCCAAGACCGGGCAAACCGGTAGTAGTATGGACGGGTGCGGTAACTTCCTCTCCGCAAGCATGCGGGATCCCACACAATCACAGACCCGCAACCAAAACCCAGGAAGAATCGCTGCAACACGGTTAGGCCAGCCCTGTGACACGCGGGCAGGCCGGTTTCAAAAGGGAGGGCAGCTCCACGGTGAGGCACTCCTGCAGGGACCTGTTCCACCACCGGCGAAGGGGGTGGGCGGGCGGGAGAAGACAGAAAAACTGCCTAAGTATGGAAGTGCAAACAAAAGTTGAAAAAGTCGAAAAAGATAACACGAACCTATAGGAAAGGATGCACAACAACACATACCAATGCACTAGAAATGAGGGCAAAGCATGCATGCAACTCATATAAATGCATAACAACGCTCATTGCAGGCTCATTGTTACGGGTACTAGGCACTACTATGCAGGTTGGGCATGGCCCTGTACCAACTTTGTGCACAGCGCGCAAAACACCCCCAGGGCGGCATACCGCCGTGCGGCCCTTCACCGTGTGGCCCTTCTGTTGCAGAGGGTCTTCTGGTCTTCGGGCACGACGGCGTGGGGGCTCACGTACTTCATGTCTGCTTTGAGAACTGCGCGTGCGGTGGTGCATGTGTGGGGCATGTGGTCGGGGGTACGGCCGGTGTAAAATGTGTGCCCCGTTTGCTCCGTGTGATCCGTGTGGCGTGCGTGATCACTGCCCAGAGCAGTCTCAGCCCCGTCGAGGCATCAAAATGGATGCAGTGCCGCACGGCAACACGGCGGGGGAGGGGACACAACGGCGCTCGGAGCGGCACCAACAGTTCTCGCATCCCATACTTTGTCAGGACAGAACCGGACCAGAACAGAGTAGGACAGCGCGCATCGTTCACCGGCTGCGGTCAATATCAAAATCAATCGATCGAAATCCCTCATTGTCAATTTTTTGATCCTCCAGGGATCCCTTTGTCCAGCCGAGTTATTCATAGTTGCATTTAAGTCATTGTTGGATATCGCTCTTGTTGCACAAAATCGCCCAGACCTTTGACTGATTTTCATAAATTTGAGCTCCGCACGGCATTGTCAAACAAGCAGAGCACCGTGAAGACTGACCTGATACTTGACTGAGTCTGGGGTGGCGCCCTCTGCCAGATTGTGTGCAAACCTGCGGGCCCGATCCGGGAAGATGGTGGACTGCTGCAGCCCCTTGCGGAAGTGCTGCTGCTGCCTGCCGTCACAGGTGCACCAGAAGTGCAGCATGTGGTCCAGGACGGCGTTGCGCTGGCGGGTGCTCTCGTGCCGGTGCGCAATGATGCGGCGCTTGAATGCCAACACCACCTTGATGGTGATGAAAGTGCGGATCCAGATGCGCGACCGCGCCAGCCACTTCACGGCCCAGGCCATGATCGCCATGAGGCCCAAGAAGTCAACCCCAGGCTCCACGCGCCTCCTCAGTTGGAAAGTGGACTTGACGCTGAGCAGGGGATGCGAGGGACAGTGGCTTTGCTTGACAGCAGGGGGATGGGGCTGACATGGGGACTGCGCTCAAGGAGCCCCCCCCCCCCCCCCGTACGCCAATGGTGCACCGGCCATCCGTCGGATCATGGCCCAACCGCTGACAATGGACCAGCAACTGCGAGCAATTACTGGCCAATGGCGGTTAACCCCCAACTGCTGGGAAACTCCTATCAGTGGAGTCGGTACAGCACAGCACTGCTGGACCCTAAGACCCAAGCTCGAGCACGCCTCCACGAAACGGGACTGAGTGTGTTGAACCAGAAGTAACCTCCGCCCCTATGCCACGCTGGCACGATCCGGCCCAAGCACAACAACCCCCACGAGCGGCGGTTTTGTGGGCTTTTGGTTATTTTGGGACCGCTGCTTTTTGTCTTCCCAAATGGAAGTCCGCATCATTTTTCAATGACTGTGGTGGGCAAGAGGGACTGTTGAATGGTCGTGAGGATTGCTTTTCCCAACAGCTACAGCCCATCCCTCAGGAATGGGCATGAGCTATGCCCTATCCACAGCCAATGGCGTTGTGCCTCCAGTGCGGCATGCTCCATTTTGGGCGGCACATAGTCGACTGCGGACAGCGTGGGCCACAGACGACCGCAGAGACCGGGGGGCAGGGGAACGCCCCGCACACACCCTGGACTTGAGATGCTGCGCCACGTTTCAGACCACTGCACTTGGCCGCAAATCACAGCACACGGCACGTGGAATGCCTCGTACACATCACAGGCCACGCTCCGCACGACGTCTTCAGGTCCAAGAGGCACCATGGCCCAAATATGGGAGGGGGGGGGCTCACCCACGTGAGCCTGGGGTACTGAATGGCACGCAAAGTGCACTCACGATGTGTGTGTGTGTGTGTGTGTGTGTGTGTGTGTGTGTGACGCCCGATCTTTTCAACAAACTCCATAGCGTTCGCTAACATACATCACCACTCTACAGCATTGTTCGCACTGCAGCAATGTTTGGTCTCCGCTCCGTGCGGCCTTTCCTCCCTCTCTGCACTACAACAAGGCTATGTACAGAGTGTGCATCCCTACCGCACCCTACTGCCCACATATGTATGCCCCGTTCCCTTTGCAAGGGCCCTTGCAGGCGAGCCTGCTCAAGCGCTCGGCGATGGAGTGACCAACGTGGCGCTGCTGTGTTGCATGCGTGTCGGCGCCTGTCACTGCTTGCAAGAAAATTAACTCCTCGGGGCCAGTCATAGAAAAACCTAGATGATAGGTAGATATTCATCGATCATATCACGAAATCTACTCATTTTGAGCCTCCCCGGAATCGAACCCGGCACCTCCGTCCAGCATACGACCCCTTAATCCACTATAGTATAGTATACCGACGAGGTCTGAAAACCTGCCCCGCCGCAACACGTCTCTGTGTGTGTGTGTGTGCATGAGTAGAGGAAAAACAATTTTACAGAGTGAGACCCGCATGGGTCAAACGGCCCCCGCCGTCGCCTGTGGCACCTTCAAAAAGCAGGTGTGTGCATGAGTAGATGCCGTCCTCCCTCCGATTCCCCTCCCCCAATTTCCCCATGCATCGGTGTCCCGGCACCTGAAATTGAAGATCCGCCGCTGCTCTTCGCCCGATTGAACTTCGCCCGTAAACCCCCAGTCCATGGACTCGTGCAGGTCATCCAGATCCGCGGTGTCCGTGAACTGCTCCACATGGGATTCGCTGCGGGCCATCTGGCAACTCCGGACCATTTTGGGGGTGGCTCAGGGGCTGCACTGCCCGGCCGAGAGCGACCGGGGCCTTCGAGTCGAGAGGATCAAAGAGCCTTTGGACACGTAACCGGAAGCGAGCGTGCCGGGCTCTGTCAGCATCGACAGACACACGGGCGCCTTGGGGACTGACCACCGGGACGGAGGCAACGGCAACAGCAACGGTGTGGGCCACGAAGGAGACCTCAATGCCGTGGCCTGTCACCGACTCCCTCCGGCAATGCACTGGCCATTTTGGGGTGCAGACTGTGCGATGCAGAACGGAATGGAAGGGACAACGCAAACGCATTTGGGGCGTGTTTCGGGCATGGACGCCAAGGCACAGTGTGCGGGTGCCGTGCGCAACGCACATGCAGAGAAAGGGTCACAGGTCTTAGCTCTAGGGGAAGGAAGGAAGCATATTCAGGAGCATAGGCCTTGGGCTTGGGGGCGCTCACCTCCTGCCTGTGCTCCCCTGATGGGTTGTGTGGCAGGGCACCCCCTGTGCAAACAGAGCTAGAGGCCCCCACGCTGCATTCCCTTAGGTTTGTTCAGAGGTAGCTTGGCCCCCGGCCCCCCTTGTACAAGAAACACCTCCGAGCGACGGTTCCCTCACACCCCCGAGGGAACGTACCCCAAGTGACGGTTCCTTCGCCCCCCTGCTTACTATGCAAGGGACGCGCGACACACAGCAAGAAGGCAAATAACAGGGCATGTGAACCACTGAACGGCGTGAAAAAGGCCTGTTGACATGCATGCGCAGACCAATACTCAGCACCATGCTCTGAAGGGCCCAGAATCTTTGCAAGTACAACGGTGCCTTTGGAACGCTTGAAGTTGACAATCGTACCAGGTGTGTACGTGTCAATATGCTCAACATCCATGGCTAAATTGCGAAAAACTGAGAGGTCTGCATGATACAGGGTCCAGTACAGTGCCTTGGATGCAAGAAATATTAAGAACACAGCAATGCACAAATGCTACTACCTTGTCCAACCAACAGACATGCAGGAGAAGCTCAATATGGAACTTTTCTGTAAATTTCGGAAAGTGAAAGTGACAGTTCCCTCGCCCCCCCCGCCTACTATACAAGGGCATTTCTTGTTCAAGGGGGGGGGAAGGTAGTGCCCAGTGGGTGGGCCGCTCTCGGGGGTGTCAACCCCACTCACCGGCACGCAGACACAGGCACTGTGTGTAAATGAGAGCCGCACCACATGCTCTGCCGCTTCAGGTTCGGTGGACTTCAGAAGTGGCCGTGCCTCTTCTGCGCCAATGTATTGCCATGTGTGTCTAGCATGGGGCAGTGGTCCTGGACCGTGTCTGGCATGCCCCCCCCCCCGCCCCCCCCAAGGGGGGGGGGGGGCGTGCCAGAAGTCTGCACCGTCTGACTGCCGGCCAGGGCATTGCATAGCACGTGCAGAGCGAAACACAGACGAGCCACAGACTGTCCCTGCCAGAGGGCCAGCACGACCGCAACGACAAATGAGGACGATTGCAGACATTTCTGAGATGAGACCTCATTCCTGACATTACAGCCCCAATGAATGAGCACTTTCACCACCCCAACAGGAGCACCGAGCATTGTGCATGTGCTGTGCCACAATCAACCCACGCTGAGACCTTCGAGCCAGGCTCACAAGAGGCCACATTGGGGCGAAGCAATGCAATCCGGTTGCAGTTTTATCGAGGGAGGTATGACTCAGGGGGGGGGGGGGGGATGGAGTCATTTTTGGGTTTTGGGTTCGGAGGCGATGCAATGCTGCCGAACTCTGCTGAAAGCACCACACCGTACCAGTTGACAGCGGCCACCGGCGAGCACAAGAAGGTCTAACCCTCCACCCCTAGGGGCATCCTAATACTTGTGAGAGCTGGTGCTCTGTGTGGGGGTGTGCTGCATGTAGGTCTGTGCCACCCGCCTGCCGCTTGCCGGTGAACCGGCCCAATCCCGAGTCTCCAGTCTGCCTCAGTGAGGCAACTACAGTGAGCCACAGGTGATCATCAGAAGTGTCCTCAGTTTATTTGCCACCCATGGTGACCATAGAGGATTTTCCGCTCCACACGCCTCCCGACTTATGATGATGATGACTTAGGATGAAACCACCCCACTCCCCACTCCACGAACCCCGATTTTCAGTCCAATCCCATACACTCCTCTCCGCATTGCAGAGGTACATCGCATGGTCAAGAGATCTAGGGTATGGGGTAACAGAGCCGTAAACTTTTTCCCTGACTCCACAGCCCCCCCCCCCCCCCCCCCAACCACCTCCAACCCCTCCCAGCACAAGAGCTCCAGTGGAACCTGTGAGCTTCAGCCCCGCGACTGCCAACAACACCATGCACTCTCCTCGCCCAAGGGGGCCCCCATGCAAGGAAGCACGGGCACACGGAGATGGGATGCAGGCTGCAGTAGGAGCACAACACGCCACCTCGTGTTGCATGTTTGCTCAGCGTCTCATCCGGTTCCTGAAGCCCATCGACGGGGCACGTGAACATCAGAACTCATGGTTTGGTCGCCTAGCAGTAGGATTTAGGAGTTGAATCTCACAGTTTGCGCAAGATTTGAATGATTTGGGTGTCACACACGTTGGGAACCACAAAACAAGAACGGAGCAAGAAAAGCGGTTGGAGAAACTCCTCAGTAGCTGCAGAGCAGCCCTAGATGTCTTTCGGTCTGTCAAAGAGTGCACAGCGCATGCGCCACGTGCCCCTATGCCCCGTAACGGACCTGGATAGTTCCACGGAGAAGTTCGTGTGTCCTGCTACCATAAGCCATCACAGTGCATGGTAATTATCCCGTGTTAGGTGCTCCCACCCAACCACACACACACACACACAGAAGTCTGGCCGGGTTTGACATACAGGGTTCAGACAGACGCTGCAGCCAGCTGGCACAGCAGATCAGCATTGCGGCACCAGACAGGTGTGTACCCCTCCGGGCGGTACACCTCCCCTATCACCACATACACACACACACTCTCTCTCTCTCTCTCTCCCTAGCCCATAACATGCAGCCAGCATGGGCTGCCGCCCTGCCCAAGGTGCACACTTATGCAACGAGGGGTGCAGCTCTGCTGCAGTTGAGGGCACCACAAAGTGAACACCCCTACACCAATGCGCAAGCGGTCCGCGACATCACCGATGAACCCATGCAAATGCCCATGCCTGTGATCCTTAGGCTCATCACACTGCCGCCATCTGATTCGTTCAAGGCACATTCCACTCACTCCACTAGCCCCCAAGCGACGGAGACCCAATGCCCCCCCTCCGCGGCAGCCCCCTTGCCACAGGGCCATGCTAGTGCACGACGGGGTAGAAGTAGCACGCTCCTTGTTTACACATGGACATGGAAGGGCCTCGATGGAAAACACTTAGACTCGCCCTTACACAGAGGTTCTGATTCAGTGGAAGACCAAGGGACACGCATATACAAAACCCCGCCCACGTGCCGGGTTACATATGCCTGCCCGGCTCATGGCCACACACGGATCTCCCTCATTAATAGTACAGGGGTGGGCGGGGGGCGGCGTAGCCAGTCCTTGACCCATAACCCCCTCGCTTAACCCATCGCACAACGTCCAGGACTTTAATTGGCCTTTGCCCTCATTATTAGTACACAGCGTCTAGGACTATAATCGGCCTTTGCCCTCGTTAATAGTACACGACCCGGTCCAGGAATGCCTACAGGTCTTGCAGGCTCCACCCCTCCCCGCTAGTCGAGGGGCTGGGACAGTGGCCGGCGGCCCTGACCAGGGGTCCAGCCAAGCCGGGGGAGGAAGGCCCCTTGGGTACGCGCCCGCTGACGATCCTGTCCATGACCTAAAATGCCCAGTGTTTTAGGATTCACCTAGAGGCCACTTTGAAGGCTGTGGATTGTCTCTAGGACCTTGATGGCGATGAATGATGATGGCCAAGTTGTTGCACTGCGTGCACACTACGTGGGCACTGCGTGCATACTGCGCACGCAGAGGCCGGATACTCACCCAAGAATACTTGTCACGTGACTGGTAGCACAGCGAAGCAGCAAAGCCCACATGAGAACAATGAAACTGCCTTCAACTTGGTACTCCACTGTCCCTATGATGATGTGCGAACCTTTTTATCGGCGTCCGCTTGCTTCGAGTGTTTCTGTGCCCGTGGCTTCGCTCTTGGAGGCGGCGATGAGGTGTCCCTTGACTCCGAGCGCGGGGAACGCGTTGTCCGTGGTCTCTTGGGTGATGGGGACCGCTAATCGGGTGAAGGGGGGGGCGGTGGTGATTCTGAGCGTGGACGCGACACACTTGTTGAAGGCGAGCGAGGACAGTGATGTGGTGGGGATGGAAACTTGTCAAAAGGGGCCAAAAGTAGGGTCTGAGTATTTGCTGACATCCAAAACTTCACACTGCGTGCACGGCATTCCCGATGAATAGAAATGCCGGGAGGCCCCTTGTGCACCACCAACACACATTGGCACCTTGGAGTTGTCCACATTGCATGTGCTAGGGTTAGGGTCACCGAGCAGTGCTTCAAAGAGAGATGCCAGAGAAGAAAGTGGTTTGAGGCTAGGAATAAGTTTGGATGTGTAGTAGACCTATTGCCATTCGTATGCGAGCGTCGTGGCCTTGTTAGGCATACCTTGATGGTTGAACATACCTCTGCTTGTATCCGCTCGCTCTGTGTGTGTGTTGTCATTGTTGTTGGGCAGGTTGTGTGCATGTCTCCTTGGGGAGAGGGAACAGATCGAAGGGAGGGGTGGGGGGATGGATGAGCTACACGTTTTACCACAGGTACCACAGGGGGCGGTTCTGGACCCCTGCCGGCCATGGGGGGGGTTCAGAGGGGGGGGGGTCAATTTTTTTCAGGGATTTTTCAGGTTTTGGGGGCATTTTTGAATCCCCGTTTCATTTGGAGTAGAGTCAAAATCGAAAACACTAGAATAAGTGATGACTTTTGTCCTGTTTTGAGTTGTTGTTGTGTGTTGCTATTCCTTGCTGCTTGCTCCATCTCAGGCTGGGAAATAAAAAGAACCCTAACCAACAATGCTTGGCCGGCAAGGGTGTTCTTGCATCAGGCATAGAGGTGGCAATGGATAAATCCCAAGGCAGCATCACGGGGCATCGGTTGAACAGGGACAGCCAGAAGTCTGGAAATAGTCGACACCGCCGTGGTGCCTCAGAGTGGTGGCCGGCGCACAGTGTGGTTCCGCTGTTGGGATTGCTGGGCTCCCAGGGACCCTCGCAGGTGATCTCTTTTTTTTTTTTGGCTCAGACCAAGATGAGCTGGCGTAGCCTGCTCACTTCACAGTACTCGAGGTGACCCCTCAGGATCAAGGTTCAGAGCTGTCCAGTGCTACAATGATCCCACAAATGACTGTGGTAGCGGATCTGACACGTAGTGAGGATGAGCTGAGTCTGAAACCAGGTTATGCAGTGGGAGACTGCCACGCCCATAGGCTTCCCAGTGTGCGTGAGGCACAATGACTGTAGGCTGAAAAAGACAGCGGAGTGAAGATTGAAGGCCGAGGTGAATCAGCAGGTTGCATGTCATACACTATCAGAGTGGGAGGGGGATGACATTCAGGCACGATTGGTCAATCAGGCACAAAGGGACCCTCGCAGGTGATCTCAGTACCTGTCGGCAGATCTCATCACTGTGATTTCGCTGATTTCCGTGATGTTCTGTTCTACGGAAATGGCGGAAAGCCCTGGAATCAGCCTCAGCTGTCAGCCAAAACCCATGTTGAGAATTCCTGGGGCCACAGTCCATCTGGGCTGTTGAAGAAGGTCCCGCCAGGGCTTTGATTCTTTTTTGGGGGGCACAATGATCATTCAAGCTGCATCAGTTTACGTGTTCGAAGGGATATGCTATGAACAATCCAGATGCAACGAATACGTTTGCATCCATATCCACATCCTTTTTCAGGTGGGGTTCTGGCGACCCTTCCGTCCAACAAAGCTCCTGGGGTGTCCACGATCAGGGGGTCAGTGTAGACAGTTTAGGAGGTCAGCCGGAACAGGAAGAGTGTGCACCCTCTGAAGGGGGGCCTATGTCCCTCCACCTCCAATATCCGCCCACTCCCCTCCCGCGATGACCACACTTGTCTCCCACGCCATTGAAGTACTGACGTTGCGGCCTGCCGGATGTGGGCAGAGTGTCCGGGCGGGAAAGCGAGTTTGATGTGGTTCAGAATCAGCCCCGGAGCAGTCCGTATTACTCAGCCTCTGATACCCAACAGTCAGAATGCACCTGCCGTGCCCATGCATGGCTCGTCTGCTGCACTGAAGGGATCCCAGGGGCTACGCCTGGTCGGAACGCCGCACGAACGTGAGAGCGACGTCAAAGTAGCCCCAGCGCTCGCTGTTGCTGCCCAACGCTGCCATGACAGTGTCAAAGGTCTCGCCGCGCGTGTCGAAGCGCACGCGATTGAAAGCACAGTCCGGCCGGTCCGGATCGCCCTGGTCCCGGGCATCGACGGCCGGGCCCGACTTCAGGGTCACCGCAGAGCATTTCCGCAGCACGTCGCCGGGCTGGATTCCGGCCGCGGCCCCATTGCCACCCTCAATGCACTCCGCCACGAGAACGGCCCCGACGGACGGCGTCGTCCGATTCTCCTCCAGCACAAGCCCCAGCGGCCTGCGCACCGTCACATCGTACATCATCCAGCCCGGCGCATCTTCATCTGCCTCGTCGGCCACGGCCTCGCTCGTAACGGCAGCGATGGCTATGGCCTGGGCATTGGCGGGCCACACTGCCCCTGCAAAGGCCATCAGGAGGAGTGCGAGCCCACCGACAGCGGCGAGGTCAGCGCCGCTGTGTGGCTGGGGAATGCCGCGCACCTGCGACTCGGAATGGAGCCGCAGCGTCCGTTCGGCCTTGTGTGGCGATGTGGCCTCGTGCCAGCGCCCGTGTGCGTGCCCCTGGCCCAGCTCCCACCACTGTACGGGCCTGTGCGCGTGTCTCGGCCCTGCCACATGTAGTACAGAGTCATGGACCATCAAGGGGCCATGGACCGCTGGCACAGGCCGTGCTGTGTGCAGGTGGACTGCAGCGGCGGTGGGAGTTGCGTAGAGGGAAGGCACCCACTGCCCCTGGGACAGGGCAATGAGAAAAGCACCGACGGCTGACGCAATCACCAACAGCACCGATGGAGGAGGCACCCTCCGGCACCAGGGGGTCAAGCTGATTATCGATGGCTGCATCCCAAGCGCCTGGGACTCCATCAGCGCTGTGGCCACTCACCCGAGGTGTGTCACGCACGGCAGTACCCCCAAGACATGCGGATGGGGGCTCGGAGGATCTGTGGCCATACGGGAATCGGATGTATAGACATGGGGCCTTAGGACGGACCGGGAGTAGCTGGTGATGAGACATCACTGGGGCAGAGGCACAGGGACACGTGGAGAGGTTGGGCAGGGGCAGGGGCACAGGGCACAGAGAGCGAAAGGGGCACAAGCTCAGCAGCAGGGCTGCGCTTGAATGGGGGGATCAAGGGATGTGTCAGAGGGGCTGCAACAGCGGCTACTGGCAGCTGCAATGCGGTTGTTGGCGGTTGCAATGCGGTTGCTGGCGGTTGAAAAGTGGTTGCTGGCGGTTGAAAAGTGGTTGCTGGCGGTTGCAATGCGGTTGCTGGCGGTGTGACAGTGGTTGCTGGCGGTTGCAATGCAGGTGCTGGCGGTTGGGAAGTAGTTGCTGGGGGTTGCAATGCGGTTGATGGCGGTTGGAAAATGGTTGATGGCCGTTGCTGGCGGTTGCAATGCAGTTGCTGGCGGTTGGAAAATGGTTGCTGGCGGTTGGGAAGTGTTTGCTGGCGGATGCAAAACGTTCAGGCTGACGAGCAAATAATGTGACGCACGCCGTGATCTTTGCCTGATGACGTATCTGATCCCAAGTACACCGGCAAAGCCCAACAAGAATATCATGCATGGCCATGTGCGTATCATATCAGAATATTTCAGCTGTTCATCTTGCTGCTTGCCTTGTTGTGCTGAGGTGGTTGGTGGTTTTGAGAGGGCTTCTGTTCTGCTGGGAATTGCCGCATCTGCGCACAGTGCACAAAAATTGCCTGTGTGTGCACATGATGCGCACTCCGCCAAGGAATGGTGCCAGGCAGAAAGAGATGAGGCGGATTGGTGCGAGAATGCCGGGCATGCAGTGTGGTCTTTTTAACGCAGTGGCTCATTGGAGGCCCTTTGCACACCCTTCATTGTTTGCGGGCTTGCTGTTTGCCAAATTGTCTTGTAGGACCTGTGGCATGCATTTACTTGTGCAGATTCTGTTTGAGAGAAGGGGGGTTGCATGGAGCAAGATCCTTCCATCTTGCTGTTTGTGGTCCCCAATGAGGCATGGCGTTTGTACCCCTGTCCCCTGTCCTGGTTTGGTCCCAATACCTCCCGTCCATCGAGGTCCGACGCCGCCCCATTCCTTCCGTACACAAACACCAGCACTGCTTCACCACTTGACTGGCCAGTGGTCATTGGACAGTGTTTTCCAGCCAAAAAGCGCTGTTTGACCCAGGGGTGGTTGGTGACAGGACCGTGTACACTTATGCAGCCCCCCCCAAAAAAAATGTGCAACGGGGTGTATGGCCAAATACCATTCTCCCGATGAAGATTTGCAGACAGCGAGGGTCCGTGCCCTTTGAGTGGTTTGAAGCTTGCTCAGCTTTAAGAGGTTGCCCATTTCCCAGCTAACCTCCCAATGAAGACCGATTTCTCATCCCATGAAGCCTCACGTTGCTTTGTCAATGTTTATGCCAAGGAACGTTCTCCAAACCATCCCTACCTGCTTCATCATGCCTTTTCGTCCTGCATGCCCATCAGTATGCTCTAGGGGGAATCCTTGCACTGCGCGCGCAGGCGCGCCCACTGCGCGCTACTTTTAGACTATGTTCCCCCTGAAGAGCCAACAGGCACGCCCCTTGGTAACACCCTTAGAATTAGGCGACCCAAATTGGACTGGAGGGGATCTTGAGGGGGACCTTCTTGGTTCTTGTGTTTCACAAGCACAACACAAACTCAGGCACGTGCTCCATCACTGGCCGCTGGTGGGCTGTGGGTTCAGTATTGTGTGAGTGTCCGTGAGTGTATGGAAACAACTCGTCATATAGGGCGCGCAGGCGGGCAGTGACCACCCAAATATAAAAATATTCTGAAATCAGATATGGACATGCATGGGAAATTTGGTGATTCCCTACCGTGAATCCCTGATCAACCTCTGTTTTCAACTTGTGGTACCACCACGCTTCCTCATCAGCAGAGCTGCGGCCTCGCATAGGGCATTCGACTGTGGTTGGGCAAAAACCAGGCAGTCCGTCACGTCAACTCCAGTGGCCACGCCAAAGCGTGGGAGTCCATCACCCCAAGTTAAGGGCCCACGCCAAAGTGTGGGAGTCCATGGTGAAGATGAGCAAAAAAAAATGTGAAAAGGGGTGGAAATGGGTGAAGGTGGGTGAAAATCCAAAAATGCCATATCCCCCATGTGGAAGAAGCATCAAAACCTATGGTAGGGGCAACAAGATGCCCCTAGTATCACAAAGTATGGGTCTCCAGTACGGCTAGACGCCCAAATAATTGCACTGTGCCCGCACTGCGCGCGCAGGAGGACTTATTTCAATTTAGTTTAATTTAGTAATTTTTATTCTTGCTTATTTATGTTGTTTTATATGGCCGTGGGACGAGTTGTGGTGGCTGTTGGACACAAATTCAGGCACGTAGGAGCAGTTTTAATGCATGTTGGGGGGGCGCCCTTAGCGTAGTGACAGGTTAATAATTCAGGTGCAAGCACCAAGCAAGAAGCAACAAGCGCACAGGAAAATGATTTCAAAGTACCTTTTCAACATTGAACCACTGTTTTTTGCATGTTAATAGGCATATCAAATAGCAGCATTCCCAACTTCGTTCCCAAAACAGAGCCATTGGCGGCTCTCAATGGCCAACAAAGTGGTAAAACTGGCCATTTTCAGCCAGTTTTTGGCCATTTCGTCCGGAGAATTTAGGACGGAAGCTGCTGTGCCAAGTTGGTGCTTCCAAATGGCGCTATTGTTTTTCCACAATGCATAGGACATAAGCCGAATGCATGTATGCCATTGAAGAGCCATTTTCCAAGCCGTGACCCCATGCTAGGGCCGTTTTAGTGGTGAAAAATAGCAATTTTGGGTTGTGCTTCCAAATGCAGCCATTGTTTTCCACAATGAATGGGACATCAAAGGGGTGCAAATGACACATATCGGAGCCGGATCCCAAGCCGTGACTCCATGTTAGGGCCGTTTTGGTGGTGAAAAACAGCCATTTTAGGTTGTGTGTCAAGTTACAAATTCAAGACTAAAATTGTTGTGCCAAGCTACTACTTTCAAATGCATCCATTGATTTTCCACAATGAATGGTACATAAAAGGAATACAAATGAGGCATTGAGGAGCCATATCCCAAGCCGTGACTCCATGCTAGAGCCGTTTCAGTGGTGAAAACCAACCATTTTGGGCCGCGTTTTGGGCTCCAAAGTTAGGACGGGAACCAGTCTGTCAAGCTACTGCTTCCAAATGAAACCATTGTTTTCCACAATGAATGGGACATAAAGTGAATGAAAATGAGCCACTACTCAATAGCCATATTGCAAGCAGAAGAGGAGGAGGGGGGGCATGAGGACTTTCGATGGCGCTCATGTGCAGTAAATAACAACTAATCGTTGTTAAAAAAACTTGGCGTCAAGAGAAGGCACTGTTTGACTAGGGGGTGTGCAAGAGGGGAGGGGGAGGGGGCGGGGCTTGAATGCATGGGGGAGTTTTGCAAAGCACACACATGATGGCCATTATTGGAATGACTTGAGTGGAACCAACCTCAACCCAGCAACGCTACAATTGTACCTCAGCAGGCACCAACGGTCCCTAAGACAAATTTGCTATGCCGCAGCATGCTTCAAGCTGTAGGTGGGGGTTACCCAAATTTTCCAAAAGAATTGGACATGAGAAGACAAAGTGAAGAAAACAATGCTTGTCAAAGCAAAGCACAGCAGGAAAAAAAGAGGGGGAGGGGGACAGGTTGGACTATGTGCCCCTGCCCCTGCCTGGGTTAGCCAAGATTACCAATCTCATCAATTGAACTTGAGACCTCTCGGCCACAGAGGCACCATGTAACCACTAGAGTACTAGCCATGTCTAACAAATGACCACTCAGGGGGGATGGGGGTGTTTGCCTGGCGCGCCAACGCTCCCCTAGGGATGGGTTGATATGTTGGTCCGGTACTTTTTTCCCAAAAAATCGCAACCCAATTTTTAGTGTGCTGTGGCATGCTGCGACATGCTGGGCATGCCGTTGCATGCTTCAAAACCCCCACCAACAGGCCCCCCCCCCAAAAACAGGTGCTGCGGCACACTTCAACCGTTGGGGCCAGTATGTCAGTAAGACTAGGAGGCTGTGTTGTGGGGGAATGTTTGCCCGGCGCGCTACTTTTCTATTAACTATCCCGACTTCAGCCCCAGATTTACCCTCTCATGGAGAAGCCCCCCAAGTAGACCACGTTGCATTGCACACCTTCCCTACAAAGCACGTTGCATGATAAAGCAATGTCTATGAATTCAGCAACTCCAACTGTCATTTGTATTGTACTTAACAAACAACATTGGTCCCACAAGTGTGGGTGTCAATACATTCAGTATAATAGTGCTCCTTACACTCATCACAAACCGCAACGGTGGAGCGCTTCTGGCAACGCAACATACACACTCTTCTGCCTCATCCTCAGCCTCATCTTGCGTGGCGGCCAAGTTGCTTCGGTCAGTCCAAACATGAGGCGGGACATGCTCCCATGGTCCGTAGGGGGGCCGACGGACTTGCCTCCACATGCAAAGTTGTGTAAAATGCAACAAAATACGGACTAACTAGTGCAACTCATTGGGGCCCCACGCCAGATGTTCCTAATCAAACCCCACAGCCACAACCGAGAAAACGGCTGCTCAATGTGTGCCCTATACCACCTGTGCACGTCATTGTAACATTGTTGGCGGGCTGTCAAAGTGCCATTCTTTCTTCCAATGAATGGCACAATGACATGAATCCGGCCTTTATAAGCACCATCATGGCCCCCAACTTCAAAATCAAAGAAATGACCTCGGGAACGAGAAGGTCCATACCCATCCCAAATCAAAACATCTGCTGATGTCCCGGGGGCCGAAGGACAAATCCATATAATGTTGCCCAACATATCAACGGCAACAGTCACCTTGTAAACATGCGACGCATACTTAGGATTCCATAGGTCTGCACTCCATATCCCGCCCATGGAACCGATGGGCATGGAGTCTGTGAAAGGCGTCATAAAGAATGAAAAATGGGGACAATGGTTGAAAGGATTCAGCCTGTCGGCCCATCGAATCTCTTGAACAACATGGTTAAGGTATTTGCGAACACGGGCAACACTCTGCCGCCAGGCAACCTCCGAACATGGAGCGTGGATTGCGAGTCCCTAACCCCAACTCAAGGGGCCACACAACAAAGCATGGAATGCGAGTCCCTAACCCCAACTCAAGGGGCCACGCAACGAAGCGTGGATTGCGAGTCCCTAACCCCAACTCAAGGGGCCACGCAACAAAGCGTGGATTGCGAGTCCCTAACCCCAACTCAAGGGGCCACGCAACAAAGCGTGGATTGCGAGTCCCTAACCCCAACTCAAGGGGCCACGCAACAAAGCGTGGATTCAAAGATTGTCCCGGTTTTCTCAATAGCGCCGGAAGGTTGGGGCCCAAAAGAGGGCGGAAATGCTACGTCACCCCTGCATTCTCGGGGTTTCCCAACAAAAGGGACAAAAGCAGGACTCAAAACCTACGCCAGGGGTCACAATGATGCCCCTAGTATCTCAAAGTATGGGTCTCTAGTGCAGCCAAACGCCCAAATAGCTGCACTGCGCTAAGTGCGCCCCCTTAGTGCACCCCCTAAAAGGCCAATGGTGGGGCACGGGTCCAAAAAGATGCCCAGCGCGCTAATGTTCCCCCTGTGGTGTCCTAGATTTGTTAATACTGAAAAGCACCCCTCCCCCATGTTAGACCAACACCCCAAAAATAATGGAAGCAACACCTACCTTTGCTGTGACAAGGGGACGTACTTTATAAAGGGCAAAGTAGGACATGGTTCCGAAAGTTGCGGAAACAACACCTACTGTTGCTCTTGCGGGGGGGGGGGGGGCTTTCAACATCCAACTCAGAAAGTGATTGTTTTAATCAATTCCAAGATCTACAAATAGGCACATGAGACAGGCCATGCACACAGGGGCAAAGAACAGAAGAAGTGGGTACATATTTTGAGCTTGGGTCATGGCTACATGACCCCCACACATGCATAGACAAATACCACCTACCCATTGGCCAGCCGCTGGAACTGCTTCCGAACCAGCCCCGTTTTCTCAGGCTTCGAACAACCCTATTGAGGTGAAATCACAACAGACAAATATATTACACATCTAGGTTCTAATATTTACTTCTTTTGGTTGTGCTGTGTTCAGCCTGTGGGTCTTGCCATGTGGGGTGGCTAACTGGCACTCTTTGTTGGCCAACTATGATTGCAGATTTCTTTTTCTTGTCTAGTAGATACTGCAGGTGTCATTGAGCCCGGAAATGTTGATGGGAAACATGTGTAGCATTGCACAACCCAAAACCTAGACTGGACAGTGACCCTCACCTAATGCTTTCGTGTTGTTCCTGTGATCCATCAACAAAATAGCGAAGTCAATACAGCCACGTCACACAGTAGCAAAACTATAGGTGATGAGAACATCAGTGACCAGGCTTAGAGTATACATTTGTGCGGGCGCAGCATAGTATGACTAATTGCATAACTGCTTAGAACACATGGCGTGGGGGCCTTGGGGGCACATACTTTACAGTAGTGTGTGAGGACATGTGGTATGATGCATGGGATCTATTGCGAACGTCGCCGTTGTTGTGGTCCAATGCGGTCGAATCACAAACTGGCTCACCTCACCTTGTGTTAGCATATTCATATGTGGGCTAAGCATGGTGGTTTAAGCTTTGTGCACATTACACTCTTGTGCCTACACAAGAACAACAACAGGACACAGCGCAATCATGCAATGTCAGAGAAGGGAGGCGTACAACCCTGGCTGAATGTGAAAAAGTTGAGTTTTGGCCAAGAATGAGGCCCACAAAACCTTCTGGGTGAGAAGAAACACCATTTGTCTCAAGGATCTGCATCAAAGCGTTCAGGCACACATCTAGTCACTGCACAGCACATGGAGTCGGAAGCAAAACTGTATGTATGGCAAAAGCGATGCCTTTGAAACGGGGTTCGCAATTTGCAGTCCCTCCTGCTGAGGCGGGTGGATCATTTTTGTGTCAGTAGTTGCGGCACGGGGACTTCAGATTCATGGCGAGCAGTTGCATTGATGCTTTGCGTCACATAGAAGACACCAAAATGTACACCAAACTTCCAGAGCGGAAGCTCGGCGAGTGATGTAGACTGTCAGAAGCAGGAATAAAGCAAAACCCCTGCAAAGCTCGGGTGTGTCCGGTGCATCACAACCAGGAGCCCCGTATTTTCCCTATTGTACACTACGTGGGCGCCGTAGCACCAGCATCCACTTCAGAGGTAGAGACCCAGTATGCCTTCCCACTCTGAGTCCATCAGCAGCAATGCCCTTCTTTGTGTATCAGTGCAACACCGGGCTGCGTCTTGTCTTTCCGGAAGAACAGATGAAACGGATGCATATCCTGGAGCTTGGTCCCTCGGGTTAGTGTCTACTGATCCTCACACTCCGGTCCGCAGGCACTGTGAACGCATCAGGCCGCCACCACCCCATTGAGGACAACAGGCCCCTGTGAACTCTCCTCTTCGTGTTACATCTGACGTCTATCCCTGTCCTGCACATACCCCTTGGCTTGAATGCTGTTTGGTCCCACTGCCGCAGACCATTCACGGGCCTGCGGGGGTGGGCCAGGGAACAAGCTCCGCCAGGAGTAGGCGTCAGGGGGCGTTTTCGCACAGCGTGCGCACAGCGCCAATTATTACGGTGTTTATCCCGGGAACACCCCTGAAAACCACCCACCTACAGAAGCATGCATGATCAATTCAAAACAGCATGGGGTGCAGAATTCAGGACCCTGGGACCCGTGGCTACCGGTGGTGGAAAACAGCCGAATTTTCGCACAGCGCACGGTGCACCCCCTCGTGCACCACATCGCATACGGTACGCAGGGAAGTTCGGGTGTACAAAATTCAACAGATTCATGACGCGGAGGCGCACTCCCCTGCTTTGACTGTGGGTCAGGCGCTGGGTTAGTCTCAAGACTGAGCTGCCGACACCCTCGCTGGTTCGGGCGCAACGACCAAAAACGCACCAGTACCGAACTCAGGGCCTGCGGCGACTCCCGGAAACAAAACCAACGGCACAGGGCACATGAGACGACTCCTTTGCCCTCCGCAAGCGAAGCATCGCCTTGGGTGGCTTTGCATTTGGGGCCTTCCCTTGTTCGCCAAACGAATCATCGTTCCTGAATTTGTATTCGGGGTTTCCAGGCCGAAATCAAGGGCTTTCAGGAGAGGCTGGAGGCGAGAGGCGACTGCTTTACGTGGACCTGAAAACGTTGGTCAAAACACTGGAGTGAATGAGAATGCTCCAGTGTTTCGGATGGCCACCTCAAGGCACAGCACGTCCAAACGACGTGAGTACAATGTAATGGAGAAACGTCCAATATGGAAGGCAGCAGTATTCTACGGAAAACAAAATGGAATGAAGCAACCAATATGGGGGTTGTAACGTCACGTCACGAATGAATGAGGAGAAGAAGAACCGCTCAAAAAAGGAGACGTATTTGGGGGTTAGAACGACCAAACTACCCTGCACCCAAAGCACTACAGCTCCCCCTCTGACCTGCTTGGAATGGACATCCACAGGTACACACACAGCGCGCGAGTAACACAACATGATGCATGTTTGGCCTGTTTTGGGAACTACCCAACAGAATTACGGACGGCGTGCCTCTAAACTGAGCGATGATTGTCTGTTGCTGTACAGAATGTAGAGACTAAGCCGCCTCAAATACCGCATATCACTATGCGCCATCTTGGCGTGGAGGTCAGTAGTGGTGGCAGTGTTGCCAATGAGGCAAGTGTTTGGTCGATGACACAGACCAAAGTACGTCTGCGACGTCCGAATGCGGACGTCTACTCTCTACACATCAAATCGAAGTGGACACCTTGCTCTTCAATACATTCACAAGAATCAGCTGAACGAATGGCCTTTGTACCATGGAGGATCTGGTCGCACGTGCAATAGGACGGGCAGGCAAGGTCCCGTTTGGAACATGCACATCCTGAATCCAGGATCCACTGGTCACCTTCGCCTTGATGCCCGGATTATTTTGAGGGCGGAATAGTAGTGCGCACTGCGCTGAGGGATCCCCCCTGCCTGTTATCCTCCGTGGGAAAGGGGAAAAGGTGGGGGCTTGGGTGTGCGATATTGAGGCAATGGGCATGCGATACAAAAGAAGTGGGTGTGGGATATAGGGGCAGTGGCAGCAGGCAGGAGGTGTGGGGCATTGGGGGGCAGGTCTTGGGACACTGGGCGTGAGGTGAAGGCAGTGGGAGTGGCAGTGGGATGGGCGCGCACCTACAGGCACGGGCAAAGTGCCCGCGTGTACTCAACACACCCCGGGCACCATCCCCCCACACACTCCCATTGTTCGGAGACATGCCACACCAGTTTACCTCCTCTTTCGTTCCCCCATTGGTCATCACAAGTGCGGGTTACACTGCTGACATGCTGCCACCAGACCCTGGCGAGCGTCCCACGGGAATGCCGGCTCAGTAGGCCCATTTCTATCTAACAGTGCGGTCCTGCGCCCGGCTATGGGTATCAAGCAGTTCCGTGATGTGCGGTTCTGTGGCATTTGGGGTAGGCGTCGCGGATTTTTCAGGTTTCAAGATGTCAGTGTTGAGCTGTCTATTTCTCAAGCATATCGGAGACTTAAAAGGATCCACAGGCCAGCCCCAAGCCCCATTCTTCTTACTTTCTGGGCATATGGTGCTTTCGCCCAGGGGGTACGGGGGAATCCCAGAGCGGCGTGGAGTATGCCCTGGGTGCCCAGAGAGTTGTTGCACATGGGAGTGTGATCCCGGACGCATTTTGTGAAGACCCATTCGGCAACTTGAATGGGAAGCACAATCTAATCAATGTTATAACTTGGCACAACGGGTACATGAACAAGGGGATAGATGCACCGGGACTGAAACACATTTGACTGCATGATAAGCCCCCAGGACAGGTCTGCAGCGCCTGATGCTGGTGCTGCGTCAACAACAGCATGCAGCCCCAGGGGCGCGCAATGAGGGCCAGCAGACCTTGCGACGCCATTAATGTCATCAATCATGCCTGTCTGCGGGGCACCTCAAACCATGGAGCACCCAAGTGCTGGATCGGGCACCATGACCCGGTGGGAAGCAACCACTTTTCCAGGACTGCACTCAGCCTCTGTGGACAGACTGGTACGCCACCCCCGTGTCCACACTCCAACACGGACAGGCCCCTCGAAGGGGTCGCTCAGGGACTTGGAATGCCCTGGTGGCACGGGCGCGAAGGAGAGGACTTTTGTTCAGCGAAGGTCAAACGGATTCGATTCAAAGGGCAATGGTGGGTCGCATGCCGTCATCCACATGGACACGGCACACATCCAGGTCAAGAATGGCGAAGCACACAGCCGTATCTCCCAGAACCGCGTCACATGTGCCTTTCCAGTGAGCGTGGTCGGTGTTGAAGTGCAGTGAGAGGAATGGGGACGGCCATCGGAGGGATGGGCCAAGGGGTGTGCAGAGAGGGAGGCCGGCCGGGCTGAGGACAACCCCCAAGAACTGTACCTCAGAATGACCGTCTCAACGGAACGGAATGGTCTATTTGCACGAAAAATGCGCCAAAATTGGGCTCCATCAGCGTGTGATGTCTGTGACCCAGCACGTGGGCTGCGCGCATTGGGTCCCTTTGACGCAGCATGTGGGGTCTGCAGTGCTGCTGCAGTGACATGGCAGTGCAGCGAAGTGCAAACCTACTGCAATGGCTGCGACGGACACGTGTTTCCCTTCGGGCCACACGACAGAAGGTGGAGGCAGTGAAGGCCATGCCGACATTGTACAATGCAACTTTCGCGGACGTCGAGGCTACGGGGCAGTCTGGGGCGGCTATCGATGTAGAGTTAGGGTATGTGCAAATGGTGAGGTCCGCTTGCCAGGGCGCAAAAAAGCGCAGCAGGAGAGAACCTGTGCAGGTCTAGTGCCTCAGGGAAACAGTGACAACTGGGAGCTGAAAATGCGACATTTGCAGAAATGAACACAAAAGCAGAGAATTGGGTGTCTGATGAGTACAACTACTTCCGCTCTGCGATGCAGTCTGTACCGACTAATCAACGTCAACAGTGTGCGTCTGTGGCGTTGTGCCCGTCCTCTCTGCTGTCTGAGGGGCTCTGGTCATTCATAGCTGTACCTAGTGACGTCTACGCAATCTGTGACTCTAAGTCGTAAGCTGTGACTCGGGAAGTGTATCTTGGAGGCGACCGACACACACGGCGCACACAGAGCAGAGACGGTGCGCGGCAGAGCCGTCCGCTTTCGCCTTCCAAACCAAAAGCTCTGCCAGACCGTCCCGGCGCCGGTAACGCGGGGGTTCTCGCCACTACGGACGATGTTCTATTGGCGCTTGGCTATTTACACTGTGACGATCTTCCCAAAGGGCGCGGCAGGTGAAGGCTGGGCCCCGAAACCCGCAGGGACCGAGTCGTCAGTGACCTGCAGCTGTCGATTGATGTAAATTGTGACAAGCTTCAGTTGGGAAGCGTTGAGGGGCTTCAGCCACTCTGCAAAGGCCTCGCGCAGCACCATGTAGATATCCACGAGGCAGAACACGACGGACTTCCGCACGTCTGCACTGCGGTGCTTGAAACCCTGTGGAAGGGAAGGTCGTGGCTCACGCAGCTACTGCCTCCTGCGTGCGGTGGTGTGTGCGGTGTGCGGTGGTGTGTGTGGTGTGCGGTGGTGTGCGCAGTGGTGTGTGCGGTGTGCAGTGGTGTGTGCGGTGTGCAGTGGTGTGTGCGGTGTGCGGTGGTGTGTGCGGTGTGCGGTGGTGTGTGCGGTGTGCGGTGGTGTGTGCAGTGTGCAGTGGTGTGTGCGGTAGCGTGTGCGGTGTGCAGTGGTGTGTGTGGTGTGCGGTGGGGTGTGCGGTGTGCGGTGTGCGGTGGGGTGTGCGGTGTGCGGTGGGGTGGAACATTTGGTAGACTTACCTGTTTCACATTACCGCCTACGAAGAGGCACTGGATTGCACCTACTCAAAGGCATCACTTCAAAGAGGAATGGGGACAAGAGGCAATAAAAATTGGTGTTTCGATAGTCGAAAGGACACTGTCAGAGCGAGAACCACTGCACATCAGCTGTTCCGCCTGTTGTCTGCATGCACACAGCACGGCATCAAGAGAGCGTAGCAGGCAATCAGGCGGGGGGGGGGGGGGCATGAAAGCTAAGTAAATCTGCCAGTTGGTACTTCCGGGTGTACGCAATGGTTTGACTTCCTATAAATAAATCATTTACATCGCTTGTTCCAAGCCACCGGGGAAAAGTAGTCTTACCAGGTGAGAGTGGGATAGTTGCCCCTCTGCTCAACAATGCTGCTTCTGCCCCTTTTGGGTCCCTCCCATGCCAGCGCCGGCGTGCTTAACCGAAACCCTTTCCCAAGACAGCTGAGTTCGGAGGGTGCTCACAACCATTAATGTGGGGAATGTAACACAGGGCCACAGGTTCCGGATCACCCAGTGCTAGCCCTCGGTGGTGCAGCATGTTCAGGCATTTCGCCATTTTTCTTTGTGTTTCGTTTGTGCAGCTTGTGCATGGGCCTCGGTAGTCATGTTCCCCCAGTGTTTGGTCCACCAAGGCCCATGGATGGGGATGAGGTAAATATGCCCTTCCGCTGTTTGTTGTACCAGGACCCTGCAGAAGGCAGTCCGAGCTTTAGGTGTGTGTTCCACGACAGCCTTGCAGTGGTGGGGCCTAAGGCTCGGGGGTGGGGGGGGGGGGGGGGTGGCATGACGCCACTGTGTGTTTTGGTCTGCAGCTGGTGGCACCAATTGGCCGATCCCCACTTACTGCCTTTCCCTGGGACACTTTCCCTCCTTAGGCGGTGGTGCCCATCGGCCTCTCACCACCCTGTGCCCTTCCTCTCCCTCTTTAGCCTATCTTTCCCTCTCTACTTCCCTTTCCTTTCCCTTGGAATGTTGTGCCAACAGTGCCCCTGGACTTTCCCTGTTTTTCTGCTCTGTGTCGGGTCCGCACAGAGGAGGGCAACTGCACTCGCCGTTGGCCAGGTGCGCCCAAGTGGGCACCCAATACCAGCGGTGGGGAACCCCTCCTTCACGGCAGCTTTTGGGCCTTGAGGATGTCCACTTGCGGGGTCAATCCCCCGACGGGGGCACATAACAATCTTCCGCCTGTCCATTCCTGCGCTCAGTCCTCCTTGTGGCAAGCACATCATGTACCCCCTATCCCCCATCTTGTGTCCGTGATGTGTGTATTGTGTCTCCATTCCCTCTTGTGGCATGGGTGCCATTCGGTGTGGTGGATGGTGGGTGGCGGAGTGTGATGGGCAGGGATGGGTTGTTCTCTCGCGTGGCATGGGTGCCATCCGGTGCGGAGGGTGGTGGTTGGCGTAGGGTGATGGGTGGGGATGTGCTGGGTAGGCGGTGCCTGTGCGGTGGTAGGGTAATGGGTGGGACTCGGGATTGTAGTAGCATTGTGATGTTCCTTGCTGTGGCAGCCTCGGGGGGGGGGGGTTACCGAGGACGTATGAGTAGAAACGATTCCCATGTCACGCCGATCATTTTGAGGTATTTATCAGGGGGAAAGAAATGTTCCGCGAATTTTACGTATGGGCCCCTTGCGGCGCCATTTCAAGCGCGTCTGGGTCAACGCATGCCTTCCGTCACGGGGGCTTCTTTTCCAACGCAACCCCCCAAACCAACTTTCACGGAGGCTCGAAACCCCGTTGTTGTGACGGGCTCCATACCTCATAGAGAGCGGCCATGAACAATGGCACCTTCTGCTGCAGCTCAGCGGGATCGACTTCGGATGCGAGTTTGCCAAGCAGTCGAATGAGTATCTGCGGACAACAGCGTTGTTCAACAGCAGTGCGGCAACAGTGGCTGCGGGGAGCAACTGCAACAGCAACAGCACAAGCACTCCTGATGTTCTCCCCTGGCGAATAGCCCCCCCCCCCCCCCGCCCTACCGCCTGGGGTGGCGGATGGGAGTTTCTAGGTCAGGGATTCGAACTTCCCCCCCCACCCACGTCTGAATGCCCCGCCCAAATCACTGGGGGCCTCACACCCCAGATGACGGTGCGTTGCCCTTTGCCCCCCGGACCCTCCAGAACATTCAAGGGCTCCACCCGCTGCGGCCATCGCAACTGTCGCCAATGCACCACTGGGAGCCCCAACGCTGGCAGGCCCCGGTTTCACGTTCCCCCTTCTCTGTTCCCAAAGCACCTCCCGCAAAGAAAGGCTCGCCACATCCGCCGCACGCGGGGACCAGATACATCACGTCTGGAGGAGCACTAGGAGGGCAGCAGGTGCACGTCAGGATGGTGGACGTCCCAAATCACGGACGGGAGAGGGGGGGCAGTTCAGGTCCTGGAAATCAACACCCATGGCGTGCGCACGGGGCTCCGGAGGGGGGGGGATACTTCATCAAGGTGAGCTAAGCTGTGAGGGGTAGGTGGACCCTTTGGTAGGCGTACCGTGTGTATCCCCCGCCACCCCAAGGGCTACTGCATTGCTCCAGAACGGGGGGGGGGGCAGACATTTTGGGGTTTTGGGGGCCCTTTTTGCATTACCCGTGACATTTTCGGCATTTTGGAGGCCGATACCCCGTTCCCCATCAAGTGAAAACAAGATAACACCTCCGGCCACACGACCCCTGCCCTTTGGGGGCCAGTGTGAGCGTGGCGGTCCCGGCCCCGACGCGTCACTACCCCCGTGGTCCCACATCCATCGGCGCATTGCTCAGTACTGCACGGCTGCGTCCACAGGCACCTGCGCGTTCTTGGGCTTCGCATTCAACTCCTCCACGACGCAGTCCAGACATGCGGACGGCTGAAGGGTCGTCACAAGCTCCAGCAGCCCCTCGTCAGCGCTGTGGCTCACCTGTGGGAGGAGGACGATGGGCAGTGGGGCGACACCACCGCGGCGTCATGCCCCTCCCTGGAGCCGCCGGCGGTGAAGGGGTGACGCTGGGCGTGCGCGCGCGCGACGCTTGTGGGCGGGATCGGGTGTGTACGGGGTGTGGCGGGTGCATGCGGGACGGCGGGGCCATGCCCTACGGCCGCACCGCTGGGGGCATGGGTTTGGGCGTGCAATGTGCTGGTCCTCACCAGCCCGTTCCACTGCTCACGTCCTTCTTAAGTTCTGGGGTGGGGGTGCCCTTTGCAGCAGCAGCAGCAGCAGGCGATGCAGGAAAAAAATCAGAAGTCGACCTTTTGGTGCTTTGGTTTCGGCAGACATTGTGGTGAACGGTTCCAATCAGAGTGTGAGATCCAATGCCGTGGACTTGAAGGCCACAGCAGTGAGCGTGTTACCCGCAGTCCCCACTGACCCCCTTGTTCGAGGCGCACCCAGGCCCCAACTCAATACGGTACGTCCACGTGCTGCTCCTGAGGCCCCACCGCTCAGAAGAGAGCTCTGCACGTGGCGATGACGAGCGCAATGGTCGTATGACCACCGAGACAAGACATCCCCCGCCACAGTCGGTGCGCAATCGCCCACACAATGTGTACCAATCACCCCCAAGTGCCTCGCTTCTGAATGCATCACCGCCTCCCAAGCCAATATGGGCAGCAGTGTCTTGGACAAAGGAAAGGTGCCTCCCGCCCCAAAAAAAGGCTGTCGGAAGGCAATGGCGTGTCGGTTGGCACTTCCGGATGCACGCACTGCTTCGGATTTTCAGGACGAAATTGTGCACATTGCGCAGGGTGGATTGCACTTTTGTGGGTAAGTGTGGAGTGTTTGTCCCACTGCTCAGGATGGCAGTGTTCTGCCCATGCCGTGCCCCTCCCTTGACAGCGTCCCCGCGTCGGATGGGCCTAGACAGGGGGCCTCCACCACCGGGTTTCGCTTCAGCAGATACCCCTGCCGGGGAAGGTGCGATCCGGATGGGGCAGCGGTACCACTGCCATAACAAGTGCTACACACTTGGAGCTGCGGTGGGTGTGATGTCCTCTGGCAAGCCTCACCAGTCTCAAGACCTGCCAACCTGGTCCTGTGGTCTAGTGGCTCGGCCCTGACCTCGTGCATCATGTCTCGGACTGTGCACCACTGCCCGTGTGCCTCTGACGCTGTGGCACAGTGTGGGACCTGCAGTACTGCCACTGCTTGTGGGTGAGCGCAGATACTCCACTGACTGCTGAGCGTAGGGCATACAGTGCCCCCGGTCAGTACCATGAAATAACATGGTGTGTGTGTGTGTGTGTGTGTACGTGTGTGTGAAGAAAGTACATGTCAGGATTCACCGCGTCTGGGTCGCCCAGGGTCAGTGGTGTCCTGCAGCCCCGAGTCCAACGCGGGGGAGCCTGCGACACCCTGCAAGGTCAGCTGCGGTGGTAGAGGGGCCCAGCGCTTCAGGAAAGCGTCAATACTGGCTATGGACACTATCCCATCCCATCCCATCCCATCCCTGACAGCGTCCACAGCACTGCTCCACACCCCCCCCCCTCCCGCCTCACTGCCCCCCCCCCCCCCCCCCAACCACCACCACCACCACCAACTCTACCACAACTTGATGCCGCCTGCCCTGCCCCGCCTCGCCCCCGCCGGGGGGGGGGGGGCTCTGTTTTAACAGTACCATTCCCCTCTAGTGCTCCTGAACGCCAAGCTCTTGCTGCTCGCAGACTTCACAGTGTACACGTGACGTCTGACGTGGGGGGCTACCTCCTTCAACGAGCTGTTGCAGCCACCCAACAGACACCGCACCAACGGGCGGATGTACGCGTTGCAGTGCTCAGGGTAATGCATCACCAGGTTCTTGATTAGCACGTTGGCCGTCACTTGGAGGATCACCTGCAGGCACAGAAAATGCGCAGGAGGCAGGGCGGAATGCGCGGCAGCATCCGTACACAATCCGCACAACAATACGGTACCCCCCGCCCACAGGCGCAGACAGCTTGTAGTCTGGACGCAACCCGTCGCAGCACAGGGCTCTGGGCAGGTGCCATTTATGAGCCCTGAGCTCTGGGGCAAGGGCAACTGAGGAAGGGAGATGCAGCGAACCCGCGCATTGGGGACTTGTGCAACCGGCACTCACTTGGTGCACACCCTCTCCCGCGTCCCATCGACAGCGGCCTGTCCGAGCAGCGCGTGGTGCTGTGTCATCGTACCGCTGTCTCGCAGCGCCACTGATTTCCGCGATGAATTCGCCCGGTGCCATCTGCCACTGAGTAAGACCTGCTCCTGCCCCACCCAGAACTCAGTGCGAACCCGCTGCATCCGGTGCACAACTCAGTGGGAATCGGCCAAATTTACGGGGGTTTACAGCCCACCCCCGCCTCCCCCCTCATTAACCAGCTTGGAACCGATCCTTCGCGAGCATGTCGGAGCCGGAGGACGCGGCATCACTTCTGAATCAAAGCGAAGGCAGGAACACACGTCGGTGTCGTCGGCGGCAATGCATTCCATGACCGGCTCCAGCAGCTGCCCGAAGTCGGTCTCCCACTGGAACGCCCCGAGCGGCATCGTCTGGGAGGCGCTGGGCACGGACGTGCAGGCCACCAGCTTCTGCAGGGCCTCCTGCTTGCGCTGTGTCTCCGTGGGCCCGCACTCGCGCAGCATGTCCAGCAGGCACTTCACCGTCACGTACATGTCTGAGGACACCCAAACGAGACAAGGGCCAACCTTCCCGCACATGCCCCGGCCCGTCAGCGCAGGATCAGCGCTGTCGAGGGTCAGTGCGCGCCCGCAGGCCCATGCACCCGCCCGCGCAATCCCGAGGACCACAGGCAGACCGGCTCCAAGTGTCGGTCGCGTCTCGTCAGGTGAAGCATCTCGCAGGAAGGTATATGTGCACGACACATGCGGGGGAGGAAAGGGGGAGGGGGGGAGAGGGAAGGGGAAAGAGAGCGAGGGAGAGAGAGAGAGAGAGAGAGAGAAATTGGGGGGCAGGAGACCGACACACACACACACGCAGGCACAAACAGACACACACACACACACACACACACACACACACACATACACGACCGGATGCACACATGCACAGGCACACGAAAAGCGGGGGCCACTGCCTTGAAGATCGGCATAGCAGCCCCTGCCCAACTGCACGGACGCTGTCTGCATGACCACTGATCAGTTCCCAGCCGTGTCGCCGCTCGCTGGGCTGCAGCTGCACAGTCCGGAGGATTGCAGGGCAATGCAAAGCAGTTCACGCCATAACCGCTGGGCGACAGGAACAATCACGGTCCCGCACATCCCAAACCGCGCCCTTTTGCACTTGTGGGTGAGGGGAACGAGGAGGGCACAGCACCGGGCTCTTTGCGGAACATCTGCGACCGGCTGTAGCTGTACCCCCGGTACATGTCCAAGTGCACCGTCGACACGGGCACTTCGTAGACGTTTGCAGTGTAGTCGGGGATGCCCTGGGGCATGGGCATGCCGTACTGCGTGGGGTCGTACGTCCGGGGCGCGGGGGGGCTGGCAATTGCTGGGGCTTGACCCCTGTGGACCGCGGGGGAGAGGGACCGATGGGGCATGGGGTCACACAAAACATAGGGCTGGCGTGTGGCGACTCCTTCTGTGCCCGCGGTACATGTGCGCGGGATTCTGGGACCATTGCGCGCACCGGGGGATGAGGCGGTGACACTTGGGCTGTAGCCGATGTACTCAATGCACCGACCCAAGTCCCGCAGCGGTCGAGGCGTGAGTCGGGGCGGGCCGACCACTACCGGGTCCGGTGGCACGGGGGCCCCTCCCGGGCGGAGGGTGTTGTCCGGAGGAGGCAGGGCCCCACCGCCACAGACCGCCCCATTGGGAGGCGCCTCGCTGCTCCAATTGCACTGTGTCCCATGTGTCCCTCCGCCTCCTCTTGGGATGTGGCGCTCCGGCTGTGACCTTCAGGCATTCTCAGGGGGGATGTTCCGACGCTTTCAGGGCGAGCGGGGGGCACCTGAAATGACCTGCCCTGACCGGACGTTGTGCCGGGGGTGCCCCACATCGATGGGGTCTTGGGGGGGGGGGGGGGCATCGAGGCTCAGCACATGTGCCGGTTCGTACCTCTTGTTCGCCCTTGTCTGGTCCGGAGGGAGCGGGGGCGGAAGTGTACCGTTGTTTTTTTTGGGGGGGGCGGGGGGGTATCTGAATGCCCCCGTGCCATTCGGAGCATTTCGACGACAAACACAAGCGGCAGTGAAATATTGGCGTGCGGCGGTGTGTCTCTTGACCGGTCGGTGACCCCAGTCGACAGCGAACGTTTGCACCGGAAGCCCGTGCTACCGGGAGGACAACGCACAAAAGCCCGACGGTCTTGTCCTGCCGCCCTTGCCAGAGCTCACCGACTTATGACTGTGTTCACCGGCCGTGCCTGTTCGGCCCCGATCCGCTTCCTGCGGAGGGCCTGAGGCGGAGACTGTCATCCCTGTGCCCCATCTTGTGCCTCTGCGGTGCCCACCGAACGTGCGTGAGGGGGGAACAGCAACGGGACACTCCGGCAGCCACGAGCCGTCATGTTGTTGTCGGCCCCCGTGTGTGGGCGGGAGGACAGCTGCCCCCCATGAGAGCGGGTGAGGCGGCGGGGGGAGTCCGGGGCCGTGCGTCAATGCCTCCCCGTTTGGCTGAGCGACAGCCCCTGGCCCCCCTCCAGACCTGGAGATAGAGTGTATCCACACTAGCACGGGATACACACTTTTTGTTTTTGGGATACACACAGGATACACACTCTAGAACCCTGGGATACACATGTGATACATGCAAACGATGAAAAATGGGGCTGGGGAGCCTGAGCTAGAAGAGGAGTCATCATCCTTTGCAGAGGGAGCTGTAAGATGCGGCTTCAAAGATAATTGCTTCATCGTGTCTGGGGAAGAGCCGCAAGGGAACGAAGGACTGGGGAAGTGAGCGCGAAGGACTATAAATGAAGAAAAGGTTGGGCTACACATTGGAAACACACTTCTAAAGCCTGGGATACAGTCGGATACAATAATTACAAGTTTTGGGATACACTCTATCTCCAGGACTGCCCCACTCCCGCCCCCCGCCCCACACGGAGTCTCTGCCGTGGTACCCTGCGTTCCTGACAGACACACGTCTTTCCCCAAAGGCCCTGCCTGACCCTTTGCCGGTTCCACACGTCCTACTGCTGCCCCGGCGCAGGACTTGGGGGTGGGTGGGGCAGGCGCATCGCGTGGCTGCAACGTCTGCGGCGTTGTTTTCCGCGGAACACGGGGGCCAACAACGACATCACGGCCCGTCGGGCGCTTTGCGGGGGTTCATGTACGCGCCTGCCCGAACGTCCCGTGTTTGTTTCCCGCTCTCACATCGGGTGAGGGGCCCCCAGTCATTGCACGGCCACTTGTGTGTGTGAGTCCGAATGCTCCAAATGAAATGGGGGGACGCCAAATGGGCCCCAACTTCAAAAATCCTTTTTTTGCCCCTGCCCCCCCACCCTCCGGACTGCCCTCCTCCCTTCACGCCGCGGGGGGTCAGGGCCCATCACTGCGACTACGCTCCCACGGGTCAGCCCTTTCCCCGAGGCGTGAACAGGCCCTCCGGCCTGGGCAGAGGGACGCCGAAAGGTCCCCGTCCGTCTGCGGGGGTGTAGAGGCGCTGGGGCGGTCGCATGCGCGCGGGACACCCACAGGCCGCCTCTTCCGGGGGGGAGAGGGCGGCACAGGCCGTGCCCGTCGCGCCGCCACACCCACGCCCTCCGTCCCGTCGGGGCCTGCACCGCACCAGCGCCGACGCGCCGCACAGACATACAGGTCCGTATCATGGGTGTCCTTCATCAGCGGCGATTGGGGCGACAAGACCCGGTCCGGGGACAGCGGCGACAGTTCCTCTGAGACGTACTCCGGGATGTCCGGGTCCGCCTCGACCTCCTCGAGCTCCAGCTGCGGCAGCCTCCGGCCGGGGCTCTCGGCAGCGGTGATCTCCTCCGGTTCCATTGGGAAAAGGTCTCCGACGGGGGCTGAGGTCGCGGAAGGCGGGGCTGCGGGAACGTCAGCGATGGGCACTGTGGACTTCACCTCAGCACTGCGTCAAGAGGGACAGGCGGCTGCAAAGACGCGGCTGTGCTACGGACTCATCGGGTGCACACACACACACACACACACACACACACACACACACACACACACACACACACACACACACACACACACACATGATGTGATGGCCCAACACACAGCCCAAGGCAGGGCATGTGCAAACAGGCCGACCATGGAAAACAGAGGGCGGGCCGTGCAAGTTGGTGAGACCCCGGGCAACCCCAGGCGCAAAAGGCGTCCAAGAGGCTACAAAGCCCGTCCGCACCACAACCCCCGCACGCCACCACCGTGGGCACCGCTGTACTGAATGCGGAAACCCAACAAATCAGGGCACAAGATCGCCCCGACCGTCCGTCCCCGTGCCGGTGACCCACAGTACCACCGCAGAAGCCACAGTCCGAAGGGCTGTGGTACAGTGCTACGGCCCCCAAACGTGGGAGCCAGGGGCCACATCATCGAGCGCCAGGCCCTTCCCTCCCGCCCAACACCCGGCGGACAAGCCCGTCTCATGCCAGGTACACACCTGCTCACCGGCGGGGCATTGTGTGGGACGGAGGCGGGCTGTTGCGGGCCTGGGCCCTTGGCTGCCTCGGACCCTTCGGGGCAGGCGCTGTGCAGGGGAGGCTCACTGAAGGCACGGGCCTCAGTGATGGGACCGGCGTCGCTGAGGGAACAGGCCAGCGGGGCGTCCTGAGGACCCGGGCTGCTGAGGCTGGGGATATGCGCCTGCGGAGACAGTCGCGTGGGTGGGGGGTAGGTGAGGGGGGGGGGGGGTGTTGCTTTGCCTTCGCCCTGTTGCTGCGATGCTTCTGCCATACCTTGACAATGCCTCTGCTATACGCCTACCCCACGTCAGGCTCGGAGCTCTCAGACCACCGCTGAGCCTGTCCAAGACAGGCGCAGTGAAGCCTGTGACGCACACACACACACACACACACACACACACACACACACACAAACACACGATCAACGTAGTAAAACAGGCAGCAGGAAGGCCTGAGCACAATTCTCGTCGGGTGCAGCGGTTCATCACTGTGACAAAACACGGCACTAGGCGCCTTTCTGGATGAAATAGCAGTGGGGTCAGTAGCTCCAGTGTGCCCGCAGGTAGACTCCTTGGTGCAGCACCTGATGAGCGCAAACTGTAGTTGGGCATGGTCAGTGCCTCCCTGCCCCCACCACTGTACCTCCATCGAAAGGACCAGACGGTAGGACAACCACAGCGTTTCATGGGGTCAGTCATCACAAGGCAAACAGGTACAGGAGGAGGGGGGACCGTGAACTTTGTTCTGGCATTGGGCGCCCCGTCACCGGGGTGGTACACACACACGCATACCGTCATGGATCATTCCCCAGGGCACGCAGGCATCCAACATCCGTGTCCCATACACGCGTCACCTCCAGGCCCCTGGAGCATCAGCCAGTCGTCAGCTGCTGTACGCCTCACCGTCCCAGTACACATGTTTTTCTAGCCAGAGGAGCAGCTGTCGCGCCACTTTACCCCATGTGCATGGCAGCACATGGGACAGGTGATGCGCTGCACACACACACACACACACACACACACACACACGTTGCGAAGACTCAGAAACACGCCCTGAAGCCAAGAGTGCAGGCAAGGACGTGCGCTGGACATCTGGACTTCTCGTCAGGCCAAACAGAAAGTGGACATGAAGGACATGCAGGCAGTCAGGTAGGCGGGGTGCCTTTCTGCAGTGCTGAGTGAAACGGCTGGCGGTCAGATGAACCCTGACGATGAAGAAGAACGTCTCTCATGTCAGCCTGTGGCAGCAAACCTAACCTAACCCAGACCACAGGCCTGCAGAAGGATGTAATTATCGAGACCAGCACCCGAACCAGCCCGCTGCCGTCGCCGTGCACCACTTCAGAGGAGGGGAAGCCAGCCTGTGTCGCACACACACACGCACACGCACACACACACACCACCTCAATTCATCGTCCTGACCGGAGGCCCTACCTGCTGGGAAGGGGGGGGGGGGGTATAAAGCAGTCCAGGCTGTGTGAACACCCCGGCTTCAACATCCAGTGCCACGGTTCAACAGGTTGACCGTCCCGTGAATTTCGGTTTCTAGGTTGGGTGGCCGGGGGCATCCATTGCACCGGGAAACCCCATGGCATCAAATGACGAGGACATACATTGCCTTTCCCAAAGAAGAAAGGGTTATGCGCGATTGTGTAGCACTGCAGCGCAAATGGACCATCGCCTTTCCCATTCCAAACAAGCTGTTGACAGACGGATTGGATCTAATACGTATTCAATTGTGTATCAGACCTGCACCGGTCAGCTATCGTGCCCCGATTCGAGTGCGACAGAGGGGCAATGGGAAAAAGGACATATGACTGCGGTCCCCGGCTGAGAGCGTCTAGGGCGAGCCTGGGGCGTCCGCTGCAGGATGGCGCGTGATCCGACACAATGAAGACAAGAGCGACCATAGCCCAGCACACCTCAAGCGAGACTTTGGGCGGGGAATTGGGGCCGTTGGTGAAAGAGGATGCCGGAGACGAAAGTGACGCAGCTGCCAGCGCAGGAGGGACGAAATGGGACCTGCACAGTGCACATTTGTGGAGGGACTCGGGGAGTGTCGGCCTGAAAAGGCTGCAAAGAAGTGTAACGGATTCACCGTCTTGTACAGCGTGGCAGAGTGACACTCTGGCACACCCTTACACGATCTTACACGGTGTTACACGGTCTTACACGGTCTTAATGATACTGTTGCACACCCTTACACAGTCTCACACACGCCTGCACAGCCTTACGCAGTATTACGCAGTCTTACACTGCCCCAACCGATGCTCCTTCTTCTGCGTCATCGGGGCTGCTAACACGGACGGTCCAGATCTTTATCCGAAACCAGGGAGCGCAAACCCGTACACCCAAATGGTGGGCTACGTGTGCCGGAGGTTTCGAAATCGGACCACCTCATGAACCACAAAATGCGGCTCAGGGCTTCGACACGGCCGCAGGAGGGGGCAGCGGGTTGCCCTCCCCCTAGTCTGCCAACACCCCTCTCCATACCTCTTGCGATGCTTCGCCAGATCTTCAGCGATTCCAGGCACAACAGGCGTCATCCTGGGCAAAACAACAAGAGGTCATGCCCAGGGCACGACGGGCTTCTGGATCCTCACCACCACCACTGCGCAGCGGGTCCCGAGCAGGGGCTCAAGGCCTTTGCTCGGTCGCTCTCAGGCCTGGGGGTTGGGTGCGGTTGTTGACCCGAAGTGTTGAGCCAAAGGATTGTCGTGCGGCCACAATTGTGCACGAAGCATCCGGAGAATGCGGGGGCTGCGAGGCCCTATTCGAACGCCCTCAATGTTTTTCACTGGGATCTCACTAGATCAGAGAAGTACAGCGGCCCTGCACGTGCCCTTTTAGGTGCCGTGTGCGGCAAGGCTTTCCGAAGGCCACATCACTACCGTATCCTCCTCCTTTTCACTTGGCGCATTGATCCAGGCCCCAATGCCCTGCACGGTGCTCCATGATGATTGCGGCCGCCTGCGCCCGCGGAATTGGCAGCACCCATGCGTATAGGTGCAGCCCTACGCGCGCGTAGGTGCAGCCACATGGGTAGCTGCAGCCAGTTGTGTCCGTGCCCATACGTGGTCGCAGTCATACGCACGGGCGCGACCATGTGTAAACGCGCATGTGTGTGTGTGCAGCCGTATGTCCTGGCGCAGCCCTGTGTACAGGTGTAGCCCGATCTATGGGCGTGGCCACACATCCGCACGCAGCCCTATGTACAGCTTCAGCTCCATGTAGCCCTCGGGATGGGTGCCGCCATGTGTACGGGTGCAGCCATAGCGCCCGGGCCCGCCGACCGTGGCTTGAGTGCGCATACGTGGACGGGTCCGGAAAAGGTTGGGCCATGACCCGGGCATCCCAATGGGCACGGGGGCTTGTCCCGGGCGGGGAAGGGGGCTGCGTGGAGCGGACTGCCAGCCCTCAGCTACACGAGGGGCCCTCTGTTAAGCGCTGCTCTCTTTTTGGCGGACAGCGAGGTGCTGGTGTATAGCGAAGCCTGGACCCCATCCAAAAGAAGGGGATGCTGTGACTTGTCAATGCACCGATGGATGAATGGCTAAAGGGTTTGACGGTGGGACATTCATGTTCTCCATTGCTGCCAACCATTTGCCCCCCAAAACGAAGACAGATGATTCCCAGGAGAACCGATTCTCAGGCAAACAGCTCCATAGAGGACCAGCGCCTGACACACTACAAGTATTCGGTGGGGGGCATACCCCCTGTTCCAGAGTTGCCACTAGTGTCTGGCCAAGTCCGCGGGCGGTTGCTCCCGCAAGTCCGCGGGCTGCGGCCGCAAACCTGCGCGCTTTGCACACGGCTGCACGTCCAAGTGTGGCGGCACCCGTGACTAGGGGAGTATTCCTTCGGGGGGCTGCAGCCGTAGGTAGGGCCGCACGCGACCCGTACACATGGGAAGGGGGGGGAATACATAGGGCCGCACGCATACACGGAGGTGACGACCGGCGGGGCTGGAGATGGCACGGCACCACAACACTCACCTGTCACGGAGTTCATGGAACTCACTGGCGGGGAGGAGGGCGGCCTGGGCCACGAACACGGTTGGGTTCAGGGTGTACACGGAGTGCAACGCTGTGTTGCAGATGCGCTCCAGCTCGTGACATCGCTTCGAAGACGTGGCGACGCTCAGGAACTTTTGGATGGCCATCTTCATGGCTGCAGCACATGAGGTCACGGCGAGGCTGAGCATTACAGGGCTGTGAGCTCACCGCCACCAGCCGTCACCAAATCCTAATTGGACCCCGGGCAAACAGGGAACATGGGGAAACCGGTACAGCGGGGCGGTCCGGGATCCCTGACCTGGGCTGGAAATGGGGGGAAACGGGGGGAGAATGGTTCGGGAATGGGTTGGAAATGGGTGGAAGCGGGTGGAAACGGGGAACTTCTCAGGGGAGATTAGAAAAAACATAGGAAATGACACTGCCTCTCCACCCTCTCCCCTGCTCACGGCCCAGGTCAAAGAAACCGCCCGTCAGATGGGGATCCTGTGCGCAGACAACGCCGTGCGTGCACGCACACGCGCAGGTACTGTACCACAAGCTGACGGTTGATGGTCATGTACATTTCCAGCGCCAACAGCCGACAGCGTATCAGCCCTTGGGCATTTGGCGTGATCTGGGGCACTGAGCTGGGATGGGGGGGGGGACCAGGGTTGGGGGGGGGGGGGGGCGAAGGTGAAGTACGTTCGTGGGTGTGTTGTGGGGGCCGGGGTCAAGCATAAAGGCGGAGTGCATGTGCCAGTCACGGTACTTATGGTTTGACGCACTTGGCTGTGTTTTGTGGAAGGCGGGGAGAGGGGCTCATTTGGAAAGGTGCCAATCATTTTAGGACACATGCAAGTGATTTTGTAGCATTTTGTCGATGGTGCAGCTCATTTAGAAGACGGTGCAGGTCATTTTTGAGAGGGTGCAGGGCATTTTCAAAGGTGCAAATCGTTTTAGAAAAACAGTGCCGCCCAGCCCCACCCCACCCCCCCCACAAAACACAACCAAGTGTGTCGAACGGTCAGTACGTACTGTGCTCCACCCCCATGGTACGGGAGGCAGGGGAATACAACGTCACACGCACGGAATTACCCAGTCTTGGACTGCAGCCTCTCCCCCCGAAAAGCAATTAACCAAATACGGCAGGTGATAGATGATTGACAGGGGCATGCACATGAAATGGGAAGCAGAAAAGTGGAACGGGTGTCCACTCCTCATGCACAGCAAGGAGCGTATACGCAGGCGAGACCCGATGCCACCATACCAAACTCTCTCCATTCCACACTCCTTCCATACCTGGGGGATGAGATAAATAGTCTTGGCAATTTTTCAAAATCCCAATGAGGTATTCCGTACAAAGGCATTTTGCTTTCTGGTTGTTCACATCCAAGGCCTAAAACATGATAAACATGGCATGTGCACACCTCCCTGGCACAACCTTTGCAACACTCACTCACTCATTCACGCACTCACACACACACACACACACACATACACACACTGAGAACCGCAAACAAGAACAGAGCAAGAAAAGCGGTGAAAGAAAACTCCTCAGGAGCCGCAGAGCAGCCCTAGACGTCTTTTGGTCTGTTGATAGAAGATGAGCATGTGCAGTTCTCGACAGTGGGTTCGGTGTGATACAGATTGATCCCTGTGCCTTCACCTGAGTCACCAAAAAGTTCTGCACTAATCAACAGACCAAGTTGAATCCATGGAGGAGTTCATGTTCTTGACAACGGCGACATGGAACAGCAGGAGGAGAAACCGAGCGCCGGATGCACAACACGACCTTCTTGACACTATGATGAAGGTCTTAACAACTACTAAGTTCCTGAGGCACCCGTTGAATGGTTCAATGACGTGCGCATGTACGCCTAATGCGACTCGGCCGAAGATGCATGTTTTGCTTCCGCCACATGCAGCACCAGTTTATCCAAGCCAGAGTTTGACGTGTGACTATCTCTTTCCATTCTTTGGAGTTGCGTGGGTAGTCACTGTGAACCATGCTGCTGAACAGAATCACGTAGTTCCCCGTCACCAAGTAGTGTCCATGGCCATAGTTTATGCCTTTCAGTGATGGCTGGTGCACATGTTGAGGATCCCATTCATCGTGGCCATTGCTCCCCTTTTGAGTGACCCACTGGTAGAATTGAATCCTTGTTCATTGTTGGCAGAGAGCAGAGGTTTCATTCCATCAGAATTGCAATATCAGTAGCCAAGGGTTTCAGGGCTTGGCTTCAGTATCAGAGGTAAGAGCTGGATAAAGGGAACAGTCCAATATTTTTTACCGCCAAAGAAAGGCCGGTTTGTCACGCATAAATGTGGTCTGCCAACCAGATGCTGAAGCCTCACCCCCAAATCGGGACTCAAAGCTGAAAAACTTTTCGCTTCCGCTGGTGGTACTGGACGGCAGTCGGCTGTAGTCGGCTGATCACCAACGGTTGACCGACTGCAACCAACAGCAGTTGGTGGGCCCGCGGTCCACCGCAACTCCAGGGAGGGGCGTCCTTTGAGCCTGTTTCCCAGAATCCCCCCCCCCTCTAATTAGGCCCCAAGGGCCGGGCCCACCGGCCAAGCACCGCAGGACGTCTGAAATTGCTGAAACACGTGATTTTACACATAAATTTTGGCATATCCGGTTCCTTTTTTTTTGGCACTGGGGAAATTTAAGGTCTGGCCCTTCGAGCCTGTTTTCCAGACCCCCCCTCCCCTAATTCACACCGGCTCGAAGGACCCCCCTCCCCAGAGTTGCAATGGACCGCGGGCCGTGGCAAGCTGACGGCGGTTGGTGGGTAATGGGGGGGGGGGGGGGCGCGCTGTTGCCGGTATCTGCTGGCACTTGGGCTGCAAACTGCGGGCCCGGGGGGGGGGGGGGCGTCCCGGAAAGGGGTTCCTTCGCAAGGAAAAAGATTCCTTCGCAAGGAAAAAGATTCCTTCACAAGGAAAAAGACACTTGGTTCCTTGCGGATGGGCCTGACCTCTGCACACTACACGTGGGTTTGTTCGCAAATGTACAGCGGCGATCACGGATGCATGCCAGACTTTGGGAGCAAAGACCATGGCCTCTCAGGCACAAAGATGCAGAGGCATGACGAGCACCGATGCCCGTAGCCTCTCTGCCACGCTTGCACTTGTAGCACCTTTGCTGATCAGGTCTTCAGACCCTGTTCCTCTCCGCCGTCCCTCCCTTCCTACCAACTTCCTTCTCATGCTGGTGGGAAGTTCTGGGTGCAAGAATATGGCGCTATCCTCGTACCCCTGGTCCAGGCAGTGCCTCACGTGAAGGTGGTGCATGGTGCGTCCTGGGAGGGCAATCAGTCTGCTGTGCAGCATACGCCTCTTTGTTTCAAGGCGGGTGTAATGCCTGGACCACTGCCACATGGTGCACTGGCAAGCAAAGCTGTGCAGAACCGTAGGCGTCCACCGCACTACTGCCCTGCTGTGACTGTCTGTGACAGAATGCCGCCCATGGCATAGGGATGGCGGGAGGTGCAAACCACAGCACACAACACAAACAGTCCCTGCAGCATGCACACGGTGCTCAAACGACAGCCAGACCGCACTATACCTTGATCAAAATGGGTATCAGCCCCGACAGTGGCTGAAAATATTGGGACAAGACCTCCGTCACCTCCTGTGCCAACCGGCGGACCTGTTCCTTTGCATCGAGGTGCTTGAGGAACAGCTGTGGGGCAAAAGCGACATGCGTGGGCACATACCCAGCGGTGACGGACCTGCAACTTGTGGGGACCGGCGGGGGGGGGGGGGGGGGCGAAGAAGGAATCGCTGGTGCAATTGGATGCGGTGCAGGCGGCGGTTTGTGGTCGACAGTGACGGAATGAGTTGGTTTCACGGGTGGTTGCAGCACTGACCATCCGGCCAGCGTTGACGAGGACGATGCCACCCGATGCAACAGACAGCTCCCTCCAATCGTTTCGAAAACGAAACCTCACATGATGTTTGTGCGTCTGGCCAGGGGTCTGTGAGGAATTCGGCAGCAGTCCGGGGGTGTCTCTTGACGTCACTCACACATCCATTTCTCGTGCACATCTGGATCCAAGTCTCTGTGGGCTGCGTGTGCAGCGTTCCTCGCTTCCTTTTTGGTGACATCTACAGCAGCGACGTGCCTCCGAGGAGTTCAACAATCCAGTCCGCTGCTCGTGACAGGGTACTGGTTCAAGAATGTGAGACGGTGGAGCACCTCACCGATTATGCCACGTGAAGGCCAGTGGGTGTGTACACGTCAATTGCAATGCACCGATGTTGTCTATGGGGCAACCCAGATCTCTAAAACTTACCGGTCGATGCACTGAGTTGTGGGGCCTGTTCTGGGGGTGGGGCGACGACGGTGAGGCTGTGGCCGGAGTTGTGGCCCCAGATGCTCGAAGAGGCGCGGAGGTCACAGACGTGCGGGTGGCCACGCAAATGTACGTGCAAAGCAACGCACCCGTGCAAAGAGCTGCTCAAGGAACGGCTCCAGTTCTGATGCATACAATTTGACAAGTTCGATCAGCGAACGCATCGCTGACAGGACCACTTTGTAATGGGGGTCTTTGAGATGCTCGAGATGTGCAGAGACGATCTGCGGAGGCAAGGCATTGAGGGCACTGGAAGCGTCTATTGTATGCCTCTTTTTGAGCAGCCGAAGAGGCATGCATGCCCCCCCCCGCCCACGTAGACAAGGTGAGGCAGGGCGTGTTCTGTGGTTTGGCTATGGGGAGGGTGCCTCCTGCGGTTTGTAGGTAGGAAGGATCAATATGGTTCTTCTATTGGAGGAGACCCGTCGTGATATTTGTATAGAACAGCATACCGTGTATGGTACCATGTATGGTACGTGTGGTTTGTGCACTGCTGGGTACCGTCGGGCCATAGCAGAGTGCGCGCGACTGCCTGGTGCCAGGGGTATACTGAGTTGATTGGTGCGGGGTTGGCTGGACGGACGGTCAAGTGGGTTGGAAGAAGAGGTGTGCGGTGGGAGGGAGGGTGGGTGGGTACGGATGATGAGGGGGGAAGAACGCATGGACGTATGCATGCACCTACATGCCTATGGATGGCTGGCTGGTTGCATGCATGCATGCATGTACGGGTGCTTGCACGGATGCAAGGATGGGGGGGTGGATGGATGCATGCATGGTGGGTGAAAAGGGGGGCCACAAAGGGGTCAGGTATGCCATTTTGCAATGGGCTCCAACTGCGCCTGCCACATCACGGCCTTCATCGCCGACAGTCTGAACGTACAGTGCCCATCACACTGCGCCACACGAATGTCTGAGCCTTGCCGCGAACCTCTCACAGCAACCGGACGGATGGTATCAGGAATGGAGTCCTTGCGCTTGTACCATTCGTGGATGGAAATGGGGGTGGGGGGTTGGCATGATGTACCAGAACGCGGCACTTGGCAGGTGGGGATGACGGTGGATGTGCCCCAGATGTCCCACCAGGTGTTCAGTCCTGTTGGGTTCAGGGTCAGGGGTTGGCTGCCGGCGGGTATGCACATGCACATCTTCTGCGGGGGGCAAACCGCACATGCTGGCGCCTTACAAACATGTGTTGGACGTTTGTGCGGCACGCCGTCATTGACACGTTGTTCCTTCCAGGCCCTTCGGTATCGATACAAATCATGGCCCCTGTCAATGGCGCCCTTCTCCAACTCCCGCCACCCCAGTTTTCAGGGGCCCTATAGCCCCCCAACACACCCATCACCTCCCCAAAGGTGTTGTGCCCTTTGGTCCCCCCTGTCTAACAAGGAAGTAGCGTCACAACCTGGTCTAGCATGTCCTTGTGACCTGGAGGCTGTGTTGCCCTGGCCAATATCTCCCCCAGTGGGCTCAGCTTCAGGCTCCCCTAGCCCCCCCATCAGGGCCTGCGAGCACCAGGCACACACCACCTCTCCAAGGTGCCCACACTCACACTTGGTGAAGGGGATCAGAGGACGAAACCGTAGAAGCGCACCGTCAGTGAGGGCGAGAGTACGCGGGCACGGCACTGATCACCAAAAACAAACTCATCAGGCCATTGAAGACAAAAAGTAGGGAAGGTCCTTTCTGCAACAGGAGTACATTCTGAGGAAGCACACACATCACAGGCACTGCTGGTCACAACTGGCACCTCTAACTGATTGGCCCTGATCTGCCTGGGGTTGTGAGGTTGAGACTAATTGCCTGCAGCGCTACTTACATGTCCACTCGTATCGCGGCGCAAATCTCTGGAGACGGGTGTACTCACCTGCTCACACACACACACACACACACACACACACATCCTCCCACTGTGTGTGCTGTCTTGTTGTGGGTGCTGTGTCAGTGGTTGTACCCGTCATGCCCCGTCAATAGCCACGAAGGCCAGAGGGACGATTCGGGTTCTCATGTGGGGCACTCGCCCCGTGTCTGTGTGCGTGTGCTGTCTTTTGGTGGGTGTTGTGTCAGTGGTTGAGTCACCGGGCTCGTGCCGTGAAGGCGCCAGTTCGATTCCCACTACCTACATGGCCCCTCCGCCGAAGCGAAGGATGAGAAGGCGCAGCGAAGGCGCAGTTGCCGCGAGCGGCTGATGGAGCAAGTTGCGGAGCGCACTGCTGCAGGGGGCGGTGGTGTAGTATTTTTGCAAGGTATCGGGGGGGGGGTGTTAGGGGCAGGCCAAAAAAAACAGCGAGGCGCACCTACCGCGGTCGGCAGTGCCGGTGGCGTAGCGCGCTGCTCTTGGGGGCGGTGGTGAGTGTTGACGATAGGAGGGTTTGAACCTCCGACGCTGGCGTACCAGCCTATATTGTTGACAACTGGACCAATCCAAGCCTCTTGCGCAGTTTAGCATGTTGGACAGCCATGGGACCGTGTGTGGTGGTGTGGTGGTGTGTGGTGCATCACGGTGTCAATCTCTAGAGACAGGTGTACCCACCTGCTCACACACACACACATCCTCCCACTGTGGACACACGTGGTCAGGGTGGCGCACTGTGGTGGCATGGGAGTGTAAGAGGTTCCATTCATAGCACCAATGTCCTGAAATCCCATTCGGAGACAGGGAAGGAGGGAGAAACCAGCTGTTGTACTTGTCCCCCGCCCAGTGTGCCTTACGACGTATCCAGGCGGCGCAAAACGTTAGGTGACAGCAGTGGGGCATAGGGAGGTGAAGGAGGAGGGAGTACATGAATCGCACTGTTTGTGCCGGGGTGTTGGGGCTCGTGGCCAGCGCCCACACACACACACGGGCATTATGACGGTGTCTGCCACTCACCAACCCTACGGTCTGCTCGGCCTTGTAACCGGACAGCCAAGGCTTGGGACCAGTGCTGTATAGGGACGGATGAGCTGGCCTAGCCTGCAATCCCCGCCTGTGTGAGCCCCGGTCCCAATCCAATCCAATATCCCCCCACCAGCATCACCTGCTGTGGGATGCATATGCTCAGGGTGGGCCCCCACAGGGCTGCCTTCGGTGCCCACGATGGGCGGCCCTCGCCTCCCGCGGGCGGGTGGGGGGAGTGTCGGCGGCGGGGGAAGCGTCCGAGGCACCCCTAGGGGATGAGCCACCCCAGCCGCGGTGGGGGCCACGACATCACCAGCAGGATGGCACACGTTTCGCCCTTCGCGAACGTGGTCCACACCGCCGTGTAGCACGAAAGGTACTCGAGCCCCCGGTGCAAGACGATCGGAGTGATCTCTTTGGAGACCCCAGCTGCGCTGAGAGCGCGTTGCGGAGAGCCGCTGCTGTCATGGTCTCTGGGTTCATGCCGGAGAGTTTCAGCACTAGGTGCTGGGCCGCCAGCAAGCCCACTTAGGCCTCGCGTGGTTGGCGCGGCCGCCCACGGGGAGAGGGAATGAGGGGTCAGAGCTGCCCACGGCACGGGTGCCACGGCTAGCGGCACCGGCTGTGCCGGTTGCGGGGGCCATGGTACAGGGAAGGACCCCAAGTGGGTCGCATGTCCTGCGGAGTACTAGGGCAGGCGTGGCTGCGAGGGGGGCTGGTATGCTGCCGCCGGGGCAGACGACCCCAGAACCTGTTTGGGTTGCCACCAACACCCAGGCCGGCAGGGAGGAGATGTAGGTCTGTGATGGCCGGCATGACTGCTTGCAGGTCTTCGGTCCGGGCAGCTGTGGCAACTGCCGCGACAACCGGTTTGTGACTTGTAGCAAAGCCAACCAGCCGTCCGGGGGCACGTCCGCAGCACACAAAATGGAGGTGGCCACGGTCGTATAGGGCGCCGTGTTGGGGAGGGCCTCCACTGCCTTCCAAAGGCGCCGGGCCAACTGCTCGCGTGCCAAGTCGGCGAGCACCAAGTAGTCCCTCAGCTCCAGCCAGTTCCCTCAATCATTGAGCGCCACCGCTACTGTGGGTCCCTCCGCCCCCCACAGCGCCACATTGCTGATGTACTACAGATGACAGCAGATGACAGAGGAGTGATCCTCGGCGACGGCATCCCCTAGGAAGCGGCGCCAAAGCAGCCGCCACAGCACCCGGCACTGCAAGCCCCGGTGCCCCGCAAGGCACCTGCAGCCCCGTCACCGTCCCAGGCAGGCCCCACGCTCAGGGCACCGTTGATTGCCCTGGCGTGTGACGTCTCCAACGTCGCGTTACTCGAGCGCCTCGCCGGGCCGCAAGCGGCGTCAGATGGCCGCGCACCGGGGGCCATGCTGAGTGGCGGGGGCCAGGCCCCAGGGCCTCAACACAGGGTCCCGCAACAGCACGGCCAGTGGCAGCCGGCCGCAGCCCAGGGGCCCCACCTGCCGCCCCAGGCCCACTACCCACAGCCCCCCGCGCTTTACTCGCAGCCAGCCCAAGCCCCATGGCCGCAGCACGGGGGGCCGCCACCGCAGAACTAGTGGCAGCCGACCATGGCCCAGGCGCCCCACCAGCCGCCCTAGACTCACTACCCCCAGGCCCTCGCGCACTCCCAGCGCGCCAGGCCCAGCGCACACCACCCGTAGCCAGTGCGCTACCCCCAGCCAACGCAACTACCCCCAGCCAACGTACCCGCCCCCCCAGCACCCGCACCTGCACCCCGTGCGTGCCTTACAGGTACGGGTGTGCAGGGGTGTAGGGGGGGGTGTGGGGGGGGGGGGGGGCTTCGTGCCGACTATCCCACCAACACAAAGGGCCCGCACACGCCCATCCCCAAGGCCCCGCGCAGACCTTCTCAAAGTGCGCCCGGACCTCGAACATGCGGGGGGTGGTCACCATCAGCGCAACAGTGTCGAAGTACTTCACGCGGTTCGACCAAAGGGAATCGTTCACCAGGGCCAAGATAACGGCAATATCCTCGTGGATGGCGGTGGGGACGGCGGGGGCCCGAGGGGCGGCGGTGACCGGGGCCGGCGGGGCGGCCTCGCTGGCCCTCTCTACGTCCGTGTGGAGGGGGCTGGATCTGTCAGCCCCCACGGAGGGGGCCAGAGGCGAGGCGGGCCAGCGCCCTCCGCTCGATGAGACAGAGGCAGTGGACCCAAAGGATCCGTTAGTCACGTGCGTGTGCGGGGCGCCGTTCAGCGCGGGGGACGGGGTGTGCGGGCTTCTGCCGGGGTCGGCTCTGCGGATGTTTGTGGGGACCGATGCAACGGGACCCGGACCACCACACCCTCAACAGAAGCACCGGAACGCGCACCACAGACACAGTGCCACGGGGGGCAGGGCAGACCGCTGCGGCGTACACAGCCCCAGCGCCGGGACACCGGCCATAGTACACGGTCCCCAACCCGCCGTTATGGAACGCCCCTCCGCTGGGGGGTCGCGGCCCGGATGCCTCGGCGCTCCCGCAGTTCTGCTTGACTGAGTCAGGACCAGACATGGGGCAGTGTGTGCGTGTTGGTTGATCTTGTGGGCTCAGGACACCGCCTCACGTTGCACTGGTGCCGTCACATGGCCCCAGTCATTCCCGGACAGTGGGCGCTCTCCACGACTAATGATGCGGCGGGCGTACCACACAGACCCAGAGGCTGTGCCGCGTCAACGAACGGTACCCATGAATGGCGCGCTACAGTCCCACGCATTGTGCCCGTGGCGTTGCTCGTGGAGTGTGCTCCCCAACCACCAGAGGGGGGGGGGGGGTTGGCACAGGGCCTCGGTATCTGATTGTTTACCTTTGGCGGCGCCTATTGGCCTCTCGCCACTGCACATTCTGACCCTCTGTGGGCCCGAACGTGTTTTGGTTGTACCGGGGGGGGAGGGGGGTGATTGAGGCTTTACGGGCCATTGAGCATTGGAGTGGTCATGCTGCCACCAAACAATGACCCCATTCTGTCCCAATCCCCGCTGAGGCGGTCCGACAGTCACAAGCTTTCAGCCCCTTGGCTCACCAGTGCTCCATCCACAAAGGCGGTATGATCGTGAGGTACGATCAGGCTACTGCTTAGGGACCCCCCCCCCCTTCTTTTGGGCCCTGGACAGCCCCGCCGACCCCCCCCCCCCTGTGAGACATTCCGTTGGGTTGCTTTTTCTTCACAGGCCCTGGACAGTCACCCAGTTCTTCCCTTCGCGTGCTGCGTCGGGTCGCTGTGTTCTGACGGCCGCTGCGGCCGGTGTTCTTTGTGGTGTCATTTCCGGGATAGCAGAGCCCAGTAGTTAGCGTACTGGGGGTTGTGCTGCTTGTTGCGGGGGTCGTTTTACTTTTTTTGCTGCCCACTCCTCTCCACACGCAGGTCGTCCACCACCGTGTGCGTGAGTGCGCGCCACTCCTCCGCGTGTTGTCCCCCCCGGACCCACATCTGAAAATTTTTGCTCAGGGGAAAAACGAAATTCATTAAAGAGGCCGGAAATTTGGGACCAATTTCAGGTACACAATTTTTTCTTCGGCCTCTAACCCACCCAACCACTCCCCAGGGGGAGGCTGTCCGCCACACCAAGCAATGGGCTGGGGACGACGTGTACATCCCGTTTGTGCGATGACCAGTGCCATTCCATGGGATGGCCCCCAGGGTTTCGTGTCATTTGCGTGCTTCTTCTTGATCCAATGCACATGAACGGCCCTGAGGCTCGAAGTGTTTCAACTTTCCACGGGATGCTTCGCGGCATTTGTAGGCGCCGTTTTGCTCACAGACCGGCCCGGCAGCGGGGGGGCCTGCGAAGGAGGTGGCTGATCTGCAGTGCCCGGAGAGCGGAGGGCAATGAGGATAACATACTCGCAGTCCATGTTCGGCGTGGGTGCAGCGGGGGCCTTCGCGACGGCGTTGGGGCCGTCGTGCGGTTCCTGCAGGAGCCGGACCCGCGACCCTTGACCACGGACATGAGCCCCCCATGTGTGCGTGCACATGACGAACAGGGCCCAGACGCGTGCCACAAGGCACGTGCCCGGCTTAGTCACAGGGCGGAATGCAAAGGGCTATTGGGCACTCAGCCCATTGCCCACACCCCACACCGGCCCCTTCGGCGGCCGTGCCAGGACCCGTGCCCCAGCCACCTACAGGGCACGGCAGGGGGGCAGAGGGGCCCCGACATTCATGAGTCACAATGATCCCCATGACGTGCTCATCATCTTAAGGTACTTTGAGGGACGTGTCATGGGGGGGGAGGGGGAACTTGTTCCAACGATTTCCCGTCCGGTTTCGGCCCAGTGCTGGTCCTCAGAAAGGCCGGCATGCAGGCGCAGCCGGCGCGGAGGTCCATCGCCCCCCACCCCCTCTCCATGCCCCTGCGCTTCTTGTGCGGCGGAGACCTGAGACAATCCGTCTCATGAGACGCAGCGGGGGTGTACCCAGCCCTTCCCTCATCCGGCGAGCTCCGGCTTTCCACGACCAGCACAGAGCTCGGCACAGCCCCCGTGAGTGGCAATCTGGTCGGGAGGCGGAGGTACGGAGGCAACCCTACGGCAACCCATTGGAGTTGCCAGGGGATTGGGGACCACAGAGGCAAGGCCACGGGGGCTGCGGTTGATGCTTGTGCTTCCAATGCGGTCCCTGGCGTTGTTGCCGTCTGCCGTGGCTCGCCTTCTTTCAATCAGCAAAAGCACTGAAAGAGGCTTCGGACGCGTTGGGAGTGCGGGGATGGGGGGGGGGGGGGGCATGACGCCTGCATGTCTGAAGCGGCGGGGCCTATCGGCATCTCGCCACTTACCCTTCTCCTTGCCTTGGACCTCTTCCCGTACGCGGCGGTGCCCATTGGCCTCTCACCCTCCCTACAATCCCTTCCTTTCCCTTGGTAGACGGAGCCCCCGCCATGCACAGTTGTGGGCACAGTGTTGGGGTTCCGTTGCGTGGGGTTTGCAAGCCTGCAGTTGGGTTCTGTTTGCTGTACCTGCCAAACACAGGGGCTCCATCATGGCAATTTGCTTGTGATGTTGCTGGCACCCCTTTGCACAACGACCAACAGCCACGCCCGCGTCAAACATCCCCCCCAAGTCGTCCCCATTCGACACTGTGCAGTTCGGTGCCCTGTTCCCTCCCTTTGGCCCCTGATTGCCTGATCCCTCACCCTCCCATCATCACCGACCGCCTGTGCCACACCGCCGCGGCACACCTGATGGGAGGACCGTGCCGTGTGGCTCCCAGAGGGGGCACGGGCTGCGTGGGCCGTGGCGGTCAGCGGCACGGAGGCAATTCTGGAGGGCGATGCGTGCCCGTCTCTGCTCATGGCCCCGATGCTGTTCGCTGAGGAGGAGGTGGGCAAAGTGCGCGCGGCACAAAACGGGCGTGCGCATATCGATGCGTGCGGTCATGACAACGCATCTGAATGACATGGAGTCCCCCCACCCCACCCCCGGACACTGCGACTCTGCCTCTGAATCGCACCCAGCCATGAATTTCTGATTTGAACCTGCACACTGGAAGGGTTGCAGTAGGGGATTGACAGAGTCAACCCTAACCTTATACCCTAAATAGTGTCAAGCAGGGTATGCAGACACATTTTTGCGTCCCGCCTGTTCATACTGACTTTCATGGCTACAGGTTGATAAGGCCCCCCGTCGGGGCGAAACACGTACTTTTATTCATATGTCAAATTGACTCTCAAAACTCAATTCACTGTCACGGCAGTCTGTATTTGCACGTGATCGTCTTGATTTGTGCTGCCGCTGTTGCCATCAGTGTTTGAGTCCGAGCAGCTGGAGTTAGAGGAGTTTTCGAACACCACGCCCCTCCTGATCGAGCGACCGACGACCCCACCACAGGATTTTCCTGATCAAAAATATTTTATTGGTGTTGTACCTGATCATGTCTACGTCTGGAAGAGTCAAGAAGGGCAGCAAAGGAGCTGGTGGACCGAAACTGCCCCGATGGACATTGACCGAATTGAATAAAGCCCAAATACCATTGGTTATTCAACATCTACAGGCTGTGGAACGATGCTGTAGAAAGGAGTCCGCACTGAAGAAAATGGCTTGGCAGAAGGAGCACCTGTTCAAACCAGTGCAGACACGATTTCAAGATGGAAAGACTACTGTGTTCAAGGTGATTGGAGAAGAGCATCAGAAAGCACTTCACGACAGCAAGTACACTGAAAAGATGCAATATCTGGAGAAGGATATTACTGAAGCAAGAAAAGCAGTGAACGATACACGTGAAGCGACGAAGAATGCTATTGCCACACACCGAGCAGCAGTCGCCATCTACGAAAACCAGTGGCTGCCGAATGACATGCAAATTGATTTGGCAGATCCGTATAACATTGCAGAGGAGGAACGGAAAAAGCGAGCGATTCGTCAAATCGCTGAGGCGACCCAGTCAATCCATGAGAAATCAGCCGCAGCGTACGACAAATGGGAGAAGTTCCAGTTGGAGAAAAAAACCCGAATTGAGACCAAGGTCAAGGAAGAACGAGTTCTTCAAGAAATCTTGGTGGAAGAGAATCAAAGGAAATTAACAACAGAAGAACAACTTTCTAATGTACGCCAAATGCTGACGAAGTTCAACCTCCTGGAGCTCACGAAACAACTGAAGCAAAAGGACAGAAAAAACGGGGGAAATCCCAGTGATGGGCGCAAACGAAGCAAAAGCCGTTCAACGCACGGCAGCGGATCTACCAAAAGCAAGAGCAGAGTTTCGAAAAGTTCAAAGCATGGGACTCGATCCAACCGAAGCCATTCGACTCAATCAAACCGCACCACTCGCAGCCGGCATTCAAGCAATCATTCCCATCAGAGCAACCGATCTCACAAAAGCAATCAATCCGTCACATTTCGTCTACCAAGCCCCCAAGAGAACAAACGGAAACGCAGTTCCACAACTCGAGGAGGCCGCAATCAGCGAACCAGAAAAGACAGTCACAAATAAACAGATCGAAACGGCGGTCATCATTAAGGAGAAGACGTAAAAAACTTTTGGAACAGTGTTTTGTTCCACCCATTTCTTCGATTCCCTTTACACCTCTGGTTTTAGAGGGTGATTCTGTTGAACCACCCCCTCCATATCTATTATTGTTGATGTCTTACGGTCCAAAGTTTGTACCTCATAAGCATCCTGCACAATTTTTGTCTAAAGACCTCTCTTGTTTACCAAGGGAGTTGCAGGAACTTCGTCGGACCCTGTTATGGTCAGTGTATTTCAATAAGGTAGAAAAGGGACACAATGCATTTAACAAACTCCCACATCGACCTTTGCACAGATCAACAGGCATCACACCTTCCTCCACAATTGAAGACAAACTGTCTTTGTACATGAGCACCATTGATGGTGCGGTGCAATCCGCGAACGATCAAATTTTGTTACTGTTATCTTATTTGAATTCATCACACTTCCCTCGGAGAGGTATCAGTTGGAGATCACATCTTGTACAAGACTACTTGTCGAGGTATGTCATTGCCAGTGGAGATAAGGACTCCTCACAGGTCATCATGTCAATTTCAACTTATCAAGCCGAGGTAAAAGCAAACACGCAGTCAACCAACATATATGGCGAGTCGTATTATTGTAAATTAGCTGAAGTTGATGATGTTGCTGCTCCGGACAATTTTTTGATGCAGGCTAAGAACTGGCAGAGTTCACTTGCGCTCATTTGCCTGGATTCGGTTCCAAATTCAATTGCTCCTGTGATGGAAAAATATTTTCGGACTCATCCAGACCCCACTTGGGCAAATTTTCATCTTTTATGCAAAACTCATAAGTCCAAAGCCATTGTTAACGGCCGCTGGAGATCCAGACCCATTGTGGGCCTTGTCCGATGGGCCACAACAGCGTGCTCCAAATTGCTTGCTGTTCTGGGTAACATTTTCTTAACACTTGACAGATTTCTGTCCCCCGACTCGACCCCTTTGAAAGACTCTATGGATGCCATCCATCGGTTACACTCTCGCGGCACCCTTTGGGATAATGATCCTCATTTCAATCCACAATCACTCTCGTATGATTTCACATCTCTTTACACGAACTTCAACTGGACTGATTGTTCACGTGCTTTCAAGTTCTGGATGCAGTATTTTTTTGATCATGAACAGAATATCAATGGTCATTTTACAGCTGAGGAGTTAGATTTTGTGCGATGGCTGAATGAACCAATCTCTGTTGAGACATTTTCGGCGTATCATCACTTGTTTCCTTACTCCCACATAGAGTATCACCCAACACTGAGCTTTGGAGAATACCTCTTTCATATTATTTTCACGCATGTCCTTTTTCGCTGTCCGGGCCTGGGCCTGTTTCGCCAGTGCATTGGCTTCCCCATGGGAACCAATTGCGCAGCACAATGGGCCAATTTGATCCTGCGGATGTTTGAAATACAATCCGATCAATGCCAGACTTTAGTTTCACAGGGCCTGTTAACTTTGTTGAGATTTATCGATGATGGGTTATGCTTCTTTCCGATTTCAATTGCACATCAAATTAAACCTTTACTGTACAGCATGTACCCTGAACATCTGTCGTTTGAATTTGAGTGTGATATAACTTCGGAAAACATTATTTTCTTGGATATACGGATCATCAGGTTACACAAACTGATCTCTACGATTTATTTCAAGCCCACACACACACGTGTTGTTATATACCGTGGACATCAAACCATCCTAGATCCATCAAACTGGGATGGATGAAAGGCGAACTGATCCGTTTTCTCAGAATGTGCTCACATGTACAATATTTTCACATTTGTGTGAATTATCTCGTTGGGGCGCTGAAGAGGTTGGGATATCCTGCTTCGGCATACACCCCATTACCAGTTGCATGGCATGACCGAGATCGATACATGAAACGATGTGAAAGACCAGAAACAAAGGACATCATACACATCATTCGTGCACCACATCACTCTGCGTTCCCGATATCGTTTTCATCTATTATTCGCACCGTTCAATCTCGGATGCGGTCGATTCTTCCTAATTTGCGATTGTATGTGACTTTACGTCCGGCACTGTCTCTACGCCAAGTTTTTCTTTCATGGAAAAACAAGACACTGAGACGACCAGAATTACAAGCACGGGAAGAAGCCGATTTTGAACACATGGTGAATTTGCTGTGTGACTTGGCTGCTGGCACATAGCAACCAGCGTATATGATCGGTGGAACAGAGCAGGATATTGTCCAAGCTCCGTGTACCCAGCCATGAATTTCTGATTTGAACCTGCACACTGGAAGGGTTGCAGTAGGGGATTGACAGAGTCAACCCTAACCTTATACCCTAAATAGTGTCAAGCAGGGTATGCAGACACATTTTTGCGTCCCGCCTGTTCATACTGACTTTCATGGCTACAGGTTGATAAGGCCCCCCGTCGGGGCGAAACACGTACTTTTATTCATATGTCAAATTGACTCTCAAAACTCAATTCACTGTCACGGCAGTCTGTATTTGCACGTGATCGTCTTGATTTGTGCTGCCGCTGTTGCCATCAGTGTTTGAGTCCGAGCAGCTGGAGTTAGAGGAGTTTTCGAACACCACGCCCCTCCTGATCGAGCGACCGACGACCCCACCACAGGATTTTCCTGATCAAAAATATTTTATTGGTGTTGTACCTGATCATGTCTACGTCTGGAAGAGTCAACAAGGGCAGCAAAGGAGCTGGTGGACCGAAACTGCCCCGATGGACATTGACCGAATTGAATAAAGCCCAAATACCATTGGTTATTCAACATCTACAGGCTGTGGAACGATGCTGTAGAAAGGAGTCCGCACTGAAGAAAATGGCTTGGCAGAAGGAGCACCTGTTCAAACCAGTGCAGACACGATTTCAAGATGGAAAGACTACTGTGTTCAAGGTGATTGGAGAAGAGCATCAGAAAGCACTTCACGACAGCAAGTACACTGAAAAGATGCAATATCTGGAGAAGGATATTACTGAAGCAAGAAAAGCAGTGAACGATACACGTGAAGCGACGAAGAATGCTATTGCCACACACCGAGCAGCAGTCGCCATCTACGAAAACCAGTGGCTGCCGAATGACATGCAAATTGATTTGGCAGATCCGTATAACATTGCAGAGGAGGAACGGAAAAAGCGAGCGATTCGTCAAATCGCTGAGGCGACCCAGTCAATCCATGAGAAATCAGCCGCAGCGTAGACAAATGGGAGAAGTTCCAGTTGGAGAAAAAAACCCGAATTGAGACCAAGGTCAAGGAAGAACGAGTTCTTCAAGAAATCTTGGTGGAAGAGAATCAAAGGAAATTAACAACATAACAACTTTCTAATGTACACCAAATGCTGACGAAGTTCAACCTCCTGGAGCTCACGAAACAACTGAAGCAAGAGGACAGAAAAAACGGGGGAAATCCCAGTGATGGGCGCAAACGAAGCAAAAGCCGTTCAACGCACGGCAGCGGATCTACCAAAAGCAAGAGCAGAGTTTCGAAAAGTTCAAAGCATGGGACTCGATCCAACCGAAGCCATTCGACTCAATCAAACCGCACCACTCGCAGCCGGCATTCAAGCAATCATTCCCATCAGAGCAACCGATCTCACAAAAGCAATCAATCCGTCACATTTCGTCTACCAAGCCCCCAAGAGAACAAACGGAAACGCAGTTCCACAACTCGAGGAGGCCGCAATCAGCGAACCAGAAAAGACAGTCACAAATAAACAGATCGAAACGGCGGTCATCATTAAGGAGAAGACGTAAAAAACTTTTGGAACAGTGTTTTGTTCCACCCATTTCTTCGATTCCCTTTACACCTCTGGTTTTAGAGGGTGATTCTGTTGAACCACCCCCTCCATATCTATTATTGTTGATGTCTTACGGTCCAAAGTTTGTACCTCATAAGCATCCTGCACAATTTTTGTCTAAAGACCTCTCTTGTTTACCAAGGGAGTTGCAGGAACTTCGTCGGACCCTGTTATGGTCAGTGTATTTCAATAAGGTAGAAAAGGGACACAATGCATTTAACAAACTCCCACATCGACCTTTGCACAGATCAACAGGCATCACACCTTCCTCCACAATTGAAGACAAACTGTCTTTGTACATGAGCACCATTGATGGTGCGGTGCAATCCGCGAACGATCAAATTTTGTTACTGTTATCTTATTTGAATTCATCACACTTCCCTCGGAGAGGTATCAGTTGGAGATCACATCTTGTACAAGACTACTTGTCGAGGTATGTCATTGCCAGTGGAGATAAGGACTCCTCACAGGTCATCATGTCAATTTCAACTTATCAAGCCGAGGTAAAAGCAAACACGCAGTCAACCAACATATATGGCGAGTCGTATTATTGTAGATTAGCTGAAGTTGATGATGTTGCTGCTCCGGACAATTTTTTGATGCAGGCTAAGAACTGGCAGAGTTCACTTGCGCTCATTTGCCTGGATTCGGTTCCAAATTCAATTGCTCCTGTGATTGAAAAATATTTTCGGACTCATCCAGACCCCACTTGGGCAAATTTTCATCTTTTATGCAAAACTCATAAGTCCAAAGCCATTGTTAACGGCCGCTGGAGATCCAGACCCATTGTGGGCCTTGTCCGATGGGCCACAACAGCGTGCTCCAAATTGCTTGCTGTTCTGGGTAACATTTTCTTAACACTTGACAGATTTTTGTCCCCCGACTCGACCCCTTTGAAAGACTCTATGGATGCCATCCATCGGTTACACTCTCGCGGCACCCTTTGGGATAATGATCCTCATTTCAATCCACAATCACTCTCGTATGATTTCACATCTCTTTACACGAACTTCAACTGGACTGATTGTTCACGTGCTTTCAAGTTCTGGATGCAGTATTTTTTTGATCATGAACAGAATATCAATGGTCATTTTACAGCTGAGGAGTTAGATTTTGTGCGATGGCTGAATGAACCAATCTCTGTTGAGACATTTTCAGCGTATCATCACTTGTTTCCTTACTCCCACATAGAGTATCACCCAACACTGAGCTTTGGAGAATACCTCTTTCATATTATTTTCACGCATGTCCTTTTTCGCTGTCCTGGCCTGGGCCTGTTTCGCCAGTGCATTGGCTTCCCCATGGGAACCAATTGCGCAGCACAATGGGCCAATTTGATCCTGCGGATGTTTGAAATACAATCCGATCAATGCCAGACTTTAGTTTCACAGGGCCTGTTAACTTTGTTGAGATTTATCGATGATGGGTTATGCTTCTTTCCGATTTCAATTGCACATCAAATTAAACCTTTACTGTACAGCATGTACCCTGAACATCTGTCGTTTGAATTTGAGTGTGATATAACTTCGGAAAACATTATTTTCTTGGATATACGGATCATCAGGTTACACAAACTGATCTCTACGATTTATTTCAAGCCCACACACACGTGTTGTTATATACCGTGGACATCAAACCATCCTAGATCCATCAAACTGGGATGGATGAAAGGCGAACTGATCCGTTTTCTCAGAATGTGCTCACATGTACAATATTTTCACATTTGTGTGAATTATCTCGTTGGGGCGCTGAAGAGGTTGGGATATCCTGCTTCGGCATACACCCCATTACCAGTTGCATGGCATGACCGAGATCGATACATGAAACGATGTGAAAGACCAGAAACAAAGGACATCATACACATCATTCGTGCACCACATCACTCTGCGTTCCCGATATCGTTTTCATCTATTATTCGCACCGTTCAATCTCGGATGCGGTCGATTCTTCCTAATTTGCGATTGTATGTGACTTTACGTCCGGCACTGTCTCTACGCCAAGTTTTTCTTTCATGGAAAAACAAGACACTGAGACGACCAGAATTACAAGCACGGGAAGAAGCCGATTTTGAACACATGGTGAATTTGCTGTGTGACTTGGCTGCTGGCACATAGCAACCAGCGTATATGATCGGTGGAACAGAGCAAGATATTGTCCAAGCTCCGTGTACCCAGCCATGAATTTCTGATTTGAACCTGCACACTGGAAGGGTTGCAGTAGGGGATTGACAGAGTCAACCCTAACCTTATACCCTAAATAGTGTCAAGCAGGGTATGCAGACACATTTTTGCATCCCGCCTGTTCATACTGACTTTCATGGCTACAGGTTGATAAGGCCCCCCGTCGGGGCGAAACACGTACTTTTATTCATATGTCAAATTGACTCTCAAAACTCAATTCACTGTCACGGCAGTCTGTATTTGCACGTGATCGTCTTGATTTGTGCTGCCGCTGTTGCCATCAGTGTTTGAGTCCGAGCAGCTGGAGTTAGAGGAGTTTTCGAACACCACGCCCCTCCTGATCGAGCGACCGACGACCCCACCACAGGATTTTCCTGATCAAAAATATTTTATTGGTGTTGTACCTGATCATGTCTACGTCTGGAAGAGTCAACAAGGGCAGCAAAGGAGCTGGTGGACCGAAACTGCCCCGATGGACATTGACCGAATTGAATAAAGCCCAAATACCATTGGTTATTCAACATCTACAGGCTGTGGAACGATGCTGTAGAAAGGAGTCCGCACTGAAGAAAATGGCTTGGCAGAAGGAGCACCTGTTCAAACCAGTGCAGACACGATTTCAAGATGGAAAGACTACTGTGTTCAAGGTGATTGGAGAAGAGCATCAGAAAGCACTTCACGACAGCAAGTACACTGAAAAGATGCAATATCTGGAGAAGGATATTACTGAAGCAAGAAAAGCAGTGAACGATACACGTGAAGCGACGAAGAATGCTATTGCCACACACCGAGCAGCAGTCGCCATCTACGAAAACCAGTGGCTGCCGAATGACATGCAAATTGATTTGGCAGATCCGTATAACATTGCAGAGGAGGAACGGAAAAAGCGAGCGATTCGTCAAATCGCTGAGGCGACCCAGTCAATCCATGAGAAATCAGCCGCAGCGTAGACAAATGGGAGAAGTTCCAGTTGGAGAAAAAAACCCGAATTGAGACCAAGGTCAAGGAAGAACGAGTTCTTCAAGAAATCTTGGTGGAAGAGAATCAAAGGAAATTAACAACAGAAGAACAACTTTCTAATGTACACCAAATGCTGACGAAGTTCAACCTCCTGGAGCTCACGAAACAACTGTGGCAAAAGGACAGAAAAAACGGGGGAAATCCCAGTGATGGGCGCAAACGAAGCAAAAGCCGTTCAACGCACGGCAGCGGATCTACCAAAAGCAAGAGCAGAATTTCGAAAAAGTTCAAAGCATGGGACTCGATCCAACCGAAGCCATTCGACTCAATCAAACCGCACCACTCGCAGCCGGCATTCAAGCAAGCATTCCCATCAGAGCAACCGATCTCACAAAAGCAATCAATCCGTCACATTTCGTCTACCAAGCCCCCAAGAGAACAAACGGAAACGCAGTTCCACAACTCGAGGAGGCCGCAATCAGCGAACCAGAAAAGACAGTCACAAATAAACAGATCGAAACGGCGGTCATCATTAAGGAGAAGACGTAAAAAACTTTTGGAACAGTGTTTTGTTCCACCCATTTCTTCGATTCCCTTTACACCTCTGGTTTTAGAGGGTGATTCTGTTGAACCACCCCCTCCATATCTATTATTGTTGATGTCTTACGGTCCAAAGTTTGTACCTCATAAGCATCCTGCACAATTTTTGTCTAAAGACCTCTCTTGTTTACCAAGGGAGTTGCAGGAACTTCGTCGGACCCTGTTATGGTCAGTGTATTTCAATAAGGTAGAAAAGGGACACAATGCATTTAACAAACTCCCACATCGACCTTTGCACAGATCAACAGGCATCACACCTTCCTCCACAATTGAAGACAAACTGTCTTTGTACATGAGCACCATTGATGGTGCGGTGCAATCCGCGAACGATCAAATTTTGTTACTGTTATCTTATTTGAATTCATCACACTTCCCTCGGAGAGGTATCAGTTGGAGATCACATCTTGTACAAGACTACTTGTCGAGGTATGTCATTGCCAGTGGAGATAAGGACTCCTCACAGGTCATCATGTCAATTTCAACTTATCAAGCCGAGGTAAAAGCAAACACGCAGTCAACCAACATATATGGCGAGTCGTATTATTGTAAATTAGCTGAAGTTGATGATGTTGCTGCTCCGGACAATTTTTTGATGCAGGCTAAGAACTGGCAGAGTTCACTTGCGCTCATTTGCCTGGATTCGGTTCCAAATTCAATTGCTCCTGTGATTGAAAAATATTTTCGGACTCATCCAGACCCCACTTGGGCAAATTTTCATCTTTTATGCAAAACTCATAAGTCCAAAGCCATTGTTAACGGCCGCTGGAGATCCAGACCCATTGTGGGCCTTGTCCGATGGGCCACAACAGCGTGCTCCAAATTGCTTGCTGTTCTGGGTAACATTTTCTTAACACTTGACAGATTTCTGTCCCCCGACTCGACCCCTTTGAAAGACTCTATGGATGCCATCCATCGGTTACACTCTCGCGGCACCCTTTGGGATAATGATCCTCATTTCAATCCACAATCACTCTCGTATGATTTCACATCTCTTTACACGAACTTCAACTGGACTGATTGTTCACGTGCTTTCAAGTTCTGGATGCAGTATTTTTTTGATCATGAACAGAATATCAATGGTCATTTTACAGCTGAGGAGTTAGATTTTGTGCGATGGCTGAATGAACCAATCTCTGTTGAGACATTTTCAGCGTATCATCACTTGTTTCCTTACTCCCACATAGAGTATCACCCAACACTGAGCTTTGGAGAATACCTCTTTCATATTATTTTCACGCATGTCCTTTTTCGCTGTCCTGGCCTGGGCCTGTTTCGCCAGTGCATTGGCTTCCCCATGGGAACCAATTGCGCAGCACAATGGGCCAATTTGATCCTGCGGATGTTTGAAATACAATCCGATCAATGCCAGACTTTAGTTTCACAGGGCCTGTTAACTTTGTTGAGATTTATCGATGATGGGTTATGCTTCTTTCCGATTTCAATTGCACATCAAATTAAACCTTTACTGTACAGCATGTACCCTGAACATCTGTCGTTTGAATTTGAGTGTGATATAACTTCGGAAAACATTATTTTCTTGGATATACGGATCATCAGGTTACACAAACTGATCTCTACGATTTATTTCAAGCCCACACACACACGTGTTGTTATATACCGTGGACATCAAACCATCCTAGATCCATCAAACTGGGATGGATGAAAGGCGAACTGATCCGTTTTCTCAGAATGTGCTCACATGTACAATATTTTCACATTTGTGTGAATTATCTCGTTGGGGCGCTGAAGAGGTTGGGATATCCTGCTTCGGCATACACCCCATTACCAGTTGCATGGCATGACCGAGATCGATACATGAAACGATGTGAAAGACCAGAAACAAAGGACATCATACACATCATTCGTGCACCACATCACTCTGCGTTCCCGATATCGTTTTCATCTATTATTCGCACCGTTCAATCTCGGATGCGGTCGATTCTTCCTAATTTGCGATTGTATGTGACTTTACGTCCGGCACTGTCTCTACGCCAAGTTTTTCTTTCATGGAAAAACAAGACACTGAGACGACCAGAATTACAAGCACGGGAAGAAGCCGATTTTGAACACATGGTGAATTTGCTGTGTGACTTGGCTGCTGGCACATAGCAACCAGCGTATATGATCGGTGGAACAGAGCAAGATATTGTCCAAGCTCCGTGTACCCAGCCATGAATTTCTGATTTGAACCTGCACACTGGAAGGGTTGCAGTAGGGGATTGACAGAGTCAACCCTAACCTTATACCCTAAATAGTGTCAAGCAGGGTATGCAGACACATTTTTGCGTCCCGCCTGTTCATACTGACTTTCATGGCTACAGGTTGATAAGGCCCCCCGTCGGGGCGAAACGCGTACTTTTATTCATATGTCAAATTGACTCTCAAAACTCAATTCACTGTCACGGCAGTCTGTATTTGCACGTGATCGTCTTGATTTGTGCTGCCGCTGTTGCCATCAGTGTTTGAGTCCGAGCAGCTGGAGTTAGAGGAGTTTTCGAACACCACGCCCCTCCTGATCGAGCGACCGACGACCCCACCACAGGATTTTCCTGATCAAAAATATTTTATTGGAGTCCCTCCAGCTCCACCCCCGGACACTGCAACTCTGCCTCTGAATCGCACGTTTCCTGAGACCCTCAGCCGAACCAGCCCCCAGCCCCAGGCCTGCGCTTGAAGGGGGAGCAGGGGCAGTCAGCCCCCGGAGGAGGGCGGGGCTGTTGCACGTGCGCCCAACAGGCCATCCGCACAAAGCGCAGGAAGAAAAGAGGCCCATCCGTGGCCTACAGAACCGGGGGGGGGCTCTCCGTCACAAAAGAGTGCAACGCGAAGATGACCTGTGGGTAGGGGCACCAAAAAGGAAGCAGCAGCCCCGCGGCGAGAGGTACCAGCGCCACGCGGTGACTACTGGATTGCCGTAGAATGCTTTTGAGTTCCTCGCATCCCCCCCGCCCCCTCGGCAGCGACTGTCGGGTACGACCCCAGCGCATCCTTCCCATTCCAATCTCGGGCCCAACGCCAGTGGCTCCAGCGTGGCTCCCGGGCTCACTTGTTCATCCCCTCGCCCATCATGCAACGGCGAGGAGCGGTGGGGCTGGAGCTGGGGACCACCGTGACCGCAGTCCTTGTGGCATGGACCCCTTCGCTGGCGAAATCGAACGCCGTTGATGGATGTGGCTGTGGCGCCGTGCCTCCAACGCGAGCGCGAGCACGTGAGGAATTGAGTGCGTTTGGGGGGGGGGGGGGGTGAGTAGGTGAGTCGGTGAGCAGATTGGGGGCGGATGTTGTTGTCCCCCAATGGGGAACGAGTTGCTGCCCCCCGCAAACGGTGTACGTTCCGAACGCTCAGACGCAAACGGGGAATTCCCCGCAAAAAAGTCGGAAATACCCCCCAGACCCCCCCCCCCCCCCGGAGGTCCTCCCTCTGGCAGTGCGTCTTTCACACGCCCATTGGCATCGTCCTTCCTTCCCACTCCTCTTTGAAGTTGCGTGCCGTTGAGTGGGTTCCATCCAGTAGCTCTTTGGAGGTGGCGGCGTTACGCAGGGGACATGTACCACAGGTTCCACCTGCACCTTTGTGTAGCTCACCTGAATGCGGTTGCCCCCCCCCCCCCCTTGCGCGCTCTGGGCCCTCCGGCTCAAGCCGCAGGCCTCGGGGTTCAGAAGTGAACTGAGATGTGCCACGTGCGTGAGAGCGGTGGCATGGCGGCGCAACAGCCCTTGATGGGCCTTGTGCCCAACTCCGGGACTCCACGTGCAGGTCTCCGACGAGAGCTCCACATGAGCGGAATTCAGGCGGTAGATAGATAGAGGCATGTGTTGGAGCGGTACGTGCAGTGGGGCAGAGGACCGAGGGGAGGAGTGACGCGGATGTGGAGTGGGGTATAGCGGGGGGTTGCTGCAGTCAAGGCTGGGGGGCGGGGCAGGCCTGCGCTTGAAGGGCAAGAAGATCACGTGGCAGTGTGGCACCCGTTTGCAAAACCGGTTATGGACGGTTGGCAAAGCGGTTGGGGAACAGGAGGCGGCGGTTGCAAAACCCCGTCATCTCGCGTGCGGTGGAGTCCTTGGACTCCTCGTCTCTTTCATTTGAGGCGTCGGAGTGCAGCCCACTTGCCCCTACAGGGAGTGCACTCCAGAGGACCACCGCACCGGCCATTATCGCCTCTTCCCCCCCCAATCCCCTTCTGAAGGGTCCGAGTGTTCCGCGGAATTTTGCCACCCGAAACCCGACGGAAACCGCAACACAACGCCGGTCGCGGTGCCTGGCCTTGGCACCGCGACCAGCTCCCGAATCGCACACACACCTCTGCGCTCACGTGCGGGGCCGGGCAGACTCTTTCGGCTGGTGGGCGTCCCCGCCATCTGCGGCGTTGCCGCCCGTGGCGTCGGAACGAGCGCAGTGGGGCCTGCAGCAGATGGAGCGCGCACTTGAGGGTTTCGGGGGAGCCCCAACAGCGTAAATCTCCCTTTTTGTGGTGCTATGAGCTGTGGGCCTGTCACCACGCATTCTGTGGCCCCCAGAGAGGCAAGTCCACGCTTCCATGTCCCATTGTGATACAGTGTCAAGCACCAATGGTCCCCAAGAAAAATTTGCTGCGGCATGCTTCAAGCGGTAGGTGAGGGGTAACCTAATTTTCCAAAAGCTGCAAAGGTGGCAAAACCCAGAACCAAATACAAAGGAATGCATGTCCTGACACCCTGCAAAAATGAACACAGCAGTATCATTTCATGGGTGGTCATGTTGCTACTCCTCCTCCTCCTCACATTTCCGCTTTTTGTCCATTTTATTGACATGCATGATTGCCAAATGGCGCAACATCTGAATACTCATATTGATATAATGATCATGTATTAGGATGTGTCCCAACAAACTGAAGGCCAAAGGAAGCAAGGAGCAATATCAGTGTGCTGCGGCATGCTGCGGCACGCTTCAAATCCCCCACCAACAGGCCCCCAAAACAGGTGCTGCGGCATGCTTCAACCCTTGGTGCTTGCTTGGTGCTTAAACACCGTCCCCCAAAATGCAGAGTACCGGTGGCCGAATGAATACCCAGCAGTTGGTAATATGAGGGGCGGGGGTGCACTCGTCCCATGGCCGCGTACACGAACGGCTCGGAGCACACGAAAAGCCGTTCCGGTTGCACTGGGTTGCACTCCGCCTCCTAACACCAGCCCGACGGCTGCAGTAATGCAGGCGCAACGGGTGGCCGGTCCGGAGAGCTCGAAGCGCAATCGTATACGGGACCGGCCGCGTACATGTGCGCCCCGAAACCCATCCCCAGCTCCCCCCTCTCCGTCCGACCGTCCCTCCAACCGACTCTCGTTATACCTGCCGGACCCCCTGACACGGACCCCTGCACCTTTCCAGGAGCCAGGGGCACAGGGGAGGGGGAGGGGGGATGGCGGCAGTCGTACCAGGACTGCAACTGCACTATGCCAACCAATTGGACTTTGCTCCTTGTGCATCGGACCAAAACGCGCCATTCAATTGAGTGGGATACGAACAAGGCATTGGGGCTGTCAGAAATCAAAGTTTTATGCACACAGCAGACTTCTCCCGCAACCCGGCGTCCAAGTCCTGCCCTTGCTGCTCTGCATCGCTGGGCGTTCGAGGGGTGTGAAGGGTCGTGGATCCTGAGCCGAGCTCACACTGACTGCTTCATATTTGTTCGGACTATGCCGCTGTGCACTGGTGTCAGATGAACAAAGAAAAACACAAATAAAAAACTCGCATCGCACTACACTTCAAAGACGTGCCAGCCTATGACGAACCCACTCCCAGCTGCCCCAGCTGCCTCACCCTGGGCCACGCATGGACAAACGCACTCGCAAACCACCTCCGGGTGTGCTGGCCTTCAGACGCTCTTGCGGAGCCATCATGGACCGCCAGGGCTCCAGCACTCGGATCACATATCTGCCACCCGCCCGTTTGCATGGCTTCCGCGCACGCGGTCGTCTGTGGGGGCCGCAAGAACATGGGCACTGATCCAGGCGCTTCTTGACCCAGCACCAACACGGAGACTTGTCGCCTCCCAGCTGCGTGTCTGCCATGGGCCTGCCTGAACCTGTCCCGCCTTGTTGCACCCAGGACCGGGGAGGGGGGGGGGGGGGGCTGGCATGACACCTGGATGGAGTGCTGTCTGGAGCCAGCGGCGCCTATTGGCCTCTCGCCACTTACTCTTGTCCTCTCCTTGAACCCTTTCCCTCCGTAAGCAGGGCCTCGCACCCCCTAGTGCTCTGGCCTGGCCTTCCCTCCCTGCACCTCCTGTCCGTCCCTGTTTCACTGCTTCGTGTCAGGTCCACACAGAGCAGGGCAACGGCCCTCGCCATCGGCCATATGCGCCAAACCAAGTGGTGGTGGTCGGGGGGGGGGGGGGGGGCGCAGGAGGAGCCAGCAACAGCTACCAGCACCCAACCACCTCCATCGTGCGTCGAACCCCCCCTCCTTGTTCTGCACCCAGGCCCGCTGGCTTTGCCCTGTACACTCGAACGGCCGGGAGGCCTTGGAAGAGCCTGTGCAGACCTGTCCGCATATCTACCTCCCCTTGGGGTGTGCTGGCATTCTCTATCAACCCTCTTCGCTCCCGGCGACCCACCCTCTGGACCAGGCCATTGCTTCAGGGCCCCTGGGGGAGATCTACAAAGGACAGTCTACAGAAGTGCGCAAGGACAAACCCAGGGTCCTCATTTACCCCACTGTTTGTCCTTGCGTACTTCTATAGACTGTCCTTCGTAGTTCTCCCCCAGCAGGGCTTGTCCGTGCGAACAAACCCAGGGTTCTCGTTCATCCCTTGGTCGTCGCATTTTGTCCTTACGTAGGTGTCCTTCGCAGTTACATTTCCGGCACATCCGGTGGGTGTCATTTGGGACGCTGGCAAATCCCAGCCGACCGACCGACCCACCCGCCCACAACAGAAAAGTTTTCCTCAGGAAAACTCAGTAATTGATCAAAGGGTCCGGGATTGGAGGCCGATCTTAAATACACGCCCGCTGTCTGTCAGCCTCTGACGCACCCACCCACTAAGCAATAGCCTGCCCTTGGCTGCAGACTACTGCCAACCCCCGCGTCTCCGCCCCGTTCTTACTCAGCAGGCGTTTGTCGAGTCTGCCCGTGCCCCCCCCGAGGGGTCAGAGGTCATACATCCGAAGCATACATGGGAAGCAGAGAGACGTTCAGCAAAAGTCGATGCCCTTCGCTGAGAGCGCCCGGGGGTGTGGGGGCCAGGGTGTGAGGCTACAGCACATGGGACCGGCACACCAGGGGAGCGGGTTGGGGTGGTCAGATTGTCCCCACCCCCCGGCTCAGTTTGATGGCGCGTGCCCGCCGCATCCCGACAACACGGGGTGGGCCCCCAAGGCCCCTGATGTCAGCGCACGGCGCGTCCATGAGACCTCATCCGTTCCCGCTCCTGGTCGCATCCACCGGGTCAGGCGTGATCAGAAGGCGCGACTGGCCACTCGCGTCCGCCAGGTCAGCGGGACCGGAAAGGGCTGGGTCCTACTGGGCCGGACAAGGGCACGGCTGGTTCCTGCCGAGCCCCGGTGGCGACCATTGCGACTATTGCTGAGTAGCAGACGGTTGGGGGCCAGCACCACCCGAGACTCCGTTCCCCTGCCGAACACTGCCGGCGTGTCTGGGTCCACATTCACGAACAGTCTGCCGTGCACTTCTGGAGGACTCTCCCAAACGCTGGCAGCGTCAGCACCACATCATAACTTGACCCACACAGTGTGTCAACGCCCACCGTTGGTGCACGTTGGCATACCAGCCTTGGAGTTGACAAGGCGACGGGAGTGAGCGCCGGCAGTCGTCGTCGAAGGGGAGACGCAATGCACGATGGGCTCTGGCTCTGACGCTGCGGTCTGCTTGTACACGTCGTGCTCGTCCTGAATGTTCTTCTGCACTTGTGCATCGAAGGTGAGGAACAGCCTGAAGGAAGGACAAGAAAGGAGCCCATTTCTCTGCAGAGGGAGCAGCACCGTGGAGCTTGCAGTGCCATGGGGGCATCAGACTGTCCTCGCACACGCGACTCTCCATGTGGTTGTGCCAAGTGCCAAGGACACGGCGGTGGCAAAAGCGTGCCTCGCCGGCTAAGGGGCCAGAGAGCCATCGATCCCAGCGGATGCGCAAGGCTTCGCCCCCCCCCCCCCCTCCCGTCATACCCCGCTGGACTCACAACAGCCAAAGCTTGCACTCTCAGTCCTCACAAAGTGCTTTTGCCAAACACCCTCCCGCCGCTGTGCTTGGCAGCAACCGCTTGAACACCCGCCCCTGCACAGCGTCTTCAGAGCCCCGTTCCCTCGAGCGGTTCAACCCCCCCCCCCGGGGGGGGCCTGTGACAAGTCGGATGCTCGCGCTTTGCATCCTCCAAGTGAATGAGCAACCACTTTGGCAGCCTCGGATTGGGTGGCTCAACGAAAACAATCCTTTGCCGCGAGGGACGTCCTGTGCCCACGAGCGTGCAATCGGGATCACCAGGGAACGTCGCCTGCTGGAGGTGTGGGCGGGGGAGTGGCTGGGAGGCGAACGCTTCCTTACGAAGGAAAGGAGGAGGTGGAGCGGTGACTGTCGGTCACTATGCCAGGGGAGCTGCTCAGTTTGCAGGTCCCAGGCCGACTGCAAGGAGGTCACGGGACTCAGCATAGCACACGACGACTGACTGGGAGGTACAGAGGTCGAGTCCCTGATAGGGTGTAAGTAGTAAGGTTCCTCGGTACTCCCGCAGGCCCCAGGAGACAACGAAAAGCTCGCTGGTGCCTGGAGATCGCCCGGGTCTTCTACCTTACCTCCACCAAGGCCGTGTCCCGTGGAGTCCACCTTAGAGCCGGGTCTTTTCCTGTGGACCATCGTGGTGAAGGATGCACTGGGGGCGGACCAACGTTCTCTGTCATCCTCCACCCACCCCGCAAGTGTGCACCCCGTGAGGCAAGTGGTCATTGCTGCACTTCTGACCGTGGTCAGACAAAACCCAGAGCTCCGAAGCCGTGGCGGTGTGTCGCACGCTCGGACCTGGAGGGGATAGCTGGTGCCTCTATCTCAGGCAAAGGGTGGTGGGGGATAAGGAGCTTCACCCAGGACCGGGCCTTGTCTGGGGTTGCATACCTGTTTGCGCGGTCAGGGAAATGATCCCGATACGTCCACCAAATCAACCGAGACGCCTGTCGTACCTGGTGCAGGATGATGCCGACACCCAAACCCCGTGTTGGTCTGATGCCTGCCTAGCTTCTCGTGATCAACGCGTGGCAGACAGCCCGTACGATGCACCTTTGTGCTGTCTGCATGTGACGTGCGACGAAGCGTTGTGCACGGCACTGCATCCCGCCTGCAGACATGCTGACAGCATGCAGACACTACAATCCTTGCACAAGGATCAACGTAATACCTCTGCAATACCGTCGTAGACGCCAGTTTGTAGGGCAGCATCCAATCTTTCTTGGTGCTTCTCCAGAAACTGCGTGTTGTGGACTTGCAGCATGAGCAAGACGTACTCGTGCGCACGAATCCGACAGATGCTGCAGACGAGAAGCACGCGGCAGTGCAGAGCAAATCATCGTCAAATGGCAGTCCGGATCAGGGGCGGTTGGAAGTGGATCCCTGAGGGAACTTGTTCTTGTGTTGCAACGTGTTGCTTCAGGGGCTGTTGGATCCTGGTGGATGAGCAGGGGGACCCTTTAGGAGGGCTTTTTCTGATGAAGCACCCCCAGCCCCCCCTTGTCGCCTGTGACCCTTGGTGAACGAGTGCGCGAGGAGGGCAAGGACAAGGTACCTCATCATCGTTCAGGCCTTTTGCAGACGTGTATGGAGAGGGCGCTCAGACGTAGCCGCACGCAAAGAATTTGCTGCGGGCTGCGAGTGTTTGGCTGTTGATACCCCTGGTGCTGTAATTGGTCCCGCCCCATTTTGGTTGATTTGATTGATGTTTGTAGTGCTTGGGGTGGGGCACTATCGCTGGCCCAAACCCATGCAGGGCATAACCCAGACACACAGCGACCCCAGACAGATGATCACCAAATGAGTTGACGTGGTGGTGAGTTGCTTCAGCAAGCGACGACAGCTAATAGAATTACGGTTCGGCGTTTGTCGTCCGCCAAACACGATTAGACGAGGAGGCATCGGAGCCATTCACGCTTGCTGCGGGGCAGCTGAAGAGGGTGTTTCGCACATTGCAACCGACTTCGAAAGCAATGCCGTGCCAAGGTCACTGGTGTAGCAAGGCCCTGAGGAGGGCACACGCCCCCGTTGCAAGCAGGTTGGATTCCAAGAGGCAGGGCCAACCCAGCACTTCGGTGTGCTCGTTCCCTTCTTGTCAGAGACACGAGGGAGGTCCTTCCAGGAGGCGACATCTGATTTCCAGAACGAGCGGGGGACCGGAGCCCTTTTGTCAGAAAAATGAAAGTGCGGCATCTGCTTCTTTCGGCGTGACATTGATATGGGAGGGGGTGAATGTGACTAGACCGGCAGGCGATGCAATGTGCATCGAAGTGGAGCATGGATGACTGATTCCAGAATTTTAAATCTTCGTATCCCCCAATCCCTTTAATCGCGCATGCCCCATGCTGCTTTTGGCACATCCCACAATGAAAGACGGGAACAGCGTTCTGGTGCTCTGGGCCACATGCTGCCTTCATGAGGTTCGATCGGCAGGATAGCACTGGCACACGCACACACTTGTGCTTGTTCTGGGTGTGCTGCAATACACAAGCTGCGGCCCTCATGTTCATGCGCCCGTTTTGCAGCAGGAAGCGAATCGTAGAATTGCTTGCCTCTGCAACCACCGCAATCGTCACAAACGTGCACTTGAACAGGGCTGCGAGCCACCAATCCGACATGCCTTCCCAGTGCGCAGGCTGGAGAGCGATGTAATGGGAAATCAGGAACATGCCAGCAACAGAGGTGGTGGTTGGGGGACTGATCCCAGGTGCAGCCGCAATTGCAAGCACTGGCTTTGGCGGCCCCATGCAATCACATACAATCATGAACCTGTTTACAAATGCCCCTGCTTTTTGATGCCTTGTGATCGCACCTTGCGGAGGCCCTCATGGAGGCGCAGCGATCCTGTCTCCTGTACCCCGAGCGGCGGGCCACAGCGCACCATCCGTCCTGCGGCACAGCACACAACACCATCCCTCCTGCCACACTCCTTGAACTCTTCACGGAATGCCATGCAGTCCGCACATGGCCCAATGCACGTAGCTGCGCAGGCTGCACGGGGGGCCACTGGAGATGCAAAAATGTTGGCTGGCAGTGACCACTGACAGTAAGCAGGCGCAGTGCAATGTTCTGCGTGCTCAGTGAGAAATCATCTTGAGTGCACCCTCAAGGCAATGAATGCCTGCCCCCAGCAGCTCAGTGGCTGTTCCAAGTCTTGGTGAAATCCCATCTCAGGAAATCCTATGCTCCATCCAAGCAGGGAGATGGTTACTGAGCTGGGTTTCCCAGTGGAGGGTTTACAACCCTTCTTAGGGTCCAGGGTGAGCAACACATTTTAGCAGCAGCAGCAGCAAGCAGCAAGCAGCAGCACCACCAGCAGCAGCAAGCAGACGCACGAAAACCCTTTTTGCGGACACCGTGGCTCAAAACCGGCATCTGATAGCTCAAAACGACCGCAGGACAAATGCACATCACTTGCAACAAGTTTCTTGCCATTTCGAGCCATCTAGCCCAATTTATGGCCGATTTAGTGTCCAAAAATGGCTAGTTTTCAGAACGAATTGTCATGAAAGTTCGGAATGATTGCCAGTGCATCAAATAGGTGTCTCCAATGAGGGCCGTTCTTCTTCCATGGCAATTGGGCTATCAAATGATTGCAAATGGGTATTCAATAAGTGTCTCCCACGCCGTGGTGCCACGCGGTGGCCCATTTGGAGGTGAAAATGAGCCGTTTTTGAGCTGCTTTTCAAGATGATTGTCCTGAACATGTCCCGAACATGACCATCTCCAAAGTAGGTCGTTCTTCTTCTTCCATGGCGGCTTTGTATGCATTGAGGAAGACTAGGACCCAGCTCGGTCCTAGTCGTAAGTCTTGATTTCGTTTGGTGCAAGGGCGACCATCGCTTCATGCAAAACAGATGCCGATTCCACGTGTTGCTTTCGAACGCCGTTTTGCCTCTCCAAATCTGGCCTTGTCCCTGTCTTGCCCTTGTCTGCCTGAAAATGCATTGCAACACTTCAACGGGGTGCCTCCATCTTGGCGAGCACCTGCGGTGTGACGTGTACGCGTACGTGCATGCGTGTGGGTGTCTTCCAACACCCCACTCTCTCGATTACCCATCTAACGTAGGTTCGGGGGTGGCACAAGCAAATACAGGGAGTGTTTTGTTCGCCGCGCGAGGCGGCCGGGTCCTGTGAGCACACACTGTGCTCATGGAGGGTGTGATAGTAAAAGCGTCTGCACAAATGAAGGTCATACATGTCACTCGATTTTCGCCTTAGGCTCACAGCAATGATATGCACATGTAGTGGTTTCACCCGTGGTGACTGTGATGACCCACCCTATCCTGCCCACGTGTGTACCTTCCTCTGCTAGCTAAGACCAATGCCTTGTGTGTCAAGGTGGGGACCATGGAGCTTGGATTTCTGTTGCATTCGGGGAGAAGACCTCCAACCACCAATCCCACAATGGGTAATTAGGACAACTGGTCCTAGGGTGTCGTGAGGAGCAACTCCAAGTGGGGTTCTACATAGTATTTGTGCCTATGCCACAGATATCTGTGTTGTATCCCGTGGCATATACCACGGATATCTCCCTCCCGGTCAATATCTGTGGTATAGGCACGGGATACAACGCAGATATCCATCGCATAGGCACAAATACTGTATCCGCGGATATCCGTGGTATATGACCCGAGGATATTAGCGCGCAACCTTGCACACTCCCCATGAACACCCTTGCATGGGAGACACGTGCAGAACACATTTCTGAACACCACTTGGACGCATCCGAAATGAGCTTTCTCCCATGCAACTTCAAACAAGCTCTCCACAAACATGGAACATATAGGCACATTTGGATGGTCTACTGGGAGCCAATCATTTCGGTGACACAAGATTCGAAAGCCCAGGAACCAAACTTCGGAGGAAACCTGAGCTTGGCACAAGATATATGAGACACGGCATGGCACATGTCACATGTGACGTGCGGTTGGGAACCACATGTACTCTTCTTGATGGCATGGTCACAACGGTAGCATTGCATTTTCTTTTTCACCTGCACTTCCTTTTCCACCTTTTTTTTGGGTTGCTCTTCAGACACAGCCTGGGCAAAGGGTGATGGAAAGGCTGACCAATCTTGGCTCATTGGGGCCTTGGCAGGTGTTGCGGGGCTGCCCATGCACGAGAACGGTACATCTCACACTCATATACAATGCTCTCCTTCTCATTGAGCTCATATGTAGACGGTTCCTTCTCACTCAATTGTGTCAATGGGAAGGTGGCATACTCCTCCCCATAGTGAGATCAATGATCATCTTTGCAGACGGGGAGAGAGGCTTATTGCCACAAGCATTTTGCGAACACACACATTATTGAGTTTTGAGGGAGTTGACCCGGGATATCCGCAGATATCCGTGGTATATAACCCAGGATATCACTGCTGCGATATCCCGGGTCATATACCCCGGATATCTGCAGATATCCTCGGGCGTATGCCACGGATGTAAAGAACACTTCCTCACCTTCGGACATGAGCCTTTGGACATGATTCCCGGTTGCATTTCGTGTCAGACGAAGTGAAAATGATTCAGGTTCCATCATTATTAACCTCATGTTGCCCCTGGAGCCCTTATGGTGATGAAATGTGCGAAATAAGAAGTAGAATGCGGGTAAGCAACCAACCATTGCTCGAATAGGACGTGCTTGGCAATGTGCTAAGGTAGGGTTGCATGGAGGTTCTTGGGTGTTCAAAATGGGTCCACAAGTATTTTTTCGCATCTTGGCGAACCAACAACCATGTAGGGTGGTTGCGGAGTGTGATGCATTAAGAGTCCACCAATTGTGTTGTTCTAGATAACCCGACACAAAAAGACCCTTGGAATTTCGAAGAAAGAAATGACACCGATCCCAATGGCTCTTTCTTGGAGGTCCAATTAAGGCCAACAATCTCCCTCCTTCACCTTCCGTGGCGATGCCTAGGGTTCCCCAAATCTCGTCTGCCAGCGTTGAAGATGTAAGGAACCCTACATCCATGCTATTGTTCTCAACTTTGGTGGAAAATGCCCCTTGATAAGCCTTGTGGGTTCCGTGTGCCGTGCATGAGATCATTTTACCGGACTAAGGGGAACCCCTCAACTGGGTCAATTTTCCTATCCTAAATAGTACAAGCACCATGCATACTCAACAACGTAATGCACAAGAGGGACCAACCATACTATTGCACATGGGCCTCCAATCTAATCATTCCCAATCTTGGCATTCGGACTCTTAACCCTCAATCCGGGCCGCAAGGCCGTTCGGCATGTTTCCGTGAGGCCATTTAGGCATGCAAATTAGGACAATACGGGCCTTCTCGAGAATTTTGTTATCCACAAATCTATTTTGGCTTCTAAACACAAATGATGCAACAATACCTGACATTGATCGCATATTGTTTGGATGGCAAGGCAAGCCTCACGTGCAACAGCCGATCGCAAATCCTTCAACTGCAAGAGGAAAGGTATCGTAGAATCCGGTCGTCGGATCCCCTCCCTTCATCAACCACTTCGCCATCCGCGCTCTCATGAACCTCGTCGACTAACTTTTTGAGTGTCAGAGGGCATAGTGGGCAATGGCATTGCAAACACAATAAGGTCGTAGGGAGTACCTGAGCATTCAAAGCCTCCTTGAGATGGTCCTTAGTGACCGGCACAAAATTTTGCAGGTTAGTAGCTCCTCCCAATAACAATCCCCGAATCCTTTTCAATCCATCAACCCGTTGTTTCCAATCCGCAGTAGTGTCCGCTAATGTCGTCCCGAGTGTCTCAAATTCTTGCTTCAAGTCGCTTTGGGATGTCACCTAGGGCGTGCGACATGGAGCACACCAACAAACTCATTTCTTGATCGGAAAGTGACCGTACCCACTTCATGGAAGCATTGTGGCAATGGTGGGACCACCACTACAGCATGAGGATGAGTCACCATCAGGATGAGCCCAAAGTTCATATGACCAATACTCAACACGCGTGCACGTGCCAGTATTTTGGTGGGGAAAGTCGGACGAAGCATGCCCTTGCCACGTACGGGAACCGTTTTGTCTCACGCCACCGCCTAGTTTTTTTTATTTTCGGTGTGTGATGGTCATTTCCAAAGGGGGAGGGACGGCGACAACATGCCCCAGTTCTTGTGCCCCTCGCCACTTCGTCTAAACCCTTTCTTAATCTCAGAACTTGCACTCGTAGCGGTAGCACCCCCTTTGGTCCTACCTTAATCGCTTGGCTGGGACTGTCCATGCCGGGGGTTTCTCCCTTTGCCTTTCACGTCTCAACATTCTCATGACAAAGCGTGGATGGTGATTTTTCTTGACGTGTCTCTCGCCCACAATACGTGAAGAACCTTCGTGAAATCCTATGCCATTGGATTCAAGGGGTATTCCACCTCCATGTAGGTATTTAGTCACCTTACGGTCTTCGGTGGTTGTCACGGCCTTCAAAAAAAAGGTGGTTGTCACAGCCTTCAAAAAAAGACGTCTGCACCCTTCTTTTGCAATGCGAACAAGATAAGTGCCCAAGTTTCCAGCTTGTTAGTGCGTGATTTGTGTGTACCAAGGAAAAGACAAGACGTCGGACGGTTGATGATCCAGGTATTTGTGGATACATGTAGAGAAGTGTCATGGAAGTGCAAGGGAGTGTTGGGATAGGGAGCTACTGGAAAGTGCAATGTTAGATGATGGATCATTCCATCAGCCCTTTGAGTGGTCACCGGGCACAATTATTGTATTAATGTGCTCCAATGCTCCAGCAAGCATCCGTCAAGCATCCACTCACATAATGCGCTCGGAATTTTTGCGTTCTTGTAGCACACTGTCACTCATACCGGTATTGGCTTCACATCTGCCGAAATCGCAGCTCCAGCACCAAGCTTGCCCTGGAGCAGGTCAAAAATGAGTTCGAATTTCAATTGACATGTAATGGATTGTCCACAAACAAAATTTTCTCAACAGAATACCCGTGGTGGAGTGGCCATTGCCACCAGGTGCTTCGCAAACGCGACAATTCTCTGGACCGGCCAGACCAAAACAGAAACCACGCGGGAAAACGTGGAAGAGGATGTTTTCGCTTTGACCAAAAGATGTGAGACATGAGACATGGGCACGTTCTATTTCTATTTCCAGTTCATCAACCAGGTACACTCGGGCCGGAGCGCACCACTCGGAAACAAAGGTTCCGGACCAAAATTTGACGAGGGAAACCAAGACTGAAACACCCAATCGTTTTCTGGAAGCTCCCTGACCCGATATAAGCTGTAGTCGATAGAATACGATTTATCATGGATTTTTTCGTGCCAACTCTACACGCTCCTTCCACGCCGCCCACTGGAGAGCTCGTAGGGCGGTGAGCACTCGTTAGAATTTGCAGCGCTCCCTTGGATCGCCTGCTTGAGCACTTGAGCGCTACACGAGACCAGTTGAGGCGCCCACTGCCAGCGCCCACTTGCACCAAGAGCACATTTCGAACTAGCGTGGTTAGCGGGTAGGAATGGGTTTGGGGTGGGTGTGTGGTGTCTCTGTGATTTCGGGCATGTCTGAACAAAAAAATGGACTCGCCGATTCCCGACAAAAACGCACAAGAAATCCAAACAGAATGTTTGCCCGGGTGTTTATAGGCAAAAGTAAGCCCAAGCTCAAAAAGTGGGAGTCTTGCTTTTTCAACCACATAGATGCTTGTGGCATCTCAATACACCTCATCAAGGGTTGGGAGTGAGGTGTTTTGTTGGGACGCCAAACTCATCCTACACCCTCCTACACAAGAAAATTACCTCAAGAGGCCACTGGGAGTGAGCTCCTCGCACGTGCCGTTATGCCATTTGTGAGCCTCGGGGGCGCCACTTTGTAAGCCTTTGGAAGAGGCGCCCTAAGGACCCTAGGTGGTGAGGAACTTCCTTTTTTTTAAGACTGGCCTGTGAACCTCTATTGAGAGAGTTGGGGGAATAGGGGAGGAAGAGTCCATGGGGTACCCTATGCCCATATGTCCCCCGTTAAGGACTTTTCCTCCTCACCCAAGCGCGGTGGGGTGTTGGGTTTTCTCCTGTTGCACAATTTTTTGAGTTGCCACTGAGTTTGATTTGAGAAGCGCTATGGCACCGCCTTGTCCATTTTGAGGAGTCGGATATCGTTTCTTGTGTTGAAAAATGGCTTAGCTCGTAGGTTGTGTTGTGTGAGGTGGGCCACGAAGTTTAAAGTGAACAATCTTTCTACCATTTTGTGGCCATTTCGTATGCGCGCCCGTGCGGCCGAGTTGTAGAATGTGGTGGAATTTACGTTCGAGCGTTCGAGAGAGCGTTCGAGAGGAGAGAGCGTTCGAGAGGTTAAGGAGCGGAAGGGTTGGGAGCGCGGCAATCAAATGGTACCCCACACAATAACGATCTCGAGAAATCAACCACGCACATAAGATGATAGTCCGCCGTAGCTGTGGAAAGGTCTTGGACTAGCAGTTCGAGGGACATCGTGAAAAAGTGACCAAAAGTGCTCATCTCACAATGTGATAACAATGTGAGGCTCATATCATATTAGCCTTACGTTGTTACGTTGGACCTTTAGGCCACAATCATTTCGTGCTTTTCTTGAAATCCCGGGCGTGGTGTGCCGCAAATTCTTTGCCATTAGCTTGCGTCGATTTACCACGCCATGCCTCCCAAAATGAAGAGGGACCTCAACATTAACACTGGGCGACTTAGTCGACAACCTTCGCCGTATTTGACCCCTGATGGAGACCCATTTGGAGACGTCATCGGACCTGAGTCGCGGACACCTTCCGGCATGATCCAATATATGGGGCAAGGCGCATCCCTTACGAAGTCGCGGTCTATGTCCGCCCCGCCCACCCCTTTTAGTACATCTAGAGTCATGTCCAATTGGGCCGATGAAATGGATTACCAAGATGCCAAGATGCAGGTTGCACTCACCATTGTTGGTTGATTTGCTTGCTTGATGTGGTTTGACTCTTACAGCGGGTTGCTTTGCCCCTGCATAGGCTCATGTTCCGAGTCATCCTCTTACAGCGGGTTGCTTTGCCCCTGCATAGGCTCATGTTCCGAGTCATCCAAGTCGACGAAGAGGACCTTAGCATCAACGACTGCCCGAAATTTGTTGCAATCTTCGAAAAGACACCCAAATCTAGAGTCTGAGAGGCCACCAACACCCGTCGACGCAAAATATGTTGTTATTATCCCGGGGCAACGTGCCTCTTGGAGAGAGAGAGGGAGAGAGGGAGAGAGGGAGAGTGTGTTTGTGCCGTGTGTGTGTGTGTGGTTCGGGGTGTGACAATAGCACAAAGCTTCGCACGGAAATCCCAAAGGTGCTAGCTAAGTGGGCAAACCAACGGGGCCACTGTTGGCTTTTGTCTCTCTCTCTTTCTCCCTTCATGTGCAACAACAACCGTTGAATAGTGCTACCACACCGGCTGACACACACGCACCAAACCACATCTCTCACTGTGTCCATGTGCACCCACGCACACACGGGAGACGCGCACGTCACCAACAACACCCCTCAAACACAACAACGTGTGTGGGAATTTCGCGATTCTAAAGTGTTTGTGCGGGGCATCCCGTGTGTCTAGTGCAAATCCCGTGCCTGTTGCTCGCGGTGTTTGATTGCCGCGGCTTGGCTTCTTGCTACGACGAAGCGATATCCTCTTCACCGAGGGCAACCTCGAGACATAGAATCTACCGTTTCCGTTGTCGTCGAGAATAGCCCGCAAGTGGCAATATCTCTCGACACAGAGGGGAGGCGCTCTCCGTGTTTTGTGGGTATCCACACACCACCCGTCCAAAACCATTTGTGCTATGGATCGAGCCGAATTCCCTTCGTTTGTACGCGAACCGCATCCTTGCGATAGGAGCAAGAAGCCGTGGATGCCTTCGAGCGAATCCAAACAGGATTGGCCACTGACTACCCGGAGTTACCCCAGGGTTGCTGGATGGATCAGAATTTGAGGTCCGATTGGCACGTTGATGAACCACAGACTAGGACCATGGAGGCCACCGTGGAGCCTTTCGGGCGAAGCGAAAAGACTGAACAGGTATGCAAATGTTGCGGATTGCAGCCAAGGCCCCACCACGAACAAATGCACAAACCTCAACCTGCTGCCGGTGCTGATCGCTGGATGTGTGCTGTTGGTAATGTGTGCGCTCTACAGGTTGTGTACGCAATCAATCCCTACGGATTTGGGGCCGAGAGCAAAACGGCGTGGGTCAAGGATGCAGTGTTTCAAATGCCCGAGCTGAGTCCTGCTGATGAGCTGAAGGAGAGTACGATCCGCCTCCTCGAGGATGATAAGATCAATCCATTCAAAGGTGCGCGATACCCCACGAAACGTTGGGCGCTTTAGTCCCAATTGTTGTATGCACCACGATTGATGTGCCTTGTGCCAGACTGTCCTGCGCACACCGAGGCATGACGATGCGCCGGATTCGAGACGGGGCAACGGGGAAGACGGGGAACGCACGGCCAAGCGGACACCCCATACTGGCGGTGGGGGAAACCTCCCCAATGGCGGCTTTTGGGTCCTAGGGTGTCCACTGGCGGCGTCACTTCCCGACGGGGGCAGCGGCGGGGTGGGTGGGTGGCGCGCTGCAGTCCCAAATCTGCGGTTAAATCGGGAACCGTCCCAAATTAGCAGATTTGCGACTCCAGTCGCAATCTGCGACCATGGAGTCCCAAATCAAGATTCCAGTCGCAATCTGCGAATGCAGTCGCCAACCTCTACGGGAGCTATCGCAGATTTGCATCTGCAACCGCAAATCTGCAACTCCATCCGCTTGCAGAAGGCACACCCCGCTGGCTCGCACACCGCCCCACCCCTGGGCCCCATCTATCACCTGGCCAACGTTAGTCTTTCCACACGACCACACACACCCCGTTTTTCTGCCACCTGTGACCCTCCAGACGTAAATTCGATTGAGACTTGCACCTTTTCTGACTGACTGTCTCTGTGTGTTTCTGTCTGGGTAAGGTGTGTGTCTGTCTTTCCTCTGCTCGGGGTTCAACCATGTCTGATTTGGAGAATAAAGGTGCACTGCATTCAGGCTGTGGAGTGCATTACCTCTTTGTATCCGATTCTGCACATGTATGTTTGTCATTCCATTTCAATCTCTCAATTCAGCCCCCCCCCACCCTGATTTCATTGTTGTTGCCGAATTTCTTGTCTCTCATTCGATCTGAACTCTCTCATTTTTGTCTCCCACACTTATGCACTTTCTGTACCCTGTACTTGATGTCATTTGCCAGTTGCTGTGATGACCAGGGACGCCTGGTCTGACTTCACTGAGTTGGTTTCATTCAGAGGTTCAACCAGGCATGGCATAGAGAATAAAGATGCACTTATGCCGTGCTGTGGAGTGCATTACCTCAATTTGTATTGCTGTACTGTCTGTCTGTCTGTCTGTACCACCAATTTTCAATCCTGCACAAATGCGGTGGTATGGGCCCTAATCGGGGGCATGTCAGTACATTAGTGACCGCCCAAACAGAGGGAAACGGAAATGGTCGCCCGTTCGGCATGCCATTCGTGGTAGCACGCAAAACGGAGGTGCACCTCCTTTGTATGGACGGATTGTACATGTCCCAGCAGCTGAACCGGACGTGTCACTTCAACACCTCACACGTTGCGTGTTTCGCGACTGCCGCTGCTGCTGCTGTTGTTCATCGGCTGTGGCAGTTGTCGTTGCTGTCATTGTTTGTGACCCAATAATCCAGTAACGCCACACAGAAGTTGGACGGTAGCAGCAGCATTTGCAGCAACTGCAGCTGCCATAACTGAAATTTCAGCCGCCGCCACCGCACCATCTTCACAGATGTTAGTCATGAATGTTTTTGTGTGCGCGACAAGCCCATGCCCAGTGTGACTGCCGACGCTCTTCGTGGTGTGCCCTGCAGGCAGTGTGCCGCTCGAGAAGATCCAGAACATCCTCAGCTGCAACCGCGGGCCATACACGGACCTGTACCACGTGGTGGTTGGCAAAGGTAAGGGCAAGCTGAAGGCCTTCCTGCAGCAGTACCCGGACACGTTCCAGCACTTCGCCATTGAGGATGGCAAGTGGCGGCTGCGCTTGACCAAACACACCAACTATGAGTTCGCCGACAGGGAAGAGCGACGGGTCCGTGAGAGGGAGGTGAAGCATTTCTTGGACGCGCTGCAGATGTACCTCGAGAAGCAGCCCAGCCGTTGCTGCAAGGTGCGCCCGCCCTTCGCCCGGCCCTGCCCCAATGCAGGGGCGACAAGCACTTGGCGATGGCGGGGGGGCGAACCTGAACATGCCCCTGCCTTCCAAAAAGACGCTCCAAAATGTTCTCAGGACAGTGGATCGACGTGTATGGGATTCCGTCAGTCTTGAAACGGGGCAGACCAATCATCTGTACCCGACGGACCGGGACAGAGGAGCGTCCATCCTGCTGCCAGGCACGAAGAACGGGATGCTGGCCAGTGTGGCGCCCTCGGATGAGTCGTCATGCCCAGACTATGTGCTCCCAGCCTCCCCGGGCTTACCATCTCGTCATGCCTCGCGCGTTGGCTGCCCCTTGCTCTGTTTTCCGTCAGGTGGATGACTTCATTGCAGCATACCCGCATCTGTCGATCAACAAGGTGTTGGCGACCGGCGAGCTTGAGCATAAGCTCCCGCCTCGGGGGGATTTGGTCCGATTCGTGGAGAAGCACACTTCACTATTCCGCTATGAGAAGAGCCACAAGATGTTCATTATCCGCCTAATCTAAAGGGAGTTGAGCTTCAATATTTGGGTGTCAAGGTCATGGGTGACAATATGCCTCTCCTGGATATTTGGACTACGTGGGCCGAGGGAGAGATGTGGATCGCACGTGTATTGATACGAATCCAGGGGCAGTCAGGCCTAGTGCCCTCTGTCGAAGATCGGGATGACGTTGGTCTCCTGGGAGTTTGATTGTGCCACGCGTTCGCATGGGGGGGGGGGGGGGGCTTCAGGGTGTTCGGGTGATCTCCATGTGCCTCGTTCCGCGTCACAGAATTCAAGGAGATGGTGGTCTACGCACAGCAGTGCTCTGGATTGGCAGAGTGGCACCGCTACGCGTGACACCGCAGCCGTGCTCGCTTCACGGGCAGTACGCACCATGTCCACAGCAAACCACAGTCCCCTCGGGTAGGCCGCGTCGTATTGGTGGTGACGGTAGTCCATGTGCTCGTGCACGTGAGGCCAGCACCGCAATATTCGAATCAAATTGCGCTTCTTCACGGTCCACAGTGTACCATATTCTTGCATCCCCACAGACCCAATCCGCTTCTTGTAGGCCATTGGCTGCCAGCGTTTTGGTGAGTATTCCACAGGTCACAGGATGTGCCTTCGTTGCAGTGGCTTCGTGCATGAGTGTTCAGCAAGAGCATACGACCAGGGGGAGGGAAAGGCTTTCACCCGAGATGCGGACACTCAACCCACCTCCCACTTTTTGAGAACGCCCTGCAATGTCTCGCCTTGCACCGTTTTCTTGTCTCGTTAGGAACCTCCCATTCCAACTTTTGCCCCGCTGTTGGCATTCCTCCCGTGTGCATTGACCTGCAGTGCTCGGTTTCCTCGGGATTTTTTCATGTGACCGTCTTTGCCCAACGATATCACCCGGTCCCTGTAGCACTGTCCCTGTAGTCGAAGGCCAACTGTCGTTCAGGGTCACCGATGGCTCAAGGCGCGGGGGCATTTGTGTTGGCTGTGCCGCAGCCCAGACACAATTTTCGGAAAGGGTTTGTCACAAAGTCAGGCCACAGTATTTCGTTCACGCCCGTTTGGACGCTCCACGTTCACGGGGACCCCAGGATGAACGGTGCGGGGGCCGCACGACCCCAAGGTCCGGGGTGCGGTGTCTTCAAGGGAGCGACCAACCCACACCGCACGGCACGTCCGCTTACGCACCGTCACTGACCCTCAGCTCGGGCCAGCGATGCCCTTGAGGGGCACCGGGGGCTCAAGGGGATTTTCAAGGGTGTTTGCAAGTGCCGTTGCTGGCGGTTGGAAAAGCCTTGGCAGGCAGTATCCGGCGGGTGCAGACCGATTGGCAGGCAGACAGAAGTGGTTGCCAGGACTGACCGTGACTCCCAGAAGGGGGCACCCCCCTGGCCGCCCTTCTGGTTCCCTCGGGAGGTCATCAGAGGCTCGATCGCATCACTATTCTGTGAGACGTGGCAGATGGGGATTAGAGAGGCGTTGGATAAGTCCGTCAGATGCAAGGTAGGAGGGCAACTGCGGGGCGTAACCCTCACCCCATTGCTCGGAAGGGCCTTGGTTGGCTGGAAACGAAGTCCTCCCTGACCCGTTCCTTTTCAGCTCCACCCGTTTTCCCGCATGCTTCCGTCGGCGAAGCTTTCAACCGCCGCGGTTGCTGTCGGTTGGACCCTGCTTCAGATCCTGGTGGACAAGCCAAGAAGTCTGTCCCATGCTATCCTGCCCTGCATCCGTTGCCACATTCCATGCTATCCCTATCCGCCAGGTACACAAATCCATCCTGTCCGCCCTCCATACAGCCCCATGATCTCTGACCTTATCTGCCCTCCTTTGGGGCATTGCATCAATTGGCCGGATTTGCCTTGGATCCGGCTCTGAGATCCGGTCGCCGCCCGGTGGTGCTGCGGTCCTGTCGGGCTCATGAGCCATGTAGTCCTCAAAACAGAACCGTTTGTCGGGCATTTTGGTCAAGCGTGTTGTGCCGAAACATGTGGAGCCCCCTGCATTGCACAGCCCTCCTGCAGAATGTTAATCACTGGTGGTTCAGGTTTCGTGGAGTGGGTCTGTCAATCCGCCGTACTTTGCTCGCCTGCCGGCCTCCTCACGCCCCCCCCCCCTTCCCTTTCCGCTCTGACAGTGCGTATTTCACACACCAACTTGCATCGTTCCTCCTTCCCACTCCGTCTTTGAAGTTATGTGCTTTTGAGTGGGTGCCATCCAGCAGCCCCTGGTGGGTGGTGGTGTCAAACAGGCTACGCCTACCAAAGGGTCCTGCTACACCTTCGCTTAGCTCACCTTAATTCGGCCTTTACTACCCCCCGTACAGTTCTCCTGGATTGCTTTTTCATTGTGCAGTGGTTCGGTGCCGTGACGCCACAGTGCGCGCCCTCCGCCCACTGCTCCCCATGTCGGCCCTGCCAGTCCGTATCTCAACAGACGTGCCGCACTGACCTCCCCAGGTTTGCATGTCAGGCAAGGGGCAGGAAGGGCGAGGTACCTTGTCTCGAAGCCCAGCCGGCACAAAGCTCAATATGCACTCCACTGGAACTGATGAAGCGAACTTGATGGGAAGGATTGGAACGTTGGGCGATGAACACCATGGCAGTGGCAGGCGCCGTTGGAGCCAACTGCAGTGAAACAAACCTGACCTTTTGTGGCCAGGTTTGCCCTCGGAACAACCTCAACCCTCAACTACGTGTGGTCTCCCAGTTCGAAGTGTATGCTATTCGGTGCCATGATGCATTGTCCGGAAGGTCTCTACCCCATACAGTGACCCCGAGCGTTGGAACACGTTGCCTTAGGGGCCGGGTCGCTCTGCCTGCCTGCTCCCATGGCCAGGGTGCGTGTGTCACCTGACCCTCCTACGGAGTGTTGACGACCCTTACCAGGCCTCCTTTTGCCGCATGGGTCCAGCATCACGCAGACAGAGAGAGGGCCTAAGGGACTGTCCGTGGGAAGCAGGGGTTAAAGGGTTTCGAGAAAGGCCCTCGGAGACCTTGTCTGACCGCCGGTCTGTGGCCTCCAGCTGCACATGCTTTTCTTCCAACCGCCGTGTTGCCCCTGCCTTATCTACAGCCAGTCTGACTCTTGAGCGTCGATTCCTGTGTACCTCTGAGCCGGGCGGCTATCCGGGCGTGGCAAAACGAAAAGACCCCAGCAATGCACGACAACATACCTGCTCCCCCACCCCCATGGGGCTGGTATCTGATGTCCCTCCTGATTAATTGGATGGCCTCTGATGGCAATAGAGCCGTGCACTTGGGCACACCACAGGGCCCCACGACATGCGGCCTAACATGGCCGGCAGAATGGAAGAGAGACCATGATTGAGTCCTTTGTTGTTGCTTTGTTCGTGGTGGTGGTGGTGGTGGTGGTGGTGGTGTGGGTGTTGTTCTTTGTCACTGCTGCTGCTTTTGTTTCAGTTGTCCTGGCGCTGGAATTTTTATGTTGAATTCCGTGAATGACAATGGCATCATACAGCATCTTTGGTGAGGTGGTTATTCTGAAGTCCTGCAAAGTTTGCACAGCATCCACATTCTGAATCCACTCAAATCTACAGCATCTACTCAAAGCACGGCTGCGCTGGACCCCTGTTTGGCAGCATTGTGCGGCAGTTGCTCCAAAGCAAACAGCGGCGGAGGCTGGCAACAGACAGCACCGTTGCAAAAAAATTTTCTCATGCACCAACACATCCACAGGCACAACAGGCACAGGAAAATGCCTGCCCAATTCTCGTTTCATAACACATATAACCTGTGGCTTGCCAGTGGGGATGGGGATGTGCGCAGTCACCGGTTTTTCCCGACTCCTTTGCACTGACCAAGGACAGGAAACAATCCAAGGTCACCGTTGGTGCATTGCTGGATTGGATTTCTGTCACATTTGCCCCCTAGTTCTGGGTGTCTAGTTATCCACTTTGATGTCCAGGGACAACAGATATGCTGGGCTGCTGAGTGGCTTCCGTTGTCTGGACAATTACTTCACGTGCAGCCAAACTGGTGACCAACCGCTCTTTCTTCTGTCTGCTGAGATTATGGAAACAGTGATCCATATCCTGCAGGTCCTGCAGATCCTGCATGCACATGCGCACACACATGTTGCCCCCCCCCCTTCTAGGGGCTGGCAGTGTCACAGTGAAAGGGCAGCTCTAGTTCACCCTGGCACAGGTGCTGCTTGGTGCCTACAGCAGCTGCAGCAAAAGAATGTGGAGCCATGAGCAGTGCGCCTGCAGACAAGGGCAGTCTCCCAGCTGGGAGGATGCTAACAGGTAGAAGCTACCGGGAAGCCATATGGAAGATGCCAGGCAGCAGATGCAATGGCACCCATTAGTGCATGATGCCTGGCAAAGGGGGTGCCAAGCGCAGTGCAGAGTATGTCACAAGTGAATTCTACACCAAACTGCACGGATCTGGCCCTAGAGGCCGATGCAGGAGCAGCGGAGTGAGCAGCAACCAAAAGTAGGGGGCTCCTTCCCAGTGGTTTTGCAAGGTCCCCTTTTTTCAGCGGCTACTGGGCGTTTGAAAAACCTGAAAAAATACAAACAGTCAGGAAATATGGCCATTTTGAAAACCATCCATCGGCCAAAGTGGTCGTTGTTGTTGTTTTTTGAAAATTAATTCACCAAGGCCAGTGATTTTCAAAACGCAGGTGAGCAATAACCTTGGTTTTGCCACTAGGGAGGGGGGAGGGGGGGGTGTACTGGGGCTTGGCAGTACCCGCCAGCAGCCACCCACCTGATGCTTTGGTTGAGGGGTTTTGCAGAGGTTGGATTCCTATTCAGACGTTCCTGTTACCAAATGAGTTGGGGGCTGCTGTCTATGAGGCAGTTGAGGCGGCCAAACCTGGATGCCAGCCGGTTGGGGAGGGGGAGGGTGTGTCAGTCGATTGGCCTGCGCTGGCCCAGCCACAGCCCAAGAGGACCAAATATGCATTTGCGGGCAATGTTGACATGCCGCAGGCCGCTAGCCCCAAGTACGAGGGGTGGGCCGCTTGGACGGACTTCACAGAGGCAACATTTCGGGTGTTCATTGGGGATGACCAAGTGGCAAAAATAGCGGGCGCAACAGTAGCAATGGCAGGCACCACAGCGCCTGAGCTTCTATGACCAATGGATGAAGAGGCGCGAAGTGCCAGCCCAGTTAAGGTGGTCCTGTATTTTTTTTAGATGCGGATTTTTTTTTTAGTGGCTGTATTTTTTTTAGCCAAAAAAGATAATCTACACTAAAAAGAAATATCCTGAGGTAAAAAAAATATTCCCCGCGAAAAGAAAATACTGAGCTCCCTTTTTTCTGTGCGGAGTATTTTGCCGAATGCCACAGATTTTAGAAGTGGTCAAAAAAGTGTTGTGGCAATTCCCTATGCACTGTATTTAACATGTTTTTCTGATGTGTTTATCAACCCTTTTTGCATTCTACAGGTCTGTGTTTCTTTTATATTTCCAGAAACCTGATTGGATTTGCAGTGTGTCTCAAGATATGATTGTTCTAGTTGAGTGCCTGGAGAATTTTAATACTGGTAGCAATATTTCTGAATTCCTATGGCGTGACTTACACTTGATGATGTAAACACTGGGACTAGTGACTGTGGAGCTGGGCCGTCTATGTATCTGAGTCCACGTGAGGGTGTACCTGGTATCTCTCCAATCCATCTGGCATCTTCTATGCATACCCTGCAGCACCACGTGGTGGAACATCACACCGTGCTGGGCAACATGAAGCAAGCATTTGATGAGCAAATGCAACACATGCAGAATCATCATGCACAGTAGGTGCATGAACTGCAGAATGAACAGCAGCGTCTACGTCAAGACTATCTTACGTTACAGAATCGCGTTCTTTCGTTGCCCGTTGGCACTTCGTCTGCGTCGACCAGGATGGATGGTCTACCTTTTGCGTCTGAAAAATGAGGGCACGGATGCGAAGCTTGGGCTACGTGACTTTCGGACATGGCGGGTGCAGGCGATTGCATGGTGTGCGGAATGCTCTATGTCTCTGTTGACGAAAAACGTGCAGGGGTTCACGAGATTAGGCGGGCGTGCGGCGCCATATATCGCACGAAGTCGCCCCCCCCTACCTTGGAGCTAGGGGGGGGGGGGGGGGGGGTAGGGGGGGGGTTGGGGGGGGGTAGGGGGGGGTAGGGGGGGGGTAGGGGGGGGTAGGGGGGGGAGGTAGGGGGGGGTGGGGGGGGAGGTAGGGGGGGGGTCGGGAAGGTAAGGGAGGGTATGGGGGGGGAAGGCGGTGCACACACAAGGCGGAACACACAAAAGGCGGCCTGTGGCCACTGCAGGAGTCTTGTTATTTAAGGGGCCACAGGCAAGGCGGTGCACACAGAAGGCGGTGCACACACAACGCGGAACACACAAAAGGCGGTCTGTGGCCACTGCAAGAGTCTTGTTATTTAAGGGGCCACAGGCAAGGCGGTACACACAGAAGGCGGTGCACACACAAGGCGGAACACACAAAAGGCGGAACACACAAAAGGCGGTCTGTAGCCACCGCAGGACTCTTTTTATTTAACGGGCCACAGGAAAGGCGGTACGCACAGAAGGCGGTGCACACACAAGGCGGAACACACAAAGGGCGGAACACACAAAAGGCACGCAAGAGTCTTGTTAAGAAAAGTTTATAGTGGTTTCAACACTGTGTTTTTGCCTCTCCTGCTGCTTGCTGCTGGTGTAGGGTTTCCTGCTGCTTGTTTTTGAAGATTAAAAGCTTTTGTTTGCTGAAATACAGTCAATCCTTGATAGCCCAAGCCAGAGGTACGCAAGGAGAAGACAATCAGGATCAAAGCATGAAGGGCTGCAGTGTAAACAGTGAAAGATGAAAGGATATTCACAGAAACTGCAACTCAGGTCAAATCGGATTGCATATTCACAAAGATAGCTGAAATGTTTTGGAAAAGAGTCGGAAAACTGCCCCATGGTCACTCTATCTCCACAGTGCCATCTCAGGAGATGTGCACTCTTTGTTTTGGGTCCCATATGTGCTAAGGTGGCAGGGCATGTGGCGATGAGGTCAGTGCCATGTCACATGGGATCTTCCTACTTAGCTAGGCTGACCGGGAATTGAACCCAGGACCTCTCAAAAAGAGGTGCCCAGCCCCCTAGGGTGCATACCACTAGGACAGCTAAGAATTCATGGAAAAACATAGATAAATTCATAGGCTCTGCCCTGGATATGTCAGTACTCAGTCAACTCAGAAAAAGATGATTTGCCTCACATTGAAAGGGGATTAAGGGGTCCACTCCATATCCTGATTAGGTGTTTGGTTCCATAGGTCAAAATGTGTTATCGCCACTTTTGGTGGGGCCAATACTAAGATAGAAATGCCTGGATGCTCAGTGCATCCCTAATACAACTAGAGTATGCCTCAAAGCATTGGAAAAGCACTTTTTCTTACTCCCCCCCTGTGCTGTGGTGGCCACCACTGTCGCATTTTAGGAAAAAGGGATTTTTTCTTGGCCTTTCCTTGGTTTCCACATCTACTTTAAAATACCTATAGTTTCCCTCACACAGAAAAATGGGCGCTCACCATGGCTGGCGCTCTTTTGCTGCTCTGTTTGTAACATTTCCTACAGAGGACTCAGCGCTCATGGCGCTGCCGGGGCTCCTGTGGCTTGGTTGGGTTAGTTTGGGAGCATGCCAAAACATGTGCATGTGCATCCCTCCCTCCAAGACGCAGCGCGACACAAACCCAACGCAAGACAAAATATACACACTCGCATGGGTTCTCGTAAACCTGCTGGCGACCTGTGACCTGTCTTAGGGCGAAGGGAGTCGTAAAAAAATTAAATTGCCCCTTGGAGGGGTCTTGGGTTCTGCTCAGTCTCTCCAGGCTGCTGCGTTTCAGCCCAAACACGGCCTACTCAGCGAGGCTGCGCGTGGGTATCTGCACAGGCAGGAATTGGAGAATTATGGACGAATCCACGCAAAAGCGAAGCGACGACACCAAAATCCGTCAAATGACGGCCTAGAATTTTTCTAAGACAACACACCTGAGCAGAATCCAATTGTGCATCAGAAGCACATTTTTATAAAAATTATAGTCATCTCTAGATTTTTTAAATCAAGAAATTCCTACGCATAAAAAGGCGGCGCGCAGGAGCGGCTCCTAGCGAAGCGCCGGAAAATGCAGAAATAATGGAATTATAAACGTATGTCTCACGTAGTCTTGAAAATGACGAGACACACATTAATAAATAAACATACAGATTCCACCCACACTAATAGAAGTATCAAAAATCCAAGAATTCGAAAATGAACGAAAAGACTTCAATGAATCAGTTATAAACTACAGGTATGCTCGTCTCGTATGCCGCATACACATTGCTCGTCTCGTGTCTCCGTGAACGAGTCTTGTAGCAGCGCTAACAACGATAGGACGCGATAGAGGGATTGATTAGAAAGATTGCAGATGATTAGAGGTCAGATCAGGGTGATTAGACATACACACAAGTGCATAGTGACGTTTTTCGCTTGCGCCCCTCACGTGCCCACTTGCTCTCTCTCTCCAGCGGTAGGTAAGGTGAGTAAGCCCAGGTGGGGCCACCCCCTGGTGGAGTTCGTGATTGACGTTCAGATGAGCAGGTTTGCCCAAAATACTCGTGCATGCTCGCGCATTCACACACGCATTAAAGGGTAGGCCACGCGAAGTGCGCACGGTAAACCTTGTTTAGGCTACCCAGGGGCTCCTCGGTACGTTCTTTAAGAGAACCTGAGGAGTCTCTTAACGCTTGCTTGCTTGACAGGGGAGCTGATCCTTCAGCGTGTTTGCGGACAGTGTATTATAGGTCACACTGAGAAGCGTATAATATGTGGAGTGTGGCTTGGTTCCTCCGCCGCAAACACCCCTTCATTTGCCTTTGCTTTACAGGTGGGCAGGTAGGGTGATTGGTGCAGCAGCATACCATTTTTTTCATGCCCTGCTAAACAAGGGCGCAGATCACACCAACAAGTAACTCCGCCTCTGCCTGTGGCAGAGCAGGGAGTCCGACTTCATCGACATCTGCGCCGTGCACGCAAAAAGAGCACCTCTTCCCTCCAAGCCCTAGCAGGGGAAACGCGTTGTGGCGTCCCCTGTTAGGCCACAATTGCTTAGCAGCGCTGTGTCCTCTTGTCTTCTTCACAGAAGTGTCGCTAGGACCCACGACATGTTCTTCAACAACACCCAGTAGAGTGTGCGTGTAGGAGTGGTAGTCCTGAGTGGGGGCTTGAGCCAGTTGCAGCAGTGCTCGCCCACCAGGATGGTGCCACTGTAGGGTGTGTAGGACCTGTAGTGCGTGTGTCACTGTCCCACCCGTTTCCTGCAATTTTAGCAGGGTTCGTGGGCTGTGGCAGTGGTTAGGTCAGTGTTTTGGCCACTTAGCAAAACGGCGTTTTCATGCCTTCATAGCTTTTGGCCACCCCTCCCTGTAATAGACCGATAGGTAGGGAAAACAATACCTGGATTAGTACGCTGGGTATTCCCCAAAGGTTTTGCGCCAGCACAGAAATTGGGCGCTTAGGGGAGGGGAGACCCGGGGCGTACCCCGTGGCATCAATAAGCCAACCCTCCAGGTTTAGCAAGCGTGCAGACTTGGGTATAATTAGGACACCACTTCTGCGGCTTGCTCTCAGGACCTTAGGAATAGCACACTCACACATACGCTTTGGCAGGTAAGGGTAAGGTTCAGTCCCTAGCTTTAGTCTTGGAGGCAAGCGTCTCAGCGAGCCTCAGCAACTCACCAAGGTTGTTCTGGGACAAGTAGTCCACCAGAACTGAGTTTAGGCGTCCCTCGGGTAGAACAAACGTAGAGAAGGGCTCCCAGGTGGCCTCTTCGACTCCAAACCCTTCCCGAGGGTGAGGAAGCGCCACCCCTGGCGATAGCGGTGGCGTAGGACATACTTCACCAGGTAGAAGCCCTCCTTAGCCATCTCCTCGGCGTTCATGTCGGGGAGTTCACCTTCAACTTCCATAGGGCTGGCAGCCCCTTGTAGGTCCAGAGCGGCGATTTCCTCGTCGTTCAGCTCCCACTCCTCCCCACAGAGGTCTTCAGGATCATAATAGCGCTTCAGTTGTTGAGCAGCGCACACCAGGGTCCCCCCTAGACGGGGAGAACACCGCACGGTGATACGGTGTCCATCCACTGATAGAATCTTGTACGGCCCGAAGTATGGGTCATCGCTGGTGGAGCGTGGCCAGGCGGGTAGTCGACTGTGGTGCACCAGCACCCAGTCCCCCTCTTGGTAGGTGGCCGGTACTCGGTGCTTGTTCTCTTTGTTCCACTGACGCTCCCTCACTCTCTGGAGCATAGCCTTGGCCTTGTCCACCTTCGCTTGTTGCTCTTGGACCCATTCACCCACAGAAGAATGGGTGTTCTCTGGATAGGGGGCATGTAGGAACCATGCCGGGCGCCCTAGGAATAGCTCATGGGGCGAGTAGCCAGTAGCTGAACTCTCTTGGGAGTTCATCATCAAGGATATGACGGGGAGTAGTCTCACCCAGTCTCTGGTGCGCTCAGTTTTGCACCATATCCGTACATTCTCCTTCAGGACACGGATCTGTCGCTCACATAGGGGGTTGCTCGTGTGTGAGTAGGGAATCCCCGTAGACACCTGGACATTGAGGGATCTCAGGACCCTCTTGTACCAACCGGTATCTGAGCGTACTCGTACGTCCTCATCGGAGTTGATCTCCTTGGGCGCCCCATAGACACAAAACCACTCCTCCAGGAGTATCTTGATAGTCTCCTCCCCGGTAATGTGCTTGGTACATGGGGACACCCTGGTAAACCTGGTCAACCCACAGGTTACCACGAGGGCGAAGTCATAGCCCCCGAACTTCGGCATCTCCGTGTAGTCCACGTATAGAACACTGTTAGCACAGTGAGGGATGGGCAGGGTCGAGTAGAGACCTCTGTCCCTGATATCCCCTGGTTTACAGGACCTGCACGGGCACTTGTCCACGATAGGCTGGAGGGTTTTCCGCAGTTGGTCGTCAGTCCACGTAGTGTGGAACCACTGCTTGAACAGCCTCAGGGTACGGTCCGCACTCACAGGACCGCTAGACTCATGGGTCCACTTTAGCAGCGCTGGGACTCTGTCACTAGGCACCACAATGCGGTCCTCGTGCCAGAGGTAGCTCTTGTCCCTCTTCCACTGGTCTTGGTTGACCAGGAGGGGTTCAAGGCGTTTCTCCAGGCGCTTGTAGATATCCCCAAACTCCTTCAGGTACTCCGATTGTTGGAGTCCTTCCAGGGGGCGTATCATCGTCATGTTGAGGTCCAAGCGGACGTCCATACGGCTGAAGGCCTCCTTAGCCAGCGCTTCAGACCGGGCACCAATCAGGGCGTCGAAGTTGTTGCGGCTGATGTAGTCGGCACACTCGTTCTTCACTCCCTGGATATGGTGTACCGTCAGCCGTAGTTGACTGAGGTAGGTCCACCAGCGCCGTAGCATGGCCTTCTCAGGTGGGGGACCCTTCTGGAAACTGCGGACCGGTTCTTGGTCGCACAGCCAGACCACAGGGTTACTCCCCAACAGTCGTGCTTGTGAGGATAGCACCAGCATACCCGCGAGCAATTCCTGCTCATAGGTGGAGTAGTTCCCCCTGGCCTGGTTCCACTTCCAGTTCCAGTGGCCCAGAGGTACTGGGACCCACTTGTCGTCAGGGTGGCTGTGCTTGAGGGTTCCATCTCGGTTGAGACCTTCCGTCCCCCATTGGGAAATGGCCGAGTCGAACTCCTCCTTCTCTAGTGCTTGCCATTGGAACAACGTTCCACCACCGCCCACATTGCTGGCGTCGGTCACCAGGATAATCTCCCCTTGTGCCCTAGGCACGCCCAAGCACTTAGCGTTGGCTACCTTGTCTTTGAGCTTGTCAAACGCTTGTTGCTCTTGTGGGCCCCAGCGCCAAGTAGTACTCTTCTTGATCAAGTCCGTCAGAGTGGCGCTGGTGTAGGTGAAGTTTTTGATGTGGCGGCGATAGAAGTTGCACGCCCCAATGAAACTGCGTACATCATGAAGTCCTTTCTTGGGGTCTTCGTGTCGTACCTTGGCATCCATCAGGGGTTTGGCCTTAGAGGCCGCTGGGGTCCACCACCAATAGCCAACGTCAAACCTCGGGTACTGCATGGTCTCCTGCCCGAACTCACACTTCTCCAACTTGAGTCGTGTGTGGTTCTCCTGGCAGACCGCAAAGAACTCACCCAAAAGGATTAGGTGATCCTCCTGGGTATTGGTCCCGAGGCATACATCGTTGATGTGAGCCTCCATCTGGGCGGCACGGGATATGAGCTCCTGCACCTTAGGTCTCCTTCGTAGGATGGACAAGATCTTGTTCATCAGCTCTTGGAATAGAGCGGGTGCGTTAGCCACGCCAAACGGCATGACCTTCCACTTGAACACCCTCCCTTGAGGGGTGATGAAGGCCAGTTAGGGATGCAGGTTCGAATTCGCACGAATTCGCTCGATTTCGAATTCGCCCCGAATTCGCATGAATTCGTGGACCACTCCGAACTCGAATTCGCAACTTCAAATTCGAATCCTCCCTGATTCGCTTGATTGAATCCATAGGCACCTACAATTTACCTTCTAGGTTGCAATTCACCTGTTTACGTATCGGTATGCCACTACCCAGTACCATATCGCATAAAAGATTTCCCAAAAGCTTCCGTAACCTTGCAATTTTTGTTGTTTGTTGTTGCTTGCATTTACCATGCTGAAACGATTTGACGATTTGACAAAAATAAAGCAAATCAAAACCAAGAATTCCAAAGTTCCTTGCTTCTCTCAAATGCCTTTTGGAAAAGAAGCAGCAACGAAGCATGCAAGATCACCAATCAACACACAAACCATCACATGTGAACCACTGGTTGCCCTTATTGGGCCTTCATTCATTGCATTCTTGAATTGAATCGTTGGACTTGAAGGAATGTAAGAGAGAGCATACACGGCACCGGGAAAGGTAAGGAGGGTACCGCTGTCAAGGATACGCAAGGGCTACAAGGGGCTATGTACATAGCTTATAGGTTGGAGCAGGTGCGCTGGCTGGGTGCAGCTCCGTGCACGTCATTAGCTCCGTGCACATCGTTGTGGGTGCCCAGGGCCTCACTGCGGCTGCGTCGGGCTGCTCTCGGCTGCTTCTCCTTCCACACACGCCCGACAGTGCGTGGTTGCCAAGGGGCAACACGTTTTGACTGTCACAAATTAGAAAAAAAAAGTCGAAAATCAAAAGTTCGGGACGGGTTTTTCTCCAAACTGGTGGCTTTCTGGGGAGAATGGAGGGTACCGCCGTGTTCGCTGGAGCTAGCCGGACACAGCGCTGTGTTCAAAACTCAAAAGTAAATTTTGTTTTCGAAAACGGGTACGCAGGCACCGCACAAGAAAATAAACGGCTCAATCGAAGCGAAATCATCATAGTTTTCATTTTTTCAAGTCAAAAAAATTGTTGCATTGCACAGTTCAAAGTTAGTTTTTCATCTGGAGAAAAGACGGCGCACGCGTGATCATTTTGCCGTCGCCTGCGAATTCGCAGCGCGTCGCCCCGAATTCGCAGTACTAAGAATTTCAGGCCGAATTCGCAGCGAATTCGCAGTGCGAACAAATTCGCAGCGAATTCGGCGAATTCAAATTGAATTCGCTGCGAATCTGCATCCCTAAGGCCACCAGTTCCTGTGCGTTGGGCGTCAGGTCCACTTGCCAGAATCCGCTCCTCTTGTCCATTTTGGTCTTGTAGCGACAGGAGGCCATCTTCTCCAGGGTAGACTCCATATTGGGAATGGACCCTGAGTGGTTCAGCGTTTTCTTGTTCAGCTCTCCGTAGTCCACTACCAGCCGTTTGGCTGTAGACCCAGGTTTAGCCACCAGGAAACAGGGGCTGCAGTGTAGGGGGTAGTCCCCGTCCTTGTACTCCAGGACTAGGCCAGCGTCAATACATTCTTGTATCTGTCGCTCGATCTCGTCGGCCTGCCCTTTAGGAGCTGGATAGGGTCTCCTCCGGATCTTGTGACCCACGAACTCGGGTTTCAGCTTGAGGTCCATCTGTACAAGCTTGTCACATGAGGCTTGAGGGGGTAGTTCTCCGAACACCTCCAGATAGGTCCTTATAGGCTTCTGTACCCGCGGGTCCAATACCTTGATCTTGTCCTCCATGTCCTCGTCAGAGTGTAAGTTGCTTGCCCCCTAAGTAATAGACGTCAGGAGGTGGTCCTCCACCGACTCTTCGCCTGTGGTAGTGTCCTTCAACCCTTGGTAGGCATATAGAAGGTCTTGTTCAACCATCTCCGGTGGACGATGGCAACATAGGCACGCTCGAGGGGGTTCACATACACATTCCTCCGAGAGGTCGTCCTCCTTTGGGGTCCTCACATGGGCGCCCCACACGCTCTTCATGAGCTTAGGATCTACCTCCCTTTGCCAGGTGGTGATCTTCTGTTCGAGGTCCTCCTTCAATTAGGATAGGTCTCCCATACGTCCTTGCTTCAGTGGCCATGAGCTGCGGGTAGGCTTCGCGTAGCATAGCTTTTTCGCCACCATCTTCCTCTTGGAATCCACATACTCCCTGAGCCCGGATCGAGGGTCCAGCTCCTCGTCCACGGGGTCTTCCACCCTCATGGAGAGTAGGGGTTTCAGTGGGGCGACGTACTCGGCATTCTCCACTTCCTCCACACAGGTCTGCACGAAGAAGGCGTCGTGCTCAGTTTCGTCGTCTGAGTGGATAGAGCTAGGTAGCTCAGATAATCCACACTCAGAGACTCCATCAGGAACAGATACATGGCAGGGAGAGTTGGGGGCTTTGGTGTCAATCACGACGTACTCATCTCCTCTGGGTGTAGTGTCAATAGCATCTTGAGGTCGTAGGCGATCCTTCAAGTCACCTAAGGCGAGTCCATCGCTTTCTCATTGTATAGCCTGGACCAGAGTCGGGTCCAGATCCTCCCAGGGAATGGAGGTAAGACTTCCGTCCACCACGCTGAGCATACTCCCCCATCCGGGCTTCCCAATAGGCGTCTTGCGTCCCAGAGGCACGTAGATGGCCTCATCAGGCAAACGAACAGAGCTGATAGTCAGCCTCTCCAGGAGGTTTCGCCAGTACTCGTTGCCCCCATGGGCTCCCCAATCGGGGGAACACAGGACCATACGGGAACGTTCCAAGGCCACCTTGCTCAGCACCTTCCCCAGTTCACTGAACCTGGGGTTCCCGTAGGCCATCCTGAAAGAGGGCCAGTAAAATTTGTAGCTGCAGTTCTTCCCCTTGCTGCAGTAAAGGTCCAGTACATGCTGCTTGTCGCTGGCGAACAACTCCACACTCAAGTCTTCTCGAGAGTAACCCAACTCCTTCAGACCTTGGTCTAGGACTTCCCCCAATAGTTGATAGTCCTCAGTTTTGGAGGCCGCCATCATGCTCGAGGGTTCCTCCTTCGATAGCCTCAGGTAACTCGAGGTATGTTCCGACTGCTCCAGTGGCACAGACTCTCTGCCACTGCCGTGGTCCACGTAGAGGAGGTAGGACGCTTGCAGCATCAGGGATTGTATCTGGGAGTGCTGTCAAAGAAGTCAGTCCGCAGTATAAAGTCGAAGGCCTCAGTGTTCATCACATAGAACCGATGGGCGATAGTCCGGGAGCCCATAGGTACCTCCACTTCACAGTCCCCGCAGCTGTGCACCACATGTCCATCCCCCATGCGTATAGCAGTGGTGGTCATGGTGTTCTTCAGGCTCCCACAAGGTAAAATTTTCTTGGCCACTATAGATATGGTGGCGCCAGTGTCCAATACCCCCAGGTATTCGCGTCCCCCTAGTCGGATACGTACCCAAAACACCAGGTCTTGGGTGCCACCAGAGCGTCCCCGTCAGAACTCCGCGGGACAGGTCACCTTGAACCCCTTGTTCCGCATTTTGCGGGCCATCCTCATGAAACGGCTCCTTTTCTTAGCGTTGCCGTCATCACCACCTTCATGCTCACGCTTGGCTCCTTGTTCTTGGTGGGCCTGCGTTTGTGAGCGTGTGGTAGGACCAGACTGCCCTCCCAAGGGCTCGGAGTTCCCTCCTGGATTAGGGTTGGGGTTGCCTCCGTTCTTGTCCTTGTTCTTGTTGTCCTTGTCTGGCTGGCGGTTAGCGCCTCCTCCTCGTCCACCTTGACCCTTGTTTTGCCCTTGACCACGTCCTTTCGACTTGCCCTTGCCGGAGTCGTTGCCTTTGCCTTTGCCTCCACCTTTGCCTGAGCCTTTGCCAGGATCTTCACCCTTAAGCTTCGCCGATAGGCGTTGCCTATGGTAGCACTCATCCTCGTAGTGCTTCCGCTTCCCACAGAATGCACACGTGATGGTGCACCTGTAATGATCCGGCAGCTTCGCTTTGGCGCCGGTGTTCTTCTCCCGCTGCTTCCCCTCGACTACGAAGCAGTCTCGCTGCTCGCAGTCAGGGGCGTGCTGCAGGTGGCCCTGCTCGTCCCTGGCATCACACCAGAATAGCTCCTTAACGTTATCCATGATACGGGCGTGGGCGTGTTTGGGGGTAGTCCCCTGCCCAAGTCGGGACCCTTGGTACCCTTTGCCATGGCCTCCAGAACCTCCACCACCAGGACGGTAGTTGTTCAAGTGCTGGTCGCTCTCCTTCTCCAGCGCCAGCTCTAGGAGTAACACGCATAGATCCTCGTAGCGGAGGGATCTAGCCTTGCGCTCCGCCGTCGAACGGCACTCGTCCCACAGCTCTCGAGGGAGCTTGGCCACCAACCAGAACAGCAGGTTGTCGCTGCTGTAGGAACCGGGCGTCAGTCGTCCAGCCCAGTGATCCAGATCAGCCAACAGCTCAGAGACCCTGCCAGGTTTGGGGTTGTTGGGCAGCACGGGCAGGTTCTGGATCTCGGCCCTTATGGAGAGGTCGGTTTCGTAGGTCGGGTACTGCCTCTCCAAGGCAACCAACACATCGGCAAAGGTGGCGGAGTTAGTCACGATCTGCCTGACCTGCTTCTCCGGGTACTTGGTCTTGCAGCACTGCAGGAGCAGATCGCACTTGACTCGCTCACTAGCGTGGGTTTGGCCGGTCAATCGGAGAAACCGGCCAAAATTCTCAGCGAACTCGCTGAGGTCTTTGCCTGTGAACTCAGGCAGGTTCACCACGATCTTGGAGGTGGCAATAGCCTTCGCCTCCTGAGACCTGCGTCCCTCAGAGCGTCGGGTCTTCTTCTTCTTCTTCTTCTTCTTCTTCTCCCTTGGGTCCTCGGGGTCCTCCGGGTCATCGTCCTCTGAGGGCGAAGCAGAAGTCATCGACGGCGGCTCATCGTCGGAGGGGTCTCCGCGTAGATCACTAGAGCCATAAGGCTCCACGTCCACCATTGCCCTCAAGGCTGTCAGCCCCAGCCGGTCTAGCTCGGCCCTCGTAGAGTTCGTCACCTGGCTGTAGGGCGGCTGGGCCATTCTCCGTACGAAAGGACTTCTCGGTATCGCTGCAGGGGTCGGCATCGGTCGACTCCTCAGGCTCCCCAGGGTGTTTGTCAACCCTGCCGCCAGGTGGTTGGCCTGTACTCGGTGGGGTGACATTCCCACCGTGGTAGGTGACGCTTGGGGCGGTATCATCAGGGGCTCCAGTTTCTCTCGGATCTCTTGAGTGAGGTCGCCCACAATTTTTGAAGTGGCTCCTCGGAGCACCTCGTTGATCTCCGACCGCGTCAGGGACCTGTTGGAGGATCTCCCCGATTCTCTACTCCTGCCTCCAAGAGACTCACGTCCTCTCCTCAACCAACTCAAGGTTGCATACCCAGGTGCATACCCAGGAACATCCACATAGGTTCCAGTAGCGGGTAGTGGATGGGATATTCAGCCGCATACCATCGCGGCGCAGAGCTGGAAGCCACCGGCTCACTGGCAGTAGTTGCCTCAGGGAGCGCAGTGGTAGGTGGGCCCATACCATAGGCGGGGTAGGGAGGCATGCCAGTAAAGCCTGTGCCCTCTGCCATAGGCGGGTTGGTTATGGGAGTGGGTGTTGCAGCGGCTTGGTCTGGAATTGGGAGTGTGGTGGTTATAGGAGAGGGTGATGCGTGGAGGCCAGAAGCGCTTGGTGCGCCTTCGAAGGTAGGGTCATTCGTCAGGTCTTGCCCTTGTTCCTCTCCTTCGTCTGCTTCGTCTCCAGCATCCTTCTCGCTCTCTCTCTTCCTCTTCACAGGCTGAGTGACCACCTCCTCGACTGAGAGGGCCCTGAAGGCCGTCTGGAGTCCATCCAACGAGTCCTCAGCCACTTCCACTGGCCCATGTAAGGGCTCCGAAGGTACAGCGCGAGGTCCAGGTCCAGGTTCACCAGGTGCTGGCCTTGCCGGTGCCTCAGGCGCTGTCTTCACGTCGGCGTCCTCTTTCCTTGTATCCATCTTCGTTCGCCCTTCTGCTTATATGTGACTGCTCGGCGCACTGGATGTACGGCGCGGGGTTGCTGCCGGTGCGCAGAGACAGTCTGCCTCTGCTACCAGAAAAGTTTAGAGTGGTTTCAACACTGTGTTTTTGCCTCTCCTGCTGCTTGCTGCTGGTGTAGGGTTTCCTGCTGCTTGTTTTTGAAGATGAAAAGCTTTTGTTTGCTGAAATACAGTCAATCCACGATAGCCCAAGCCAGAGGTATGCAAGGAGAAGACAATCAGGATCAAAGCATGAAGGGCTGCAGTGTAAACAGTGAAAGATGAAAGGATATTCACAGAAACTGCAACTCAGGTCAAATCGGATTGCATATTCACAAAGATAGCTGAAATGTTTTGGAAAAGAGTTGGAAAACTGCCCCATGGTCACTCTATCTCCATAGTGCCATCTCAGGAGATGTGCACTCTTTGTTTTGGGTCCCATATGTGCTGAGGTGGCAGGGCATGTGGCGATGAGGTCACTGCCATGTCACATGGGATCTTCCTACTTAGCTAGGCTGACCGGGAATTGAACCCAGGACCTCTCAAAAAGAGGTGCCCAGCCCCCTAGAGTGCATACCACTAGGACAGCTAAGAATTCATGGAAAAACATAGACAAATCCATAGGCTCTGCCCTGGATATGTCAGTACTCAGTCAACTCAGGAAAAGATGATTTGCCTCACATTGAAAGGGGATTAAGGGATCCACTCCATATCCTCATTGGGTGTTTGGTTCCACAGGTCAAAATGTGTTATCACCACTTTTGGTGGGGCCAATACTAAGATAGAAATGCCTGGATGCTCAGTGCATCCCTAATACAACTAGAGTATGCCTCAAAGCATTGGAAGAGCACTTTTTCTTACTTGTTATTTAAGGGGCCACAGGAAAGGCGGTACACACAGAAGGCGGTGCACACACAAGGCGGAACACACAAAAGGCGGTCTGTAGCCACCGCAGGAGTCTTGTTATTTAAGGGGCCACAGGCAAGGCGGTACACACAGAAGGCGGTGCACACACAAGGCGGAACACACAAAAGGCGGCCTGTGGCCACCGCAGGAGTCTTGTTATTTAAGGGGCCACAGGCAAGGCGGTACACACAAAAGGCGGTGCATACACAAGGCCGTCTGTGGCCACCGCAGGAGTCATGTTTTTTTAGGGGGATGCGGGGGCTGGCCCCCGCGTCCAGCAAAGCGAGCCGTCTGTCGAGCGAAGCGAGCCGAAGGTAGGGGCGGGAGGTAGGGGGGGGGAGGTAGGGGGGGGAGGTAGGGGGGGGAGGTAGGGGGGGGGGTAGGCAGGGGGTAGGGGGGGGGTTGGGGGGGGGTAGGGAGGGGGTAGGGGGGGAGTAGGGGGGGGGTAGGGGGGGGCCGGGGGGGGTAGGGGGGGGGTAGGGGGGGGTAGGGGGGGGCTAGGGGGGGGGTAGGTAGGGGGGGGAGGTAGGGGGGGGCGACTTCGTGCATACCATCGCGGCGCGGGTGGTGACAGCGAAGATGTCTTTGGATCATCTGCCGCAAAAACGGGAGTTGCCAATGCTACTCAGTGTGCTGGAGCGGGCATGTGGAGGCGATTCGGGGCCGATAACGTGATGCAAGCAGGAACCGAATTGTTGGATTGTCGCAGAGAGAATCTTGCCTCGCTGTCCTAGCTCAGTAGGCTGGATCATCTGGTATTCCGGATGGCAAAGTTGGAAGTTCATTTGGATGGTCGATTCAGAGGTACTTTGGCACTGCTGTGGGCTGAAGCAAGAGCGGCGTGCCATGGTGATCGCGAGTAATGGGCGTTCGCTGCAACTACTTGACGTTATGGTGGCAATTCAACAATTGTTTTTCCAATGAGTCAGCGTAGTCACGTGTCTTTGTCTAGTATAGTGCTTGAGGTTAGGGAAGAAGAACACCAACCAAATCGAAATCTGGGATGCAAAGCGGCAGGCAGCAACATATTTCCTGCTAGAAATGTGGTCAGCGTGGTTATGTACAACTTGGTTGTCCGGCACAATCTTCCGCATCGGCGTCGGGCTCCCGTCGCGCAGCGTGCGGAACACATGTAGGAAGATGTGCCTTGCTGCACACATTCGGCCAGTGTGTTGTCTGCAGTGGATAAGGTGTGCGACGTGATAGTTTTGCAAATAACAGGTTTGTAACGACTATTTTTACCGAAATCATTGGTTTTGCCGAGTGACAGCTTTCATAATAGCCAAGTCTTGCTACCAATTGGCCTTTATCGACCAAAATTTGCCATTGGCAGAAAACAGAAGAGTGACCAAACTTCGTGAGCAGTTGTAGATTTCCATCGGGCAACGTTGGTTGCTACCAAAGCCTGTGTTTAGTGCAAAAATTGGACGTCACCCGTAAAAGTTGGAACCATTATTTTTTGGTTTAAATCAGTTTTCAAAAATACATGTTGTGCCGATTGCACGGTAGACTGGCCCCCGCCGGCTGCGGCTCACATTCGGGTTGCAGCTCACATTCTAGCGACAGTTAAGCTGGCTGAAAAGCACCACCCACGGCATTCACATGGTCTCAAGTTAAACCCGTAGGCACCTCTATCACAAACAAAAAATTGGCAACAAAAGTAGCCACTGCTTCGAGCAAACATGGCAGTTAGGCCCAAACATCCAAGACCTAATACCTCCTCCTTCCATTAGTCTACTGATTGGCTCAAAAATACATATCTCTCCACAGAAGAGTGGCACAGTAGTTTCCGCCTGCCTGCCTGTGCAATCTGTGTCCCATTACAACGTATTTCCGTATTCCCGTGCATATGTGGGGAACGCGGGTTGGGCAAACATACCAGCCAATCCCCCAGTTCAAACCCACTGCCAAATGCTTGGCACTAGTGTAGAAAGCAGCAACTGCCCCTAATCTCAAAGCAACTCAGCAACTCGTGGGACCACAATTGCCAAAACAGTTACTGCTACTCTGCTACCTGATGGCTCACATTCTATTGCCTTCGGCATTGCACCTCGAAGAGGGGCTGTCAGTCAGTTGGACAGGCCAGCAGTCAGTCAGACAAAAACATGGACTCTCGGTTTTTGTCAGTGGCACACACAGTTCCAAGCAGTGGGGAGAACGAATGGTTTTAGAATCGGCAATGGCCGACTGATAAAGAAGGTGGCCGCAGACATTTTGGTCGTTGGTACAGCCAACAAGACACGGCAAACAACACAACAAAGAGAGTGCCAAGCGCAGTGCAGAGTATGTCACAAGTGAATTCTACACCAAACTGCACGGATCTGGCCCTAGAGGCCGATGCAGGAGCAGCGGAGTGAGCAGCAACCAAAAGTAGGGGGCTCCTTTCCAGTGGTTTTGCAAGCTCCCCTTTTTTCAGCGGCTACTGGGCGCTTGAAAAACCTGAAAAAATACAAACAGTCAGGAAATATGGCCATTTTGAAAACCATCCATCGGCCAAACTGGTTGTTGTTGTTGTTTTTTGAAAATTAATTCACCAAGGCCAGTGAAATTCAAAACGCAGGTCAGCAATAACCTTGGTTTTGCCACTAGGGAGGGGGGAGGGGGGGGGTGTACTGGGGCTTGGCAGTACCCGCCAGCAGCCACCCACCTGATGCTTTGGTTGAGGGGTTTTGCAGAGACTGGATTCCTATTCAGACGTTCCTGTTACCAAATGAGTTGGGGGCTGCTGTCTATGAGGCAGTTGAGGCGGCCAAACCTGGATGCCAGCCGGTTGGGGAGGGGGAGGGTATGTCAGTCGATTGGCCTGCACTGGCCCAGCCACAGCCCAAGAGGACCAAATATGCATTTGCGGGCAATGTTGACATGCCGCAGGCCGCTAGCACCAAGTACGAGGGGTGGGCCGCTTGGACGGACTTCACAGAGGCAACATTTCGGGTGTTCATTGGGGATGACCAAGTGGCAAAAATAGCGGGCGCATCAGCAGCAATGGCAGGCACCACAGCGCCTGAGCTTCTATGACCAATGGATGAAGAGGCGCGAAGTGCCAGCCCAGTTAAGGTGGTCCTGTATTTTTTTTAGATGCGGATTTTTTTTTTAGTGGCTGTATTTTTTTTAGCCAAAAAAGATAATCTACACTAAAAAGAAATATCCTGAGGTAAAAAAAATATTCCCCGCGAAAAGAAAATACTGAGCTCTTTTTTTTCTGTGCGGAGTATTTTGCCGAATGCCACAAATTTTAGAAGTTGTCAAAAAAGTGTTGTGGCAATTCCCTGTGCACTGTATTTCACATGTTTTTCTGATGTTTTTATCAACCCTTTTTGCATTCTACAGGTCTGTGTTTCTTTTATATTTCCAGAAACCTGATTGGATTTGCAGTGTGTCTCAAGATATGATTGTTCTAGTTGAGTGCCTGGAGAATTTTAATACTGGTAGCAATATTTCTGAATTCCTATGGCGTGACTTACACTTGATGATGTAAACACTGGGACTGGTGACTGCGGAGCTGGGCCGTCTATGTATCTGAGTCCACGTGAGGGTGTACCTGGTATCTCTCCAATCCGTCTGGCATCTTCTATGCATACCCTGCAGCACCACGTGCTAGAACATCACACCGTGCTGGGCAACATGAAGCAAGCATTTGATGAGCAAATGCAACACATGCAAAATCATCATGCACAGTAGGTGCATGAACTGCAGAATGAACAGCAGCGTCTACGTCAAGACTATCTTACGTTACAGAATCGCGTTCTTTCGTCGCCCGTTGGCACTTCGTCTGCGTCAACCAGGATGGATGGTCTACCTTTTGCGTCTGAAAAATGAGGGCACGGATGCGAAGCTTGGGCTACGTGACTTTCGGACATGGCGGGTGCAGGCGATTGCATGGTGTGCGGAATGCTCTATGTCTCTGTTGACGAAAAACGGGCAGGGGTTCACGAGATTAGGCGGGCGTGCGACGCGGGTGGTGACAGCGAAGATGTCTTTGGATCATCTGCCGCAAAAACGGGAGATGCCAATGCTACTCAGTGTGCTGGAGCGGGCATGTGGAGGCGATTGGGGGCCGATAACGTGATGCAAGCGGGAACCGAATTGTTGGATTGTCGCAGAGAGAATCTTGCCTCGCTGTCCTAGCTTAGTAGGCTGGATCATCTGGTATTCCGGATGGCAAAGTTGGAAGTTCATTTGGATGGTCGATTCGGAGGGACTTTGGCACTGCTGTGGGCTGAAGCAAGAGCAGCGTGCCATGGTGACCGCGAGTAATGGGCGTTCGCTGCAACTACTTCATGTTATGGTGGCAATTCGGCAATTGTGGCGAGGGACCAACCACACCACACACCAGCCACAACCCCACCAACAAACCACCGCCACACACCACACACCACACACCACCGCCGCCAACGGACCCCAGCCAGGAGTGGCGGGGACCGCCCACCACCAGCGGCAGCGAAACCCAGCCAGGAGTGGCGGGGAGTAGCACACAGGAACCACCGCCAGGAGTGGCGAGGGACCAACCACACCACACACCAGCCACAGAGCAAGCGCCAGCCGAGGGAAGGCAAAGGGAGAAACAGCGAGGCCGCCCCCCCCCCGCCCCCCCCCCCCCAAAAAAAAAAAAAAAAAAAAGGGGGGGCGGGGAAAGGGGGGCCGCGCGAAAAGAGCCCACAGCCACCAAACCGCCCGCCAAAAACACAAAAGGAGGCCAAACCCCCCCCCCAGAAGGCACCGAAGACAGGACCCCCAAACAGGCACAGGGGGACCACCCAGCAAAAACCGGCAACACCAAGCCAGGAACAGCGGCCCAGCGGGAAAAGGGGCACCGAAAAAAGCAGAAAAAAAAAAAAAAAAAAAAAGCCAGCAGCCCAGCCAAAAAGAAAGGAGACGGGGGGAGAGACCAGAAGGCCCGGGACGGGGACACCAAGGAACCGGAAAAAAAAAAAAAAAAACAAAAAAAAAAAAAAAACACACCCCGACAACCCAACCAAGAAGGGCGGGGCACAGCCGAGACCCGGGCCCAGCACGCACGCCCACACCGCGGCGGGGGGCAAGGGAAACGCGCACGAAACCACACACGTCCCGAAAGCGGGCCGACACCAAAGCCCAACCACGAACACCACAAACAGCCGGCAAAAGAGGGACAACACCACAAACCGAGCCCAAACACACCCACCCAAGACCCCAGCCACGACGGGCAGGTGAAAACAAAACCCACGACCAACCGCAACCCGGACCCAACCACCAACGCAAGCCAACAGTAGGAAACCCAGTGCCCACAGCCCAGGCACTGAGGCAGCCCGCGCCATGCAGGTGACCCGGCCAAACGAGATCCGGAGCCCGGGGGTAAGGCTGCATCCTAAGGCCAGCGCTGCTTTGGGACTCGAGGCGGAGCGTGCGACACCCAAGCGCCTCGGAACCCTAGTACCAAGAACATGCATGCATGCCTTGGGAACGGGATACGCCAGGAAGTCCGGTGAACCCCTAGGGTTCCGCCCAAAGGAGGGGACGTGCGCAAGCACGGGGGCCCACCCTCCCGGCGAGACAAGCACGTCACGCTGGCGGCGATCAGCCCTCCCGGTGTAGCCCGGGGCCGCTTTGTTGGGGGCCAAAAGTCAGGTCTAGCGGGATGTAAGCCGCCTCCCCTCTTCACGCGCGGAGCCTCTTCCTGTTCGTCACAGGGGCGACGCCAGGGGGAACCATGGGGCGCCTCTCCACGACCGAGTGCACCTACCTACATACCTACCTGGATTGTCGCAGAGAGAACCTTGCCTCGCTGTCCTAGCTTAGTAGGCTGGATCATCTGGTATTCCGGATGGCAAAGTTGGAAGTTCATTTGGATGGTCGATTCGGAGGGACTTTGGCACTGCTGTGGGCTGAAGCAAGAGCGGCGTGCCATGGTGACCGCGAGTAATGGGCGTTCGCTGCAACTACTTCATGTTATGGTGGCAATTCGGCAATTGTTTTTCCAATGAGTCTGCGTAGTCACGTGTCTTTGTCTAGTATAGTGCTTGAGGTTAGGGAAGAAGAACACCAACCGAATCGAAATCTGGGATGCACGGCGGCAGGCAGCAACATATTCCCTGCTAGAAATGTGGTCAGCGTGGTTATGTACAACTTGGTTGTCCGGCACAATCTTCCGCATCGGCGTCGGGCTCCCGTCGCGCAGCGTGCGGAACACATGTAGGAAGACGTGCCTTGCAGCACACATTCGGCCAATGTGTTGTCTGCAGTGGATAAGGTGTGCGACGTGATAGTTTTGCAAATAACAGGTTTGTAACGACTATTTTTACCGAAATAATTGGTTTTGCCGAGTGACAGCTTTCATAATAGCCAAGTCTTCCTACCAATTGGCCTTTATCGACCAAAATTTGCCATCGGCAGAAAACAGAAGAGTGACCAAACTTCGTGAGCAGTTGTACATTTCCATCGGGCAACGTTGGTTGCTACCAAAGCCTGTGTTTAGTGCAAAAATTGGACGGCACCCGTAAAAGTTGGAACCAATATTTTTTGGTTTAAATCAGTGAAGCCGGTTCGGACCCCCGTGGCCATCTTTGGGTCACTTGGGGTGTGTATCTATGTGCCGGCAAGCCGCCATTGGCTGATATCATACTCTCCCATCCACCTGACCTAACCCGATGTGATAGTGTGATCGGTTTGGCCATTCCGGCTATGAGCGGCCATATTCAGTACGGAGGCGCCGCCAGCGGAGATCTATATATCAGAATATCAGGAATCAACAGGGTTTTTTTATCATAATGTTTCCGTAATTTTTCAGCCTTCCGTTCTGATGGTCAATGTATCGGCGACTGTCAGTTGGCCTGCGATTTTGCGGTAACCGAATGGTTAACTGTTATTTACAGATATTTTGGCGGAAACCCCGATGAAGGGTCAGATTTCATCAGTAAAGGGTTCGTTGCTTCCGCAATTTTCTTATTATACACTCGCAAAATTAATCCGATTTTTTCAGACATTCAGAATCGGATTTTCGACTACGACATCGCCGCACTCGATTTGACGAATCTCGAGTGGTCCGACATTTTTCCCCGATCACGAATCAACCTTCCTTTTGTTATGCCCTTCCTTTTGCTTAGAGATATAGGCGAAACAAAGTTGATTCGTGAGGCCACTTTGAAAGGTCATATCTCCGGCTCACCGCAAGTAGTCTCAATTTCGAGAATTGGGTTGGAACCGCATTGGTCTAAACTTAAGTTAGGAAGCATCAAACGCCTTTGTTGTGTACACATGCCCGGTATAGCAAGGGATAATGATCAAGAGGGTAGAAAGTGATATATAACTCTTGGACTGTGCAACCGAATATTTTAATGCAACTTTCGAGTGTACCACATGAGTGCTGGGGTTGCATAGCAACTTTCCTTGGGTTCGTACGTATTTTGAACCTGAAGTTATGTCCATGGAGGGTCATGGCATATCATGGTGGGAGCCACTTTTGAGGTTAGAGGTTTGAGGTTTGATTTTGCGGGTACTAGACGCCTTTCGGCCCCGGGGGGCCACCTGGTCGGGCCAGGTGATATCCTCCCCACCGGGTCCTAGTGGGGGGCCCTCCAAGACGCACCTCCTGCCTGGTGGCGGAGTCCCCCGGGTTCACAGAGTTCCCCGTTTCGCCACTCCCCGGTCAGTGCATCAATTCGCAGCCGTGGCCGCGGGCGCTTACCCACTGCGTCGCCCCCCTAATGCGTGGTCGCCCGGGGCGCCGGCGCCGCCGGGCCCGTGCTACTGGCTTGTCGCCAGTGGGACCCCCTTGGGCTGGCGCGGAGGCTGCCTAGCCTAGGGGTTGGGGCGTGGCGCTGTGCGCCACTACTGCCTTGGCGGGTGCAGTGTCCCGTCTGTGTGTGCGCGGCGCTCGCGGCCGGTTCGGGGGGTTCGGGCCGATACCTGGTGTTGTGTCTCTCTCTTTTCCCCCTCCCCGCCCCGCGTGTTCGGCGCTGCGTGTGGCGGGCCGTCCCGTCCGGGTGTCCCTTACCCTCGCTCGCTGGTACGCCATTCCACGTGGTCTGTGCGTTCCGCGCGCTCGGTCCGGTTGCCCTTCTGGTAGTCCCCGCGTGTCCCTTTCGTGTGTGTGCGCTCGCGCTCTCGCGGTGTCCGCTCCCCCCCCCCCTGGGTGGTGTGGCGTGCGCACCTCGCGTGGTCCCGGCACTGTGCGCTGGTAGGGCCGTTCCACGTGGTCCGTGCCCCTCCGCGTGTCCTGTTCCAGTCCCTTGCTCCGTCTGGCGTGCTTTGGGGGGGAGCGGTCCGGTCCCGGTTCCCCCCTACTTGGCTTGGGGTCGTGGGGGTGGCGGCAGGGCGTCCCCGGGGGGGGTGCCTTCTACCGTTGTGAGGGGTCTGGGGTCATGCGCTCCCCCTCCCCCGACTGCCCGCCCACTGGGTGGGCTTCCGGGGCCCGCGCTCCACGTGTTGTGGGCGCGGGCGTGCGGGTGTGGGGGCCCTGCTCTGTCCCCTCGGCCGGCACGCCCCGTGGGGGCTGCGCGCCGCGGGGCGGGTCCGTGGCGTTCATGTGCTGGGGAGCGGGCTGGGGGGGAGGGGGGGGCGTGCGCCGTACCCCCCGTTTGTGCGGCCGGGGGGGGGCCCGTAGGGCGGGGGGTCGCTCTGCCTCATTCTGTCCCTCTGCCTTCCCTGGGCAGGCAACAAAGCGGGTGTCACTGGCGTTGTGCTGTCCACGGGGGGCGTGGCCCCCCATACCACTCCGGTTCGTGCTCACCAGGCTTCTCTGGGTACGATCTGTGCGGCGTCCTGGCGCGCAGGCGCGGGCTCGCTTGTTCTTCGCGGCCCCCATGGGGGCCGGCGGCTGGGGCGGGGGGGCGGGTCGCGTTCCGGCTCCTCTCTCGGGCGGGGGGGGGACCATCGCCCCTGCCTCGGGGGGTGGGGGCCGGGGCCCCACCGGCCCGCGGGCCGGTGGGGGGGCGGGGGGGGGTGTCGCGCCGCGGTCTCCCTGCTCCCCTTCTGGGCGGCGGCCTGCGGTACTCAATCCTGGCCCCCGCGAAGTCTCAATTTCGAGAATTGGGTTGGAACCGCATTGGTCTCAACTTAATTTAGGAAGCATCAAACGCCTTTGTTGTGTACACATGCCCGGTATAGCAAGGGATAATGGTCAAGAGGGTAGAAAGTGATATATAACTCTTGGACCGTGCAACCGAATATTTTAATGCGACTTTCGAGTGTACCGCATGAGTGTTGGGGTTGCATAGCAACTTTCCTTGGGTTCCTACGTATTTTTAACGTGAAGTTATGTCCATGGAGGGTCATGGCATATCATGGTGGGAGCCACTTTTGAGGGTATGTGTTATATGCATGGTATGTGCTTCGATATGCTCACGCCCATGTTATATATCTCCGTTTGTAGGAAGATATATGGAGTCATGCGCGGCAAGGGCTTTGTCCATGTCCCAATGGTGAACTCCATAGCGCTAGACTAAGTCTACCGCTCATATAGTGCATGTGGGAGGGTTTACGGAGCGACCCACAAGCGCCAATATCAATTTTCCCATTTTCATGGTGCGTGTTGGGAGGAGGTTCGAAGGTGTCCTTATGCGTCCATATGGGGATCCAAGTGGGGGGATTGTTTGCAAATGGTCCCAAGCAATTGTGTTCTGAGTCATAGGTTGACACCATGGGTGAGCGAAGTTATATACTATTGTAATTATCTTGAATTTGGCATTATTTGCATGTTTTTGACCTCATTTTATGCTCATTTTTGTGTTTTATGTGCTCAACTGGTCGGCTAATAGTAAAGTGCCTAGAGATCCGTGAACTATGGTATGTTGCTTATATGTTGGCATATGCTTCGGTGTTGTACCTCACCAAATGCCGGATCACATGGTCACTTTGGCTTGGCACACGAGGCCTCACAAAATTAGGTCTCAAACTCATGATCTGACTTGTGAAGCATGTCATGTACATAACCGGAAGGGTTTCGGAGCCAATGATGGGATATTCTTGGGCATGAACCTTTGGTCTATATCACCCTTGTATATTACTTTCCGGTTTGACACATGCATGGAGCATTTGAATATTTGCCGTACGTATTTTTGCGTATATAATTGAATTTTGGGCATTATTTTGTGACTTGCCTGATTTTGCCATGTTGTGAGGTCATCTTCATGGGGCATTTCTCCAAGCCCATTCGACTCCAACACCAACCAAGTATATGTCAGGGTAGGGCATGGTCCTGAGTGCCACTCTAGGCCATGACACGTCACCTCCCCTATTGGGCTAGGATATATAGGCTTGGGAGTGAACACATTTTTGGGGTTTGTGTAGTGACTTTTGACACATAGCATTTAGCCATCTCATTTGACCTGGTTCAGGGCAATATGTTGGTGAGTCAAGGGAAGGTCTTGAGTCCGGGGAATGAGGGGTTTATGGCTATGAATGTGTATGTTTACCTCTATCCCAGACTTTGCTTTATTTGTGTTCATAGGCCAATTTCAGGGCTTTCCTCTTTGGTGCAATTCTTGTACATGCCCGCCACCGTGGGACGACCGGTGTGCTGAACGGAAGCCCGCAGTGTGAATTTGGATTGTGGATTGGGATATTGCTGTATTTGAGGGATCTGGTTGCTGTTCAGGGTTGAAGGAGGATTTTATTTTCTATATTTTTGGATTTTGGACCCGGGACTCCGAGAAATGCAAGCATTGATCAGGAGCAAATCAGCAGGGATTACAGGCGGAAGGGGCACAGCAGGGGCCGGTCCTGGTAGGGACCTTCTTTATGGTAGCAGAGGCGTACCTGCTGCCCCTACCTACCGCCGACCCGGGGACTTGGGCCCTTATGAGCCCTGCCCAAGTACGCCCCGGGTGCGTATTGTGGACTCGGTGGAGACCACGCCGGAGATTGGAGCCAGAGAAGAGCCGAGACGCTCAAGAGCATGGCGAACTCCGGAAGTTGAAGCCCGAAGAGAAGTACGACATTCGGGAAGAGGAGGACTTGACATGGAGGACCTGGTCTCCATGTGCGAGCGTCGCTGCCGCAAGGCATGCAACCTCCGCTCCGCCGCGGAGGACTCTGATGAGTCCAGCCATTCAGGCAGCAGTGGAGGACGGGCCCGGCGCTACCGGAAGCGCGGGTCACCCAAGCCCGCGGCAGGGGACGCCGGGGCTATGGATACGGACCCGAGCCCCGTCAGGCTGTGGGACTCCGAGCACTCCCAGGGCTATCGGACAGCCTATGAGCAACCTTCGGAGTCGGAGATGTCCGCGCCGACCGCCAGGGCGCATACAGCCCCAGAGCCCGCCCTGAAGCACGACGCCGAGGGCTTGGCGAGGCCAGCCAGGGCCAGGAGGGCACCTGTGCCCCGGCACACGGGACCAGAGACGGACGCCATAGGCGATACGCCCATGGGCGATGAGTCTGAGGCGCCGGGAACAGCGGGATGCGCTGGATCAGGCGGAAGGCACGCTGAGTGCCACTGCGAGCACGTGTCCTTCCTCATGGGCAAGTACCCCTAGATGGGGATGGACGCCATCGTGCATCGTCTCGACCGCCTGGACAACGCGAAGGACGGTCTAGAGGAGGACGTCGCCGGGATCCTGGATGACCAGTTGGCCGCGGAGAAAGACATGGAGGAGCTGCGAGTGGAACGGGACCGGTACCGGGAGATTCTGGAGCTGGCCCTGGAGAAGCAGCAGCGAGTGGTGGACAGCCTCCTCCACCTGGTGGAGGACATGTCGGGACGCCTGAAAAGGCTAGAGGAGCTACAGCCCCTCGCCTCGGGTCCAGAGCTCCCGGCAAAGCCGGCCGCGGCAGAGCTGGTGGAGCGGGTTAAGACCCTCAGGAGCGCCATGGATAAACCCATGGGCGGCCCTGCAGAGGCACCATACGCGCCTCCACGTGTTGACCCGGGTGCGCTGCCGTTTGTTCCCATGTTCAGCGAATCCACAATGCTCGGGGAACACACGGCACCGGCTGGGTCCATGCGGGAAGGGCACGTAACCACGGACCCGAGGAGCCTGACGGTACAGATGTCTCGCGCCGCCCAGGATCTACCGATCACTACGACTGCCCATGCAGTTTATGCGGAAGAGGAGATCCAGAGCCAGACCATGCAGGGGGGAACCATGGGAAGCGCCGACGGACATGGTCGAGGTCATCCAGGCGGAAACCTGTGGGCGAAGGACCCCAATACGGGGATATGGATGGCCGATGGAGCAAGTCCTTCCCGCATTCCAAACCCTATGGGTTCAGGCCCAACTGGACCGCACTCCATGGAGGAGAGGGATGTACGGGGAGTGTACTCACACCCCCCGGCCACAGGTGGTATCCGTCTCCGTGGAGTAGTGGCTGGGGACGTCGGAGAAGCCATCAGGATTGACGACCTCAGGGGAATCAAAATCCCCTATTACGACGGGAACCCGTCCAACCTGGATGACTTCATCCTGGACTGGGAGGACTTCGCCGAGGAGGTCGTCGGCGAGATTCGGGGAGCGCCGCGGGACAAGTGGGTATGCCGGACATTCCCACACCGGCTGGCGCAGGACCTGAAGGAGGAGCTGCGGGATCAGATCCGGGAAGGATTGATCCGTACGGAGCAGGCCTGCCTCCAGTGGTTGGAGGATGAGGAGCGGGTGGACGCTCCGAACCAGAAGCTGGAGGACCTGTGGTCCATCCCACTGCCGCTGGACCGCGGTGAGTTGCGGGTCCGGGAGTGGAATCGGTATCTGCGGAAGTACCGAAGATGCCTCAAGCTGGTGGAGGACTGGAACGAGGCCAGCGAGATCCGCCACCTGCTGAAGGACGTCCTCCCCGGCAACTGGAAGAGAAAAGTGGAGGACGAGGAGAAGAAGCGCGCCAAGAAGCGGGTGGCGGTGAGGATCATGACGGCGGAGGATACCCATGCGGGTATCATGGAGTTCTTCAGGAGGAACCTGGGCGAGCCCAACCGGATGTTGGGACTGAAGAACGCCGTGTACGTGGAGGTATTTGGAGACTCCATGGGGCAAAGGTTGCTGCGCCTCAACAACGTGGAGTGGAAGCGCGGGGAGCCGCTGAGGATGCAGGTCATCTTCGCCCGCATGAGCCTGGATGAGATCGTGAAGTACATCACGGTGGAGTTGAAGCTCAATGCGAAGAACGAGGCCCACGTGCAGGATCGACATGGTCATGGACAACGAGGCCACCGAGAAGACCGCCATCATCGGGAGATCCAGGAGGACACGGCCAACTCCGCGGAGGATGGCAGTGGAAGTGGCCAAGACCACTGGTCCCGGGAGGATCACGAGGAGGCCCATTTCTTCGCGTTTGTGGCGCACAACGTGAGAGACAATGGGCAGGATCGGTCCAGATGGAGCCAGCTGGGACCCAAGAAGGGCAAAGAGCCAAGGAGGATCGGGAACCCACCGCTCTCGTTCCGAGGGTACAGGTCTCAGCACGACGGGTGCTGGGTCTGTTATGGCAAGGGAAACAACCATGCACACGACCACCGTCAGTCCAAGGTGTATGAGGCGGACAAGAAGGCCTACTTCGCCGCCTACCCCGAGAAGAAGCCCAAGGAGCAGCGGATTTCCGATTGGAAGGCGAAGGGCGAAGACGGGGGAAAAGGCCAAGGCAAAGGCCAAGGAAAAGGCGGAGGAAGAGGCTATGGTGGTGGACCTGGCCAAGACCGACGAGTGAGGTCGATCGAGGAAGTTGCTGAGGACATGTTGAGGACGTTGGAGGAACTCAAAGCCCAGCAACGTGGTGGACAAAGTCCTGGCGGATCGCAGCCGGAAGGGGCTGCGGGAAGTCAAGTCTAGAGGAGCCCCCACGGGAGTGGCACCTCGGAGGTCTCTCCTCCGAAAATCAGTGGAATCCCAGAGAAAGCGAAGGCACATCGGGTGCCGAAGAAGGCTCCAGAAGAGCCAAAACCACTTAGTTTCGCCACTCCCAACCCCTGGAGCGCCCTGCCAAGGGAAGTTTATGTGGGCAAGGGACGTGGCAAGAAGGAAGGAGCGACCACGGAGAGCCCCGTGGACGGGCAAGACCAACCCAAGATCTACACCATCCGTGATCATACCCTCGAAGTCCTGATGCACCCGGACGTGCTAGAGTTGCATGCCGTGAGAGTCGTCCATACACCGCACGGCGACGAGCGGCAGTTGCACTTGAAGGTGCGTGTACGGTGCGGACAAGAGGAATTGGTGCTGGATGTTCTGGTGGATACGGGTGCCCAGGTGAGCCTGGTCCGGAGAGGGTTGTTCAAGGAGGAATCCCTGCAGCCCAGCCGGAGACCGGTGCGCCTGAAGGTGGCCAATGGAGAGATTATGGGTGGTGGTACCCATGAGGCCACTATCAGTATGGAATTCTGGGAGCATGAGCGCCTGAACCGCCCTGATTTGGCGAAGAGAAGCACTCTATCCGGGAACTTCTATGTGGCCGACATTACTGATTGGGATATGATCATGGGGTATGACTTCATGGTGGCAAATGCCATTGGAGCCCTTCCCCATCGTGGAACGCTGGTCCGGGAGGATGATGAATGCTTCACCTGGCTGTCCACGGACTATGCATGCGGATCATCCCAATGGAATGCTGAGGAAGAGGACCGGATCGTCCAAGCGGTGCAAGCTGTGGGTGCCAAGTCCAGAGGAGACCGCGGAGTTCAGCTCACGGAGTATCGAATGGCGCCGCAGGTGTATGCCAGGATGATCCAGACGCTGGGAGCCGAAGCGCCCGAGACGGACGTCTTTGCTTCCCGGGATGCCCCACTTCTGAGGAAGTGTAGGCGGCACTGGCATCGAGGAGACTCAGCCTGGCACCGGCATTGGGGTATGAAGGAGTGGGGACCCATGTATTGGCATGGCTCCCTGGACAATACCAGACGTACGGTGGAGAAGATCATCGCGGATAGGGCGAAGGGGATCCTGGTCATAACCGGCATAGGATCCACCCCATGTCCGCTGGAGGGTCTCAAGTGGACGCTGGACTCCATCACCCTGAAGGAGATGTCATTCGGGCCAGAGGAGGAGTTGTTCATCGACGCCAAGGGTGTATCAATGCCCTCCCCGGGTCAAGCGTGGGGTACCAAGGCTTTCCTGGTGGATGGGGCGCAAGCCCAGCCCACGGGTGATGAAGCATTCATCCGTAGGGTGGAGGCGGTGCCCATGAAGGTCATGTTTGAGCCCAAGGAGGGGACGGATCAGCCAATTGATGGCATTGACGTCCTGTCCCATGCCGAGATCGACGACGTCGTCAACTACATGCGGATGGGGATGCACGACCGTGTGGCAGCCAAAAAGAGGCGGGCCATGGTCACATCTCCGCATTGGTGGGATGACAAGATGTTGGTCACCGGCAAGTATGAGAAGGATGAGTTCGTGGCGAGGATTATGGATCACATCGCGGACCAATACGATGGTCCGGTTGGGTCGGACCCGCCGACGTGGGATTTTCCAAGAATTGGGGCCGATAGCGACAATAACCAGCCCGACGCCAAAAATTTTCGAAGATTATCGGTGGGAAGTGCACCCCACGACGATGAAGACGGCATATCGGACGAGGAGAAGTCGGATTCGGACCCGGAAGAGGCCTATACCGCAGTGCGTTCGGTTGTATCGATACCGAAGCAAGCGTCTGAAGAGGCCCAGGAGAACCCGAAGGTCACCGAGCTGAAGGAGAGGCTGATCAAAGCCTATCCGCGGCTATTCAGTGGCGTCGCCAACACGAACCCTCCAGATCGTGGGAGGTTTGGCACAGCGAGGATCAAGCTGAAGCCGAACCCCAAGATCTATCGTCATCGGGAGTACCAACTTCAGGGCGATCGGGCCGAGGCCATGAAGAAGCTGTTGGCCGAATTCATTGAGCGGGGATGGATCGAACCCTCCGACAGTGAGTGGGCCAGCCCAGCCTTCATCGTGCCCAAGAAGGAGAAGGGCGAGTGGAGGTTGGTGGTTGATTACAGAGGTTTGAACGAGCAGACCGAGCACGACTCGTACTCGCTTCCCCTGATCGACTCCATCCTCCAAAAACAACAGAAAAAGCGGCTTTTCACGGTGTTGGACCTGAAACACGGTTATCACCAGATGCCGCTACACCCGGACTCCAGGCCCTGCACAGCAATGTCGACAGGGTTGGTACCATACAGTACGTGTACCGTTCGGTATCGATACCATACAGTACTCCGGTGTCCTGTATGGTATCGCCCAGGAGGCACCACTAAATGTCCGGATTCCTTGGTGTTACGATATATTCAAGCTGATTCCAACAACCAAACCTTTGTCCCAAAAACACCAGAAAATTTTAACAAATATTTGTCACCACAGACCTGATGCAGCTTTTGTCCTCAACCTCTCCTCAAAATGTGAATGGGCAAGCATCGGAGGAACACTTCTCTGGTTTTGAATGTTTCTCAAAACAACCTGCAAATGTTTCACACCTTAAATTGTTTGTTCCCTTTTATGCACTACCCTGCCTGCAGCTCAGCCAAAAAGACAATGTTTCTTAAAACACCCTACAAATGACTTTTCAGCTCTACCCTGCACCTCAGACACAAAGAATGCTTTAACATCGACTTTACTGCACACTGTCTTCTTCATCAGAGTCACTCTCGTATGGTAGGACACACGGCTCCTGAAAATCAGGGTTCCGTACCTTGCGCAGCATGCGCATATTGTTGTACATGTACACCAGTTTCTCAGCTTTACCTGCATGTCGACGCCGCTGGGGCCCATGCAGTGGAAAGTGGTGCCCATGGGCGCCAAGAATGGCAACGCCGCTTTCCAGCGCATGATGGAGGACCTACTCGGTCCAGTCCGGGATTGTGCCGACCCCTTTGTGGATGACATCATCATCGGGTCCGGCACGGAGGACATGACTGAGGACGAGCTCATCGAAGCGCATGAGAGGGATCTGCGCCGAGTGCTCAGCGAGTTGCACAAGCACAACATGGTGTGCAAGCCCACCAAAGCCTCACTCTTCGTGAAGGAAGTGGAGTTCGCGGGTCACGTGGTTGGTCACGGGCAACGCCGTCCCATGCCTGGGAAGCTGGCGTCCCTGCACCACTGGGAGAAGCCCCAGACAATCAGCGAACTCCGGTCCTTCATGGGGTTCTGCAACTATTATTCGGGCTATGTCCGGATGTATGCAGAACTGTCGGGGCCGCTGCGCAAGATGCTTCAAGTGGGCAAGTTCGATGGCCGGAAGGGGAGCAAGAAGAAGCTTGCCTGGACCCCTGAGGCTGAGGATGCGTTCAACCGCCTGAAGGAGCGACTCCTGGGGCAGTTGGGGTTATTCTTGGTGGACCCGGACAAGGGATTCGTGCTACGGACATACGCCTCGGACTATACTGTAGGGGCAGTCCTCGAGCAGATCCGGGACGACGGGTCACACGTACCGGTGGCGTTTTGGAGTCGGATCCTGGCCGAGGGCCAATGTCGAACCTGGACCGCGAGGGAGAAGGAGACATACGCCATTGTTTGTGCGCTCACGAACTGGTCTGGCCACATCGGCTTGCAACCGGTGGTGGTTTGCACGGACCATCAGTCCTTACAGAGCTGGCACAAGGAGCACGTCGACATCCCCTCGGGACCGGCGGCAAGGAGGGCCCGATGGCATGAGACGTTCGCCAAGTTCGACCTCAGCGTCGTATACGTCCCGGGGAAGGACAACACTGTGGCAGATTGCCTCAGTCGATGGGCCTACCCCGCGGGCGAGGCTTGGATGGACATATCCAGCCATGGAGACGCCGAGGAGACCAAGGAGGCCAAGCGCATCATCGAGATGGAGAAGGCCATGGAACAAGAGGGGGTCAAGTGCTTTGTGGTGATGGCAAACCGTACGGACCTGGCCAAGTTCCGGGGCGCCCGCGTCCAAGCTATTCGAGAGGAAACCCTCGAGCAATGGATGGTGGCCCCTGTTGAGCTAGTCAGGTCGGTGCTCACAGAGGACTGGTCGGATGACTATGCGGCATCCGAACACTGGAGCAAATACGGGAATGCCGTGAGCGCCCCGTCAGACGACGAATGGCCCGAGGGCTTGACCGAGGATGGAAACAAGTTGTTCCTCAACGACAAGCTGCTGGTGCCCGAGAATGGAGTGGAGGAGCTCATTAACCATTGGCATAACGCCCAGCTCATGCACCCTGGCCGAGACAAGATGCAGCAGGACCTGGAGTGGCGCTTCAAGTTCCCACCGGGGTACTACGCCATCCTGGACAAGTACTGTAGCGACTGTGCCGTGTGTCGGGCCACAAAGAGCCCCAACCGCTCCACAGCGGGCAACCCGGTGTACACGGCTATACCGGAGGCCCCTATGCGGTCCGTAGCCATGGATGTGTTCGCCATGCCGGAGATTACCGTGGAAGGAGAGACATATGATTGTGTCATCCTAGCAGTGGACAGGCACAGCGGGTATATCGTGGCAGTCCCGGGCAAGAAGTCCAAGAAGAAGGACAAGAAGGACAAGCATGGAGTGGGGCTGCAGGCCAAGACCGTCGCTAATGCCATGATCAGGCATTGGCTGACGATTTTTGATGTCCCAGCTGTCATCTGCAGCGATCGGGGCAGTCAATTTGTGGGGACATGGTTCAAGACAATGTGCAAGCACATGGGGATTCGGCACGCCAAGACCGTGGCGTACCACAGCCGGTCGAATGGCCGTGCTGAGGTGGCCGGGCGGCAGATGTTCGAGAAGTTCCGCCAGTTGCACATTGACGAACCGGGTCGGAACTGGTACAATTCGCTGTGGAGAGTACTCCAGGCGTACCATGACCTTCGGGACCCACTGGACTGTCGCCCCATCGTATCCTGTTCCTGCGGGATCGAGTGTCACGCACTCTCCCGTGGTTGAACCATGGCAAAGTGGCCAGGGATGCGAACTCTATGATGGCTGAGGCGGATGACACGGCGGCCAAGGTGTGCAAGGCACTTCAGGACGAGCATGACAAGAGGGCCAAGTACTTCAAGCAGGGAAAGGTCCAGAAGTATGCTCTCCAAGACACCGTGTGGGTGGAGCGGCACCACAAGGATGTCCTGTCCAGGCATCGGCAGGCATCTTGGTATGTGCCGGGGGTAATCGTGCGGAAGGTCGGGCAGGACGTGTATGCGGTTCGTGTGGGGGATAACAAGATCCTGGACCGCGACCATACCCAGCTTCGTCCCCGAGCACCACACCCCAGCGGACGTCCCGTCACCTTCGAGTTCACGGCCGGCAATGTGGACTCGGACGACGAGGGTGAGGACGACGACTTCACCGCTGAGAAGATCCTGGCGGACAAGCCAGACCCGGGGACGCCTGGGGGGGGGCTTTATAAAGTCCGTTGGAAGGGAGTCGCCGCATCCAGGGATTCGTGGGAGCCTCTGAGCAGTTTCGTGCCGAGGTATACCACGGTCTGGATGGACTACCTGAAGAAAAAGAATATTTCTTTGGATGTCAAGGACGTGTTGGTCCATTTGGTTGCTGCTGTAGCACCGTAATGGATCCCCCTTGGCATTTTTGTTTGTTTTTGTGCTTGGGAGACGGGTGAGGGCGTTCATCCGGGGATTTGCGGGCCTTGATTGGCCATCTACCCCCTTCACTCGATCTCCACATATATATTTCATTGTGGTATACTTATTTAGGTCGACCGACGACGTTTTTCTATCTTTGATCCCCTTTGTCCATGTTGTAGATCAAGAGGAGACCGGATATGGCGTAGGGCACCGATTTTCAGTGTCCTCACCCCTCCCTTGGGGCGTGGGGGACGCCTACAACGTGTGTGGGGCCTCCATGTGTCCTTGGGACATGGGGGGGGGGGCTGGAGCCCATTGGGGTCCTCCCGTCCTCTCTTCAATGACTTTCGAGCGGTAACAACGCTCTGAGAAGGGGGGTGAAGCCAGTTCGGACCCCCGTGGCCATCTTTGGGTCACTTGGGGTGTGTATCTATGTGCCGGCAAGCCGCCATTGGCTGATATCATACTCTCCCATCCACCTGACCTAACCCGATGTGATAGTGTGATAGGTTTGGCCATTCCGGCTATGAGCGGCCATATTCAGTACGGAGGCGCCGCCAGCGGAGATCTATATATCAGAATATCAGGAATCAACAGGGTTTTTTTATCATAATGTTTCCGTACTTTTTGAGGCTTCCGTTCTGATGGTCAATGTATCGGCGACTGTCAGTTGGCTCGCGATTTTGCGGTAACCGAATGGTTAACTGTTATTTACAGATATTTTGGCGGAAACCCCGATGAAGGGTCAGATTTCATCAGTAAAGGGTTCGTTGCTTCCGCAATTTTCTTATTATACACTCGCAAAATTAATCCCATTTTTTCAGACTTTCAGAATCGGATTTTCGACTTCGACATCGGCGCACTCGATGTGACGAATCTCGAGTGGTCCGACATTTTTCCCCGATCACGAATCAACCTTCCTTTTGTTATGCCCTTCCTTTTGCTTAGAGATATAGGCGAAACAAAGTCGATTCGTGAGGCCACTTTGAAAGGTCATATCTCTGGCTCACCGCGAGTAGTCCCAATTTCGAGAATTGGGTTGGAACCGCATTGGTCTCAACTTAATTTAGGAAGCATCAAACGCCTTTGTTGTGTACACATGCCCGGTATAGCAAGGGATAATGGTCAAGAGGGTAGAAAGTGATATATAACTCTTGGACCGTGCAACCGAATATTTGGATGCGACTTTCGAGTGTACCGCATGAGTGTTGGGGTTGCATAGCAACTTTCCTTGGGTTCCTACGTATTTTTAACGTGAAGTTATGTCCATGGAGGGTCATGGCATATCATGGTGGGAGCCACTTTTGAGGGTATGTGTTATATGCATGGTATGTGCTTCGATATGCTCACGCCCATGTTATATATCTCCGTTTGTAGGAAGATATATGGAGTCATGCGCGGCAAGGGCTTTGTCCATGTCCCAATGGTGAACTCCATAGCGCTAGACTAAGTCTACCGCTCATATAGTGCATGTGGGAGGGTTTACGGAGCGACCCACAAGCGCCAATATCAATTTTCCCATTTTCGTGGTGCGTGTTGGGAGGAGGTTCGAAGGTGTCCTTATGCGTTCATTTGGGGATCCAAGTGGGGGGATTGTTTGCAAATGGTCCCAAGCAATTGTGTTTTGAGTCATAGGTTGACACCATGGGTGAGCGAAGTTATATACTATTGTAATTATCTTGAATTTGGCATTATTTGCATGTTTTTGACCTCATTTTATGCTCATTTTTGTGTTTTATGTGCTCAACTGGTCGGCTAACAGTAAAGTGCCTAGAGATCCGTGAACTATGGTATGTTGCTTATATGTTGGCATATGCTTCGGTGTTGTACCTCACCAAATGCCGGATCACATGGTCACTTTGGCTTGGCACACGAGGCCTCACAAAATTAGGTCTCAAACTCATGATCTGACTTGTGAAGCATGTCATGTACATAACCGGAAGGGTTTCGGAGCCAATGATGGGATATTCTTGGGCATGGACCTTTGGTCTATATCACCCTTGTATACTACTTTCCGGTTTGACACATGCATGGAGCATTTGAATATTTGCCGTACGTATTTTTGCGTATATAATTGAATTTTGGGCATTATGGTGTGACTTGCCTGATTTTGCCATGTTGTGAGGTCATCTTCATGGGGCATTTCTCCAAGCCCATTCGACTCCAAGTCCAATCAGTATATGTCAGGGTAGGGCATGGTCCTGAGTGCCACTCTAGGCCATGACACATCACCTCCCCTATTGGGCTAGGATATATAGGCTTGGGAGTGAACACATTTTTGGGGTTTGTGTAGTGACTTTTGACACATGGCATTTAGCCATCTCATTTGACCTGGTTCAGGGCAATATGTTGGTGAGTCAAGAGAAGGTCTTGAGTCCAGGGAATGAGGGGTTTATGGCTATGAATGTGTATGTTTACCTCTATCCCCAACTTTGCTTTATTTGTGTTCATATGCCAATTTCAGGGCTTTCCTCTTTGGTGCAATTCTTGTACATGCCCGCCACCGTGGGACGACCGGTGTGCTGAACGGAAGCCCGCAGTGTGAATTTGGATTGTGGATTGGGCTATTGCTGTATTTGAGGGATCTGGTTGCTGTTCAGGGTTGGAGGAGGATTTTATTTTCTATATTTTTGGATTTTGGACCCGGGACTTTGAGAAATGCAAGCATTGATCAGGAGCAAATCAGCAGGGATTACAGGCGGAAGGGGCACAGCAGGGGCCGGTCCTGGTAGGGACCTTCTTTATCAGTTTTCAAGAATACATGTTGTGCCAATTCCTTGGTAGATTGGCCCCCGCCGGCTGCGGCTCACATTCGGGTTGCAGCTCACATTCTAGCGACAGTTAAGCTAGCTGAAAAGCACCACCCACGGCATTCACATGGTCTTAAGTTAAACCCGTAGGCACCTCTATCACAAACAAAAAATTGGCAACAAAAGTAGCCACTGCTTCGAGCAAACATGGCAGTTAGGCCCAAACATCCAAGACCTAATACCTCCTCCTTCCATTAGTCTACTGTTTGGCTCAAAAATACATATCTCTCCACAAAAGAGTGGCACAGTAGTTTCCGCCTGCCTGCCTGTGCAATCTGTGTCCCATTACAACGTATTTCCGTATTCCCGTGCATATGTGGGGAACGCGCGTTGGGCAAACGTACCAGCCAATCCCCCAGTTCAAACCCACTGCCAAATGCTTGGCACTAGTGTAGAAAGCAGCAACTGCCCCTAATCTCACAGCAACTCAGCAACTCGTGGAACCACAATTGCCAAAACAGTTACTGCTACTCTGCTACCTGATGGCTCACATTCTATTGCCTTCGGCATTGCACCTCGAAGAGGGGCTGTCAGTCAGTTGGACAGGCCAGCAGTCAGTCAGACAAAAACACGGACTCTCGGTTTTTGTCAGTGGCACACACAGTTCCAAGCAGTGGGGAGAACGAATGGTTTTAGAATCGGCAATGGCCAAGTGATAATGAAGGTGGCCGCAGACATTTTGGTCGTTGGTACAGCCAACCAGACACGGCAAACAACACAACAAAGAGAGTGCCAAGCGCAGTGCAGAGTATGTCACAAGTGAATTCTACACTATACTGAGATCTTTTTTTTCTGTGCAGACAAGGGCAGTCTCCCAGCTGGGAGGATGCTAACAGGTAGAAGCTACCGGGAAGCCATATGGAAGATGCCAGGCAGCAGATGCAATGGCACCCATTAGTGCATGATGCCTGGCAAAGGGGGTGCCAAGCGCAGTGCAGAGTATGTCACAAGTATTCTACACCAAACTGCACGGATCTGGCCCTAGAGGCCGATGCAGGAGCAGCGGAGTGAGCAGCAACCAAAAGTAGGGGGCTCCTTCCCAGGGGTTTTGCAAGGTCCCCTTTTTTCAGCGGCTACTGGGCCTTTGAAAAACCTGAAAAAATACAAACAGTCAGGAAATATGGCCATTTTGAAAACCATCCATCGGCCAAAGTGGTTGTTGTTGTTGTTTTTTGAAAATTAATTCACCAAGGCCAGTGAAATTCAAAACGCAGGTCAGCAATAACCTTGGTTTTGCCACTAGGGAGGGGGGAGGGGGGGGTGTACTGGGGCTTGGCAGTACCAGCCAGCAGCCACCCACCTGATGCTTTGGTTGAAGGGTTTTGCAGAGACTGGATTCCTATTCAGACCTTCCTGTTACCAAATGAGTTGGGGGCTGCTGTCTATGAGGCATTTGAGGCGGCCAAACCTGGATGCCAGCCGGTTGGGGAGGGGGAGGGTGTGTCAGTCGATTGGCCTGCACTGGCCCAGCCACAGCCCAAGAGGACCAAATATGCATTTGCGGGCAATGTTGACATGCCGCAGGCCGCTAGCCCCAAGTACGAGGGGTGGGCCGCTTGGACGGACTTCACAGAGGCAACATTTCGGGTGTTCATTGGGGATGACCAAGTGGCAAAAATAGCGGGCGCAACAGCAGCAATGGCAGGCACCACAGCGCCTGAGCTTCTATGACCAATGGATGAAGAGGCGCGAAGTGCCAGCCCAGTTAAGGTGGTCCTGTATTTTTTTAGATGCGGATTTTTTTTTTAGTGGCTGTATTTTTTTAGCCAAAAAAGATAATCTACACTAAAAAGAAACATCCTGGGGTAAAAAAAATATTGCCCGCGAAAAGAAAATACTGAGCTCCCTTTTTTCTGTGCGGATTGTTTTGCCGAATGCCACAAATTTTAGAAGTGGTCAAAAAAGTGTTGTGGCAATTCCCTGTGCACTGTATTTAACATGTTTTTCGGATTTTTTTATCAACCCTTTTCGCATTCTACAGTTCTGTGTTTCTTTTATATTTCCAGAAAACTGATTGGATTTGCAGTGTGTCTCAAGATATGATTGTTCTAGTTGAGTGCCTGGAGAATTTTAATACTGGTAGCAATATTTCTGAATTCCTATGGCGTGACTTACACTTGATGATGTAAACACTGGGACTGGTGACTGTGGAGCTGGGACGTCTATGTACCTGAGTCCACGTGAGGGTGTACCTGGTATCTCTCCAATCCGTCTGGTATCTTCTATGCATACCCTGCAGCACCACGTGGTGGAACATCACACCGTGCTGGGCAACATGAAGCAAGCATTTGATGAGCAAATGCAACACATGCAGAATCATCATGCACAGTAGGTGCATGAAGTGCAGAATGAACAGCAGCGTCTACGTCAAGACTATCTTACATTACAGAATCACGTTGTTTCGTCGCCCGTTGGCACTTCGTCTGCGTCGACCAGGATGGATGGTCTACCTTTTGCGTCTGAAAATGAGGGCACGGATGCGAAGCTTGGGCTACGTGACTTTCGGACATGGCGGGTGCAGGCGATTGCATGGTGTGCGGAATGCTCTATGTCTCTGTCGACAAAAACGGGCAGGGGTTCACGAGATTAAGCGGGCGTGGGGCGCGGGTGATGACAGCGAAGATGTCTTTGGATCATCTGCCGCAAAAACGGGAGATGCCAATGCTACTCAGTGTGCTGGAGCGGGCATGTGGAGGCGATTCGGGGCAGATAACGTGATGCAAGCGGGAACCGAATTGTTGGATTGTCGCAGAAGAAACCTTGCCTCGCTGTCCTAGCTTAGTAGGTTGGATCATCTGGTATTCCGGATGGCAAAATTCGAAGTTCATTTGGATGGTCGATTCGGAGGGACTTTGGCACTGCTGTGGGCTGAAGCAAGAGCGGCGTGCCATGGTGATCGCGAGTAATGGGCGTTCGCTGCAACTACTTGATGTTATGGTGGCAATTCAACAATTGTTTTTCCAATGAGTCTGCGTAGTCACGTGTCTTTGTCCAGTATAGTGCTTGAGGTTAGGGAAGAAGAACACCAACCGAATCGAAATCTGGGATGCACGGCGGCAGGCAGCAACATATTCCCTGCTAGAAATGTGGTCAGTGTGGTTATGTACAACTTGGTTGTCCGGCACAATCTTCCGCATCGGCGTCGGGCTCCCGTCGCGCAGCGTGCGGAACACATGTAGGAAGACGTGCCTTGCTGCACACATTGGGCCAATGTGTTGTCTGCAGTGGATAAGGTGTGCGACGTGATAGTTTTGCAAATAACAGGCTTGTAACGACTATTTTTACCGAAATAATTGGTTTTGCCGAGTGACAGCTTTCATAATAGACGAGTCTTGCTACCAATTGGCCTTTATCGACCAAAATTTGCCATCGGCAGAAAACAGAACAGTGACCAAACTTCGTGAGCAGTTGTAGATTTCCATCGGGCAACGTTGGTTGCTACCAAAGCCTGTGTTTACTGCAAAAATTGGACGTCACCCGTAACAGTTGGAACCATTATTTTCTGGTGTAAATCAGTTTTCAAAACCACATGTTGTGCCAATTGCTTGGTAGATTGGCCCCCGCCGGCTGCGGCTCACATTCGGGTTGCAGCTCACATTCTAGCGACAGTTAAGCTAGCTGAAAAGCACCACCCACGGCATTGACATGGTCGTAAGTTAAACCCCTAGGCACCTCTATCACAAACAAAAAATTGGCAACAAAAGTAGCCACTGCTTCGAGCAAACATGGCAGTTAGGCCCAAACATCCAAGACCTAATACCTCCTCCTTCCATTAGTCTACTGATTGGCTCAAAAATACATATCTCTCCACAGAAGAGTGGCACAGTAGTGTCCGCGTGCCTGCCTGTGCAATCTGTGTCCCATTACAACGTATTTCCGTATTCCCGTGCATATGTGGGGAACGCGGGTTGGGCAAACATACCAGCCAATCCCCTAGTTCAAACCCACTGCCAAATGCTTGGCACTAGTGTAGAAAGAAGCAACTGCCCCTAATCTCACAGCAACTCAGCAACTCGTGGAACCACAATTGCCAAAACAGTTACTGCTACTCTGCTACCTGATGGCTCACATTCTATTGCCTTCGGCATTGCACCTCGAAGAGGGGCTGGGAGTCAGTTGGACAGGCCAGCAGTCAGTCAGACAAAAACACGGACTCTCGGTTTTTGTCAGTGGCACACACAGTTCCAAGCAGTGGGGAGAACGAATGGTTTTAGAATCAGCAATGGCCAAGTGATAATGAAGGAGGCCGCAAACATTTTTGTCCTTGGTACAGCCAACCAGACACGGCAAACAACACAACAAAGAGAGTGCCAAGCGCAGTGCAGAGTATGTCACAAGTATTCTACACCAAACTGCACGGATCTGGCCCTAGAGGCCGATGCAAGAGCAGCGGAGTGAGCAGCAACCAAAAGTAGGGGGCTCCTTCCCAGGGGTTTCGCAAGCTCCCCTTTTTTCAGCGGCTACTGGGCGTTTGAAAAACCTGAAAAAATACAAACAGTCAGGAAATATGGCCATTTTGAAAACCATCCATCGGCCAAACTGGTTGTTGTTGTTGTTTTTTGAAAATTAATTCGCCAAGGCCAGTGATTTTCAAAACGTAGGTCAGCAATAACCTTGGTTTTGCCACTAGGGAGGGGGGAGGGGGGGGTGTACTGGGGCTTGGCAGTACCAGCCAGCAGCCACCCACCTGATGCTTTGGTTGAGGGGTTTTGCAGAGACTGGATTCCTATTCAGACCTTCCTGTTACCAAATGAGTTGGGGGCTGCTGTCTATGAGGCAGTTCAGGCGGCCAAACCTGGATGCCAGCCGGTTGGGGAGGGGGAGGGTGTGTCAGTCGATTGACCTGCGCTGGCCCAGCCACAGCCCAAGAGGACCAAATATGCATTTGCGGGCAATGTTGACATGCCGCAGGCCGCTAGCCCCAAGTACGAGGGGTGGGCCGCTTGGACGGACTTCACAGAGGCAACATTTCGGGTGTTCATTGGGGATGACCAAGTGGCAAAAATAGCGGGCGCAACAGTAGCAATGGCAGGCACCACAGCGCCTGAGCTTCTATGACCAATGGATGAAGAGGCGCGAAGTGCCAGCCCAGTTAAGGTGGTCCTGTATTTTTTTTAGATGCGGATTTTTTTTTTAGTGGCTGTATTTTTTTTAGCCAAAAAAGATAATCTACACTAAAAAGAAATATCTTGAGCTAAAAAAAATATTCCCCACGAAAAGAAAATACTCAAATCTTTTTTTTCTGTGCGGAGTGTTTTGCCGAATGCCACAAATTTTAGAAGTGGTCAAAAAAGTGTTGTGGCAATTCCCTGTGCACTGTATTTAACATGCTTTTCGGATGTTTTTATCAACCCTTTTTGTGTTCTACAGGTCTGTGTTTCTTTTATATTTCCAGAAACCTGATTGGATTTGCAGTGTGTCTCAAGATATGATTGTTCTAGTTGAGTGCCCGGGGAATTCTAATACTGGTAGCAATATTTCTGAATTTCCTATGGCGTCACTTACACTTGATGATGTAAACACTGGGACTGGTGACTGTGGAGCTAGGCCGTCTATGTACCTGAGTCCATGTGAGGGTGTACCTGGTATCTCTCCAATCCATCTGGCATCTTCTATGAATACCCTGCAGCACCACGTGCTGGAACATCACACCCTGCTGGGCAACATGAAGCAAGCATTTGATGAGCAAATGCACACATGCAGAATCATCATGCACAGTAGGTGCATGAACTGCAGAATGAACAGCAGCGTCTACGTCAAGACTATCTTACATTACAGAATCGCGTTCTTTCGTCGCCCGTTGGCACTTCGTCTGCGTCGACCAGGATGGATGGTCTACCTTTTGCGTCTGAAAAATGAGGGCACGGATGCGAAGCTTGGGCTACGTGACTTTCGGACATGGCGGGTGCAGGCGATTGCATGGTGTGTGGAATGCTCTATGTCTCTGTTGACGAAAAACGTGCAGGGGTTCACGAGATTAGGCGGGCGTGCGGCGCGGGTGGTGAGAGCGAAGATGTCTTTGGATCATCTGCCGCACAAACGGGAGTTGCCAATGCTACCCAGTGTGCTGGAGCGGGCATGTGGAGGCGATTCGGGGCAGATAACGTGATGCAAGCGGGAACCGAATTGTTGGATTGTCGCAGAGAGAATCTTGCCTCGCTGTCCTAGCTTAGTAGGCTGGATCATCTGGTATTCCGGATGGCAAAATTCGAAGTTCATTTGAATGGTCGATTCGGAGGTACTTTGGCACTGCTGTGGGCTGAAGCAAGACCGGCGTGCCATGGTGATCGCGAGTAATGGGCGTTCGCTGCAACTACTTGATGTTATGGTAGCAATTCAACAATTGTTTTTCCAATGAGTGTGCGTAGTCACGTGTCTTTGTCTAGTATAGTGCTTGAGGTTAGGGAAGAAGAACACCAACCGAATCGAAATCTGGCATGCACGGCGGCAAGCAGCAACATATTCCCTGCTAGAAATGTGGTCAGCGTGGTTATGTACAACTTGGTTGTCCGGCACAATCTTCCGCATCGGCGTCGGGCTCCCGTCGCGCAGCGTGCGGAACACATGTAGGAAGACGTGCCTTGCTGCACACATTCGGCCAATGTGTTGTCTGCAGTGGATAAGGTGTGCGACGTGATAGTTTTGCAAATAACAGGCTTGTAACGACTATTTTTACCGAAATAATTGGTTTTGCCGAGTGACAGCTTTCATAATAGCCAAGTCTTGCTACCAATTGGCCTTTATCGACCAAAATTTGCCATCGGCAGAAAACAGAACAGCGACCAAACTTCGTGAGCAGTTGTAGATTTCCATCGGGCAACGTTGGTTGCTACCAAAGCCTGTGTTTAGTGCCAAAATTGGACGTCACCCGTAAAAGTTGGAACCATTATTTTTTGGTTTAAAACAGTTTTCAAAAATACATGTTGTGCCGATTGCTTGGTAGATTGGCCCCCGCCGGCTACGGCTCACATTCGGGTTGCAGCTCACATTCTAGCGACAGTTAAGCTAGCTGAAAAGCACCACCCACGGCATTCACATGGTCTTAAGTTAAACCCGTAGGCACCTCTATCACAAACAAAAAATTGGCAACAAAAGTAGCCACTGCTTCGAGCAAACATGGCAGTTAGGCCCAAACATCCAAGACCTAATACCTCCTCCTTCCATTAGTCTACTGATTGGCTCAAAAATACATATCTCTCCACAGAAGAGTGGCACAGCAGTTTCCGCCTGCCTGCCTGTGCAATCTGTGTCCCATTACAACGTATTTCCGTATTCCCGTGCATATGCGGGGAACGCGGGTTGGGCAAACATACCAGCCAATCCCCCAGTTCAAACCCACTGCCAAATGCTTGGCACTAGTGTAGAAAGCAGCAACTGCCCCTAACCTCACAGCAACTCAGCAACTCGTGGAACCACAATTGCCAAAACAGTTACTGCTACTCTGCTATCTGATGGCTCACATTCTATTGCCTTCGGCATTGCACCTCGAAGAGGGGCTGTCAGTCAGTTGGACAGGCCAGCAGTCAGTCAGACAAAAACACGGACTCTCGGTTTTTGTCAGTGGCACACACAGTTCCAAGCAGTGGGGAGAACGAATGGTTTTAGAATCGGCAATGGCCGACTGATAATGAAGGTGGCCGCAGACATTTTGGTCGTTGGTACAGCCAACAAGACACGGCAAACAACACAGCAAAGAGAGTGCCAAGCGCAGTGCAGAGTATGTGACAAGTGAATTCTACACTATACTGAGATCTTTCTTTTCTGTGCGGAGTATTTTGCCGAATGCCACAAATTTCAGAAGTCGTCAAAAAAATGTTGTGGCAATTCCCTGTGCACTGTATTTGACATGTTTTTCGGATGTTTTTATCAACCCTTTTTGCATTCTATAGGTCTGTGTTTCTTTCCTATTTCCAGAAAGCTGATGGGATTTGCAGTGCGTCTCAAGATATGATTGTTCTAGTTGAGTGCCCGGGGAATTTTAATACCGGTAGCAATATTTCTGAATTCCTATGGCGTGACTTACACTTGATGATGTAAACACCGGGACTGGTGACTGTGGAGCTGGGCCGTCTATGTATCTGAGTCCACGTGAGGGTGTACCTGGTATCTCTCCAATCCATCTGGCATCTTCTATGCATACCCTGCAGCACCACGTGCTAGAACATCACACTGTGCTGGGCAACATGAAGCAAGCATTTGATGAGCAAATGCAACACATGCAGAATCATCATGCACAGTAGGTGCATGAACTTCAGAATGAACAGCGGCGTCTACGTCAAGACTATCTTACGTTACAGAATCACGTTGTTTCGTCGCCCGTTGGCACTTCGTCTGCGTCGACCAGGATGGATGGTCTACCTTTTGCGTCTGAAAAATGAGGGCACGGATGCGAAGCTTGGGCTACGTGACTTTCGGACATGGCGGGTGCAGGCGATTGCATGGTGTGCGGAATGCTCTATGTCTCTGTTGACGAAAAACGTGCAGGGGTTCACGAGATTAGGCGGGCGTGCGGCGCGGGTGGTGACAAGGAAGATGTCTTTGGATCATCTGCCGCAAAAAAGGGAGCTGCCAATGCTACCCAGTCTGCTGGAGCGGGCATGTGGAGGCGATTCGCGGCAGATAACGTGATGCAAGCGGGAACCGAATTGTTGGATTGTCGCAGAGAGAATCTTGCCTCGCTGTCCTAGCTCAGTAGGCTGGATCATCTGGTATTCCGGATGGCAAAGTTCGAAGTGCATTTGGATGGTCGATTCGGAGGGACTTTGGCACTGCTGTGGGCTGAAGCAAGACCGGCGTGCCATGGTGATCGCGAGTAATGGGCGTTCGCTGCAACTACTTGATGTTATGGTGGCAATTCAACAATTGTTTTTCCAATGAGTCTGCGTAGTCACGTGTCTTTGTCTAGTATAGTGCTTGAGGTTAGGGAAGAAGAACACCAACCGAATCGAAATCTGGGATGCACGGCGGCAGGCAGCAACATATTCCTTGCTAGAAATGTGGTCAGCGTGGTTATGTACAACTTGGTTGTCCAGCACAATCTTCCGCATCGGCGTCGGGCTCCCGTCGCGCAGCGTGCGGAACACATGTAGGAAGATGTGCCTTGCAGCACACATTCGGCCAATGTGTTGTGTGCAGTGGATAGGGTGTGCGACGTGATAGTTTTGCAAATAACAGGCTTGTAACAACAATTTATACCGAAATAATTGGTTTTGCCGAGTGACAGCTTTCATAATAGCCAAGTCTTGCTACCAATTGGCCTTTGTCGACCAAAATTTGCCATCGGCAGAAGACAGAACAGTGACCAAACTTGGTGAGCAGTTGTACATTTCCATCGGGCAACGTTGGCTGCTACCAAAGCCTGTGTTTAGTGCCAAAATTTGACGTCACCCGAAAAGTTGGAACCATTATTTTTTGGTGTAAATCAGTTTTCAAAAATACATGTTGTGCCAATTGCTTGGTAGATTGGCCCCCGCCGGCTGCGGCTCACATTCGGGTTGCAGCTCACATTCTAGCGACAGTTAAGCTAGCTGAGAAGCACCACCCACGGCATTCACATGGTCTTAAGTTAAACCCGTAGGCACCTCTATCACAAACCAAAAATTTGGCAACAAAAGTAGCCACTGCTTCAAGCAAACATGGCAGTTAGGCCCAAACATCCAAGACCTAATACCTCCTCCTTCCATTAGTCTACTGATTGGCTCAAAAATACATATCTCTCCACAGAAGAGTGGCACAGGAGTTTCCGCCTGCCTGCTTGTGCAATCTGTGTCCCATTACAACGTATTTCCGTATTCCCGTGCATATGTGGGGCACGCGGGTTGGGCAAACATACCAGCCAATCCCCCAGTTCAAACCCACTGCCAAATGCTTGGCACTAGTGTAGAAAGCAGCAACTGCCCCTAATCTCACCGCAACTCAGCAACTCATGTAACCACAATTGCCAAAACAGTTACTGCTACTCTGCTACCTCATGGCTCACATTCTATTGCCTTCGGCATTGCACCTCGAAGAGGGGCTGTCAGTCAGTTGGACAGGCCAGCAGTCAGTCAGACAAAAACATGGACTCTCGGTTTTTGTCAGTGGCACACACAGTTCCAAGCAGTGGGGAAAAAGAATGGTTTTAGAATCGGCAATGGCCCACCCATAATGAAGGTGGCCGCAGACATTTTGGTCGTTGGTACAGCCAACAAGACACGGCAAACAACACAGCAAAGAGAGTGCCAAGCGCAGTGCAGAGTATGTCACAAGTGAATTCTACACTATACTAACATCTTTTTTTTCTGTGCGGAGTATTTTGCCGAATGCCACAAGTTTTAGAATTGGTCAAAAAAGTGTTGTGGCAATTCCCTGTGCACTGTATTTGACATGTTTTTCTGATGTTTTTATCAACCCTTTTTGCATTCTACAGGTCTGTGTTTCTTTTATATTTCCAGAAACCTGATTGGATTTGCAGTGTGTCTCAAGATATGATTGTTCTAGTTGAGTGCCCGGGGAATTTTAATACTGGTAGCAATATTTCTGAATTCCTATGGCGTGACTTACACTTGATGATGTAAACACTGGGACTAGTGACTGTGGAGCTGGGCCGTCTATGTACCTGAGTCCACATGAGGGTGTACGTGGTATCTCTCCAATCCGTCTGGCATCTTCTATGCATACCCTGCAGCACCACGTGCTAGAACATCACACCGTGCTGGGCAACATGAAGCAAGCATTTGATGAGCAAATGCAACACATGCAGAATCATCATGCACAGTAGGTGCATGAACTGCAGAATGAACAGCAGCGTCTACGTCAAGACTATCTTACGTTACAGAATCGCGTTCTTTCGTCGCCCGTTGGCACTTCGTCTGCGTCGACCAGGATGGATGGTCTACCTTTTGCGTTTGAAAAATGAGGGCACGGATGCGAAGCTTGGGCTACGTGACTTTCGGACATGGCGGGTGCACGCGATTGCATGGTGTGCGGAATGCTCTATGTCTTTGTTTACGAAAAACGTGCAGGGGTTCACGAGATTAGGCGGGCGTGCGGCGCGGGTGGTGACAACGAAGATATCTTTGGATCATCTGCCGCAAAAATGGGAGTTGCCAATGCTACTCAGTGTGCTGGAGCGGGCATGTGGAGGCGATTGGGGGCCGATAACGTGATGCAAGCGGGAACCGAATTGTTGGATTGTCGCAGAGAGAATCTTGCCTCGATGTCCTAGCTCAGTAGGTTGGATCATCTGGTATTCGGGATGGCAAAGCTCGAAGTGCATTTGGATGGTCGATTCGGAGGTACTTTGGCACTGCTTTGGGCTGAAGCAAGACCAGCGTGCCATGGTGATCGCGAGTAATGGGTGTTCGCTGCAACTACTTGATGTTATGGTGGCAATTCAACAATTGTTTTTCCAATGAGTGTGCGTAGTCACGTGTCTTTGTCTAGTATAGTGCTTGAGGTTAGGGAAGAAGAACACCAACCGAATCGAAATCTGGAATGCACGGCGGCAAGCAGCAACATATTCCCTGCTAGAAATGTGGTCAGCGTGGTTATGTACAACTTGGTTGTCCGGCACAATCTTCCGCATCGGCGTCGGGCTCCCGTCGCGTAGCGTGCGGAACACATGTAGGAAGACGTGCCTTGCTGCACACATTCGGCCAATGTGTTGCCTGCAGTGGATAAGGTGTGCGACGTGATAGTTTTGCAAATAACAGGCTTGTAACGCCTATTTTTACCGAAATAATTGGTTTTGCCGAGTGACAGCTTTCATAATAGCCAAGTCTTGCTACCAATTGGCCTTTATCGACCAAAATTTGCCATCGGCAGAAAACAGAACAGCGACCAAACTTCGTGAGCAGTTGTAGATTTCCATCGGGCAATGTTGGTTGCTACCAAAGCCTGTGTTTAGTGCCAAAATTGGACGTCACCCGTAAAAGTTGGAACCATTATTTTTTGGTGTAAATCAGTTTTCAAAAATACATGTTGTGCCAATTGCTTGGTAGATTGGCCCCCGCCGGCTACGGCTCACATTCGGGTTGCAGCTCACATTCTAGCGACAGTTAAGCTAGCTGAAAAGCACCACCCACAGCATTCACATGGTCTTAAGTTAAACCCGTAGGCACCTCTATCACAAACAAAAAATTGGCAACAAAAGTAGCCACTGCTTCGAGCAAACATGGCAGTTAGGCCCAAACATCCAAGACCTAATACCTCCTTCTTCCATTAGTCTACTGATTGGCTCAAAAATACATATCTCTCCACAGAAGAGTGGCACAGTAGTTTCCGCCTGCCTGCCTGTGCAATCTGTGTCCCATTACAACGTATTTCCGTATTCCCGTGCATATGCGGGGAACGCGGTTTGGGCAAACATACCAGCCAATTCCCCAGTTCAAACCCACTGCCAAATGCTTGGCACTAGTGTAGAAAGCAGCAACTGCCCCTAACCTCACAGCAACTCAGCAACTCGTGGAACCACAATTGCCAAAACAGTTACTGCTACTCTGCTACCTGATGGCTCACATTCTATTGCCTTCGGCATTGCACCTCGAAGAGGGGCTGTCAGTCAGTTGGACAGGCCAGCAGTCAGTCAGACAAAAACACGGACTCTCGGTTTTTGTCAGTGGCACACACAGTTCCAAGCAGTGGGGAGAACGAATGGTTTTAGAATCGGCAATGGCCGACTGATAATGAAGGTGGCCGCACACATTTTGGTCGTTGGTACAGCCAACAAGACACGGCAAACAACACAGCAAAGAGAGTGCCAAGCGCAGTGCAGAGTATGTGACAAGTGAATTCTACACTATACTGAGATCTTTTTTTTCTGTGCGGAGTATTTTGCCGAATGCCACAAATTTCAGAAGTCGTCAAAAAAATGTTGTGGCAATTCCCTGCGCACTCTATTTGACATGTTTTTCGGATGTTTTTATCAACCCTTTTTGCATTCTATAGGTCTGTGTTTCTTTCCTATTTCCAGAAACCTGATGGGATTTGCAGTGCGTCTCAAGATATGATTGTTCTAGTTGAGTGCCCGGGGAATTTTAATACCGGTAGCAATATTTCTGAATTCCTATGGCGTCACTTACACTTGATGATGTAAACACTGGGACTAGTGACTGTGGAGCTGGGCCGTCTATGTATCTGAGTCCACGTGAGGGTGTACCTGGTATCTCTCCAATCCATCTGGCATCTTCTATGCATACCCTGCAGCACCACGTGCTAGAACATCACACTGTGCCGGGCAACATGAAGCAAGCATTTGATGAGCAAATGCAACACATGCAGAATCATCATGCACAGTAGGTGCATGAACTTCAGAATGAACAGCGGCGTCTACGTCAAGACTATCTTACGTTACAGAATCACGTTGTTTCGTCGCCCATTGGCACTTCGTCTGCGTCGACCAGGATGGATGGTCTACCTTTTGCGTCTGAAAAATGAGGGCACGGATGCGAAGCTTGGGCTACGTGACTTTCGGACATGGCGGGTGCAGGCGATTGCATGGTGTGCGGAATGCTCTATGTCTCTGTTGACGAAAAACGTGCAGGGGTTCACGAGATTAGGCGGGCGTGCGGCGCGGGTGGTGACAACGAAGATGTCTTTGGATCATCTGCCGCAAAAAAGGGAGCTGCCAATGCTACCCAGTCTGCTGGAGCGGGCATGTGGAGGCGATTCGGGGCAGATAACGTGATGCAAGCGGGAACCGAATTGTTGGATTGTCGCAGAGAGAATCTTGCCTCGCTGTCCTAGCTCAGTAGGCTGGATCATCTGGTATTCCGGATGGCAAAGTTCGAAGTGCATTTGGATGGTCGATTCGGAGGTACTTTGGCACTGCTGTGGGCTGAAGCAAGACCGGCGTGCCATGGTGATCGCGAGTAATGGGCGTTCGCTGCAACTACTTGATGTTATGGTGGCAATTCAACAATTGTTTTTCCAATGAGTCTGCGTAGTCACGTGTCTTTGTCTAGTATAGTGCTTGAGGTTAGGGAAGAAGAACACCAACCGAATCGAAATCTGGGATGCACGGCGGCAGGCAGCAACATATTCCTTGCTGGAAATGTGGTCAGCGTGGTTATGTACAACTTGGTTGTCCAGCACAATCTTCCTCATCGGCGTCGGGCTCCCGTCGCGCAGCGTGCGGAACACATGTAGGAAGATGTGCCTTGCAGCACACATTCGGCCAATGTGTTGTGTGCAGTGGATAGGGTGTGCGACGTGATAGTTTTGCAAATAACAGGCTTGTAACAACAATATATACCGAAATAATTGGTTTTGCCGAGTGACAGCTTTCATAATAGCCAAGTCTTGCTACCAATTGGCCTTTTGTCGACCAAAATTTGCCATCGGCAGAAGACAGAACAGTGACCAAACTTGGTGAGCAGTTGTACATTTCCATCGGGCAACGTTGGCTGCTACCAAAGCCTGTGTTTAGTGCCAAAATTTGACGTCACCCGAAAAGTTGGAACCATTATTTTTTGGTGTAAATCAGTTTTCAAAAATACATGTTGTGCCAATTGCTTGGTAGATTGGCCACCGCCGGCTGCGGCTCACATTCGGGTTGCAGCTCACATTCTAGCGACAGTTAAGCTAGCTGAGAAGCACAACCCACGGCATTCACATGGTCTTAAGTTAAACCCGTAGGCACCCTTATCACAAACCAAAAATTGGCAACAAAAGTAGCCACTGCTTCGAGCAAACATGGCAGTTAGGCCCAAACATCCAAGACCTAATACCTCCTCCTTCCATTAGTCTACTGATTGGCTCAAAAATACATATCTCTCCACAGAAGAGTGGCACAGGAGTTTCCGCCTGCCTGCGTGTGCAATCTGTGTCCCATTACAACGTATTTCCGTATTCCGGTGCATATGTGGGGAACGCGCGTTGGGCAAACATACCAGCCAATCCCCTAGTTCAAACCAACTGCCAAATGCTTGGCACTAGTGTAGAAAGCAGCAACTGCCCCTAATCTCACAGCAACTCAGCAACTCATGTAACCACAATTGCCAAAACAGTTACTACTACTCTGCTACCTCATGGCTCACATTCTATTGCCTTCGGCATTGCACCTCGAAGAGGGGCTGTCAGTCAGTTGGACAGGCCAGCAGTCAGTCAGACAAAAACATGGACTCTCGGTTTTTGTCAGTGGCACACACAGTTCCAAGCAGTGGGGAGAACGAATGGTTTTAGAATCGGCAATGGCCCACCCATAATGAAGGTGGCCGCAGACATTTTGGTCGTTGGTACAGCCAACAAGCGGAGGGGGGCTACACGAGATGGGGAAGGGCAGTGTGCGGACTGTGATCGCCTCCGAAGGGTATCTGTCGGACGACGAATTCAGATTGCACGATATGCATTTGCATGATCACGTATTTATAACAAAGAAAGATGAGCATGTTGAGGAAATTTCAATGAAGCAATGATACATGATATGTTGCGGAGGGTGTGGAAAAGTAAGGTTAAATGAATCCTTCGTCTTTCGTGCTTGGTGTGGCTTTTCCTTTGCTGGTGCGAGGCACCATCAAAAGAAAAGCCTTATTACGTTTTTAGCCATTTTCGGTTCACTTTTCTATGTCCGAAATGGAGCCGAGCGGTGACAAACAAACGCAAAAACACTCCTTTGCCTTATGTTTAAGCTAGCAGCGCAAGGACAGGGAGGGTGCATTGGGCAAGATTAGCGATACAGGGTGCAAATAGCATACAATTGACATATTCGTAACTCGGCCCTATTGTATCGGATTTTGACGAAATCAACCGCTATTTTGGTCAATTTGGGGGTGTTCTTTCCATTTTTGAGCTTAAAACGGCGGCTAAGGGCGCTGAAAACCGTCAAATCGAAAAGCGGTGCTAAAACAAAACCACGGCGGTTTCCCGATTGCACAGCAACACGAGGCTCTTGAAATCATTTATAAATCTGGTCTTAGATCGAAATTTAGTGCATTGTAGCCCGATTTCACTTTGGACAGTCAAATTGAAAGATCGCAAATGCCGGCGACTGCAAAATGCACGCGTGCACAGCAAAAAAATAATATGTCAAATAGATTTCTTGAGATTTGGGGCCTCTGGCTTATATATAGTGTTGCTCGGCACCTCAACTTTGCTAGTGCACCTTCAAATCGCATCCCTAGCTTATATGGAATTAGTGGATGCTGGTAAAGAAGTTAAAACCTTGTAAAGGTCCTCACTTTGCAAAACAGCCATGATCAATCAAAAGCAATATGACAGCACGAATCAGCTCTTTGAGGCGGTCATTTAGAGGGGCTGCATGGTACACTTTTGGGGTATGTTTCGTTTCGGCGCGCGGATTGTATATAATGGCATAAGGACTGCTTTTAGAGGGGGGCGGGGCCCCATTCCCCGGCCCCCCAATTAAAAGCCCCCCATGGGGGGGGGAGGTGAACAAGCGGGGGAAAGATGCACGAGGTGGGGTCGCACGGATGCTCAGATGAGAACGGGGAGGACCAGGAGCACAAAGGCAAAAAGACCATTCAAAGGCGGAGAAGGAGAAAACCATGAAAACACGGGAGCAACGGCGCCAGCGCCGGCCGCTAGGCTCCGTTTTTTGTGGGCCAAGCCCCACAAAAACGTAGCCTAGCGGGTGCTGCCTCTTGCCTCTTGCACAATATGGTTGCCCCGTTGGCAGAAAAGGTTTGCCAGATGGGCAGCAAGTATACATGCCAAATATGGCGAAAAAAATGGCAAAAATCTGCCTAAAAACGCACAAAATTCACCGTAAATCATCGAAAAGTCAAAGGACTTGGCCAATGAGGTTGCTTTTCTGACGTTTTGGCCCGAGCCAGTCATTTTAAAAGGCTACAACATGATGTAACTTGGCAAGCAAGAGGCAATACGGAATTCAGCCCCAAATTTTCGGAGACTGCCTGAAAAGCTGCTTAAAACGATCCTAATTCACCAAAACGACCATCATCGGCCCAAAAGGAGAAACGTCGCATTCTTAGAATTCGATTGCGATTATTTTAAGGGGCTGCATTGCAGGGTTTTGAGAAGGGCTGTCTTCCAGGGGGGGGGGGTCGCGTAACGTAGTAGTTGGTCACTGCTTCTGGCGCGGGGTCAGGGGCCCCCAACACCCCGACCCCCACAGAAGCCAGCCCCCTGCGGGGGGGATTTGAACAAGCGGGGGAAAGATGCACGAGGTGGGGTCGCACGGATGCTCAGATGAGAACGGGGAGGACCAGGAGCACAAAGGCAAAAAGACCATTCAAACGCGGAGAAGGAGAAATTCATGAAAACACGGGAGCAACGGCGCCAGCGCCGGCCGCTAGGCTCCGTTTCTGTGGGCCAAGCCCCACAAAAACGTAGCCTAGCGGGTGCTGCCTCTTGCCTCTTGCACAATATGGTTGCCCCGTTGGCACAAAAGGTTTGCCAGATGGGCAGCAAGTATACATGCCAAATATGGCGAAAAAAATGGCAAAAAACTGCCTAAAAACGCACAAAATTGACCGTAAATCATCAAAAAGGGACCTGACTTGGCCAATTGGGTTGCTTTTCTGACAATTTGGCCCGAGCGGGTCATTTTAAGGGGCTACAACATGATGTAACTTCGTAACCAAGAGCCAATACGGAATTCAGCCCCAAATTTTCGGAGACTGCCCGAAAAGCTGCTTAAAACAGTCCTAATTCACCGAAACGAACATCATCGGCCAAAAAGAAAAAAAGTCGCATTCTTAGAATTCCATTGCGATCATTTTAAGGGGCTGCATTGCGGGGTTTTGAGAAGGGCTGTCTTCCAGGGGGGGGGGGGTCGCGTAACGTAGTAGTTGGTCACTGCTTCTGGCGCGGGGTCAGGGGCCCCCAACACCCCGACCCCCACAGAATCCAGCCCCCTGCGGGGGGGATTTGAACAAGCGGGGGGAAGTTGCACGAGGTGGGGTCGCACGGGTGCTCAGATGAGAACGGGGAGGACAAGGAGCACAAAGGCAAAAAGACCATTCAAAGGCGGAGAACGAGAAAACCATGAAAACACGGGGGCAACGGCGCCAGCGCCGGCCGCTAGGCTCCGTTTTTGTGGGCCAAGCCCCACAAAAACGTAGCCTAGCGGATGCTGCTTCGTGCCTCTTGCACAATATGGTTGCACCATTGGCAAAAAAGGCTTGCCAGAGGGGCAGCAAGTATACATGCCAAATATGGCGAAAAAAATGGCAGAAAACTGCCAAAAAACGCACAAAATTGACCGTAAATCAACAAAACCGCACCCGATGTGGCCAATGAGGTTGCTTTTCTCACGTTTTGGCCCGAGCCGGTCATTTTAAGGGGCTACAACATGATGTAACTTCGCAACCAGGAGCCAATACGGAATTCAGCCATAAATTTTCGGAGACTGCCCGAAAAACTGCTTAAAACAGTCCTAATTCACCAAAACGACCATCGTCCGCCAAAAAGAAGAAAAGTCGCGTTCTTAGAATTCCATTGCGATCATTTTAAGGGGCTGCATTGCAAGGTTTTGAGAAGGGCTGTCTTCCAGAGGGGGGGGGTCGCGTAACGTAGTAGTTGGTCACTGCTTCTGGCGCGGGGTCAGGGGCCCCTCACACCCCGACCCCCACAGAAGCCAGCCCCCTGCGGGGGGGATTTGAACAAGCGGAGGGGGGCTCCACGAGATGGGGAAGGGCAGTGTGCGGTTTGTGATCGCCTCCGAAGGGTATCTGTCGGACGACGAATTCAGATTGCACGATATGCACGTGCATGATCACGTATTCATAACAAAGAAGGATGAGCATGTTGAGGAAATTTCAATGAAGCAATGATACATGATATGTTGCGGAGGGTGTGGAAAAGTAAGGTTAAATGAATCCTTCGTCTTTCGTGCTTGGTGTGGCTTTTCCTTTGCTGGTGCGAAGCACCATCAAAAGAAAAGCCTTATTACGTTTTTAGCCATTTTCGGGTCACTTTTCTATGTCGGAAACATAGCCGGGGGGTGACAAACAAACGCAAAAACACTCCTTTGCCTTATGTTTAAGCTAGCAGCGCAAGGACAGGGAGGGTGCATTGGGCAAGATTAGCGACACAGGGTGCAAATAGCATAAAATTGACATATTCATAACTCGGGCCTATTGTATCGGATTTTGACGAAATCAAGGGCAATTTTGGTCAATTTGGGGGTGTTCTTTACATTTTTGAGCTTAAAACGGCGGCTCAGGGCGCTGAAAACTGTCAAATTGAAAAGCGGTGCTAAAACAAAGCGATGGCGGTTTCTCAATTGAACAGCAACACGAGGCTTTTAGAATCATTTATAAATCTGGTCTTAGATCGAAATTTAGTGCATTGTAGCCCGATTTCACTTTGCACAGTCAAAATGAAAGATCGCAAATGCCGGCGACTGCAAAATGCACGCGTGCACAGCAAAAAAATAATATGTCAAATAGATTTCTTCAGATTTGGGGCCTGTGGTTTATATACAGTGTTGTTCGGCACCTCAACTTTGCTGGTGCACCTTTAAATCGCATCCCTAGCTTATATGGAATTAGTGGATGCTGGTAAAGAAGTTAAAACCTTGTAGAGGTCCTAACTTTGCAAAACTGCCATGATCAACGAAACAAATATGACCGCGCGAATCAGCGGTCATTTAGAGGGGCTGCATCGTACACTTTTGGGATATGTTTCGTTTCGGCGCGCGGATGGTATATAATGGCATAAGGACTGCTTTTAGAGGGGGGCGGGGCCCCATTCCCCGGCCCCCCAATTAAAAGCCCCCCATGGGGGGGGAGGTGAACAAGGGGATGAAGGCGGTGGTCTAGAGGGTGGGCAATCTGCATAGGGGGGGTTGTTTTTGGAGGTGATACATACCACGGACAGCCCTTTGTTTCCTTGTACGTTTGGGGGAAATATTTTCAGAGCAATGTTCGGGATATGTTGTTGAACCTAACATTAGGGCCAAAGATGGTGAGAGCAATGTAGGGGCCACCTTGTGGCAAGTGATGGCTGTATGGCAAACAAATAGGTGCCATAAATGTTGAAACCTTTGCGTAGCAAAATACTTGTGGGGCGCTTCCCACTCGATGCCCCTTTGGGTAAGCAACCCGGGGGGGGGGGGGTGCCTTTGCCTTTTGCCCGAAAAACAACGGTTGTTTGGTGCCGCAAAACAACACAAATTGCCCGGCAAACATGTTGACCATCATTGTTTGCCCATTTAAAAATGTTGGCAATACATATGCATGCATGTTGTTCACCGCATACCTGCACCAAAAGGCCAATTGGATAATTATTCAATTGAGAGTCAACAAATTGGAAAATTGGCACACAAATGTGGCATGCTCTTTCTCTTCCAACCAACAGTGCCCCACAACTTGTGCACCTTGCCGTTCAGCCGAACCCTTACCACCACGTATGCCACTTGACAACAAACAGCATGGCTTTTATCCACCTGTGGTAGCTACCCCACGCACCCACCCCCCTCAAGACATGCACCCCCCCCCCCCCCCCCGTTCACGCAATTTCCTGGGGTAAGTGAATGGATACCTGAGTGGATGCGATGAGTGAGTGGATACTTGAGTGGATGCGATGGTGCCATGCACCATCGCATCCACCCCCCCCCTCTTTTTTGTGTTCCCCCTCGCGGCGAAGGCGGGGGGGGGGGGGATTGGTGGACTAGTTAGTTTTCCCCTAGCTGGGGCAAAAGTTGCCGGAACGTGAACTACAACTAAACATGCCATAATAAGATGGTCAAATTGGCTAAAAATCTTCATGAGGTTATGCAAAGCAAAACCAGCAATGTGCACGCCACTCCTAAGCTTGGGGGTGCAACACCAGTTTCTTCACCAACTGCCCGATGGGAACCAAAATCATGCACTTGATCTGTTTTACAGCGTTGTTTGTAGAAACAATGTTTCTGTGACATTGCACTTGCCATCAATGTATTTGATCATTTCGCCCCTTTCACTTATTCCCTGCCATCCAACGTTGTTGTTTCTAAATGCAACTGTACAATGCTCCCCATGTCACCAAATTTTACTGCTTTCTCTCATGAACATTGACAAAAAGCCTTTTGTTTCGAAAAAAAACCATCTCTGCTTTCAGTGGAGCAAAAACAAAACACATCACACAACACACAAATGACACACAAATGGCAAAAGGCAGACACACAAATGACACACAGATGGCAAAATGGCAGACACACAAACGACACAGAGATGGCAAAATGGCAGACACAAATGACACACAGATGGCAAAATGGCAGACACAAATGACACAGACACATCAGAACGATCGCACTAGACAAACACCTATGCACTCGTAACTCACCCACAGGCACATTCGTAGCACAAACACACTCGAACTGACTCACAAGCACATTCCTAACACAAGCACGCTCGTTTCTCACCCAGAGGCAAATTAGTAACACAACCACACTCGTAACTCACCCACAGGAACATTCGTAGCACCAACACACTCGTCACTCACCCACAGGCACATTCGTAGCACCAATACACTCGTAACTCGCCCACAAGCACAATCGTAACACAGGCACACTCGTAACTCACCCACAGGCACATTCGTAACACAAGCACGCTCGTAACTCACCCAGAGGCACATTGGTAACACAAGCGCGCTCGTAACTCACCCACAGGCACCATCGTAACACAAACACACCCGTAACTCACCCACAGGCACATTCGTAACACAAGCACACGCGTAACTCACCCACAGGCACACTCGTAACACAAGCACACTCGTAACTCACCCACAGGCACCATCGAAACACAAACACACTCGGAACTCACCCACAAGCACATTCGTGACACCAGCACACGCGTAACTCACCCACAGGCACACTCGTAACGCCCACACACTCGTAACTCACCCACAGGCATATTCGTGACACAAGCACACGCGTAACGTGTTTCCTTGTACGTTTGGGGGAAATATTTTCAGAGCAATGTTCGGGATATGTTGTTGAACCTAACATTAGGGCCAAAGATGGTGAGAGCAATGTAGGGGCCACCTTGTGGCAAGTGATGGCTGTATGGCAAACAAATAGGTGCCATAAATGTTGAAACCTTTGCGTAGCAAAATACTTGTGGGGCGCTTCCCACCCGATGCCCCTTTGGGTAAGCAACCCGGGGGGGGGGGGGGGGCCTTTGCCTTTTGCCCGAAAAACAACGGTTGTTTGGTGCCGCAAAACAACACAAATTGCCCGGCAAACATGTTGACCCTCATTGTTTGCCCATTTAAAAATGTTGGCAATACATATGCATGCATGTTGTTCACCGCATACCTGCACCAAAAGGCCCATTGGATAATTATTCAATTGAGAGTCAACAAATTGGAAAATTGGCACACAAATGTGGCATGCTCTTTCTCTTCCAACCAACAGTGCCCCACAACTTGTGCACCTTGCCGTTCAGCCGAACCCTTACCACCACGTATGCCACTTGACAACAAACAGCATGGCTTTTATCCACCCGTGGTAGCTACCCCACGCACCCACCCCCCTAAAGATATGCAGCCCCCCCCCCCCCCCCCAGTCACGCAATTTCCTGAGGTAAGTGAATGGATACCTGAGTGGATGCGATGAGTGAGTGGATACTTGAGTGGATGCGATGGTGCCATGCACCATCGCATCGAGCCCCCCCCTCTTTTTTGTGTTCCCCCTCCCGGCGAAGGCGGGGGGGGGGGGGATTGGTGGACTAGTTAGTTTTCCCCTAGCTCGGGCAAAAGTTGCCGGAACGTGAACTACAACTAAACATGCCATAAAAAGATGGTCAAATTGGCTAAAATTCTTCATGAGGTTATGCAAAGCAAAACCAGCAATGTGCACGCCACTCCTAAGCTTGGGGGTGCAACACCAGTTTCTTCACCAACTGCCCGATGGGAATCAAAATCATGCACTTGAGCTGTTTTACAGCGTTGTTTGTAGAAACAATGTTTCTGTGACATTGCACTTGCCATCAATGTATTTGATCATTTCGCCCCTTTCACTTATTCCCTGCCATCCAACGTTGTTGTTTCTAAATGCAACTGTACAATGCTCCCCATGTCACCAAATTTTACTGCTTTCTCTCATGAACATTGACAAAAAGCCTTTTGTTTCGAAAAAAAAACCATCTCTGCTTTCAGTGGAGCAAAAACAAAACACATCACACAACACACAAATGACACACAGATGGCAAAAGGCAGACACACAAATGACACACAGATGGCAAAATGGCAGACACAAATGACACAGACACATCAGAACGATCGCACTAGACAAACACCTATGCACTCGTAACTCACCCACAGGCACATTCGTAGCACAAACACACTCGAACTGACTCACAAGCAAATTCCTAACACAAGCACGCTCGTTTCTCACCCAGAGGCAAATTAGTAACACAACCACACTCGTAACTCACCCACAGGAACATTCGTAGCACCAACACACTCGTCACTCACCCACAGGCACATTCGTAGCACCAATACACTCGTAACTCGCCCACAGGCACAATCGTAACACAGGCACACTCGTAACTCACCCACAGGCACATTCGTAACACAAGCACGCTCGTAACTCACCCAGAGGCACATTGGTAACACAAGCGCGCTCGTAACTCACCCACAGGCACCATCGTAACACAAACACACCCGTAACTCACCCACAGGCACATTCGTAACACAAGCACACGCGTAACTCACCCACAGGCACACTCGTAACACAAGCACGCTCGTAACTCACCCACAGGCACCATCGTAACACAAACACACTCGGAACTCACCCACAAGCACATTCGTGACACCAGCACACGCGTAACTCACCCACAGGCACACTCGTAACGCCCACACACTCGTAACTCACCCACAGGCATATTCGTGACACAAGCACACGCGTAACTCACCTACAGGCACAATCGTAACGCCCACACACTCGTAACTCACCCACAGGCACAATCGTAACGCCCACACACTCGTAACTCACCCACAGGCACAATCGTAACGCCCACACACTCGTAACTCACCCACAGGCACAATCGTGGCACCCACACACTCGTAACTCACCCACAGGCAGATTCGTAACACCATCACACTCGTAACTCACCCACAAGCACAATCGTGGCACCCACACACTCGTAACTCACCCACAAGCACAATCGTGGCACCCACACACTCGTAACTCACCCACAGGCAGATTCGTAACACCATCACACTCGTAACTCACCCACCAGCACATCCGCAACACAAGCACACTCGTAACTCACCTACAAGCACATTCGTAACACACACACACAAACACACACACACACTCACTCTCGTAACTCACCCTGAACCGGAACTCAATCTCCAACCTGAAACCTCAAACCTGAACCAGACACAGCATCACACACCCAGCGCGCGGCAAACACACTAACACTTTGCGCGGCGCGCTGACACACACACAGTGCCCTGACACACAGATCACACACACAGCGCGCTGACATACGAATGACACACACACACCGCGCCAACACACCAAAGACACACACCCAGCGCCAAATGAACTCCGGGCATCACACCAGTAGCCGTCGGCAGTGGTCAACAACGGTTGCGGCTCGTCTGGAGCTTCATGTCAGCGGCTGGAGTGGGCACGGCAAAGAGCAAACAGCAAACAGCCAACACGAAACGAAACACGAAGAGCAAAGCCACGACCTTAATAAAAACCACCAAATTTTTCTTTTTGACCGCAAATGACAATCACTCACCTTTTATTTTTGCCAACCAGAATTTATTGAAGTGCTGCGAGTTTGCGCCGCCGCCAAGAGCGCTGTCGCCAGTGCTAGAAATTAATTAACCCTATGATTCGATTTTTTGGGATTTCAGCCCTGAGATTCATACATTACATCAGTTTGCATATTAACTTCGGTCGCGCACCCTTAAATCCGATCCCTAAACATACCCTAACCAAGGGGATGAAGGCGGTGGTCTAGAGTGTGGGAAATTTGGGCATGTTGTTTTTTGAGCTGACACGTACCATGGAAAGCCCTTTGTTTCTGTGTATGTTCGGGGAAAATAGTTTGGGGAAAATATGTTGAAAGGAACGCTCGGGACATGTGTAGCCCGGCATTGGGGCCAAATATGTTGAGAGCAATGTAGGATGCGGTTTGTGGTGAGTGATGGCTTGTGTGCCAAACGCAGTGGTGCCATAAATTTTGAAACCTTTGCGTAGCAAGGTACTAGGGGCGTTGGTTCCCTTGTCGTACCCCTCAAGGTAGGCCATAGGGTGGGTGATACCTTTGCCCAAAAAGCAACGGATAACTCGTGTGGCAAGCAACAAATGTTGCCTAGCAACAATGTTAGTCATCACTATTTGCCAATTTAAACCTCTTGTGAATACACATGCTGGATGGTCACCAAAAACCTGCACCTAACAGCCAACCGGAAAACAATGCAACGGAGTGTCAACGAATTTGAAAACCCTATTACCCCCAACAATTGGCACACAAATGTGCCTCGCCCATTCTCTTCCAACCAACCCCGCCCCCACGATGTGTGCAGCTTGCTATTTGCCGGCAGTCTGGCCCCCACGTTCCTCAGCGGACATTAGCATGGCTCATATCCGCCTCGGCTACTTACCCCCCCCCCCTCCCCCGAGCGATGCAACCCCCCCCCCACTCAAGCAATTTCCTGAGCTAAGTGAGCCGGTGCGTGAGTGGATGCGATGGTGCTATGCACCATCGCATCCACCCCCATTCGCAATGCGTTTCAAAACAAAAACCCAAATTCCTTTCATTAAACTGTTTATTTCCGCACTCATATGGCTTGATTCTTTCTTCTACATCACCAAACCACCTTTTCCCAGGCTTACTGCCATATCCTCACCACATCAGGTTTCTTTGTGTGTCTCTGTTTCTCTCAGGTTGTAAGCAGTGGAGGCTGTTTTCTTTGTGCTGTGTCTTGCTGCCTCTCAGGTTGCAAGCAGCGGAGGGAGGCAGCTAGCTTTGTGTTGTGGTTTTGTGCTTTGTCTCACCCTGCCGTTGCAGTCACATGGTCAATTTTTGCTTTGGTGGTGGTGGTTTTTGGTTTTGGTTGGGGGGCTCCGGTGTTTGGGGGTTTTGGTGGCTTGGGTGGTTGTTAGCTTTCATGGTGTGTTTGTGGTTGGTGGTTTGGGTTGTGGGACTTGTTGGTGGATTGGGGTCTCTGGCTTTGGCTTTGGTGGCAGTTAGTGATTTGGGCCTTAGGTGAGAGGATCAGTGGGTTTTCCAACAAAAGAAAAATTTTCTGGAGGAACAAATTTTGTTTGTTGCCGCCTACGTTTTCTCCATTGAAACGGTGTTCTCCGAAATGTTTGCAAGAGAGGGAGAGACAAATGACACATGGCACACACCTGCCAGACAAATGGCAGACACAACACACAAAATGACAAGGACCACGATGGAAAGGCAAGCACAGATTGCACAGGCAAATGAGAGCGCAGTTGGAAAGGCAAGCACAGATTGCACAGGCAAATGAGAGCGCAGTCGCAAAGGCAATGAGCCACAGCAAGAGTGACAGTGACACAAATGGCAGACAGGTTGCACAGGCAAATGAGAGCGCAGTCGCAAAGGCAAGCCACAGCAAGAGTGACAGTCACACAAATGGCAGACAGGTTGCACAGACAAATGAGAGCGCAGTCGCAAAGGCAGGAGCCACAGCAAGAGTGACAGTGACGCAAGTGGCAGACAGGTTGCACAGGCAAATGAGAGCAAGAGTGACAGTGGCAAATGGCAACGCAAATGGCAGACAGGACCGCGAGGGAGATGCACAGGAAAAAGAGAGTGTAGTTGCAAATGCAAAGGTCACAGCCCACTGCAACAAAAGACACACACACTGCACGCTGACACAAAAGACACATACAGAGCGCACCGACACACAAATCACACAAAAAAACGGCGCGCTGACACTCAAGTGGCACACAACCAGCGCGCTGACACACAGTCGAGACAATCATTGCGCGCTGACACACACATGACACAAACACAGCGCGCTGACACACAAGTTACACACACATTGCGCGCTGACACACGCATGGCACACACACAGTGCACCGACACAGAAATGGCACACACACAGTGCACTGCCACACAAATGACAGACACACACAGCGCGCTGACACATGACACGCGCCAACACACAAAAGACACACACCCAGCGCTCGCCGGACACACAGTGACACCCAGCGCGAGCGGGACACACGAACACACACCCAGCGCGCGCCGCAAACACACTATCCCACACCCAGCGCGCGCCGGACACACCATCACACACCCAGCGCACGGCAAACACACCATCACACACCCAGCGCGCGGCGAACACACCATCACACACCCAGCGCGCGCCGGACACACAATCACACGCGGCGTAAACTCCAACACGAAACCAAACCCAAACCGGGCACACACAAGCAAGCTTCCGCGAACCAACCAAGCAGGGCGCGGATTGCAGGCAAGCATGCACGTGCAAAACCAAACTCCACCTGCAAGGTCAACCTTGTACGGCTCCTTCCGCAGGCCGCAGTGCCCATGTCACAGTCGCAGCTCCAAAATCCTGCAGCACCACAGCAGCTCAGCTCAGCCTCGGAAGCCCAGCACTGCAGACACCAGGCACAGAAATAGGCACGACAGAAGGGCAACGACGACCTGACGTTCAGAGGTTTTGTCCATACCCGGTCTCATTCCAAACTCAAAGGTTTGGTCCATACTCAAGTCTCATTCTAAACTCAAATTCTGAGGTGAACCAGAATTTGCCAACCAGAAGTCATTGAAGTGCTGCGAGTTCGCGCCCAATCCAACAGCGCTGTCGCCAGTGCTACCAAATAATTAATCCTATGATTCGATTTTTTACAATTTCAGCCTTGATATCAACACATAACATCATTGTGCATATGAACTTTGGTCGCGCATCCTTAAATCCGATCCCTACACATACAGGAATTCTTGGATCCTTGGTTACAAACTACCAACTTCAAGGGCTCCTAACTATTTAAAACGACCATGGATGACAAAAACCAAGATGCACGGCATAATCGCCACGTCGAGGCGGTCATTTTGAGGGGTAAGTGTGTAGGGGTGATAGAACCGGAATTTTGACGTTAGGGGGTTCCCTATTATAGGGGGTTGGAGGTGGCCTGTGACTTGTGCGGAGGGGGCCCCTCCCCCTCTCCGCGCATGTGGCAAGGCGGGCCGGAGGGCCCAGATTGAACAAGGGGATGAAGGCGGTGGTCTAGAGGGTGGGCAATCTGCATGGGGGGGGGTAGTTTTTGGAGGTGATGCATACCACGGACAGCCCTTTGTTTCCTTGTACATTTGGGGGAAATATTTTCAGAGCAATGTTCGGGATATGTTGTTGAGCCTAACATTAGGGCCAAAGATGGTGAGAGCAATGTAATGGCCACCTTGTGGCAAGTGATGGCTGTATGGCAAACAAATAGGTGCCATAAATGTTGAAACCTTTGCGTAGCAAAATACTTGTGGGGCGCTTCCCACTCGATGCCCCTTTGGGTAAGCCACCGGGGGGGGGGGGGGTGCCTTTGCCTTTTGCCCGAAAAACAACGGTTGTTTGGTGCCGCAAAACAACACATATTGCCCGGCAAATATGTTGGCCCTCATTGTTTGCCCCTTTAAAAATGTTGGCAATCCATATGCATGCATGTTGTTCACCGCATACCTGCACCAAAGGGCCAATTGGATAATTATTCCATTGAGAGTCAACAAGTTGGAAAATTGGCACACAAATGTGGCATGCTCTTTCTCTTCCAACCAACGCTGCCCCACAACTTATGCACCTTGCCGTTCAGCCGAACCCTTACCACCACGTACCCAACTTGACAACAAACAGCATGGCTTTTATCCACCTGTGGTAGCTACCGCACCCACCCCCATGCATGCAGCCCCCCCACCCCCCCCCCCCCCAGTCACGCATTTCCTGAGGTAAGTGAATGGATACCTGAGTGGATGCGATGAGTGAGTGGATACTTGAGTGGATGCGATGGTGCCATGCACCATCGCATCCACCCCCCCTCTCTTTTTGTGTTCCCCCTCCCGGCGAAGGCGGGGGGGGGGGGGGATTGGTGGACTAGTTAGTTTTCCCCTAGCTGGGGCAAAAGTTGCCGGAACGTGAACTACAACTAAACATGCCATAAAAAGATGGTCAAATCGGCTAAAAATCTTCATGAGGTTATGCAAAGCAAAACCAGCAATGTGCACACCACTACTAAGCTTGGGGGTGCAAAACCAGTTTCTTCACCAACTGCCCGATGGGAACCAAAATCATGCACTTGATCTGTTTTACAGCGTTGTTTGTAGAAACAATGTTTCTGTGACATTGCACTTGCCATCAAAGTATTTGATCATTTCGCCCCTTTCACTAATTCCCTGCCATCCAACGTTGTTGTTTCTAACTGCAAATGTACAATGCTCCCCCTGTCACCAAATTTTACTGCTTTCTCTCATGAACATTGACAAAAAGCCTTTTGTTTCGAAAAAAAACCACCTCTGCTTTCAGTGGAGCAAAAACAAAACACATCACACAACACACAAATGACACACAGATGGCAAAATGGCAGACACAAATGACACACAGATGGCAAAATGGCAGACACAAATGACACAGACACATCAGAACGATCGCACTAGACAAACACCTATGCACTCGTAACTCACCCACAGTCACATTCGTAGCACAAACACACTCGGACTGACTCACAAGCACATTCCTAACACAAGCACGCTCGTGTCTCACCCAGAGGCAAATTGGTAACACAACCACACTCGTAACTCACCCACAGGAACATTCGTAGCACCAACACACTCGTCACTCACCCACAGGCACATTCGTAGCACCAATACACTCGTAACTCGCCCACAGGCACAATCGTAACACAGGCACACTCGTAACTCACCCACAGGCACATTCGTAACACAAGCACGCTCGTAACTCACCCAGAGAAACATTGGTAACACAAGTGCGCTCGTAACTCACCCACAGGCACCATCGTAACACAAACACACTCGGAACTCACCCACAGGCACATTCGTAACACAAGCACACGCGTAACTCACCCACAGGCACACTCGTAACACAAGCACGCTCGTAACTCACCCACAGGCACCATCGTAACACAAACACACTCGGAACTCACCCACAAGCACATTCGTGACACAAGCACACGCGTAACTCACCCACAGGCACACTCGTAACGCCCACACACTCGTAACTCACCCACAGGCACATTCGTGACACAAGCACACGCGTAACTCACCTACAAGCACATTCGTAACACAAGCACACTCGTAACTCACCCACAGGCACAATCGTAACACAAGCACACTCGTAACTCACCCACAGGCACAATCGTAACGCCCACACACTCGTAACTCACCCACAGGCACAATCGTGGCACCCACACACTCGTAACTCACCCACAGGCAGATTCGTAACACCATCACACTCGTAACTCACCCACAAGCACAATCGTGGCACCCACACACTCGTAACTCACCCACAGGCAGATTCGTAACACCATCACACTCGTAACTCACCCACCAGCACATCCGCAACACAAGCACACTCGTAACTCACCTACAAGCACATTCGTAACACACACACACAAACACACACACACTCTCGTAACTCACCCTGAACCAGAACTCAATCTCCAACCTGAAACCTCAAACCTGAACCAGACACAGCATCACACACCCAGCGCGCGGCAAACACACTAACACTTTGCGCGGCGCGCTGACACACACACAGTGCCCTGACACACAGATCACACACACAGCGCGCTGACATACGAATGACACACAAACACCGCGCCAACACACCAAAGACACACACCCAGCGCCAAATGAACTCCGGGCATCACACCAGTAGCCGTCGGCAGTGGTCAACAACGGTTGCGGCTCGTCTGCGACCTTCATGTCAGCGGCTGGAGTGGGCACGGCAAAGAGCAAACAGCAAACAGCCAACACGAAACGAAACACGAAGAGCAAAGCCACGACCGCAATGAAAACCACCAAATTTTTCTTTTTGACCGCAAATGACAATCACTCACCTTTTATTTTTGCCAACCAGAATTTATTGAAGTGCTGCGAGTTCGTGCCGCCGCCAAGAGCGCTGTCGCCAGTGCTAGAAATTAATTAACCCTAAGATTCGATTTTTTGGGATTTCAGCCCTGAGATTCATACATTACATCAGTTTGCATATTAACTTTGGTCGCGCACCCTTAAATCCGATCCCTACACATACAGGAATTCTTGGATCCTTGCTTACAAACTACCAACTTCAAGGGCTCCTAACTATTTAAAACGACCATAGATGACAAAAACCAAGGTGCAAGGCATGATCGCCAGGTCGAGGCGGTCATTTTGAGGGGTAAGTGTGTAGGGGTGATAGAACCGGAATTTTGACGTTAGGGGGTTCCCTATTATAGGGGGTTGGAGGTGGGCTGTGACTTGTGCGGAGGGGGCCCCTCCCCCTCTCCGCGCACGTGGCAAGGCGGGCCGGAGGGCCCAGATTGAACAAGGGGATGAAGGCGGTGGTCTAGAGGGTAGGAAATTTGCATGGGGGGGGTTGTTTTTGGAGGTGATGCATACCACGGACAGCCCTTTGTTTCCTTGTACATTTGGGGGAAATATTTTCAGAGCAATGTTCGGGATATGTTGTTGAGCCTAACATTAGGGCCAAAGATGGTGAGAGCAATGTAGGGGCGACCTTGTGGCAAGTGATGGCTGTATGGCAAACAAATAGGTGCCATAAATGTTGAAACCTTTGCGTAGCAAAATACTTGTGGGGCGCTTCCCACTCGATGCCCCTTTGGGTTAGGCGCCCGGGGGGGGGGGGGTGCCTTTGCCTTTTGCCCGAAAAACAATGGTTGTTTGGTGCCGCAAAACAACACAAATTGCCCGGCAAACATGTTGGCCCTCATTGTTTGCCCATTTAAAAATGTTGGCAATACATATGCATGCATGTTGTTCACCGCATACCTGCACCAAAAGGCCAATTGGATAATTATTCCATTGAGAGTCAACAAGTTGGAAAATTGGCACACAAATGTGGCATGCTCTTTCTCTTCCAACCAACGCTGCCCCACAACTTATGCACCTTGCCGTTCAGCCGATCCCTTACCACCACGTACCCCACTTGACAACAAACAGCATGGCTTTTATCCACCTGTGGTAGCTACCGCACCCACCCCCATGCATGCAGCCCCCCCACCCCCCCCCCCCCAGTCACGCATTTTCCTGAGGTAAGTGAATGAGTACCTGAGTGGATGCGATGAGTGAGTGGATACTTGAGTGGATGCGATGGTGCCATGCACCATCGCATCCACCCCCCCTCTCTTTTTGTGTTCCCCCTCCCGGCGAAGGCGGGGGGGGGGGGGATTGGTGGACTAGTTAGTTTTCCCCTAGCTGGGGCAAAAGTTGCCGGAACGTGAACTACAACTAAACATGCCATAAAAAGATGGTCAAATCGGCTAAAAATCTTCATGAGGTTATGCAAAGCAAAACCAGCAATGTGCACACCACTACTAAGCTTGGGGGTGCAAAACCAGTTTCTTCACCAACTGCCCGATGGGAACCAAAATCATGCACTCGATCTGTTTTACAGCGTTGTTTGTAGAAACAATGTTTCTGTGACATTGCACTTGCCATCAACGTATTTGATCATTTGGCCCCTTTCACTTATTCCCTGCCATCCAACGTTGTTGTTTCTAACTGCAAATGTACAATGCTCCCCCTGTCACCAAATTTTACTGCTTTCTCTCATGAACATTGACAAAAAGCCTTTTGTTTCGAAAAAAAACCACCTCTGCTTTCAGTGGAGCAAAAACAAAACACATCACACAACACACAAATGACACACAAATGGCAAAAGGCAGACACACAAATGACACACAGATGGCAAAATGGCAGACACACAAACGACACAGAGATGGCAAAATGGCAGACACAAATGACACACAGATGGCAAAATGGCAGACACAAATGACACAGACACATCAGAACGACCGCACTAGACAAACACCTATGCACTCGTAACTCACCCACAGTCACATTCGTAGCACAAACACACTCGAACTGACTCACAAGCACATTCCTAACACAAGCACGCTCGTGTCTCACCCAGAGGCAAATTGGTAACACAACCACACTCGTAACTCACCCACAGGAACATTCGTAGCACCAACACACTCGTCACTCACCCACAGGCACATTCGTAGCACCAATACACTCGTAACTCGCCCACAGGCACAATCGTAACACAGGCACACTCGTAACTCACCCACAGGCACATTCGTAACACAAGCACGCTCGTAACTCACCCAGAGGCACATTGGTAACACAAGCGCGCTCGTAACTCACCCACAGGCACCATCGTAACACAAACACACTCGGAACTCACCCACAGGCACATTCGTAACACAAGCACACGCGTAACTCACCCACAGGCACACTCGTAACACAAGCACGCTCGTAACTCACCCACAGGCACCATCGTAACACAAACACACTCGGAACTCACCCACAAGCACATTCGTGACACAAGCACACGCGTAACTCACCCACAGGCACACTCGTAACGCCCACACACTCGTAACTCACCCACAGGCACATTCGTGACACAAGCACACGCGTAACTCACCTACAGGCACATTCGTAACACAAGCACACTCGTAACTCACCCACAGGCACAATCGTAACGCCCACACACTCGTAGCTCACCCACAGGCACAATCGTGGCACCCACACACTCGTAACTCACCCACAGGCAGATTCGTAACACCATCACACTCGTAACTCACCCACAAGCACAATCGTGGCACCCACACACTCGTAACTCACCCACAGGCAGATTCGTAACACCATCACACTCGTAACTCACCCACCAGCACATCCGCAACACAAGCACACTCGTAACTCACCTACAAGCACATTCGTAACACACACACACAAACACACACACACACTCTCGTAACTCACCCTGAACCGGAACTCAATATCCAACCTGAAACCTCAAACCTGAACCAGACACAGCATCACACACCCAGCGCGCGGCAAACACACTAACACTTTGCGCGGCGCGCTGACACACACACAGTGCCCTGACACACAGATCACACACACAGCGCGCTGACATACGAATGACACACACACACCGCGCCAACACACCAAAGACACACACCCAGCGCCAAATGAACTCCGGGCATCACACCAGTAGCCGTCGGCAGTGGTCAACAACGGTTGCGGCTCGTCTGGAGCTTCATGTCAGCGGCTGGAGTGGGCACGGCAAAGAGCAAACAGCAAACAGCCAACACGAAACGAAACACGAAGAGCAAAGCCACGACCGCAATGAAAACCACCAAATTTTTCTTTTTGACCGCAAATGACAATCACTCACCTTTGATTTTTGCCAACCAGAATTGATTGAAGTGCTGCGAGTTCGCGCCGCGTCCAAGAGCGCTGTCGCCAGTGCTAGAAATTAATTAACCCTAAGATTCGATTTTTTGGGATTTCAGCCCTGAGATTCATACATTACATCAGTTTGCATATTAACTTCGGTCGCGCACCCTTAAATCCGATCCCTACACATACAGGAATTCTTGGATCCTTGCTTACAAACTACCAACTTCAAGGGCTCCTAGCTATTTAAAACGGCCATAGATGACAAAAACGAAGATGCACGGCATGATCGCCACGTCGAGGCGGTCATTTCGAGGGGTAAGTGTGTAGGGGTGATAGAACCGGAATTTTGACGTTAGGGGGTTCCCTATTATAGGGGGTTGGAGGTGGCCTGTGACTTGTGCGGAGGGGGCCCCTCCCCCTCTCCGCGCACGTGGCAAGGCGGGCCGGAGGGCCCAGATTGAACAAGACACGGCAAACAACACAGCAAAGAGAGTGCCAAGCGCAGTGCAGAGTATGTCACAAGTGAATTCTACACTATACTAAGATCTTTTTTTTCTATGCGGAGTATTTTGCCGAATGCCACAAGTTTTAGAAGTGGTCAAAAAAGTGTTGTGGCAATTCCCTGTGCACTGTATTTGACATGTTTTTCTGATGTTTTTATCAACCCTTTTTGCATTCTACAGGTCTGTGTTTCTTTTATATTTCCAGAAACCTGATTGGATTTGCAGTGTGTCTCAAGGGGATGAAGGCGGTGGTCTAAAGGGTGGGCAATCTGCATGGGGGGGGGTTGTTTTTGGAGGTGATGCATACCACGGACAGCCCTTTGTTTCCTTGTACATTTGGGGGAAATATTTTCAGAGCAATGTTCGGGATATGTTGTTGAGCCTAACATTAGGGCCAAAGATGGTGAGAGCAATGTAATGGCCACCTTGTGGCAAGTGATGGCTGTATGGCAAACAAATAGGTGCCATAAATGTTGAAACCTTTGCGTAGCAAAATACTTGTGGGGCGCTTCCCACTCGATGCCCCTTTGGGTTAGGCGCCCGGGGGGGGGGGGGTGCCTTTGCCTTTTGCCCGAAAAACAACGGTTGTTTGGTGCCGCAAAACAACACATATTGCCCGGCAAACATGTTGGCCCTCATTGTTTGCCCCTTTAAAAATGTTGGCAATCCATATGCATGCATGTTGTTCACCGCATACCTGCACCAAAAGGCCAATTGGATAATTATTCCATTGAGAGTCAACAAATTGGAAAATTGGCACACAAATGTGGAATGCTCTTTCTCTTCCAACCAACGTTGCCCCACAACTTATGCACCTTGCCGTTCAGCCGAACCCTTACCACCACGTACCCAACTTGACAACAAACAGCATGGCTTTTATCCACCTGTGGTAGCTACCGCACCCACCCCCATGCATGCAGCCCCCCCACCCCCCCCCCCCCAGTCACGCAATTTCCTGAGGTAAGTGAATGGATACCTGAGTGGATGCGATGAGTGAGTGGATACTTGAGTGGATGTGATGGTGCCATGCACCATCGCATCCACCCCCCCTCTCTTTTTGTGTTCCCCCTCCCGGCGAAGGCGGGGGGGGGGGGGATTGGTGGACTAGTTAGTTTTCCCCTAGCTGGGGCAAAAGTTGCCGGAACGTGAACTACAACTAAACATGCCATAAAAAGATGGTCAAATTGGCTAAAAATCTTCATGAGGTTATGCAAAGCAAAACCAGCAATGTGCACACCACTACTAAGCTTGGGGGTGCAAAACCAGTTTCTTCACCAACTGCCCGATGGGAACCAAAATCATGCACTTGATCTGTTTTACAGCGTTGTTTGTAGAAACAATGTTTCTGTGACATTGCACTTGCCATCAAAGTATTTGATCATTTCGCCCCTTTCACTTATTCCCTGCCATCCAACGTTGTTGTTTCTAAATGCAAATGTACAAAGCTCCCCCTGTCACCAAATTTTACTGCTTTCTCTCATGAACATTGACAAAAAGCCTTTTGTTTCGAACAAAAACCATCTCTGCTTTCAGTGGAGCAAAAACAAAACACATCACACAACACACAAATGACACACAGATGGCAAAATGGCAGACACACAAATGACACACAGATGGCAAAATGGCAGACACAAATGACACAGACACATCAGAACGATCGCACTAGACAAACACCTATGCACTCGTAACTCACCCACAGTCACATTCGTAGCACAAACACACTCGGACTGACTCACAAGCACATTCCTAACACAAGCACGCTCGTGTCTCACCCAGAGGCAAATTGGTAACACAACCACACTCGTAACTCACCCACAGGAACATTCGTAGCACCAACACACTCGTCACTCACCCACAGGCACATTCGTAGCACCAATACACTCGTAACTCGCCCACAGGCACAATCGTAACACAGGCACACTCGTAACTCACCCACAGGCACATTCGTAACACAAGCACGCTCGTAACTCACCCAGAGGCACATTGGTAACACAAGCGCGCTCGTAACTCACCCACAGGCACCATCGTAACACAAACACACTCGTAACTCACCCACAGGCACATTCGTAACACAAGCACACGCGTAACTCACCCACAGGCACACTCGTAACACAAGCACGCTCGTAACTCACCCACAGGCACCATCGTAACACAAACACACTCGTAACTCACCCACAAGCACATTCGTGACACAAGCACACGCGTAACTCACCCACAGGCACACTCGTAACGCCCACACACTCGTAACTCACCCACAGGCACATTCGTGACACAAGCACACGCGTAACTCACCTACAGGCACATTCGTAACACAAGCACACTCGTAACTCACCCACAGGCACAATCGTAACGCCCACACACTCGTAACTCACCCACAGGCACAATCGTAACGCCCACACACTCGTAACTCACCCACAGGCACAATCGTGGCACCCACACACTCGTAACTCACCCACAGGCAGATTCGTAACACCATCACACTCGTAACTCACCCACAAGCACAATCGTGGCACCCACACACTCGTAACTCACTCACAGGCAGATTCGTAACACCATCACACTCGTAACTCACCCACCAGCACATCCGCAACACAAGCACACTCGTAACTCACCTACAAGCACATTCGTAACACACACACACAAACACACACACACTCTCGTAACTCACCCTGAACCGGAACTCAATCTCCAACCTGAAACCTCAAACCTGAACCAGACACAGCATCACACACCCAGCGCGCGGCAAACACACTAACACTTTGCGCGGCGCGCTGACACACACAAAGTGCCCTGACACACAGATCACACACACAGCGCGCTGACATACGAATGACACACACACACCGCGCCAACACACCAAAGACACACACCCAGCGCCAAATGAACTCCGGGCATCACACCAGTAGCCGTCGGCAGTGGTCAACAACGGTTGCGGCTCGTCTGCGACCTTCATGTCAGCGGCTGGAGTGGGCACGGCAAAGAGCAAACAGCAAACAGCCAACACGAAACGAAACACGAAGAGCAAAGCCACGACCGCAATGGAAAACAACCAAATTTTTCTTTTTGACCGCAAATGACAATCACTCACCTTTTATTTTTGACAACCAGAATTGATTGAAGTGCTGCGAGTTCGCGCCGCCGCCAAGAGCGCTGTCGCCAGTGCTAGAAATTAATTAACCCTATGATTCGATTTTTTACGATTTCAGCCCTGAAATTCATACATTACATCAGTTTGCATATTAACTTTGGTCGCGCACCCTTAAATCCGATCCCTACACATACAGGAATTCTTGGATCCTTGCTTACAAACTACCAACTTCAAGGGCTCCTAACTATTTGAAACGACCATAGATGACAAAAACCAAGATGCACGGCATGATCGCCACGTCGAGGCGGTCATTTTGAGGGGTAAGTGTGTAGGGGTAATAGAACCGGAATTTTGACGTTAGGGGGTTCCCTATTATAGGGGGTTGGAGGTGGGCTGTGACTTGTGCGGAGGGGGCCCCTCCCCCTCTCCGCGCACGTGGCAAGGCGGGCCGGAGGGCCCAGATTGAACAAGCGGGGGGAAATTGCACGAGATGGGGTCGCACGGGTGCTCAGATGAGAACGGGGAGGACAAGGAGCACAAAGGCAAAAAGACCATTCAAAGGCGGAGAAGGAGAAAACCATGAAAATACGGGAGCAACGGCGCCAGCGCCGGCCGCTAGGCTCCGTTTTTGTGGGCCCAAGCCCCACAAAAACGTAGCCTAGCGGGAGCTGCCTCCTGCCTTTTGCACAATATGGTTGCCCTATTGGCAGAAAAGGGTTGCCAGATGGGCAGCAAGTATACATGCCAAATATGGCAAAAAACTGCCAAAAAACGCACAAAATTGACCGTAAATCGTCAAAACGGCACCTGATTGGGCCAATGAGGTTGCTTTTCTGGCGTTTTGGCCCGAGCCGGTCATTTTAAGGGGCTACAACACGATGTAACTTCGCAAGTAAGAGCCAATACGGAATTCAGCCCCAAACTTTCGGAGACTGCCCGAAAAACTGCTTAAAACGGTCCTAATTCACCAAAACGACCATCGTCGGCCAAAAAAAAAAAAAGTCGCGTTCTTAGAATTCCATTGCGATCATTTTAAGGGGCTGCATTGCAGGGTTTTGAGAAGGGCTGTCTTCCAGGGGGGGGGGGTGGCGTAACGTAGTAGTTGGTCACTGCTTCTGGCGCGGGGTCAGGGGCCCCCAACACCCCGACCCCCACAGAAGCCAGCCCCCTGCGGGGGGGATTTGAACAAGACACGGCAAACAACACAGCAAAGAGAGTGCCAAGCGCAGTGCAGAGTATGTCACAAGTGAATTCTACACTATACTAAGATCTTTTTTTTCTGTGCGGAGTATTTTGCCGAATGCCACAAGTTTTAGAAGTGGTCAAAAAAGTGTTGTGGCAATTCCCTGTGCACTGTATTTGACATGTTTTTCTGATGTTTTTATCAACCCTTTTTGCATTCTACAGGTCTGTGTTTCTTTTATATTTCCAGAAACCTGATTGGATTTGCAGTGTGTCTCAAGATATGATTGTTCTAGTTGAGTGCCCGGGGAATTTTAATACCGGTAGCAATATTTCTGAATTCCTATGGCGTGACTTACACTTGATGATGTAAACACTGGGACTAGTGACTGTGGAGCTGGGCCGTCTATGTACCTGAGTCCACATGAGGGTGTACGTGGTATCTCTCCAATCCGTCTGGCATCTTCTATGAATACCCTGCAGCACCACGTGCTAGAACATCACACCGTGCTGGGCAACATGAAGCAAACATTTGATGAGCAAATGCAACACATGCAGAATCATCATGCACAGTAGGTGCATGAACTGCAGAATGAACAGCAGCGTCTACGTCAAGACTATCTTACGTTACAGAATCGCGTTCTTTCGTCGCCCGTTGGCACTTCGTCTGCGTCGACCAGGATGGATGGTCTACCTTTTGCGTTTGAAAAATGAGGGCACGGATGCGAAGCTTGGGCTACGTGACTTTCGGACATGGCGGGTGCAGGCGATTGCATGGTGTGCGGAATGCTCTATGTCTCTGTTGACGAAAAACGTGCAGGGGTTCACGAGATTAGGCGGGCGTGCGGCGCGGGTGGTGACAACGAAGATGTCTTTGGATCATCTGCCGCAAAAACGGGAGTTGCCAATGCTACTCAGTGTGCTGGAGCGGGCATGTGGAGGCGATTGGGGGCCGATAACGTGATGCAAGCGGGAACCGAATTGTTGGATTGTCGCAGAGAGAATCTTGCCTCGCTGTCCTAGCTCAGTAGGCTGGATCATCTGGTATTCGGGATGGCAAAGTTCGAAGTGCATTTGGATTGTCGATTCGGAGGTAAGGTAAAGGGACCAGTTAGACACCCACTGTCGCGGCGCAGGATCGCCAGGCAAATAAAGTTATCAGGAAATGACGATTTATAATCAAAGAAACATTTTGTTGAACATTATAAAAATAATCGAGATCCATCTGGCGATCCCGTAAATCGCCAGATAATACCGCGCGAAATCGCGTAAATTAGCGCCGCAAAGTTACGTAAGCCCTAATGTCACCACGTAATAGCAAAATGAATACTGCGCGAAATATACGATTCCGAGATTGATTCCCCTTTGTTTTTTTTCATTTTAGATAATGCGGTTGGGATCCCGTATCGGTAGAACTGCAGCTCGCCGGAAAATCAGGAACGCCTGTGAAACGCTGCCAAAGGGGCGTTCTAAGGCTGGTATGAGAGGTAAACGGAATGCAAACAGCGTCAACAGAACGGAACACGAGCCATACGCATCCTATCCTCTGCCGCAGCACACCACACACCTCGAAGAGGCCGTCGCTTGGGTTGCCGCTGGGCGGGGATCATTGAGGCAAGCCATGAGGCTGTTCACCGTGGACAAGAAGACCATCAAGAAGAACCTGCTCCGCTTCATGAACAGTGAGCGTGTGGTGATGGGACGGCCTGGGCCGCCACCCAGAGTGGAAGACCTTCATATGAGGAAGTGGTTGGAGCAGCAGCTGCTGAGTTCCTTGACCCCATACAAGCATGACATTGTGGAGGAGGCACGGAGACATGCAGAGGAGCACGGGTTCAAGCTGGGGTCAGGCAACAAGTGGTGGCGCCTATTCAAAGCACGCAACACGGACGTGGTCAGCCGTACCCCGAGCCTGGTGGAGAGTCAGCGTGCTGACAGTCGCTTGGACGAAGATCAGTGGCGAGACTTCTTTGCTGAAGCCTCCAAGGCCCTTGCAGAGGTGGACTACGACGGCCGGTACATCGTGAACATGGATGAGACCTCCTTCCATCAGAACTTCATCACCAGGGCAGCGGCACGCAAGGTGTACAGCATCAGGGGTCGGAGGTCAGTGCCGCGGCGGCAGGGGTATCAGCGGAAGGCTGTGACTGTCATTGCAGCAGTGGTTGCGAGTGGAGAGGCTCTACCGCCCACCCTTTTGTTTGACACCAAGACTGTGAAGGGAACCCATCTAAGGTACTGCGACCGAGAGGTTATCCTGAAAGGCACGGGAACTGGGTGGTCCAGTAGTGAGATCTTTGTTGAGTGGGTGGAGCAAGTCCTGGTTCCCAGATTGAGTCCGCTCAGTAATCCCTACAACAAGATCGTGCTGTTCTTGGACGGTTCAAGGACGCATCTTGGAGTGAGAGGTCTGACTGTGTGCAAGAAGGCCGGTGTGTCCGTTGTCCTCTTTCCAAGTCACGCTACAGACATAATCCAGCCTCTTGACCGTGCACTGTTTCGTGGAGTCAAGTGCCGGTACCGGCAGCTGCAGGACCAGTTCATCAAGAGCAACCTTGGGAGGAGCCTGGGTGTCGCCAGATTCGTTTCCTTCGTTGAGCACGCGTGGTATCAAACGTGCACCGGTGAGAAGGTCCGTACAGCGTTCCGCGTTACAGGCCTTGTACCGCACAGCGTGGAGACCTTCTTACGCCACGCCCCTGAGGAACGTCTGCGCCCTAAGCAAGAGGAGGCAGATGGCAAGTGCTTGGAGCTGCTTGCGCAGTTGGCATCCCGTACTGTACCGGCAACTGCCATCTGTCCCGCATCTCAAGAGTGCTCCGCATCCCAAGACTCCCCTTCTACCACCAGAGAAATGGGATCCCAAGCAACCGCAAGGACCATCACCAGCACGCACATCTGCCGAAGCATCCGCTGCACCGCACAGCAATGGCAGGCTGAGACGCCCCCACACGAACGCCTTCGCCGGAGGGTCACGACATGTAAAGCGTGCCCGTCAGTGTGATGAAAGGTCTGCGCGTGCTGCCAAGCGTCAAGTGACGGATAGCGACACGTCCAGCGAAGACGAAGCTAATGCCTCCGCATTCGCGTGCTACGTGACGCATGACAGTGGTTCGTCCATGGACATCGACACAGATTAAAACTGTGGTTCTAATGACATCTCCTTCCCTCATGCCACTGTGCCATGCATGGCATGGCTAGTAGATTGTGTACAAGACTTGTAGAGTACATGACTTATAGAGTATATATGTCATGGGACACACTGGCAGACTTAGAATGATTGTGCTTTTAGGCACGGTCATCAAAAGTGCAAAGCCATACACTTTCAGCCAGGTACACACTTATGTCCATAAGCTGTCTCAGTGCTTCAAGTACCTTTACAACAGGTGTATGGAAGCATTCAGAAACTGTCACCGTGTTGCTCTGTGCAAGTGTGCTAGGGAGACAGTGCAAAGTTATACAAAGCAAAAGATTACCACGGTTTCCCCCTAAAAAAAAACCACTCCTTAATTTCCCAAAAAAAAAACACTCCTTAATTTTGAAAAGCATGGGTTTACAAATGGGAATACCTTTTGCAACAAACAAACATTGCAACGTTTTAAAAAAACAAACACCTTGCATGGTTCTACAAAACGGGAGACATCCACCTTTAGCAAGAAAAAAAACAGTCCAAAATTTTGAAAAAAAAATTAACCTTGCATGGTTTTCCAAAACAGAAGAGTGCAACCTTTTGCCCGAAAAAACAAACATTGAATGGTTTTACAAAGAAATAAACATTGCATGGTTTTACAAAAAATTAAAAGTTGTATAGTGTTATGAAATAGGAGAGTGCAACCTGGTACATACAAATAGATTACAAAGTTTTCATTCTAAACAGCCTCTGCATGGCTGTACAATACAGGGCACATCAACCTTTTGCAACAGAATGAAATAGTACACGGTTGTAATAAAACAAATAAACATTGCATGCTTTTACAAAACACAAGTCATAAACTTTTGGTACGGAGAAAACACATCACGGGGTTTTGAGAGACAGAACCCTCTGCATAGTTTCACAAAAAGAAAAGAGAAAAACTTTTTACGAGAAACACAAACATTACAGGGTTTGTAAAGGAAAACAGGTAACACAAGCTTTTTATGGTTTGTAGTGTTTTAGGGTGTGCCCTGTTTATCCCCGGGGGTGTCCTTTTTATCCCCAGGGGGTGTCTTATTCATCCCCACCCTGCCCTGATAATCCCCAGGGTGGGGCTGAACTGGTCACCGGGGATGAACCGGTCCCTTTACCTTACTTTGGCACTGCTGTGGGCTGAAGCAAGACCGGCGTGCCATGGTGATCGCGAGTAATGGGTGTTCGCTGCAACTACTTGATGTTATGGTGGCAATTCAACAATTGTTTTTCCAATGAGTGTGCGTAGTCACGTGTCTTTGTCTAGTATAGTGCTTGAGGTTAGGGAAGAAGAACACCAACCGAATCGAAATCTGGGATGCACGGCGGCAGGCAGCAACATATTCCTTGCTAGAAATGTGGTCAGCGTGGTTATGTACAACTTGGTTGTCCGGCACAATCTTCCGCATCGGCGTCGGGCTCCCGTCGCGGGGCGTGCGGAACACATGTAGGAAGACGTGCCTTGCTGCACACATTCGGCCAATGTGTTGTGTGCAGTGGATAGGGTGTGCGACGTGATGGTTTTGCAAATAACAGGTTTGTAACGACTATTTTTACCAAAATAATTGGTTTTGCCAGTGACAACTTTCATAAAAGACAAGTCGTGCTACCAATTGGCCTTTATAGACCACAATTTGCCATCGGCAAAAAACAGAAGAGTGACCAAACTTCGTGAGCAGTTGTAGATTTCCATCGGGCAATGTTGGTTGCTACCAAAGCCTCTGTTTAGTGCCAAAATTGGACGTCATCCGTAACAGTTGGAACCATTATTTTTTGGTTTAAAACAGTTTTCAAAAATACATGTTGTGCCAATTGCTTGGTAGATTGGCCCCCGCCGGCTGCGGCTCACATTCAGTCTGCAGCTCACATTCTAGCGACAGTTAAGCTAGCTGAAAAGCACCACCCACGGCATTCACATGGTCTTAAGTTAAACCCGTAGGCACCTCTATCACAAACAAAAAATTGGCAACAAAAGTAGCCACTGCTTCGAGCAAACATGGCAGTTAGGCCCAAACATCCAAGACCTAATACCTCCTCCTTCCATTAGTCTACTGATTGGCTCAAAAATACATATCTCTCCACAGAAGAGTGGCACAGTAGTTTCCGCCTGCCTGCCTGTGCAATCTGTGTCCCATTACAACGTATTTCCGCATTTCCGTGCATATGTGGGGCATGCGCGTTGGGCAAACGTACCAGCCAATCCCCCAGTTCAAACCCACTGCCAAATGCTTGGCACTAGTGTAGAAAGCAGCAACTGCCCCTAATCTCACAGCAACTCAGCAACTCGTGGAACCACAATTGCCAAAACAGTTACTGCTACTCTGCTACCTCATGGCTCACATTCTATTGCCTTCAGCATTGCACCTTGGACAGTCAGGCAAAAACACGGAATCTCGGTTTTTGTCAGTGGCACACATAGTTCCAAGCAGTGGGGAGAACGAATGGTTTTAGAATCGGCAATGGCCGACTGATAATGAAGGTGGCCGCAGACATTTTGGTCGTTGGTACAGCCAACCAGACACGGCAAACAACACAACAAAGAGAGTGCCAAGCGCAGTGCAGAGTATGTCACAAGTATTCTACACCAAACTGCACGGATCTGGCCGTAGAGGCCGATGGCGGAGTGAGCAGCAACCAAAAGTAGGGAGCTCCTTCCCAGGGGTTTTGCAAGCTCCCCTTTTTTCAGCGGCTACTGGGCGTTTGAAAAACCTGAAAAAATACAAACAGTCAGGAAATATGGCCATTTTGAAAACCATCCATCGGCCAAACTGGTTGTTGTTGTTGTTTTTTGAAAATTAATTCACCAAGGCCAGTGATTTTCAAAACGCAGGTCAGCAATAACCTTGGTTTTGCCACTAGGGAGGGGGGAGGGGGGGGTGTACTGGGGCTTGGCAGTACCAGCCAGCAGCCACCCACCTGATGCTTTGGTTGAGGGGTTTTGCAGAGACTGGATTCCTATTCAGACCTTCCTGTTACCAATTGGGGGCTGCTGTCTATGAGGCATTTGAGGCGGCCAAACCTGGATGCCAGCCGGTTGGCGAGCGGGAGGGTGTGTCAGTCGATTGACCTGCGCTGGCCCAGCCACAGCCCAAGAGGACCAAATATGCATTTGCGGGCAATGTTGACATGCCGCAGGCCGCTAGCCCCAAGTACGAGGGGTGGGCCGCTTGGACGGACTTCACAGAGGCAACATTTCGGGTGTTCATTGGGGATGACCAAGTGGCAAAAATAGCGGGCGCAACAGCAGCAATGACAGGCACCACAGCGCCTGCGCCTGAGCTTCTATGACCAATGGATGAAGAGGCGCAAAGTGCCAGCCCAGTTAAGGTGGTCCTGTATTTTTTTTAGATGCGGATTTTTTTTAGTGGCTGTATTTTTTTTAGCCAAAAAAGATAATCTACACTAAAAAGAAACATCCTGGGGTAAAAAAAATATTCCCCGCGAAAAGACAAGACTGAATTCCTAAGTGATGTTTTGCCTGCTTCTATCAAACCATTTTTTCCAACTGACACATTTCCCCTAGCCCATAGAAACCCAAAACGGCAGAAAGCGGAAGACCGTCATCTCCATGGTTGATTCACTGATCTTGGCAGCCTCTGTGTCTATTTTCATCCTTTTGGCTTGAATTCTTCAGTTTTTTTGCCCGCCTTTGTCACTTTATTTTTTCCAACTGACACACCTCCCCTAGCCCATAGAAACCCAAAACGGCAGAAAGCGGGCAGAATCAAAGTCAGTGACAATTTCTACACTGGAGGTTCGTCGAACCGAGAGTTGCCCAGTTGGGTCTGTGTCACAGCTCGTGCATTGGACATTCGCCGTGCACAGCACTGGTGTCACAAGCTGAGGCATTAGGTGCGCTATGAACAAATTGAGATGTTCCTGAGTTAATAGTGTTGCAAATTGACTGCCTTGACTGAGCCATAAACGTCGCAAAGGCCATCACAGCATCCATACCTAGATCTTTGAAATTATCCAGATTATGGAGCTCGACTTGTACTCGCACCCACAGAGGGAGTGAGTGAGAGGGATTAGGTTTTCTCTACCCCATAAGTGTATCATTTCACTCTCTTCCCTTGTTCTCAAGCAAGTTGTGCCGTCCCCAGCCATAGATGGTAGGCTCCAGGTTTTGGTCTGTGCCACAGTGGCCAGCAGGCCAGGATGCTGAATAGGAAGAGTCGATGGAGGTGATGAAAAAGATGGGACTTATTACATGCCACTACAGGTACTTTGCACTACGGATAATGGTAGTGGGATGTCAGCCCCAAGGGCATCCATGCCGATTGAACATCAGAGTCAAACACCCGTTGGACGCGTCAAGAGGAACCCCGCCACTCAGGGTACAGTTTTGCAGCTGCTGATGAGAGAGGGAAAGTGCAGCACCTGTGGGTAGTGTTGAAAACTTTTGCGCAGGTACTGTACAGTGGCGCAGCTGCCCGGAAGGATAATCTTGGGACTTCCGCGAATTCGTTTTCGATGAAAGCTGCCCCCTCACATTTCCCACTTGAGCGGTGTGTTGAGTCAAAGACACGGCACACGAGCTCTAACGCGGTGTCATCCTGAGACATTCCGCAAGTGTCTTCGAAGTCCGTTGTAAGGTTTCAACCCAGGGATGGTGATTTTCGGCCCTGGATAACTGGCCAATATCCGTTATGGATTTGGTCTAGCAGTTGTGAAACCTTGCTGGAAAAATGGTTAGAAGTGAATGAGACAGGGCTGGGTCCCCACTAAGGGGATCAGGTCGGCTGCAATCCGAAAACAGACGACTGATAAACTGGAGTGACGCACACACGCACACATGAATCCAGCAAAAGAAAACAGCTTGGCCAACACCAAGTTAGGCCTTCAAGCTTCTGTGGTCAGCGTTCTGCAGTTTTTTGCAAAAATACCCGAAACATTGCACCGATGAGCCAGTTGCAAATGCTTACCAGGCTTCGATGTTATATCTTCCCGTGGTGAACATCTGTACGATCTGGTCTTCAGCAGCAGCTTCGTCCATGCCACCTGCCTTCACGAAACCAGCCTTGAGGGCCTCTTGCACTGGCTTGATGAAGCTGCGGGCACCACAGCAGTAGACAGCGCCACCCTGCTTGACCAGATAGTCGTGCATCATCTCAGCATCACCGGCCACAAGGTCCTGCACATACACCTTCTTCTTTGGATCGTCACGACTGAACGCCGTGCGCAGGGTAAGCAGTCCATCGTTGACGTACGACATCAGTTCTTCCTCCATCAAAAACTCTGAAGCCTTGTAGCGATTACCGAAGTAGAGCGCGCAAGCGCCCACCTTCTTTCCTTGCTGCTTGATTTTTGTACGCTCACGCAGCATGGCAACGAAGGGTGCCAGCCCGCTCCCCATGGCGCACATGACAAGGGGTTTCTCATGGTCATGGAATTCCATGGCGGTGGGGTGAATGCAGCCGTCGACGACCTGGTCTTTCTCAAGCTTCTCCAGCATGGTGCAGGTCAGACCGGTGCGGTGTTTGCCAGACAGAGTTAACCAGGTGTCAATCAACACCAGAGAGTGGACCTCCCCAGGGGTGTCAATTGGCGCAGAGGTGATGGAATAATATCGCGGCTTGATGTTGGGAACCATCTCGATCAGATACTGCAATGGTGGCCTGGCGGATGGGAACATGTTGAGAATATCAACATAGTGCGCCGTCTCGGCCAACATTTTGCTGTACTCTTCGCTCTGCTGCCCCAATCCAACCAGGCGCTCCTTCTCGGCCTTGTCCAGGGCGAAGTGGGCAAGGGTGCTGTAGAAGCGGTGATTGGGTTTGCCCAGGATATCAAGGACTGTGGTGAACAAATCGGACAGACTGATACACTGTGGTAGCTCGCGGGTGCCGTTGTTCGTGATTGTCACCACGTCAGAAGCATTGAGACCGTACCCCTTGAGGAAATCCTCCACGACCTCACGGTCGTTCTCTGGGTAAATACCCAGGGAGTCACCTACCTGGTATGGCATGTCAGTCTTCCACTTGATGGTGATGAAGTTCCGGCTGTGCGTTTCAGGGGTAATCCGAACGGCACCGGTCATGGATGCGACGGGTTGGGATGCGGCCCAGTGGAACTTGCCAGGATGTTCATCAGGCGTGTGCTCGACACTGATAGAGGGCTCAAACAGTGTCTCTTCCGGAGTCTTGGTTCCCAGCTGGCTCCAAACGCCGGGGATCCATTGGCCAAATCCAGTGTGGAAAGCATCCTCATCTCCGTCATCACCAAAACCGATGGGGGATACGCGCTGGGCACCGAGCTCAGCGAGGCGCGCATCAATCAGCTTAGCGGTATGGCAGTAGAAATAGTACGTGCTGTCACCCAAACCGAACACAGCGTACTTCAAATTCTTCAACCAACCTTCTGGCTTATCTCGGGAGATGTCCTGCCAGAACAGCTGAGAATTACGTGGGAAAGCACCCTGACCGCAAGTGGAAATACAGATGACGACGAATCCCATATCTGCAATCTCTGCGGGGTCGATGTCATCGAGCGCTTGTACGTTCACTGCGTAGTCGCGGCGTTCGAAATCAGTGCCCAACTCCTTGGCGAGCGATTCACTGTTACCGGTCTCGGAACCAAACAGGATGGTGACCTGGTTTCCACTTGGTCCAGCAGCAGCAGCGAGCTTGTGTGCGTCCTGCATGCGCTTGTACTTGTTGAAACGTGAGGTAACGTGATCCTGGAGAGTTCCTCGCAGCAGGTCAGCCCCCTTGGGGTTGGTCTTCTGCAGATTGACGTAACGATTTTGCGACTTCAGGAAATCCATTAGACTTGCCTTGATGCGCTTAGAATCCAGCTGGAATGGGTTCTTGCCCTGAGCTTCCAATCGAGGATCGAACCGGTACAGTGGCCAGTAGCCAGAATCTACTGCAACTTCAGACTCCTGCACCATCCTGGCCATGCCCGTGCGCATACCATGCTCGATGCATGGCGCATATCCCACCACAATTGAAGGCCCATCGTATGACTCAGCTTCCACCAGGGCCTTCACGCATTGAGCCATGTTGGCATGAGATACGGTGGCAACGTAAACATTGCCGTACAGCATAGCCATCTCGCCAATGGGCTTCTTGTTCGACTTCTTACCCCCAAGAGCGTACTTGGCCACGGATGCCATATTGCTGGACTTCGAGGCCTGACCACCGGTATTACTGTACATCTCCGTGTCCAACACGAAGACGTTAACGTTCTGCCCGGAGGCTAGGACGTGATCTAAACCACCGAAACCAATGTCGTTGGCCCATCCGTCGCCACCGACGATCCATTGGCTGATGTTTGGCAGCACACTCTTCATTGCATAGATGTTCTCCAGAAGAGGGGAGTCTTTTTGTTGCTCCTCGAGAGCAGCCAACATATCGTCCATGTATCGCGCACACTTATCGCCTGTGTTCTTGTCCTTCATCCACTGCGACAACATTTTGCGCAGAGACTCGGATCCCACCTGGCTGTCCAGTGCCTCTTGCACAATATCAACCAACTTGGCACGTCGCTGTGCGTTGGCGACGGCCAGACCAAAACCAAACTCGGCGTTGTCCTCGAACAAACTGTTGCCCCACGCAGGGCCGTGACCTTTGTCATTCTTGGTGTATGGGGTCTGACTGGCGGTACCACCCCAGATGGAACTGCAACCTGTCGCGTTCGCAATGATCATACGTTCTCCGAACAGCTGGGTGATCAATTTGATGTACGGTGTCTCACCACAACCCTCACAAGCACCAGAGAACTCCAGCAGTGGCTGTTGGAACTGACTGCCCTTCACAGTGTTGCGATCCGTCATGTGCCCACGGGAAGGCAACGACATTGCGAAATCCCAGTTGGGCTTCTGATGCGGAACTTCGGCAACAGCATCAGTCATCACCAGTGCATCGTCGGGGCAGGTCTCAACGCAGACAGAGCACCCAGTGCAATCTTCAGGTGCAACCTGGATACGGTACTGCATACCCTGATAGTCGCCCTTCGCCTTTCGCGTCACGAACGCCTCGGGCGCACCAACTGCCTCTTGATCTGTCAACACAAACGGACGGATTGCCGCATGCGGGCAGACATAGGAACAGTAATTGCACTGGGTGCACTTGTCGTCAAGCCACTGAGGGATGAAAGCCGCAATGGCTCGCTTTCCGTACTTTGTTGTACCCACGGGGAAAACACCACCAGGTGTGAACACACTGACGGGAAGCTTGTCGCCCTGGAAATCCATCATTGGACGCATGATCACGTCAACGAACTCATCTCCTGTCTTGGTCTTTGGCGCATCGTCGCTGGCATTGGCCCAGGAAGCCGGGATCTCGATCTGGGTTGGGATGTCGGTACCGGAGTTGACAGCTTCCACAACCGCCTGGTTCATCTCGACAACCTTGGCTCCTTTTTTGCCGTACTCTTCCTGGATGGAATCCTTGAGCAGGCGGTCGGCCTGCTCCAGAGGAAGCACACCAGACAGCTTGAAGAAAATGGCCTGCATAAGCATATTGATACGCTTCCCCAGACCGAATTCGTCGCAGATCTTCCGGGCATCAACGATGTAGAATTTCACCTGCAAAAAATTAGAAGAAGGGGACGGTATGGCATTGTCTTGCCCTATCCCACAGCCCATGGGGTTCCCGGCACAGCAACAAACGAACGGCGTTGTTGATCGCTGTCGCTCTCTCTCGCCCAACACACACACAAACCTTCTTCTCAGCCAACTGCCGGCGGATTCGCGCTGGGAGATACTTCTCAAGTTCATCGGCGGACCAACGAGTGTTGAGAACAAAAGTACCACCATCCTTGATTTGATCGAGCAGGGTGAAACGCCTGACGTACTCTTGAAAATGGCACGCAATGTAATCCGCATTGGTGATCAAGTACTGGGCTGTGATTGGTTGAGGCCCGAACCGCAGGTGTGAGGACGTAACACCACCAGACTTGAAGGCGTCGAAGGCGAAATACGCCTGCACCATCAGGTCACTGTTGTCACCGATGATCTTCACAGCGGAGCGGTTAGCCCCAACAGTTCCGTCAGATCCTAATCCCCAGAAAATGCACTGGCGAGTGCCCTCGGGCACTGTGTCGACACGGGCCTGATCCCAGTACGGGATAGAGGTCATGTTGACGTCATCGTTGATCCTGCACACGAAAGGCCGTTAAAAAGGCACGGAAAACGGACGGCGACACACCGCTCCATAGGGAAAAACTCATGTGGCCTCGGCACGACACAAAGAAGGTGCATACCCGACTGTGAACCTGTGTTTTGACCCAGGGTCCGCCAGGTAATCGTAAATAGCAAGTGCTTGCTCGGGAGTGAATTCCTTGGAACCCAGACCATACTTTCCGCCGATGATTTTCACATCAGGGCGGACAGGTCCGACCGATGCCAGAACGTCCAGGTACAACGGTTCACCCATAGCAGTGACCTCCCTGCACCGATCCATCACGGCAATGCGCTTCACGGATTTCGGCAAAGCCTTCTCGAACAAATCCGCAGACCACGGACGGTACAAGTGCACCATCAGTGCTCCCACTTTGCGTCCCTGTGCGCGAAGATGGTCAACTGCCTCACAAGTCGTCGTGGAGCCAGAACCCATAATGACCACGACGTCTTCGGCATCAGCATCGCCCGCGTATTCAAAGATCTTGTAGTGACGTCCCAAGTGAGGTGCAGCTTCGTCCATGGTCTCCTGAACAATTTCTGCAAGGCCGTCGTAGAAGATATTTGTACGCTCGGCGCACTGAAAAAAGATGTCAGAGCCCTGACTGGTGCCACGCAACGTAGGGTGGGTAGGGTTCAGCGCGCGGCTCCAGTGCCGTTCAACTGAGCCAGGAGGGATAAGCTTCTTCATTTCTGCAGCAGGCATGAGTTTGATCTTGTTCACTTCGTGGCTGGTTCGGAAACCGTCGAAGAAGTGAACAAAAGGAACGTTGGACTTCAGGGTGGCGATGTGGGCGATCAGGGCCATGTCGTGAGCCTGCTGCACGGTGTGCGAACTCAACATAGCCCAACCAGTCTGCAGGAGAAGAAGACCACAGGGGTCAACGACACACCTACCTGAGCTAGTTGCTTCCACGGGAACTCACGGCAACTGTGGCACTGGTCGTGGTAACGGCACAAGGTTTCACACCTGACGCACAGCCATAACGTCGGAGTGACCACCGAAAATGCACAGCGCTTGGCCTGCTACCTCACGAGCAGAGACGTGAATAACAGAAGGTAGCAGTTCTCCGGCGATCTTGTACATGTTCGGAATCTGAGGGAAAGGGTTGAGGTCCCGGTGAACAACGAGGTAGAAAGGTGATAGAACAAGTCCACCGAGACAAGAGATGCGGACATTGTCGGTGTCGGTGAGAAGCATACCATCAACAACAAGCCCTGAGAGGCTGTGAACGTTGTGGCCAGCGCACCAGCTGCCAACGCTCCGTGGAGCGCACCAGCGGCACCAGCTTCAGACTGCATCTCGCGCACGTCAACAACCTGCTCGAACGCGTTCTTGCGGCCTGTTGATATGAAACGTCACCGCCACACTGCCCGTCCGCAGAAAGGGTCGTGTCCTACTTACGGCAGTTTATCGACACACCTTGGGCCATCCAAACGTCTGCGAACTCACCCATGGCAGAACTCGGAGTGATAGGATAGATGAAAGCCTGCACACCACAGGTACAGGTGGTAAGAGTGGGAACAGGCGGGCTGACGCTGGCTGAGGTTTCTTTACAGCAAGGCACTTCATACCGCGTCCGACAGGGCATAGGCAACATGGCTCGTCGCGTATGAACCGTCCACTGACTGATACTTCTGTGCTTCTGGATTGGGGGTGGTGTCCATGGTGGTCGGAACGACAACCTGGACAGGTGGCTCTGGCGCAACCTGCGTGTGAGCACTGGCATAGTTGCGCACAACTTTGCCTTCCTTCTTCTTGGTGTTTCTCTTTGCTGGATCCTTTTCGTCGTTAATTGCGGTCGTCTGGTGTCGAACCACATCTCGGGCGGCAAGAAGTGGCCGTAGCGCAGAAGAAGACTGACGCATTTTTAAGATTGGAGATTCTGAATATTGGAGCATACAACTTTGAGCCATAACATTCCGTACGTACGGAGGGCGTTAAATAAGTCTATGAAGCTGTCTCTCATGCACCAGACCTCAGTCTCACCCCTTCTCGGGCTTCTCAACCGAACACGCAATATGCGGCAGTTGAGATTAGGGGTTGCCTACCTTCCCGGGTCGCGCTGAAGCATTTTGGCCCCCAACGCATTACGAAAATCGTGCAACACATCCGTTTTAACATCTTAAGACACAGAATGTACACAGAACATTGTACGACAAGGTGTTCGTAAGTCCCATTCGTCGTTCGAAGTGGCACATGCAACCACGAGGACAGCCGGCAAAACGACGTCGTCCATGTAGAGGTGCTAGAGGTTCCTAACGAAAATGGAAACCGTGACATCACCAACAAAGGGAGGGTGGGAGCACTTTCCTTTGATATAGAGAGGCCTGCTACAGCTTTTTTTTGCTTGGCCCGTCCACCAAAGTGTGGACGGGCCAAATCATGCTCATTTTGGGGGCAAAAAGTCCCACCGGAACGCATCTTCAAGCCTAAAACAAGTGTAAAATGGTGCCTCATGCGCTACATATGTATATAATGTGGAAGGGAAAGATACTTTTGTGGTGCAAATTGCATTGGGGACCGTCATGCGACATCGGTGTGGCAAAAAAGCAAAAAAAGCAAAAAAAAGCACTTGTTAGGAAACACCCATACTCCCTCCAACAAGACAAAGCAAGAAAACACGCTTTATGAAAAGGTAGTAACAACTTTTGGGGGGTTGTCAACATTAAGAAATGGTGCAGAATGGATTCTGACATTCTGACACACTGCGCCACGACGCGCTGCAAACCCACTTCTTGCAAAGGTGGCATCGCAGCTTTTTCGCATCAGTGGCCATAAATCTGAATACATCAATGTGTTCGTAATTGCAATGAAATGTCGTTCATAAAAAAAAATCTTTGGCATCTATGGCGGATTTCGAGTTTTACATTAATTCAACCAAAAACCGGGAAAAATCGGCCTCAGAATCTGGTTTAAAAGTCAAAGCACGATAAAAATCGATTATGAATGACGCTGAGGCCAGTACTATCGGTTCAAATAGGGCCATTAGGCCCATTTCCAGCTTTCCCACCACCGGACCCCCTCCGACGGCCGCACCTAAAAGCCGCGCGGCCCTGTAGCACCTCTAGTCCATGATACCCATGATACAGGGGTCTTCAAAATGGTGAAGTGCAAGTAAAGCCATTACGAGCATGTTTTTAAGGTGAGTGCCAACGGTTTTCTTCGTAAGGGGGGGGGGTGCAAAGGCAGCCAGCCACAGCGGCTAGGCGCGGCTCCATCGTACTCGTAATGTTGCCTGCATCCTCTCTTACAACGAAGTTGGCAAGGGAAGGTGTGGCAGTATGTTGCTTGCCCCCCCCTCAACTCCAACCCCAAAAGGCGAAAGGTACCGTGAGCAGGGTACATGTCATGGGATTGGTTTGGGACTGAGTCATGCCAAAAATGTTGCAACCTTGGTAGGTTACGGTGTAGAAATCACAAATTGCCGTAACATTAAAGCCACGGATTTGAGGTGGTGTGGATGCTAATGACCTTGAGAAGACAAACCCCGCTGCTCACACGTATTGATGAGGAAAGATGCAATGCCTCGCCCCTATCAACAACAAGTTGAGCTTGTCCATCCTTGAGCTTGTCCAAATGGTCACGAACATCATTAAAATATGGTCTTGATAGAGCAACATTGCAACAATACCCACCATTGGCGGGCAACTTCTTGGTACTCCTTTACAAAGGGCGGCTTCAACAGCCCCTTCCTTGGAACGAAGGACAATTTCACAAAACCAATCATAACTCATTTCACAAAAATGGTTGAATTGAGGTCTTCAAAGGCAACAATAGGCAGCGCCGTTGGTCAATACTCTCCGAAATGCACAAGTTGGGATGAATTGGGTTGCTCACTAGCACCATCAGCTCTTTGTGGTCTCGTTTCCTGCCCTCGCTACCTACTGCATTTTGTGGTGGGCACACCACTCGACGTAAGATCTAAAGTTTGAGTCATCAAGTGTTAATATGCCCTACTCTATGTTTCGCGAGAGCTAGAGGCAAACTCAATGGGCTTCTTCTACGCATAATGTTGTCCTAAAATTTTAAACATAAATAGCTTTGCATTGAATATGGGCAAGAAAGCTGACCACAATATAGTATGGGACGCACGCAGAGCGGGTGCCCACAGGTGCGGTCAACTGAGGTGCCGACTTTTGGGCCAAAAGCTCCTATAATCGCGGTCAATACAAGCCATGATATCAAGAATGGTGTTGTGCACGTGCATGCGACGTGACAAGATGTAGCCCTCATGATTGCCAACCACTCTCAGGTAATGGCCGTTTGAAAACCCTGTGTGCCTTCGTCATGTGCAGATGTGCAGAACATCCATTTTATGGCTGGGCTTTTCAACACCGCGGTGTTGAGGTGACAAGTAGCCGAGCCATAAAATGGATGTTCGTCAAGAACGCCATCTAGTACATTTCGATATTCAAAAACCGAAAGAACCATCAAATAAATCTTCCAAATCAACAAGATTTAAGTATCCTACCAATGTGAGTCGTTATCTCAAGTTACCCGTTCTTGCAGGAATACTAAACCTCGGACCCAAGTTGTCGCCAAAGTCTTTGGCTGTCACCCCCTGAAGCATTCCCAACAACTTCCGGGCTTGAGACCAGCTAGGTGGCTGTGGCTATGTTTCCCGCGACGTCAAGGTATCGGTGGGGGGGGGGGATATGTGCCGGGAAAAGAATTCCAAAAAAAATGCCCCTGTGTTTTCTACCAAGCTTGTCCCTTCGACCATGCTCCTTCGAATATGGGTTGGGCTACTCGTCCTTCTCCCCTTCGCTGGTGGATGTACCCTCATCGCTGTTGGAAAGCATGCCACCAAGGACGGATCCATCTTCGTTAGTCACACGGATGATGCTGGTGACGGTGCAACCGACCTCCGTCTCGTGAATGTGCCTGCCGCGGACCATGATGCAAATGCAACCCGTCCTGTGTACATGTTTCAATTCGGCTACCCCCGACTGCTCGCTGCTGAGCGCTCGCCATTGTACCAACCAAAGATGGGTGAACAAGCTTTCACACCCATCGGGTATTGGGCGTCATGTGTGCCGTTGCCTCCATTCATTGACACCCGAGCAACGGTTTGGGTCTAATTCACCCGCTCCCCGTTTGTTGTGCCACGTGTCCGTTGTGCGATGCATCGTCAAATCGATCACACATTTATGGTGCACAGATAATGTAACGTTGAGTTGTTTGCCCTCAGCTTCGGCCCGATGCTGTTTGCTGATGCTAGATTGCATAAAACTATGTGGTTGCCCATTCCTCATGTGTGTTGGGCGCGGTGGGACATGTTTTCAGGATTAGTGAAGAATGAGGGAAATGTAGCCCATGGAGGGTTGGATTATGAGGGTCTTCAATAGCCGGATCATTGGGGTGTCGAAATACAACAACCTCTCCCCGGGCGGCGTTGGCGGTAAACGGACCACAAGTTCCAGAAATAGCGCCCCGAGTTGTTGGGACAAGCTAGTGCTACAAGGTTGGAGGCCACGTGGCGCGCACTTGCACAAGGGGGTGGGTGGGTGTTTGGGTGAGTGTTTCGGAAGTTGCGGAACACTTGTGCTTCGGAAGGTGGTGCTTTTTTTATTTCGAAACTACGACGACGAGGGAGAGGGCAGCACTTGCGCTCCTCCCCATCGTGCAACCCAACAATTCCTCTGTTAAAACCGTGTAGGGAGGGAAATTTTTATAGAAAAAAACAGTGTACGTGCACCGGTTTTCTGGACCCAAAAAACCGTGTACGTACACGGGTTTTTTCTGAGAAAACCGTGTACGTATATGGTTTTCGACATGAGGGAATTTTTTTGGGGCAGAACTTGGGAGGTATATTCCTTAAGTATTGTGCACATCCGTGGAGAGAGAGAGAGAGAGAGAGAGAGAGGGAGGGAGGGAGGGAGAGAGAAAGGGAGAGAGAGCGTGATAGAGAGGCATACGAATAGAGAGAGAGAGAGAGAGAGAGAGAGATAGACAAACAAAGAGAGAGCGAGAGATACAAACAAAGAGAGAAATAGAGAGAGAGAGAGAGAGAGAGACAAACAAAGAGAGAGAGAGAGAGAAAGAGAGAGAGATAGACAAACAAAAGAGAGAGAGAGAGAGAGAGAGAGAGCGAGAGAGAGCGAGAAAGAGGATGGATGGATGGATGGATGGATGGATGTGCTGCGTGTGTCGGTGCGTTACACCGTCTGCTCAGAGTCCTTGTTTTTGGGGTGCGGCGTGTGAGTGTTTTGTGGTGATAGAGAGAGAGAGAGAGAGAGAAAGGGAGAGACAACCAGACACACAAACACAGAAACAAAGAAAGAGAGTGTGAGAGAGAGAGAGAGAGAGAGAGAGAGAGAGAGAGAGAGAAACAAAGAGAGAGACAGAGAGAGAGAGACAGAGAAAGAAACAAAGAGAGAGATAGCGGGGCGGGCGGGAGGGGAGAGAGAGAGAGAGAGAGAGAGAGAGAGAGAGAGAGAGAGAGAGGAGAGAGAGGAGAGAGAAATGAGGAGAGAGAAAAGAGAGAGACAAACCGAGAGAGAAAAAGAGAGAGGCAAACACACACGGAGAGAGAAAGAGAGAGTGAGAGAGGAAGACAAACACATTGTCCAAAGGCCCACCCCAAGAGTAGGAAAGGGCAAGGGGGCCGTGTTCCCTGTACACGGTTTTTTTCTATAAAAATTTCCCTCCAACTACCCGGTTTTAGAAAAAATGTGTTCATGCACGGGTCTTCTCTGGGAAAACCGTGTACGTGCGGGGTTTTTGGGCTGCGGCCAAAAAACCGTGCACGTACACGGTTTTCCCAGAGAAAACCCGTGCATGAACACATTTTTTGTAATAGTGCCTGTACTCGCATAGCTAATAGCATTTTCTTGACGGCCATGCGTGGACATTCATGGTTTGTCGATTGGGCATCCGGGTGCAACTTTTGTGTTGGAACCTGCAGTTTCGTGGCATTTTCTTGCCACATAGATGGCTATGGTGTGTTGCAAGTGTTATTCACAAAGACGCGTGAGATTTTCAAACTGGGCGTTAGTCTGATGTTGTCCTTTGCTATCCCCTTTGGTGATACTCAAAAGTTTGACGTGATCCAGCAAGTTTCATAAAATAATTTGTCGGCTTCTTGAGCGTTGCATATTGGCCTACACTAAAATGCAAGAAATCCTCGTTCCTCCAAAGCGCCACGACAACGAGGCGTACTAACTAGCACCGTCTTGTGGGATGCAAGTACACAGCAGTGGTTCAATGGAGTTGCATGCGTGGGAGCCACCAGGATGTTTGCGGGCTCTGTGAGTGGGGTGGCTCATTCAAAATGGTTGGGAGGGGGCCAAAGGGCGCTAGACGCTCGCCAAGCAGACAAAGCACAACACAAAACCCTGCAACTTGCGGATCTTGCCCAACAATCAACATAATGAAATGTATGCCACAAGATTCCATGTAAACAGAGCTAGCGCATTTGCGAACAATGTGTTGAGTTTTGAGTTGATCATTGTGTGCCCTGAAAGATTCCGAAACACCATGCACAACATGTTTTGCCACGTGCATTACAAGCCGCCACTTGCATGCTTCCGCTCCTCCCTACACTTCACAGGCACATTCCACAGGTCAAACATACGTACGCCTATTTCGACCAGGAATATGCCACCGTGAATGAAGTGGGTTTGGTCATGGGTGAGACAAGCTGCGCTGCCAAGACTGTGGGCTGGCCCCGAACACTTCCGTATGGCCACAATTTGTTTGACATCTCAGAGCTGGGGAAGGTGGCTATGGAACGTTGTGCAACGGCACGCTGTGCTATCAGGACCATGGGTGATTTGGCAGTGGAGCATGGCTTTTACTCCAATGGCTCGAATACACCCCAGAATCCTGGTGCGCGGCGCCCGCGCACGTGTAAGTGCTACGTGTGTGTGTGTGTGTGTGTGTGTGTGTGTGCTGCATTTGCGTGTGTATGTGTGTGTGTGTGTGTGTGTGTATGTGTGTGTGTGTATGTGTGCGTGCGTGCGTGTGTGTGTGTGTGTGTGTGGAGGGCAACATACCGGTTGCAGTGTGTTACAAGTGTGCTGCGCACTGCTGCATGGTACTTTTTTTTGTGCCTAAAATCATGTGTAGGCGAACCTGCTTTGCCCTCCTTTGAGATGTGGTGTGCCCATACATATAGGTAGCAAGAGAAGCGCAAGGGTGAAGGCACAACCGTCCTATGCACCGCACAATGGTCCCTCGCTGTGTCACTGTTTCACTTCAGCTTATGGTCCAGTGAGCAGTCTTTTCTGGTGTTGTTACACGCATGCCTCCCTTGTCAGCTACTGCTTACTGCGTACTACTAGTACCTCTGTGCTGCGTGTACTACGCAACTGGACCCTTGGTCATCGGCTTACCCCTCCAAGAAGTTAGCGATGTCAGTGAGACGTCACACCAAGGTGCTCGCTGATGGAGAGGGATGACTTGGTTGAACCCAGGTTGCAGTGAGCCCCGGGCACCAATCGCTGAATGTGTCCTGTCTGTGCGTTGCTGTGTGTTGCGTGTGTTAGTGTCTGGTCCTGGTCCGCGCCTCAGTTTGCGCTGCAGGATCTGAAGATTGCTCTGGCAAATACTCCAAGTGTGCACCCACTGTTTGTATTGTATTGTATTGTATACTACAAGAGTGTGTACTGATGGTGGCACATCAGTGTGGCCGCTCAGCAGTTGGATACAACCCTCCCTCTGTCTCCTGACATTCCCAAGCATTTGCATGCTATTTTGTTGTTTTTTCTGACAGCCCGATGAGACAGCCCCCCGCCCCCCAGGTCTCTGGCTCCGCACCAATGCAAAAGAGGTGCATGGTGGTCCAACCTGTGGACACTGTTCGCAGTAGGTGAAGCACTGGTCCCTTCAACGGGCATGTGTATAAGTGTGTGCATGTGCGCGCGCGCGTGTGTGTGTGTGTGTTACGAAGGTTACGAAGAATCCTCCCTATCCCCCACGTCCGCTACGGCCTCCATCCGCCACGACCTCCTCCACCGCGGGTGGGAGTCCAGTGCACCAGGCCCATTGGCCATATTGTATCTAATTGGCAAGGCAAAAAGCATAGCCAAAGGCTCATGGCTATGGAGAGGCATCACAGCCCTACCCCAGCCCTTCCTCCCCAAGAAACCCCTAAAAATTGCGTCCAGAGCAAACGCCACGTTCCTGAGATTACTGGGGTCCGAGATTCCCTACAATTTTTTATCCCAGAGTATTAATGAACTGGCTCCCTGGTACCACTAGCTAAGTACTATAGGCTGTAAATGGATCAGCGAAATCAGTTGCAAGGATCAATTCAACAACGTCCAGCCCTCCAATGTTAAACAGCATTTCACCAAGGCCAGCTCATGGCTAACCAAAAGGAAACGCTGGCGTATGGACGAGATAGTCTGGTCTATCGATAAAGAGTGTAAATGCTTAGACCGAGCGGGCCGGGGCAACAGCACCAAATTTTGGTACATCACACAGAAACCTCTAACTGATACAGTGGATTGGGAGATGTCAAACAACACATATATCATTAGTGCCGGGAAACTGTGGACCAGACAGGGCTGCATTTCCATGGGTGGGTCATTTTCCGCGCAATCCGCCGACCTCCATCGCCTTTGGTCCGTCTGCACAATCCGCCACCAGTTCTATCGGTTGGGTAACCTCCGAGTGTCCGATGAAGGGTTGGTGTATTGGGAAAACCCCCTGGGACGGGTCTCCCTGTGGCAGATCCGCGACAACGTGTTAGTTGCCTCGTCATACCCGGACTCCCCCCAAACAAGGCTCATTGAAACTGTGTGTGACATCCTACAACAGTGTTGGAGCCTCAGGGTCTTGTGCGAATGTGCCACCCCGACCTCCAACGCGTGCACATATAGCTGCCATGGCACATCCGTCCACGCCGTCGGCTACAGCCTGGTCCGTTGATCCAGGGGGGAGGGCTCGGCCTATACCCACCCAAGTGCACTCGATACGTCCTGGTCCATCAAACTAGGCCCACCACTCATCAGTCCCATCCTGTCCTATCCATCCTACCTCCCGTGCTTGCTTACAGGCATGCTAAGTAATTGCCGAGTGTGGTGTGACACGTGGGCGGGGGAACTCCTGAGAGTAGCCGCCTGGATGCAAGTGGCCCTCTTGTCCGGATGCACACGTCGTGCTGTCCTCAGGGCCACCCACTCGGCAGTGATAAGAGGGTTGTCCACAGGGCCACAAGATTGCAATGCCACTTGAAATTTATCTACCACATTGGACCCCGTCTCCCCATGCCGCAACCGTGTGGCGTTGCAGCCACCCTCAGGTGGATACGCCGACACGCCATGTGGCGGGGAACAGAGTACAGCAGCTAGTCCCTACCCTTTCACTTGCGCCCAAGAAACACGTCAGGGGCGTGGTGCCTTGATTATACAGCCCTACAAGAACTCGGCCACACTCTCCATCGAAAATTACAGCCGTCATTGTGTGTGTGTGAGCTAGCGGTTACGCTGGTCTCCTGTCTTGAAACCTCCATGCCCTCCCAGATATGCACGCAGAGCAAAGTTTAATGAACAGTGGTTGTTCTGGGCATGTAAGGGCTGCTGCGTAGTCCATATTCATTCCCTCGCCTCCTAGGCTAGGGTGTTAAGGCCGGGGTAAGTTCAAGTGCTTGTGACTCACCTGCTGCCAATATGCATACACTGTACTCTCGCCCGCTACACCCCTGCGGGAAGGCGCCTAGCCTTATGACTTCATGACAGCTTCAATGCTTCTGCTTTGCTTTGTGCTGTTTTGATTGCTCATTGGCCTGACGAGGTGTTCCGGGTGCTAATCCATTCGCTGTGCTCGTGATAAACACCAGTGGTCTTATCGTTTGGTTCTTGCACAAGTGTGTGTGTGTGTGTGTGTGTGTGTGTGCATGAATGCCATCTAGAGTATCCAGACTGGTAAAAATAAGGATTGCTGGCACCAACTGCTACCTGCTACCTGCTGTCATGGTCCATCACAAAGCCAGGTCATTGTTCGTCAACCGCTAGATGGGACACCTGTGGAGTACTAGGATGGATGAAAATAAGGGTTGCTGGCACCAACTGCTACCTGCTACTGGGTGGACAGTGCATTAGGTATGTCAGGTCTGCGTCTGTGTGACTTTGATATCTGAGTTGGTGCTGAGGTGCCATTCCCGTGAAGCCCATGGCAAGCAGCACGCCAGCTTGACGACGATTGGGTCCGCACCAGTTTGGAGGGCAACATACCGGTTACAGTGTGTTACAGGTGTGTTGTGTACTGCTGCATAGTACTGCTTGTACCTCTGTGCTGCTTGTACCTCTGTGCTGCGTGTACTACGCAACTGGACCCTTGGTCATCGGCTTACCCCTCCAAGAAGTTAGCGATGTCAGTGAGACGTCACACCAAGGTGCTCGCTGATGGAGAGGGATGACTTGGTTGAACCCAGGTTGCAGTGAGCCCCGAGCACCAATCGCTGAATGCGTCCTGTCTGTGCGTTGCTGTGTGTTGCGTGTGTTAGTGTCTGGTCCTGGTCCGCGCCTCAGTTTGCGCTGCAGGATCTGAAGATTGCTCTGGCAAATACTCCAAGTGTGCACCCACTGTTTGTATTGTACTGTATTGTATACTACAAGAGAGAGAGTGTGTGTGCGTGTGTGGGTGGGTGTGTGTCGACGCGCACTGCAAGTGTGCCTGCCCAAGCAAGAGGTCCTGTGTTTCGGGGTTGAGTCACTGGGTGGGTGTGGGTGGTTGCCTGCCCAGAAATGTGCTTGCATGCATTCGTGCGGTTGTGTGTGCCTGATGGGAACCCAGAACACCATTGCGGAGTGTTGTATTTTTTTTGCGCGGTATCTTGTGTGAATGTTTCTGTGTTTTTCAAAGACACGTGGTGGGATTATCCGTCTTGGTGCCCGCCCGACTCCCTACACCCATTGACAACTTGCTCACCTACAGGCTCGTGGATCGCCTAAGCAAACCTCTCGCCCTGTGAAAGAGATGAATTGTGCATGGTCGTGAAATAGTTTCATCTGCGGGATTTACCTTGTTACCTGCTTCCAGGCTTCGACGATTCTGCCGAGGCGCTAGCTATTGGTGACCGCACTGGTGAGGTGTGGATGTTCCACATCCTAACCGGACCCCACAACCGCAGCGCAATCTGGGCCGCCCAACGTGTTCCACACAATGGCGTTGTGGCTGCCCCAAATTCCTTCGTCATTCGTCGGATGGACCTGTCAGACACGGAAAATTTCATGGCCTCCCACAATGTGAAAAGCTTCGCAAAGGAGATGGGTTGGTGGAATCCCAAACGGGATGGTGAGTTTGACTTCACTGCTGCCTACGCAGTCAGTGACCCGTACCCACTGGTGCCACTATACGTTGGGCGTCGCATGTGGCGTATCTATGACCTTGTTGCCCCCAGTTTGAAGCTGAATGGAGAGCTGGGATTCCTACCACGCCACAATTGGAAGACATACCCATTCTCCGTCAAGCCTGACAAGAAGCTTGTCCCGCATGACATCATGCGCATCATGCGTGACCACTTCGAAGGCACTGCATATGATTTGACAAAGGGATTAGCCGCGGGACCTTTTGGCAACCCCAACCGCTACAGTGGCACCCCACGAAACGCCAAAGGTGCATGGGAGAGGGCGCTCTCCATGCACCGTGCGGTCTACAGCTACGTTGCGGTATCAAGGCCAACGGGCCCCGCCAGGATGTCAGCGGTCTTGTGGTATGGCCACGATGCGCCCCACGGGACGGTGTATGTTCCTTTCTTTGGCGGGCAGGAGACAGTGCCGCAGTCATACTTAAAGTCTGTACAGTCGATGTTCGATCCAACGGGGGCATGGTGGGCATTCAATTTTGTCAATAATTGGGTCCAGCTGGCGTATAACGTCATACAACCGGAGGTGTGCGTGCGGTGCAGCTTGTAGTCTGCTGATGATATTTGACCCCAGATATAGTCCAAGGTGATGCCCCCTTTTGTTTTTCGGGGAGGGCGGGGTTCGCAGGTGATTATCAAACCTCCAAGTGTGGAGCACTTGTTTTGCTGTTCATATTTATTAGGCTAGCATTGATTTGAAGGATTTCAAGTTGCTCACTGGGAAAACAAGGTTGAATTTGAGAGCATTCCGGAGCGGGTGTTGTTTTGGGGGAAGCATTTGCCCGTTTATGCATACCGGTTGATGCCAGTGTTGAGAGTGCGCGCTTGTGGCGCGAGGAATTGGTATCCATGAAGTTCGCTCCAGATCTACATCTGTCCTCACCTGATGTTCGTTCTCGTTCGTTCAGCAAGAACCACCCTTTGCGCTACTGTTAGCAGTCGAGTGTGTGAGATTGTTTGGCTGCAACATCCGCGATGACCAGTTTTTCACCAATGTAATTGTTCTAGGGCACCCGGCCCCCTCTTCACGGACCCCCCTCACTTCTCAGCATGATTTTACAGCATTAGCGCCGTAAAATTTTCTTCACGGGCATGATATTGGACGCAAGCAAGAAAGGAAGGCCAGCACAAATAGTATGGTGTTGAGGGTGTGTGTATGCAGTGTTGGAAATGGCTTCATGATGTTCATGGCATTTTGCACGGCAGGGTCAGACAGCTGCGGTTACGAACCCTAGGCACTGTAACATTGCGGAGCAAGACCTCTCCGCGCAATGTTCAGAGGATGATCGAAAAACCCCTTTGCCAACCTATGTTAGTTTGGAAGATGTGAATTAATCAATTCAAATGTACCTCTATTGGGGCCATCGGTTTTGTAATCATCTTGACAGCCTGAACCTTCACTGCAAGGTCAGGCAGCGTGGCCTAGAGTCGTTTAGGAAAGGTGAAACCTAGTGGCCAAGCTGTACAAGGTCTACCCTTCGACACAGCCCAGAGATTAGTGGCACGTCGGGCAAAGTCCCTGCAACAATACTGGTGATTAACCGTCTGGTACGATATTGTACCCAGACTGGGAAAGTACGGGCTAGATGGGGATCTATTATGTCACGGGGCTCAATAGGTTTCCGATTAAGGTAACGGTAGTGTTTTTGATGCTCCCCAACAGTTATGATTGTAGGGTCTTCGTCCTTAGCTTTTTGGAGTTCACTCAGTGTGGACCCCGGCTTCTCCTCACAAAAAGCTGCACCTGGTAGAGCATCCAGAAGGGCCAACAGTGTTGCATCGAGGTACTGTGAACGACCTTGTTTTTCATGCAAAGTCAACAACCTAATGGTGCCGAACTGCACAATTTCCTTTGCATCAGCACTTGTCCACACCTCGTGGTGCCTCCAATGCAGCGTACGCACTCAGTACCCAAGATAGAACAATGCGGGGATATAGTACTTGAATAGATGGTGCAAATCCCGTAGGCACTCCCTTTCCGCCGCTATCGCCGCGTAAACTGCATCTGGCCTTGCCAAGGTTGCCAATTCACCACGAATATGTGGGGTGACCCTGCCGGATGCAAGAAAAGCGCTCAGCACCATCTGCTCCACCATACCAACATTAAAGTTGGTGCAGATGGTTATGGAGGTGGGGTTATCTAGGAACATCTTATGTTCCAATACTGTGCAGAATGTTAGAAATTGGCGGAAGCACATGATTAAGCAATAATTGTCCGCATGCCACAAGCCAAAGAGCAAAGGGGTGTGCAGCATAAATTTTTGGGTATCCGCACTCGGGTATGTGCCACTGTGATGTAGCTTGTGGATTCGAAAATACAGATCCACATCACACGGGATGGGGTTGTATTTTTGACGGGTTCGTTGCCGCCACTCCATCATGTTGCGGCACCCTTCCAACAGCTGCTTCCAAGCAAAAACGTGACACGGTAGGATATCAAGATGTCCACCAGAGTGCCATGGTCATACCACAGTGTCTAGTATCCAGCGGCGCCCGCACAGCATTGTAGTCCTAATGGGGCTCCCGGAGTAAGTCCCTTTTGGCGCGAAACAGCCGGTTTGAAATATGCAGCAATCTAGGAAGACCTTGTGTTGCCTCTTGTAGTACTTGCAGGTACGTACTTGACATCCTAAGGTGCCGGCCTGCACCCAGGATAGGCAATTTCACTGGTGCAGAAAAATGACCACAAACCCCCGATAGTTCACTAAATTCCTGAAGACAATAGTTTTTGACCACTGCTGTTTTTTGAAATTGAATTTTTAGGCCCCAACGGGCCAAGGTTTCACTGTCAACAGTGAAACTCGAGGTGAAAGGCCACATTATATGACACTTTGGGCCGTACCCAACCCCTCCCACCTGTCTACAACCCCCCCCCCCTTGGGTGCTGGTGGTGGTTCATTTGGGTGTGGTGGAGTATGCACGGACCCAAGTGAGGTTAACAGTGCAAGGTAGTTTCACTATCAACAGTGAAACTACTTTGCATTGGAACAATGTGATGATACCTCCAGGTCCTGGTGGAGTACCTTTCTTACTACCCGGGATAGGAGTCTGGTGTTTCACCACTTGGTCACCAATATACTAGCAATTATGTCTAAAAGCTACCAGTTTGGTAGTGCTAGATGAGTACCCCCTACTCAACGGGGCACTTGCCATGCCTAGTGGGTGACTAGGTGGTGGTGCGGTATGCCACCTGGTGGCTAGGTGGGGGACGTAGCGGGATTCGAACTCAGTCCCCCAGTGGGACAAGACGAAGTGGTTATCTACTGGACCACACGACGGTTTGGTGATTTTTTCGGTTCCGTTTTTTATGGCCTTTTTCAAAAAAATATTTCCTTTTACTCGTTTTTCCTAGTCATCCATTAACACCACATTATTGGAAATCGTTTCACTGTTAACAGTGAAACTGTTTGAGGCCTCTTACTCACTTACTTTGTCATCTCATCCACCAAGGCCACGTTATCACATGTAGTTTCGCTGTCAACAGTGAAATTACTTCTAGTAATTAAGTACGTATGGTAAGTTCCTGCAGCTTTGTGCCCTTGTGCTTCCTTGTGGTTGTGCCATAGTGGGGGGACAGCGGGGTGCCAGAGGAGGATGTTATTGAAGCTGTACCCCCCCATTGTGCCATCATTCCATGTGTTGTTCTCTTGCCTTTCAGGTGGTTGGCCTGCACAACATTGAAGGACTGAGACTTTCACTGTCAGCAGTGAAACCAACTGCCACCACTCCCTGTTAGTAGCAGGTGGCATATTGCACCTTGTGTACAAGTTCTGCTATTCTGCTTGCTGACACCCGTCCACGATTGAGTTTCAATGTCAACAGTGAAACCACTGGTTGCTGTCTGCTTGTTCTGTCTGTATGTAATCTGCTTGTACTACCTTAGAGGGCACAATGACTGACAACAGTGCCATTTGCTCGGGGTTGTATGATGTCGTGGATCGGGGTGAGCTATATCAAGACAGGGACTCATTGGTGGAATGAGCTCTGGGAGGAGGACTAGCTTTGCCTTTTGTGGAGGTGGCTCTGGAGTTGCGTTTGAATCCTCGAACAAGACGAAGTATTGCAGATCTGAGGCAGGACTAGCCAAGTCGTGGGTCCAAGCAATGGCTTCTGCGCTCTGTGCCTGTTGTGTTCAAGCTCTTCCGCTTCATGCTGGTACTAGCAAAGCCGATGATAGTGGCAAAAAAGGTCCCCAATGCAAGGGCTATGACAACACTAACCAGGGAACAGCGATTTGAGTTGCAGGGAAGTGGTTTTGTACTCTTGCGGGAACGACCATTGGCCAACCGGGTTGCCTTTGCGAAGAGAGGATCCGCCAAGAAATGACACAAGGATTATGTGATATGGGCACACCATTTTTGCAAGAGCCTCCATTTTACAGCAGCCTGTGGGGAGCAAGGAGGTGCCAGAAGTGGGAGAAAAGCAGCCCCAAACAGTACGAAATTGCATGTCCCAGGCACCTTTTCTAATGGGGTTTCACTGTCAACAGTGAAAGTGCGCTGTAGGCGATTCGGTTCAAAGGACCACTTGCCTTTGGTTGTCACTAGAGCATTAGTTTTAGTATTTCACTATCACGCAAGATACTGGCTTCACCTTTTTTTGGTTGTTTTCAATTTGCTGAATCTGTTGTTGAACACAAGACACAAGGCAACTAGCAGTTCTTAAAACTAACATTGTGTACACTTGTGCTGCAACATAATGCTTCCTGCTCCTCATTTACTTGTAGTGGTTCCTTCTGCCAAGGGATGCACAATAAAGACGGAATTTATTTCTGCACTGTTCTTTATGGCCCAACCCTACCATGAATCATATCATGCCAACCCTTTTTCAATATGCGGTACATGGACGGACACACACACAACAGGCAGGAGGAATCAAAGAGAATGGTGTGAAGGCTAACGATGAACACAAGCAAGGAAGCCAGCATCAGAAGCTCCTTGACACCCTCTTCCCGGGCACCAGCATTCCAAAAAACTAGACTCTCCGAGGAGGTTTCACTGTTGACGGTGAAACTGTCTGCCTGGAAGCTGCCTCATCCCGTTCTGTTGATTCTGTGGTTCATGTGCCCCCAACTGTCCTCGAACGTGCCTTCAATGCCGTTGGTGCATGCAAAGCCACCTCCCGCGAAGGCAACAAGGAACAAGAAGGGGAAGACCAAGCCCGTTGCCAAGGCAGGTGCCAAGCGGCCGACTGAGCAAACCACCCTCACCCACATGGACGTAGAGAATACCGTGGATTTGCAAAGCATTGACAAGGGCCAGTAGCAAGCAATTGCAGCGCAAATTGAGGACGGGAACAGCGCGGGATCCGGCGGACGAGGAGCCCCCGGGCTAAAGCGGAAACCCACAGTCCCTGCCGGCAGCATCCCCAGTGTGGCTTAGCTTTAGCAAGCTTCTTGGAGGACGCACAGTTCAAAGCAGTAGGCTGGATGGGAGGACCTGTTAGTTGTGCTTTCCAGGTAAGCGTTGATGTTTGTACTGCTGCTGTGCTGACAACATCTGCTGGTCTGCTGGGTTCATCACAGGACATTTTCATTGTCAACAGTGAAACACAGTGCCACCATGAAGCCTCTGTGCACACTGCATGAAAACACACATCATTTTTTTCTGTCACTGTAGTGCTCTATGATGACGCACTGCACGGTTTTTTTTTTGGCAGCGCACTATGGTGCATTGTGTCTTTTTTAACACCTCATAGCAACAGTCCATTTTGCGTCAGGTGTTGTGCCCTTCAGCCGCTATCTTGGGCTGCAAGGATGTCCATTTATATCATCGGGCTGCGTGCACTGTAGCAGCCACATAGTGTTTAGGTTACATCAAATTTTTGCCAGTTGGGTCATATAAGGGGGGATAAGGGGGGTGCTTTTTCCATTTTTCATCTGAGATCACATTACACAATTCTGTTTCACTGTTGACAGTGAAAGTCTCTTGCATGCTGGTGTCATTTTCCAGTCTCACGGGGTTCATCAAGATTGTGGTTTTGCACGTGCAGCTACACTGTGTGCACGCGTACCCTGCCTGTGTTTTGTGTTGTGCCTTGACATGCTAGTGTTTGTCACCGGTGGAGGTAGTTTGTGGTTGAGTGTTGTCCACGGCCACAGGCCGAGGGGGCCGAGGGGGTGGGGGGTGGGGATACGGTCCATTACAACTAATTACTTCCACGTCGGTTGGAGTTTCACTGTTGATAGTGAAACAATATGAAATATGGGGCCGGCAGCCGGTTTGCAGGTAATTGAATTTTTGTGTGAGTTTCACGGTTGGCCTCGGAGGCCAACGGTGAAACTTTTTGCCCTTTTTTGAGGTCCCTGTCGACCCGTAATGTCATGTTCGTACCCCCAAGTAGTAGGCTTGGAACGCACAGAGTGTCCTTCAGAGGTGGGAACCAACCTTTAGGATACAGCACAGCACATTAGCAACAAATGTTGCATTGATGGAGATGTCTTGTTTCCGGCACACAGTATGACTGTACTACCACTTGTTATAGTTATCAATCCACATCACCATGCCTTGGGTTGCTACCAACATGGTGCCTATGAAATGTTTTCCTTACGAGGTAGGACAAGGCCAGTGCCCGCAACCACTATAGCCTTGGACCAGCTTAGGTCTTCTCCCCCTGTCCACTATAGTTGTTGCAGAGGAGCTCTCTCCCGATACACCCATGCTCCACACTTTCATGAAACATGTCCACAAACTTCGGCCAAAAGTGGTCACCCACCGGGTCCCACGACAGCCTCTGTGCTTTGGCCACTACTCCACAAGGTTTGTACACACTTTGTCGCAATGGGACAGACTCAAGAACCACAGCACAAACCTTTTGCACGGACCTCCAATGAAGCATCTTCAACTATGTCCTCATCCGACGTGTGAACTTTGAAGGGACATAGTTCCCTTATGTAGCTACCAGTGAGATTAAGGCGGCTCTAGTGCTGTAAAATTTTACGGTGCCACCGCCGTAGATCTCGCCAAGGTTGCCATGAGAGATTTTAGGCTCCCGGGACATTATTCGTTTGAGACCTGAACCCCTTTTTGGGGGTAGTGTGTTTATTACGCTACCCTCAACGCCATTTAAATGGTAGTTACTGGTGGTTAGCTGATGGCGTTAACAAACGCCACCGATGTGCTCTACAATAATAGGCCCAGAACAGCCGTTGTCTTTTTACTTCTTTGTGGAAACATTAGTGAATAGTGAGGGGGACATCCTCTGTTTTAGGTGCCCACAATAGTCGGGAATAACACAGTGCTGCCCCCACACTGAGACCGGGGTTTGGTCAGTGGCCCTACGCTATAGTATGTGTTGAGTAGTGTGTCCGCAAGTGTTGAACTAGCTATTCCGTACGGAATAGGTAGGTATTCAACAGCAAGCCGAGTGTGTGCCTTTTGGTGCACGTGGGGTGTGTGGACCACCTGCAATTTGGTGGCCACAAGATGAATTACCCCCTTGTCGGTTGGCACAACAACAGGCACAACAAACTAGCAAAACAAGACCCCATGGTGGCAAACGAGCTCCGCCAATTCTAGTACAAAACAACCCCGACAACCGGACAACAACACTATCGCTCATGGAAGGGCCGCGGAAGTGGGTTCAACACTGGCCCTTATGTCCATGTCGCGAGGCAGTGAGCAGGCCTCCCCTTCTGGGATGACTGCAAACACACACCCACACAACGAAATGGTTGAGGGAGACGACAAGACTCTTGCACTCGATGACGGTGAAGTGGACGAGTTGGACGCCTACGCACCAGAGTGCGTGGGCGAGCCCCGAGGCCCAGGAGGCCGAGGACGCTGAGGAGTGCACTGACGCCGACTTGAGGCCCATAGTTCCACCTGCAGAGACAAGACTGCGGCAGACGACTCCGCGTAGTATGCTATCCCAATGCAATCTACTGCGCAGCCTGTAGTGGAGGCAAGCTCAAAACGGAACACTGGTACTGAGGAGGAGCTGACGGCCATGTAGAACGCATTCGGGTATGATATTAGTCAACACATTGTAGCAACTCGAGATTGACTTTGACACCGAGGGAATGTTTGGTCGGCGTCAACTTATACACGATCAACTAGTTGAATGCGACGTAGATGGGCTTGCACAAGGCGACCCAGTGAGCAAGATTAACATAGTCTTGAAAGACTGCGCAGGTACGCCACATTCCACAGTACAACACCACCGCCCATGATAATTTACGGCGTCGGTGCCGAAAAACAACACGTTGTCTACCGTTGTCTACTGTTGTCTATCGGCACACGGTGTTTGCCGGATTTCCCAGGCAACAAACCATGTGTATTGGTGGACAACACATTACAGAGTTGTGCAAGGTACGATGGAACTACCTTTGGATACTGGGCTACGTCGTCATCGGATATGTCCCCGTCTACAAACCATGTCTGATACTATCTTTGCTTCTGCTGCCCCCCTCCACATATTGGGGGGGGCGACAGGGAGGCATCACCGACAGCAACATGGTATATCGGAAAGTCGGACTGCCGACCTTGTGGATTTCCTCCTTTGGAGGCTTGGGAGGCAAAATGCAGCTGGGGAGGGCATACACCTCAACGCAAACACCTTATTTGCACCTGTGACAGCATCCAATGTGAGGTTGATATTGGCAGGCTAGACAAGCAAAAGACGCAATCGCCTGCACAGCAGGCCAAAATGTTGGGCAAACAGGTATGCAAAAATTTGCAGCGTTTTGTGGCAAACATCTTCGTCCGACTGCCCTTGCCTACACACTACCCATCCTCCATTTAGAGGACAAACGCCATTAGGCGCTTCAGTGGCATTGGGATATATTGTTAGTGGTGCGTCCCATGACAACACCTTCTCCAAGGTGGTTCGGTCCATGAACGACCGGTTTGAGGCTCCCTTTGAGCCAATCAAAGCGGCTACGATCCAAGATTACAGTAGTGGACTAGCCACTTCTGATGTCCAAAAGCCGGTCGATCCGATGGCTTTTAGGGGGGCGCCTCAAGCGCAGTGCGCGCGCAGTGCAACTATTTGGGCGTCTGGCCGTACTAGAGACCCATACTTTGAGATACTAGGGGCCCCTAGGGGCATCATGGTGACCCCTGGCGGAGGTTTTGACATCTGATTTTGTCCCCCTTTGTTTGGGGACCCCTGAGAATGCAAGGGTGACGTAGCATTTCCGCCCTCTTTTGGGCCCCAACCTTCCGGTGCTATTGAGGAAAGTGAAGGGACATTGTATGGATTATGAGATTGGCTCCATGAATGGTGCATACAAGGGGCGCCTCCATGTAGCATGGCCATTTATCGGTTGAAAGACGTTGACCGAGCGGCAAAAGGAGTACAATGATGTTCATGGTTTCTATAGGGCACGCATTGAGCACTTGTTTGCACGCATGTGGCACTGGGGCATCGTAAGGAACATATGGAGGGGATCCGGTACGGAGTTGCATGAGTACGTGCGTGTACTCTTGCATTTGCAGCAATTTTTGATTTGAAGACAGGTGGAACAGAAAGACAGTTCTGTGTTCTTGAGGGTGGCGACCAATGCGCTGTTCATGGCGTTTCCAGTTGTGCATGATGTGTGTTATGTGAAGGGAAGGTAGTTTGCAGCTTTCTTGAGCTAGGGCACTTTGGGTCACCTAATTCTAAGTGCGTTTCCAAGGGGTTTGCTTGGGAGCTCTTCGGGGGGAACATAGTCTAAAAGTAGCGCGCAGTGCGTGCGCAGTGCAGCGCGCAGTGCAAAGACTCCCCCTAGACCGGCCACTTGGTGTTACTGGGAGCAAGTTGGCCGAGTATCTAAAATTTTTGAAGACCACGCGTAACATTATTTGCAAACGCGTGCCATCCTAAGAACACACTTGTAGCACAAGAGAACAATACGTTCCCTGCATTTCCTTAGGTTGTTTTTAAGCTAGGATCGCTCGACACAAACGTCTACGACCGCATTTTTCGATCGGTGCCTTTTACGGCGCTAGCGCCGTAAAATTTTGTGGCGCTTTTGCCTCCTACTCATCACAGAAGATCTGGACATTTGTAACCGATGGCAAGTGTGATGAGTGGCAAGCACGGTGACAAGTGGTTGCCAAAAGGAGGCCTTGGCGTTGTGCGTATGTGGGGCCGCGGACAGGCTGTGTGGATTGGCCTGAATGGCCGACTCTGCTCAAGAGCCCAATCTGGATCAATGACTCCTGTGCCGCACTGCGATCCAGGTTGCAGAACCCTTCAGGTGAAGCAGCAATCAAACCTTCCCCAAGTATAGCCACTACTGGCGATGTGGTGCGGGTGGAGATAGAGTTCGGGAACTGGAAGAAGCTAATGGTTGCCGGACACACTATTGGGTATGTAGTGGCAGCGCGTGGCACATAGTGCCTGTACGTTGAGGCATTGAAGGATGATATTCCGAATTCGTTGGACATCCTCCACATTGCCAACGGTGGAACGCCTATTCTTCTACTTGGACGGGGCACTGTCATCCAAGACTAGATTGATGAGAATTGTGGTGATGGTGCCTCACATGCGACTAATATCAGGGTGACCACAACTATTTATTTGGGGTCAGCTGAGGAAAGCGAGTTGTTCCCCCCTGATCCCAAGCAGACAGGGTTGGCGAGTTGCCTTCTGTTGGCCGTCCTCAGCCTTAACTTCGTAACTCTCCCTAGTTATATTGTGAGTCGCTTGAGTATGAGGGCTAGCGTGTTGTCTTACCCCATGGTGAAGCTTGGCTTGAAGCCAGACTTTGACCAGAGGAATTTTTGGTGCCTAGTGCTCGCCCTCAATCCGGGTTGTAAGAACGGTCTGCTTTTCACTGTCAGCATGGCAGACAATTGTCCTCGCTGGCAGATGTCTGTGGTCTATCCGCCATAGAGTATGAAGCTTTTTGATGAGGACCTGTAGGCTGCCACCAACACCTAGTATGGGTGTGTGTTGCCTGCCCTGACCCATGAACTCACCCTTGTGTGCAAGGGGCAGGTGTTGGACAGCCAAAGCATTGTCTAACTCTCTAGAGGATAGGGCAACGCAGCGTAGGCAGGTTGACGAACTAGTCGCCACGCACAAGAAGGACACAAAGAAGAAGGCAAAGCAGGAGAAGGCTTAGGCTAGGGAAGAGGCGAAAACCGCCCTTGAGGAACGCAAGCAACAGAAAGCTGCGAAGAGTAGCGGAACATCCCTTGAGACGGACAGTGGGGCTGCGGTGCCATAGGCCGGAACAGATATCCTGGGCAACACTACCCAGATCCCTGCAACAGCAAAGGCAATAGCAGCCAGGCACGATGCAGCTGACCTTGTCACTGCGAAGGCGGGTACCCCTATCAAGGCAGGGACGTCGGTGGGGAGCGCCACTGCTTCCGCCTGCGGCAAAAAGCGTCGTGCAGCAAGGGGGGCGTCTGGCCTTGGGGCCAAAAGGCCTAAGCAAGCGGCCGGTGTTGAGCACCCGGCTGCAGTGATGATGAGGATGTTCTGGGGCGCCACCAGGTTGGAGGCCCCCTGTTCAATCAGTCTGGTTTACCCTTGTGTACTTAGCTGTGCAGTTTGACGTTATTTCATACACCTACATCATTGCTTGTGGTTCATTTTTACACACCTCGGATGGGGGTGTTCAAACAATATGGATATGTGGGGCAAACATTCATCATTGTTTTGCTTTGTACTGCGCTTTGTACTGCACTGCCCTGTGTGTTATTTCATTCATTGCATTGTCTGACTTTTTACGGAGCTTCGGGCTTAAAAATTTTACAGCTGTGGCGCCGTAAACGCTCAAGCTGGCTGACTAAAATGTTTTGAAGTTGTTTTTGAACGGTTCAAATATTGTTTCACGTTCTTCATTGCATAAAAGGGTACATATGCTGCATCAGTAGTTACATGCATACGTTTTGGATAGTCGCAAAAAGGGGTGATAAAAATGTAATTGCCGGTAAGAACAGATCAGATAGCTGTTTCACCATCAGAACACCATCCGCTGCATTGTGAACAGAATGTCGTAGCCAGATGAACTCTCCTAGGAACACTCGCCGATGGTTAGGGATTTTTACAATTTTTTCAGCTTTTGTTCCACCCCTTGTTTACATGGTTCGCTGATCGAAGACCACAGGGAAGAGATCTTGGCCGTCCCCCATGAGACACATGCATTTCAACACAGATTCTTCAGGGACAACTGCTTCATTGTGTGTGGAAAAGAGTCTCAAGGGACTGGGAAACGAACTACGAAGCACTGCAACAGCAGAAAAGGCTGTGAGACTTGGCTCCTGGGGATGAATTGCATCCCAAAAATCCCAATTCTTGGGCCCGACTATTCGCATACTTCCCGGGATTCCACCCCAAACAGGGGGCGCCGTAAATGATAAACAAATGCCCACAATTGCGTGCACGACGTGGAAAACTAGGGGGTAATGGCGATTTCATGCATTGCATGTGTATCCTGAGCCTCCATGGGGTGTTCCAATGTGTGTCTCCCCATAGAACAAGCGTGCAGTCCATGCCATCAATGATACACTTTATCAACACTTCTTGTCCAAGTCTCCTCTCTCACATGTGCTGCTGCATCAGCCAACAGCTTCGATTTACATCCGGTTTTGCAGGTCCAAGCAGAGCAACGTCGCCTCGAAGAATTGGGCGAGCAGCTGGTGCATGACCTGGACAGGAAGGCAAAGCAGTACAACTCTGAGGAAGATTGCATGAAGATGGTGGAGGATGAGCAGCTCATATATGCAAATCAGGTAGCGGCCTGTCCACAACCGGGGCGTCCATCAAATCCTTTACGTGTGGTCAGTTTTGTTCAAACGGTCAATCCTCCTGATTTGGGCAATCATCTCATGACAACAGTTGGTAACGCCCCCATGCCCTGCCCCTGCATCCCATTTCACAAATTAAAGCACATGGGTGTCTACTAAACAGGGCAACAGGGGAGCACCCTGCCGCCTATTTTGCGGGACAGACCCTGGGCAAGGAAGACCACATCTCAATGGCCCAATGTCCACAAGTGGCCCCCAGAGGCAAGGGGGTGGGGTATCGGGTACCGAGGCCACTTGCAAGCCCTCATGGGTGAGGAAAGTGGTTGGACCAGCCCCACACAATACTTGCCTGTTGTGGCCTTGGCCATCTACCATCTTAACCCTTCCAAGGTTGTGAAGCAGGGCTGCAGCTGCGTTACCCCCTGCATATCCGAAGCCACCACAAACTCAGAAGTCTTAGCGACTCTGCCAACTCTGTGAGCAACTTCTCGGCTGTCACTTGGTTTGGTCTGTTTGGAGGGAAGGGATATCTAAGGTGTTACCTGCCTATTACCCCCATCTCTGCTTCGGACAAGGCATCAAGCAGCTGGCTTGTGGCTTCCACGATGTGTGGCTGAGGGTGATGGCGATAGGAGCCAGGATGGTACAAGAATACAGATGGTGATGCCAGCAGGGGTGGTGAGTCTGAGGGGGCTGGGGATGCACAGCAACAGTGGCAGCGGCATTGATGGGAACAGTGACAAAGATACAGATGGTGTTGATGTGGGGAAGGACAATTGGGGGGGATTGGGCTGGGATATGGGTGTGCAATGCATATCAACAATTATTTCTCCCTCTGATCTTGAATGTGATCAAACCTACAACCAGGTTGTCGTCGACTGGTGGGCTTTAGCGCATCGACTGGTGGCGAAGTACAACAATGGCTTCATTGTCAAAGGCGAGGCTGGTTCAGACATGGGCATGGCTGTTTACCCTGAATGGTGGCTGAAAGCAGTGGGATTCGACAAATGGCCTGGAAAGACTTTTGTCCAGCCCAAAGTGTATCACAATTATGTGCCCTCATTCAAGGTCGTCGGTACTGGCCCCTCCGTGCCTCCGGGGACCGGCACCCTTGGCCCTGTGCTGCTGGGGGCAGCTGGAGCCCTCATCGTGCTTGCCATTGTACGGGCCTCACACCAGCCACCCGCCCGGCGCGCTGAGTATGAGTACCTGTCTTAACCCTGAACATGTCCCAGCAGTGCAGTGCACAGCACTTTCCCCGGGATCAGACCCCAGCCTACCTGGTCACACAATTGCAACACACTTACAATACAGCACAGTTGCTCTGATTACCCAAGTCGCAGCTTCTGGAGACAGGAATTGGGGGGGCTGGCAGGTTTGAAATGGTTCTCCCAATTACAGAGCCACCTGTGCGCCAGCGAGCCCTGAGGCCAATCAGAAGTTGCCCAAGTCGCCTCAGTGCATCAATGTGGCAAATATCACATGTTATTGTCGGTCTCAAAGGTCAAGCAATTCTGCTCATCCTGCAGCTACGACTGCTGTTGAAACATCATTTGGTATGATGAATGTGAACTGCATGTTGATTCATTCATGCTTTGTTGAACCGCGCAGCCTGTTGGTCCCAAGGCAGTGACGTTTGGCTGTCTGTATCGGAGAGCAAAATGTACTGTGTGGCAGCAGGATACTAACATGTGCTGCAATGACGTGTCTTGTCACCCTAATGAACCCCAATGTTATGTGATCTTCGTATCGGACATAATACACAGTTACAGTGGAATGCCTCATGCAATGCAGCGCTGCTCATCTCAGAACAGAGTTACAGAATGCCTCATGTAATGCAGTGCAGCAGTGTGTCACAGGGCCACCTAGAATTGAGGATATGGCCTGTCCAACTATCAAATCATATATTTCATAGCGCGGACAACGAGAGGCTCATGCTTGTTGTGGTGTGTACTGTCTGTCTGGTGCTGCTAGATGGATAGGGCACAGCACTGGAAGGGCTGTGAAATTCCCATGGCCCTAACCCCAATTTTACAGTGCAGGACACCACCAGGCCAGCGAAGAGGCCACTGCATGTGCCTTGAGCAAATCATGGCTGCCACCCCAACATGGTTGCTGAAGACTGTGCAAGCAATGCTGTTCCACAGTCACTCAATCATGTGTCACACACAGTCACTCAATCAGGGGGATGGGCACCTGAATGCAGTCTGCATCATCTGTGCCACCATGCTTCACCTGCATTTCCTATTTGCACTCCCATATACTTTATGTGTGGCTTGGCATGAGCACGTGCATGGCCATGGAACATACATCTTATTTGCTGTGTGTAATTTGCACTGTCATTTTGGCCTGAAGAGTGCCTACCTCCACCAATCACTAGCAAAACACTATTTGGTCCCAAAAGAATATTGAGCCATTGGGTGACTTTAATGGGTTTCTTCACCACATGATCTGTGAACCTAAAAAACCAAGTCGATCGAAATGGTGAAAAGTGCTCAATCCAAATGGCGCTATCATGCTGGAGGCTGCACCCCGATAACTGCGAGACATAGTGCAAAAAAAAAGTTGTGCTATCATGAATCTTCTTTGCAGGGTCAAAGTAATCGTAGGTTGGCTTTGGCATGAAAAGGCAGCAACATTCTGCTCTTTACTATGCCCCAGGCAATTTGCCATTTCAGAGACTACACCAGAGTTTTGCCCTGCTGTTTGATGTACCCATGTAACCTTTTTTGCACTGTGCATCCCCGCTTCCCCCGGGGTGCGGGGGGTACCCATTTAACCTGAAGAGGGCGTTTTTCATGCGCTCACAAAGATGATTTTGGCAGGGGCAGGGGTGTACAAAAACGCAAGCAGAAAAGCACTCATTTGTGCGCTTTTGGATAAAAAGTTTTGTGAAACCCAAGTGGTCATGCTGAACATTGTCAGAAAGCGCTCAGGAAGCATATAGCAATTTTCACTCCCTGCTAATGCTTTACTTAGCAACCTTTGGGGCAAAAGAAATGAGGGCTCTTCCAATCCATGTGTTTGAAGTACAACCCCAAAAGGCAACGAGCAGCATTCTGCCCTAATGAGCCATTATTATTCTTTGTGGGTCAATACATGTTTTGCTGAGAGTACATTTGTTGAGAGTGTGGCGAAGTGAAACCAAGTGTTAGTTGCATTCAATCACCAACGTCTGCTCAATACATTCTAATGCAGGAAGTGTGTTATTGGATACAAGCTATGGTCAATTCTAACAGTCTCGTCTGGCTATAGGCAACTTAATATAGCGCAAAAGACAGCTAAAAAGTGCAAGTACGATAAGGACCAATATGGCTACTCTCCTAAGGTAACTGGAATATTCTTTACAAGCAACTGAACTTGGCGAGACACCGCTCACTCCTCGACCATCAGCCCTTGGTTTGATGGTGATGGGTACGGCTTTTGCACTTAGGGTGACGGACATCTTGTTTACAAGATATTTGGCTCTTCGTGTTGTGCTTTAGTTGCTCAAAGAATTGCCTCTGCTACCAGAAAGATATTTTGGTTCCCAATAGTTTTAGTTGATTAAAACCTCACTGCTTTTCCCAATGGTTTTTGATGATGAAAACCTCGATGTTTTTCGAAACAAGGGATGGCACTCAAAATAGTCAAACGATGATACGCACCAGAACACCACGATCAAACTTAGGATGTACGCTCTTTCCAAATCAAAGCATAAGTAGCAAAGAGGTGCTGCAGTAGGATAGTGCAAGTTTACATACAAAGCTTCAATGGTTTATCAACAATAGTAGATGAAAACTGACAGTACTTTGGCCAAGTAGTATAAAATCAGCACTTGATGTGCACTGCTTTGTGTGCAATGGAGTGGTTAGGAATATGGAGCATGTAGGTTGCGCGAGACACAAGATGTGGCTTGGCAAGCTTGGCCAAGCAATTGAATTCAGAAACGGTTATTAAATGAGACCACAATAAGTTAATGAATCTTTGCAGTATCTAGGTGCTGAGGTGGGAGACCACTAGGCTGAACGTGCTGAAGAAAAAAGCCATGAAGTGCCTACTTCTTTTCGGTATATACCTCCATGAAGGAAGATACATCCGCTCCATTGAGTGTTAGGGGTGAACCTCATGGGGGGCTAGGATTATTACCCTAGTTACTTTGAAAAATGTATTTAATGCTTCAAAAGAATAAAAAAAGTGATAAGGTGATAGTCTTTAATACTGCCCGAAAAATAGAAAGAAGTTTGGCCCGGATCAAGTACTTTACAAAAGACGTGGTTAGTGAATTTTTCTTACTATGCGCTTGGGCAGGAGTTGAGGAGTATGGCTGATGCTAATGGGTGTGCTGCTGAACATATCCAAGGGAGAGGGTTCAGAGAAACTGAATTCTGCATTTGTGGTACCATGGGGGGCTGGTGATTGATTGGTGGGTTCATTTTTGTAGGCCCTTGGGGGGTCGATAACCCGGTGATTCTCATGGCTTCGCTGCACGGGCGGCTGCACAAGGCACATGTGTATGTACATATGGCTGCGGGATCACACTTAGGCGGCCGAAACAGGTACACTTTTGTACCGGGGTGTCTGCAAATTTTGACTAGGTAATTTGCCTCATTTACGTACCTTTTGCCGAGAGAAAATTTAAGCAGTCAGCTTTTTGTTCCAATTACCCCTGTTAAAATTTCCCTTGGCTCTTTTCAATAGCAAACAATGCAGTGAATTCCAGGAATGATCCCTCACTTGAGTAGTGACAATTCAATGTATCAACAAAACGCCAACCTAAAAGGTTGCAAGAGGAATGGTACAAAAGCCTTGTTGAACCTTACAAATTGATATAAAAACATTTGTAAATCATGCAAATGCTCATTTTGTATCAATGTCATAGATTAGGAACATCCCATGCTGAAATGGATTTATCGTTTTTAGGAAAATTGCATGGAAGGCATCCGGGAATCGAATCTAGGATTTTGCAATGCAAATCCCATGTTCCGCCAATTATGATAACACATCCGGCTGATAAATTTTCATCTCAATTAATTATACATCAACAGACAAGATCGTCTCAACTTAGAAAACATCCGTCTTTTCTTTTTCTGCCCCAGTAGAACAATGTCCAGATCCACAGCGATCATGCATGACACATCGATCAGCGATTACGACAAAGTCCTTACCAAGTCTGAACCAAGAAGACGATAAACAGGTACTCTCATGCTCATGGTAGAACTGCATTGTTGAGGGAGTTATAGAATATAGAACTGTAGCCAGACTTCGTCAGTGCATCTGCGAGTTGATCTTGGGTAGCCACCCATTCCAGATTGGTAACTTCTTCGGATGTTATAACATCACGAATCACCGCAAGTTCAATAAGAAGTCTCTTCTCAGAGACAACCTTGTGCAGATAGACGTGGTCCAATAGTGAAGCACAGTCAGTGCGTAACGTGACAGGAACTGGCATCTTTGTAATCTCAGTAACGACATTGAGCGTCAAGGACAGGTCATCCAAGCAGGTTGAACATGCAAGGGTTTCCGCAGCCAAGGTGGACTTTACGACTCTGCGCAGGGTACGACTTTTCCAGTTGATCAGACAGAAGCTCCCCTTCTTGTCTTCACGGACACTTGCGATAGTCCACAGCCAGCCACCAACACTTTTCCCTTGTTCCCCATTGCCCCATGACGAGTCATGGTATCCAATAAGAAGAAGAGGTCCACTCAACTTCGGAAATCTGATGAATAGCGATCTCTTCCTCATGTGCTGCAAGGTCTTGTTCGCTTGAAGCGCATCCGAGACTGTAGGTTTGCTTGATCGTTGTGAGAGACGGCACACGCAATAAGAGAAGTCAGGTCTCGTTTGCCCGGTACACCAGGACAAAGCACCAATCAAGCCTCGGTACAACGTGGTCTCTTTCGCGTTTAATAGTCTTCCACGATCTGTAGACTCCTCCAGAGATATCTCCGCGATCTCATCAATATACTTCGGTTGGTCCAGCGTTATCTTGATCAGACTGCCGTCATCGTCACGTTTGCATTCCAAATGCACTCCACAAAACACATACTCCTCTCTTCATTCAGACCCAACAGAGAAGACACCGTTCCACACCTTCAGAATGGATGAGATTAGAGAATCATTCCCAGCGATGGAGATATCGTCAACGTGAACGGCTGCCCATCCACAAAGGTTCTCAGGATCCCGAAAAAGGTATATTGCCGGGTCAAACGGCACCACAATCGCACCAATAGACAACATAGCCTTGTGCGGCGCCTGGTACCAGTGCAGTGGAGTGTCCACGAGCCCTTGCACCGCCTTCCGCAGTTTAACAACTGCCCCGGTGCATGAAACTCTTGTGGAGGCCGTACATACACCTCACGCTCCAGGGAGTGAAGCCGGTTCGGACCCCCGTGGCCATCTTGGGGTCACTTCGGGTGTGTATCTATGTGCCGGCAAGCCGCCATTGGCTGATATCATACTCTCCCATCCACCTGAACTAACCCGATGTGATAGTGTGATAGGTTTGGCCATTCCGGCTATGAGCGGCCATATTCAGAACCGAGGCACCGCCAGCGGAGATTTATATAGCAGAATATCAGGAATCAACAGGGTTTTATTATCATAATGTTTCCGTAATTTTTCAGCCTTTCGTTCTGATAGTCAATGTATCGGCGACTGTCAGTTGGCTCCCGATTTTGCGCTAACCGATTGGTTAACTGTTATTTCCAGATATTTTGGCGGAAACGTTTCTGAAGGGTCAGATTTCATCTGTAAAGGGTTCGTTGCTTCCGCAATTTTCTAAATTAGCACTCGAAAATTTAATCGGAATTTTTCGTGATGTCGAAATCGGATTTTCGACTTCGACATCGCCGCACTTGATTTGGACTTCTTCGAGTGGTCATACTCCTTCCCCTATGCCCGAATCAGGTTTCCCTTATACTTGCCACCCATTTGACTTGGAGATATAAGGGAAACAAAAGCGAATCGTGGGATCACTTTGAAGAGCCATATCTACGCGCGAGTGTGAGGAATGAGAACAAGGAAGGTTGGGTTGGAACTGCCGTGGTCTCAACTTAATTTAGGAAGCATCAAACGCCTTTGGTGCGCACACATGCCCGGTGTAGCAAGGGAAAAGGGTCAAGAGGGTATAAAGTGATATATAACTCTTGGACCGTGCAACCGAATATTTTAATGCGACTTTCGAGTGTGCCGCATGGGTGTTGGGGTTGCATAGCAACTTTCCTTGGGTTCCTACGTATTTTTAACGTGAAGTTATGTCAATGGAGGGACATGGCATATCATGGTGGGAGCCACATTTTGAGGGTATTTGTTATATGCATGGTATATGTTTGATATGCTCACGCCAATGTTATATATCTTCGTGTGGCCGAAGAGATGGGGAGCCATACGTGACAAGGGCTTTGCCCATGTCCCAATTGTGGAATTCAAAGCGCTAGACTAAGTCTACCGCGTATGTATTGCTCATGGTGTGTTTGACAAAGAGATCCATGGGTGCACTCCCATTTTCATGGGGCATGTAGATATTAGTGGCAAAGGTATCTCCATGCGCCCGATTGGGGATCCAAGTGGGGGAATTGTTCGCAAATGTTTCCAATCATTTGTGTATTGAACCATGAGCGGATATCATGGGTGAGCATAGAGATATACTATCATGACAACTTTGTATTTGGTCATATTTTCAGGTTTTTGACCTCAATTTTTGCTCATTTTTGCGTTTTGTGTACTCACCTGGTCAGCTAACAGCAAGAAGCCTATGGAGAGTCGAACCATGGTATGTTGTTCATATGTTGGCATATGCCTCGGAGTTGAACACCACCATATGCCGGATCGCGTACTCCATTTGGCTTGGCACACGAAGGATTTCAAGAATTGGTCTCAAGATCATGGGCTGACTTGGGCAGTGCGTGGCGCCCATATCCGAAGGGGTTTCGAGGGTAAAATGGGGATGTACATGGGCATTGGCCTTTGGTCTCTATCCTCCATGAATACTAGACTTCGATTCCATGCATGCATTGAGCCTTCGGATAAGTAGTAACTTCAATTTTGAGCATATTTTGTGCATATGGCCAATATGGTGTGAATTGGCAGTTTTTTGACATGTTATGAGTTCAAACTCATAGGTCATTTCTCCAAGCCCATTCGACTCCAAGTCCATCCAAGGTTATGTCAGGGTAGGGCATGGTCCTGAGTGCCACTCTAGGCCATGACACGCCACCTTCCCTATTGGGCTAGGATTTAGAGGCTTGGGAGTGAACACATTTTTGGGGTTTATGTAGTGACTTGTGACACATGGCATTCAGCCATCTCATTTGACCTGGTTCAGGGCAATATGTTGGTGAGTCAAGGGAAGGTCTTGAGTCCAGGGAATGAGGGGTTTGTGGCTGTGAATGTGTATGTTTACCTCTTTCCCCAACCTTGCTTTATTTGTGTTCATATGCCAATTTCAGGGCTTTCTCCCTTGGTGCAATTCTTGTACATGCCCGCCACCGTTGGAATACCGGTGTGCTGAACGAAAGCCCGCAGCCTGATTTGGATTGTGAATTGGGTTATTGCTATACTTGTGGGATCTGGTTGCCATTCAGGGTTGAAGGAGGATTGTATTTTCTATTTTCTATATTTTGGCTTTGGATCCTGGATTTTGATAAATGCAAGCATTGATCCGGAGCAAGTCAGCGGGGATTACAGGCGGAAGGGGCACAGCGGGGGCCGGTCCTGGTAGGGACCTTCTTTATGGTAGCAGAGGCTTACCTGCTGCCCCTACCTACCGCCGACCCGGGGACTTGGGCCCTCATGAGCCCTGCCCAAGTACGCCCCGGGTGCGTATTGTGGACTCGGTGGAAACCACGCCGGAGATTAGAGCCATAGAAGGACCGAGACGTTCAAGAGCATGGCGAACTCCGGAATTTGAAGCCCGAAGAGAAGAACGACACTCGGGAAGAGGAGGACGTGACATGGAGGACCTGGTCTCCATGTGCGAGCGTCGCTGCCGAAAGGCATGCAACCTCCGCTCCGCCGCGGAGGACTCTGATGAGGCCTGCCATTCAGGCAGCAGTGGAGGACGGGCCCGGCGCTACCGGAAGCGCGGGTCACCCAAGTCCGCGGCAAGGGATGCCGGGGCTATGGACACGGACCCCAGCCCGGTCAGGCTGTGGGAATCCGAAGGGCACTCCGAGGGCTATCGGACAGCCCACGAGCCACCTTCGGAGCCGGAGATGTCCGCGCCGATCGCCAGGGCGCATACGGCCCCCGAGCCCGCCCTGCAGCACGACGCCCAGGGCTTGGAGAGGCCAGCCAGGGCCCGGACGGCACCTGTGCCCCGGCACACGGGCCCAGAGACGGACGCCATAGGCGATACACCTATGGGCGATGAGTCTGAGGTGCCGGGAACCGCGGGATGCGCTGAATCCGGCGGAAAGCACGCTACGTGCCATTGCGAGCACGTGTCCTTCCTCATGGGCAAGTACCCGAAGATGGGGATGGACGCCATCGTGAATCATCTTGACCGCCTGGACAACGCCAAGGACGCTCTAGAGGAGGACGTCGCGGGGATCCTGGACGACCAGTCGGCCGCGGAGAACCACATGGAGGAGCTGCGAGCGGATCAGGCCCGGTAGCGGGAGAATCTGGAGCTGGCCCTGCAGAAGCAGCAGCAAGTGGTGGACAGCCTTCTCCACTTAGTGGAGGACATGTCGGGACGCCTGAGAAGGTTAGAGGAGCGACAGCCCCCCGCCTCGGGTCCGGAGCTCCCGGCAAAGCCGGCCGCGGTAGAGCTGGTGGAGCGGGTTAAGACCCTCAGGAGCGCCATGGAGAAACCCATGGGCGGCCCTGTAGAGGCACCATACGCGCCTCCGCGTGTTGACCCGGGTGCGCTGCCGTATGTTCCCCTGTTCAGCGAGTCAACAATGCTCGGGGAACACACGGCACCGGCTGGGTCCATGCGGGAAGGGCACGTAGCCACGGACCCGAGGAGCCTGACAGTGCAGATGTCCCACGCCGCCCAGGATCTACCGCCATCCACGACTACCTATGCAGTTTATGCGGAAGAGGAGATCCAGAACCAGACCACGCAGGGGCAAACCATGGGAAGGGCCGACGGACATGGTCGAGGGCATCCAAGCGGAAATCTGTGGGCGAAGGACCCCAATACGGGGATATGGACGGCCGATGGAAGAAGTCCTTCCCGCATTCCAAACCCCATGGGTTCAGGCCCAACTGGACCGCACTCCATGGAGGAGAGGGATGTACGGGGAGTGTACTCAAACCCCCCGGCCACAGGTGGTATCCGTCTCGGTGGAGTGGTGGCTGGAGACGTCGGAGACGCCATCAGGATCGACGACCTCAGGGGAATCAAAATCCCCTACTACGACGGGAACCCGTCCAACCTGGATGACTTCATCTTGGACTGGGAGGACTTCGCCGAGGAGGTCGTCGGCGAGATGCGGGGAGCGCCGCGGGACAAGTGGGTGTGCCGGACATTCCCACACCGCTTGGCGTAGGACCTCAAGGAGGAGCTGCGGGATCAGATCCGGGAAGGATTGATCCGCACGGAGCAGGCCTGCCTCCAGTGGCTGGAGGATGAGGAGCGGGTGGACGCTCCTAACCAGAAGCTGGAGGACCTGTGGTCCATTCCACTTCCGCTGGACCGCGGTGAGTTGCGGGTCCGGGAGTGGAACCGGTATCTGCGGAAGTACCGCAGATGCCTCAAGTTGGTGGAAGACTGGAACGAGGCCAGTGAGATCCGCCACTTGCTGAAGGACGTCCTCCCCGGCAGCTGGAAGAGGAGAGTGGAGGACGAGGAGAAGAAGCGCGCCAAGAGACGGGTGGCGGTGAGGATCATGGCGGCGGAGGATACCCATGCGGGTATCATGGAGTTCTTCAGGAGGAACCTGGGCGAACCCGACCGGATGTTGGGCCTGAAGAACGCCGTGTACGTGGAGGTATTCGGGGACTCCATGGGGCAAAGGTTGCTGCGCCTCAACAACGTGGAGTGGAGGCGCGGGGAGCCGCTGAAGATGCAAGTCATCTTCGCTCGCATGAGCCTGGACGAGATCGTGAAGTACATCACGGTGGAGTTGAAGCTCAATGCGAAGAACGAGGCCCACGTGCAGGATCGGCATGGTCATGGACAACGAGGACACCGAGACGACCGCCATCATCGGGAGATCCAGGAGGACACGGCCAACTCCGCGGAGGATCGAAGTGGAAGTGGCCAAGACCACTGGTCCCGGGAGGATCACGAGGAGGCCCATTTCTTCGCGTTCGTGGCGCACAACGTGAAGAACCATGGGCAGGATCGGTCCAGATGGAGCCAGGTGGGACCCAGGAAGAACAGAGAAGGACCAAGGAGGATCGGGAACCCACCGCTCTCGTTCCGAGAGTACAGGTCTCAGCACGATGGGTGCTGGGTCTGTTATGGCAAGCGACACAACCATGCACACGACCACCGTCAGTGCAAGGTGTATGAGGCGGACAAGAAGGCCTACTTCGCCGCTCACCCCGAGAAGAAGCCCAAGGAGCAGCGGATTTCCGACTGGAAGGCGAAGGGCGGAGACGGGGGAAAAGGCCAAGGCAAAGGCCAAGGAAAAGGCGGAGGAAGAGGCTATGGTGGTGGACCTGGCCAAGACCGACGAGTGAGGTCGATCGAGGAGGTTGCTGAGGACATGTTGAGGACGTTGGCGGAGCTCAAAGCCCAGCAAAGTGGTGGACAAAGTCCTGGCGGATCGCAGCCGGAAGGGGCTGCGGGAAGCCAAGTCTAGAGGAGCCCCCACGGGAGTGGGACCTCGGAGGTCTCTCCTCCGAAAATCAGTGGAATCCCTGAGAAGGCGAAGGCACATCGGGTGCCGAAGAAGGCTCCGGAAGAGCCAAAACCACTGAGTTTCGCCACTCCCAACCCCTGGAGCGCCCTGCCAAGGGAAGTACATGTGGGAACGGGACATGGCAAGAAGGAAGGAGCGACCACGGAGAGCCCCGTGGACGGGCAGGACCAACCCAAGATCTACACCATCCGTGACCATACCCTTGAAGTCCTGATGCACCCGGACGTGCTAGAGTTGCATGCCGTGAGAGTCGTCCATACACCTCATGGCGACGAGCGGCAGTTGCACTTGAAAGTGCGAGTACGGTGCGGACGAGAGGAGAAGGTGGTGGATGTGTTGGTGGATACGGGTGCCCAGGTGAGCCTGGTCCGGAGAGGGTTGTTCAAGGAGGAATTCCTGCAGCCCAGCCGGAGACCGGTCCGCCTGAAGGTCGCCAACGGAGAGATCATGGGTGGTGGCACCCATGAGGCCACTATCAGTATGGAATTCTGGGAGCATGAGCGCTTGAACCGCCCTGATCAGGCGAAGAGAAGCACTCTATCCGGGAACTTCTATGTGGCCGACATTACTGATTGGGATATGATCATGGGGTACGACTTCATGGTGGCCAACGCCATTGGAGCCCTTCCCCATCGCGCAACGCTGGTCCGGGAGGATGATGAGTGCCTCACATGGCTGTCCACGGATCATGCATGCGGATCATCCCAATGGAATGCTGAGGAAGAGGACCGGATCGTCCGAGCGGTGCAAGCTGTGGGTGCCAAGTCCAGAGGAGACCGCGGAGTTCAGCTCACGGAGTATGGAATGGCGCCGCAGGTGTACGACAGGATGATCCAGACGCTGGGAGCCGAAGCGCCCGAGACAGACGTCTTCGCTTCCCGGGATGCCCCACTTCTGCGGAAGTGTAGGAGGCATTGGCATCGAGGAGACTCAGCCTGGCACAGGCATTGGGGTTTGAAGGAGTGGGGACCCATGTATTGGCATGGCTCCCTGGACACTACCAGACGTACGGTGGAGAAGATCATCGCGGATAGGGCGAAGGGGATCCTGGTCATAACCGGCATAGGATCCACCCCATGTCCGCTGGAGGGTCTCAAGTCGACGCTGGACTCCATCACCCTGAACGAGATGTCATTCGGGCCAGAGGAGGAGTTGTTCATCGACGCCAAGGGTCTATCAATGCCCTCCCCGGGTCAAGCGTGGGGTACCAAAGCTTTCCTGGTGGATGGGGCGCAAGCCCAGCCCACGGGTGATGAAGCATTCATCCGTAGGGTGGAGGCGGTGCCCATGAAGGTCATGTTTGAGCCCAAGGAGGGGACGGATCAGCCAATTGATGGCATTGACGTCCTGTCCCACGCAGAGATCGACGACGTCGTCAACTACATGCGAATGGGGATGCACGACCGTGTGGCAGCCAAGAAGAGGCGGGCCATGGTCACATCTCCGCATTGGTGGGATGACAAGATGTTGGTCACCGGCAAGTACGAGAAGGATGAGTTCGTGGCGAGGGTCATGGACCACATCGCGGACCAATACGACGGTCCGGTTGGGTCGGACCCACCAACGTGGGGTTTTCCAAGAGTGGGAACCGGTAGCGACGAGCACCAGCCCGAGGCCGCAAATTTTCGAAGAGTATCGGTGGGAGTCGAGACCCACGACGATGAAGACGGCATATCGGACGAGGAGAAGTCGGACTCGGACCCAGAAGAGGCCTATACCGCAGTGCGGTCGGTTGTATCGATACCGAAGCAAGCGGCTGAAGAGGCCCAGGAGAACCCAAAGGTCGCCGAGCTGAAGGAGAGGCTGATCAAGGCCTATCCGCGGCTATTCAGTGGCGTCGCCAACAAGAACCCTCCAGATCGTGGGAGGTTTGGTACAGCAAAGATCAAGCTGAAGCCAAACCCGAAGATCTATCGTCATCGGGAGTACCAACTTCAGGGCGATCGGGCCGAGGCCATGAAGAAGCTGCTGGCCGAGTTCATTGAGCGGGGATGGATCGAACCCTCCGACAGTGAATGGGCCAGCCCAGCCTTCATCGTACCCAAGAAGGAGAAGGGCGAGTGGAGGTTGGTGGTGGATTACAGGGGTTTGAACGAGCAGACCGAGCACGACTCGTACTCGCTTCCCCTGATCGACTCCATCCTCCAAAAGCAACAGAAAAAGCGGATCTTCACGGTGTTGGACCTGAAACACGGTTACCACCAGATGCCGCTACACCCGGACTCCAGGCCCTGCACAGCGATGTCGACGCCGCTTGGGCCCATGCAGTGGAAAGTGGTGCCTATGGGTGCCAAGAATGGCAACGCCGTTTTCCAGCGCATGATGGAGGACCTACTCGGTCCTGTCCGGGACTGTGCCGATCCCTTCGTGGATGACATCATCATCGGGTCCGGCACGGAGAACATGACTGAGGACGAGCTCATCGACGCGCATGAGAAGGATCTGCGCCGAGTGCTCAGCGAGTTGGACAAACACAACATGGTGTGCAAGCCCAGCAAAGCCTCACTATTCGTGAAGGAAGTGGAGTTCGCGGGTCACGTGGTTGGTCACGGGCAACGCCGTCCCATGCCTGGGAAGCTGGCGTCCCTGCACCACTGGGAGAAGCCCCAGACCATCAGCGAACTCCGGCCCTTCATGGGGTTCTGCAACTACTATTCGGGCTATGTCCGGATGTATGCAGAACTGTCGGGGCCGCTGCACAAGATGCTGCAAGTGGGCAAGTTCGATGGCCGGAAAGGGAGCAAGAAGAAGCTTGCCTGGACCCCTGAGGCTGAGGATGCGTTCAACCGCCTGAAGGAGCGACTCCTGGGGCAGTTGGGGTTGTTCCTGGTGGACCCGGACAAGGGATTCGTGCTACGGACAGACGCCTCGGACTATGCCGTGGGGGCAGTCCTCGAGCAAGTCCGGGACGACGGGACTCATGTTCCCGTGGCGTTTTGGAGCAGGATCCTGGCCGAGGGCCAACGCCGAACATGGACCGCGAGGGAGAAGGAGACATACGCCATTGTATGTGCGCTCAGGAAGTGGTCTGGCCACATCGGACTGCAGCCGGTGGTGGTTTGCACGGACCACCAGTCCCTACAGAGCTGGCACAAGGAGCATGTCGACACCCCCTCAGGACCAGCGGCTAGGAGGGCCCGATGGCACGAGACGTTCGCCAAGTTCGACCTCAGCGTCGTGTATATCCCGGGGAAGGACAACACTGTGGCAGATTGCCTCAGTCGCTGGGCCTACCCCGCGGGCAAGGCGTGGATGGACATATCCAGCCATGGGGACGCTGAGGAGACCGAGGAGGCCAAGCGCATCATCGAGATGGAGAAGGTCATGGAGCAAGAGGGGGTCAAGTGCTTTGTGGTGATGGCAAACCGTACGGACCTGGCCAAGTTCCGGGGTGCCCGCGTCCAAGCTATTCGAGAGGAAACCCTCGAGCAATGGATGGCGGCCCCTGTAGAGCAAGTCAGGTCGGTGCTCACAGAGGACTGGTCGGATGACTACGCGGCATCCGAGCACTGGGGCAAGTACTGGAATGCCGTGAGCGCCCCGTCGGACGACGAATGGCCTGAGGGCTTGACCGAGGATGGCGACAAGTTGTTCCTCAAGGACAAGCTGCTGGTGCCCGAGAACCGAGTGGAGCAGCTCATTGACCATTGGCACAACGCCCAGCTCATGCATCCGGGCCGAGACAAGATGCAGCAGGACCTGGAGTGGCGTTTCAAGTTCCCTCCGGGGTACTACGCCATCCTGGACAGGTACTGCAGCGACTGTGCCGTGTGTCGGGCCACGAAGAGCCCCAACCACTCCACAGCGGGCAACCCGGTGTATACGGCTATACCGGAGGCCCCTATGCGGTCCGTGGCCATGGATGTATTCGCCATGCCTGAGGTCACCGTGGAAGGAGAGACCTACGACTGTGTCATCCTGGCGGTGGATAGGCACAGTGGGTATATCGTGGCGGTCCCTGGCAAGAAGTCCAAGAAGAAGGACAAGAAGGACAAGCATGGAGTGGGGCTGCAGGCCAAGACCGTCGCTAATGCCATGATCAGGCATTGGTTGACGATTTTCGATGTCCCAGCTGTCATCTGCAGCGATCGGGGCAGTCAATTCGTGGGGACGTGGTTCAAGACGATGTGCAAGCACATGGGAATTCGGCACGCCAAGACCGTGGCATACCACAGCCGGTCGAATGGCCGGGCTGAGGTGGCCGGGCGGCAAATGTTCCAGAAGTTCCGCCAGCTGCACATTGACGAACCGGGCCGGAACTGGTACAATTTGCTGTGGAGAGTGCTCCAAGCGTACCATGACCTTCCGGGACCCACTGGACTGTCGCCCCATCGTATCCTATTCCTACGGGATCGAGTGTCACGCACTCTCCCGTGGATGAACCATGGCAAAGTGGCCCGGGATGCAAACGCTATGATGTCGGAGGCGGACGACACGGCGGCCAAAGTGTGCAAGGCACTTCAGGACGAGCATGACAAGAGGGCCAAGTACTTCAAGCAAGGAAAAGTCCAAAAGTATGCTCTCCAAGACACTTTGTGGGTGGAGCGGCACCACAAGGATGTCCTGTCCAGGCATCGGCAGGCATCTTGGTATGTGCCGGGGGTAATCGTGCGGAAGGTCGGGCAGGATGTGTATGCGGTTCGTGTGGGGGATAACAAGATCCTGGACCGCGACCATACCCAGCTTCGTCCCCGAGCACCAGACCCCAGCGGACGTCCCGTCACCTTCGAGTTCACGGCCGGCGATGTGGACTCGGACGATGAGGGTGAGGACGACGATTTCACCGCGGAGAGGATCCTGGCGGACAAGCCGGACCCGGGGACGCCTGGGGGGAGGCTTTACAAAGTCCGTTGGAAGGGATTCGCCGCATCCAGGGACTCGTGGGAGCCTCCGAGCAGTTTCGTGCCGAGGTATACCACGGTCTGGATGGACTACCTAAAGAAAAAGGGTATTTCTTTGGATGTCAAGGACGTATTGGTCCATTTGGTTGCTGCTGTAGCACCGTAATGGATCCCCCCTTGGCATTTTGTTTGTTTCTGTGAATGGGGAGACAAGTGAGGGCGTTCATCCGGGGATTTTTCGGCCTTGATCGGCCATATACCCCCTTCACTCGATCTCCACATATATATTGCATTGTGGTATACTTATTTAGGTCGACCGACGACGTTTTTCTATCTTTGATCCCCTTGGTCCATGTTGTAGATCAAGAGGAGACCGGATATGGCGTAGGGTGCTGATTATCAGTGTCCTCACCCCTCCCTTGGGGCATGGGGGACGCCTACGACGTGTGTGGGGCCTCCATGTGTCCTTGGGACATGGAGGGGGGAGTTGGAGCCCATTGGGGTCCTCCCGTCCTCTCTTCATTGGTTTCCGAGCGGATACAACACTCTGAGAAGGGGGGTGAAGCCGGTTCGGACCCCCGTGGCCATCTTGGGGTCACTTGGGGTGTGTATCTATGTGCCGGCAAGCCGCCATTGGCTGATATCATACTCTCCCATCCACCTGAACTAACCCGATGTGATAGTGTGATAGGTTTGGCCATTCCGGCTATGAGCGGCCATATTCAGAACCGAGGCACCGCCAGCGGAGATTTATATAGCAGAATATCAGGAATCAACAGGGTTTTATTATCATAATGTTTCCGTAATTTTTCAGCCTTTCGTTCTGATAGTCAATGTATCGGCGACTGTCAGTTGGCTCGCGATTTTGCGCTAACCGATTGGTTAACTGTTATTTCCAGATATTTTGGCGGAAACGTTTCTGAAGGGTCAGATTTCATCTGTAAAGGGTTCGTTGCTTCCGCAATTTTCTAAATAAGCACTCGAAAATTTAATCGGAATTTTTCGTGATGTCGAAATCGGATTTTCGACTTCGACATCGCCGCACTTGATTTGGACTTCTTCGAGTGGTCATACTCCTTCCCCTATGCCCGAATCAGGTTTCCCTTATACTTGCCACCCATTTGACTTGGAGATATAAGGGAAACAAAAGCGAATCGTGGGATCACTTTGAAGAGCCATATCTACGCGCGAGTGTGAGGAATGAGAACAAGGAAGGTTGGGTTGGAACTGCCGTGGTCTCAACTTAATTTAGGAAGCATCAAACGCCTTTGGTGCGCACACATGCCCGGTGTAGCAAGGGAAAAGGGTCAAGAGGGTATAAAGTGATATATAACTCTTGGACCGTGCAACCGAATATTTTAATGCGACTTTCGAGTGTGCCGCATGGGTGTTGGGGTTGCATAGCAACTTTCCTTGGGTTCCTACGTATTTTTAACGTGAAGTTATGTCAATGGAGGGACATGGCATATCATGGTGGGAGCCACATTTTGAGGGTATTTGTTATATGCATGGTATATGTTTGATATGCTCACGCCAATGTTATATATCTTCGTGTGGCCGAAGAGATGGGGAGCCATACGTGACAAGGGCTTTGCCCATGTCCCAATTGTGGAATTCAAAGCGCTAGACCAAGTCTACCGCGTATGTATTGCTCATGGTGTGTTTGACAAAGAGATCCATGGGTGCACTCCCATTTTCATGGGGCATGTAGATATTAGTGGCAAAGGTATCTCCATGCGCCCGATTGGGGATCCAAGTGGGGGAATTGTTCACAAATGGTTCCAATCATTTGTGTATTGAACCATGAGCGGATATCATGGGTGAGCATAGAGATATACTATCATGACAACTTTGTATTTGGTCATATTTTCATGTTTTTGACCTCAATTTTTGCTCATTTTTGCGTTTTGTGTACTCACCTGGTCAGCTAACAGCAAGAAGCCTATGGAGAGTCGAACCATGGTATGTTGTTCATATGTTGGCATATGCCTCGGAGTTGAACACCACCATATGCCGGATCACGTACTCCATTTGGCTTGGCACACGAAGGATTTCAAGAATTGGTCTCAAGATCATGGGCTGACTTGGGCAGTGCGTGGCGCCCATATCCGAAGGGGTTTCGAGGGTAAAATGGGGATGTACATGGGCATTGGCCTTTGGTCTCTATCCTCCATGAATACTAGACTTCGATTCCATGCATGCATTGAGCCTTCGGATAAGTAGTAACTTCAATTTTGAGCATATTTTGTGCATATGGCCAATATGGTGTGAATTGGCAGTTTTTTGACATGTTATGAGTTCAAACTCATAGGTCATTTCTCCAAGCCCATTCGACTCCAAGTCCATCCAAGGTTATGTCAGGGTAGGGCATGGTCCTGAGTGCCACTCTAGGCCATGACACGCCACCTTCCCTATTGGGCTAGGATTTAGAGGCTTGGGAGTGAACACATTTTTGGGGTTTATGTAGTGACTTGTGACACATGGCATTCAGCCATCTCATTTGACCTGGTTCAGGGCAATATGTTGGTGAGTCAAGGGAAGGTCTTGAGTCCAGGGAATGAGGGGTTTGTGGCTGTGAATGTGTATGTTTACCTCTTTCCCCAACCTTGCTTTATTTGTGTTCATATGCCAATTTCAGGGCTTTCTTCCTTGGTGCAATTCTTGTACATGCCCGCCACCGTGGGAATACCGGTGTGCTGAACGAAAGCCCGCAGCCTGATTTGGATTGTGAATTGGGTTATTGCTATACTTGTGGGATCTGGTTGCCATTCAGGGTTGAAGGAGGATTGTATTTTCTATTTTCTATATTTTGGCTTTGGACCCTGGATTTTGATAAATGCAAGCATTGATCCGGAGCAAGTCAGCGGGGATTACAGGCGGAAGGGGCACAGCGGGGGCCGGTCCTGGTAGGGACCTTCTTTAGGAGCCTCCTTGTAAAGAGGCAGTGGAAATGTCCACAGCGATCGGAGCCCATCCTCGATCAGAAGCCGTCGTGAGCAGCACACGCCAGAACGACTTGGAACACCCGGGGCAAAAGGTATCCAGGTCCCGCAGACCCGCCTCCTGAAAGCCCCGCACAACCAACCGCGCCTTCGGCTTCAATGAACCATCGTCCTGCACCTTGTCAACGAGAACCCAGGGACACGATATCGCCTTCTGCCCATTGTTTGGTACCAGGTCATACACATGACAAGCAACCCAGGATGGCAACTCCTTCTGCTTCGCCACGACAAAATCCAGCGATTGTGCCCTTTCAGGTGTAACCTCCCTCATGCCACGACGCGCAGAACAATGCGCCACATAGCAATATGAAAGGAACACCTCACCCCAGACAGCAGAAGGTATCACAGATGTGTAACGTTGCCAGACCAACTCAGGAAGACCAGCTCCCAACTTCGTAAGCACGGACATCGCATCCCTTTGCCCGCGAACGTGTCACCACAGGTTCCCTGTCGTCTCTCACCCGTCTCAACTCAGCAACCTCCTCCGCGCTCAGCTCATTCCTCGCCTCGTCAACAAGCATCTCTTCCAATTCGTGCTGCGCTTCATCAGGCACTGCCACTGGTGCAACCTCGGGATCAACATCCCGAGAGCCAAGCACCGCCTGTACCGTAATGGGCTTTGTTGTACATTGGAAAATAATTGCTTAAAACTTGGTTGGAAATTTCACTTGAAAAACACTTTAAAATGCAAGAAAAAGAAACCGTTATCCCATAGGCACGCAAGATGCAAGACACACAAGCCCACACACAAACACAATGAAACAATATTACAAACTTACGAAGATACTAAGCGTCCGGCACATGAGGTCCATTCTAAAAGAGAGACAAGTGAATAAATGGCACATGAGTTCAAGCTCTTGTTACAATGCATGCAAAATATTCTGAAATCTTGTATGATGCATGCATATGACTCACTGAGCAATTCGCATTTGAAAACATGATGCAAAACAAATATATCTCGTCACTTGTCACTCAGGTCGATCTAGCCGTACAAATTATCTCAACACGTGTAATATCATTTATGCCTAAATACTGACAGAAAATCCGATTCGAAAACTCTTTCTCTGGGTCTGTACCTCAGCAGGGTCTGTCTGTGCGCGTGTATGTTAGCGTTCTGCAAGCGCGCGGGAATCCTTTCTGTGGACTGAGGCCTGAGGTGGGCTCTGTCCAGGGTACACTCCCCTCCTTGGGGTTCAAAAAAAAATGTTGTGAAGATGTAACAACGCTTTTTTTTTGTTTTCGGTTGCAGACAGGAACACTGAGGTAAGCAGGACCTGAGTCAGGGGGGCGCCTGTAACAGCTGGCGCCAACTCGAATCGGTAATGGGTTGCAGAAAAAAAAAAGTGATCTCCGCTGGGCGGGGAAACAAAACAAAAACTGCAGAGAAACCCAGGGGGAGGCAGGGCAATGGAGACGTACAGTAATCAATAATTAATGATCTGGGAGCAAAGACGGTGAAGGAGGGTGCAGGGTAAGACAGAACACAGGACCACAGTGTCACCAGGACACGATAATAACACAGCACTGTGGGGGTACACCAGGGTGGCATCCCACAACATGGGGGAAAAAATAGACACCAAACGAACCATGCTGTGGCTAACCTGCCAATGGTTGGAGAAAAAATAGACGTGCAGCCACCCATGCAGTGCAGTGCTGGAACTCAGGGTAAAACAGGGCAGCGGCAAGAATGTGTTCCTGCACCATCGTGTCCCCTTACGTTACTGTAGGTAGGCAACAAGGGGGGGGGGGGGGGGGCAGCATACCCCAGCTATCCAGAAAACGCATCACACTCACCACACTCATACATCAGTGACTGCTACAGGGCAGGCATTGCTTCAAGTCCATAGCAATGCCCTGGTACACACAATACCGGACCCATGGCAGATTATACCCGGGCAGAAAATTTTCTGCCGGCTCCCAAGTGTCGTCCTTGGGACCAAAACCCTGCCATCGGACCCGCACGGCTCGATCCGGGTCGCCCATCCTCCGTCAAGACACGTATAGTCGAGGAGGGGGGGGGGTATCAGCCACAGAGCACACGGACGCATCAACAGTCGCTTCGGGGAATGGCGAAGGGATGCACTCTGCACCCAGGAGTGATCCGTCCACCAGACAGGCTGTCAACTCAAACCGGTGATCAGCTGGCAGTGATACCAAATTAACCGCATCATCAAAGGCGTACAAGCTGTGCCAAGGCAGCGTATAATTGGCAGTACACATAGTCATCAACGGCTGCCACCATTTACGGTGTACCCAGTTTGGCAAAACTACAATTGCGCGTGCCTTATCCTCAGCCAGCTTGTACAGGACCCTGTCCATATGTTCCCAGGGCGCCAAGATCCAGAGGAACTGGCGCGCCCAGGACATGTTGTATGGGTCTTTGACCAGGCGGGCCGGTTTGCCATCCTCGCGTTCCACCACTCGAGCACCGCGACTACCAAAGACGTCCAGCTGGGGCCAGCCCTTTTTGCCTTTTGCAGGGCAAAGTTTGGCCACAACACGAGTGTACCAGTCACGGTACATTGTGAGCTTGTAGCTGGAACAGCCTGTAGGCATCACGTTGTTTTCGGCTGCAACGCTCGAAAGAAACTGCTGCTTGGTGGGGGGACGCGCCATGTCCAATTCAGGGACATACGGTTCAAGGTCCAGCTCACCCAGGGCCTGTACGGCGGAGAGAGATTTTCCCGGCAGCCGTTTGTCAACCAGTGAATTCCGCAGACTTTCCTGCAATTCAGGGGGGCAGTACTCTGACACATAATCCATCAAAGCCTGTGGTGACTCTCTCCACGGCCAAAGCCAACAGCCCTCGCCCTGATCGTGAAAAAAATTTCCGCGATGTGCGAAGGGCGCAATCTTGTGGTCGAACAGAAACAGATTTCTGATATAAATATCGAAATTTATATCCGCCTCGTAGGCAAAAGTTGAAAAATATTTCGTGCCAGAAAAACGTCCATCAAGGCGCTGGCGAAGAAGTTTTAGGTCAAGCGAACACCTGCGAGAGCCTCCGCCCAACGGTGTTTGGTTTGCCACCACCAGGTTGACCTTTTGTTCAGGTTTTTGCCAGAGTTGGTCGCTAATGTCGTTAATGAAACCGGAACGAACCAAAACTAGCTCCGCGCCATCGTCCACGAGTACGTGGGCGATGACCTCCACACTGTTGGAAAGACAGATAGGCACTTTCATCGAAAAGCGATTTCGGCTTTTTCCAACAAAGGAAATGTAGCAACCAACTGGCTGCATGGTTCCAGCCAACGGCACGTTTCGAATGCAGGCTTCTGCGGAATTGTTGACACATGGGTTGTAGTCTGGAACACAGTCTGGAACACTCCCCTTCCACTTCAGAATCACTGCCCAGGTTCTGCAGGTGTGCAGGTGCCAGTGCAACTAGTCAGAGAGCGCGAGTGCGATGCGATGTAAATCAGCGCAGATCATGAGAGTAAATAAAGGTCTGAGTGTCTGTTGTATTTTTCGGCATGCTTGTATTGTATAAATATTTCTGTTTGCACAGGCATGCTTTTTGATCGCAGTCAGTGACTTGGATTTCTGCTTCGCGTGGGATAGTTGGGATATAGACACTCGTAGACACCAGAGTGTTACAATCAAAAAGCTTCCGTGATCAAGATATTTGGGTTCGCAATTTGTCGTTGACGTGGAGTACAGCAGAATTTTGGGAGTCCAGTTACTGTTCACTGCGCATCAAGGTATAGCCGAAGGGCTGCAGGGACATGTCAACTGAGTACTGCAGTCCATTCCGTGCAGTACAGGCGTTACGGCTTAGAAAAGGGTTCTGTGGCTGGGAACTTGATCAGCGCGAGGAAAAACTGTTAGTGGAACACTGTGAAAAAGTGCGTGCACTGCGAGATGCTTCATCTGACGAAGTTTTCGACACATTGAGAGTGCCTGGTGCAGATGTTTATTGTGCGGCACGCTCTGCTGGCAAATTTGGGCTTGTGGCGCCGGAGCGCGCTGAAGGGCTTGCTGCATGGGAAAAAGAAAGTTTGGCGGCGTTAGCTAGTGTCAAGAGACCTGGGCGTTTTGTTGTCTTGGAGACGACCTCCATTGTGGACTGTGACAAAGAGTATCAAGACCTGTTGCAGGACCTCAACGACTATGCCATGAGCAGTGTTTGGCGACGCGAAAGGGAGCGACACGTCCAGTGTGGAGAGGAAATTCCGAACTGGTTCAAGCCGCGTCCAGTGCGTCAGGTTGCCCAAGAGTTTTGGACAGAGATTCGTGACGTTTCTGAAGGCGGGGGTCAAGCAGACACGACTTTGAAGACACTGCCGCGCAAAAGGGGAACGCGTGGCAAGGGGCGCGCGTTCAAAATCAGGACTAATATTTAATGCGCACAGGTTATGTCGCGAGTAGCGATGCGCTCCGCGTGTTGTGCTCCGTTGGTGTACATTTGCGTAGCAAATTGCTCCTTTGGCGCGCCGGCGAGTAGCAGACTGTGCGTTTTGGGTAAAGTTGTGGTGTAGTGCGCGTCTACCTTTGTTAGGTGTTTCTTGTGTGTCAGGTTGGTGATTTTCAAGTCAGCAGTTCCCCAGTCAGCTGTTCAGGCGAAATGGAGTACTGGACTGAAGCAGCAGTGCAAGCCACACTCAGGTGTGTGCTTGCTTGCTTCGTCCTGTGTTTGTTTTCTCTGTCGTCCTTTGTGGTTGCACTCTTTGTGGCGTTTTTTTTATGTAGCTCTTGTTGCAGCGAGCTGTTTTTTTGTCGCTGCATTGACTGCCTTGTCTTGCTGTGCGTTTAGGATGCTCAGAATCTGAAGTGAGTTACAGTGGAGAATGATTTGTTGTTGGAGCAGTAAGACACTCTTTTTTTTATGGGTGTGTCTGCTCTGTGCTTTGCGTTCTGTAGTTGTCTGTTCGTTGTTTTCGTCTCCGTCGCTGTATTTCATTGTCCTCGCTGTTTTCTTTGTGTGAATCTGATTTGTCATCTGAATTTTCGAGTTTGTGCCTGTGCGATGGGGACCTCTGAGAGGTATACATTTCGTGTGGTGGTATAGCAGAGGCATACGTGCTTGCTTTCGTTTTCGCTCTTTGTCCATTTTTTGCATCTTTTCGAGTTTTGTGGCTTTCGCTCTTTACAAGCCAAATGAGAAGCAGGACGCTCCTGCAACTCTGCAACGCAACGTGGCCTTCATTCTGTTTCCTGCATTCTTTCATTGGTGTTGTTTTGCCACGTCGACGCAGTGTTCGTTTTTGTTGCTTCAATTTTTGTGTCAATGGGTCCAGCGTTTGTTTTCATGCTGCTGTTTTTGCTTTTGTGTCCCAGGCAAGTCTGAAGACAGAATTGGGAGAGCTCAAGATAAGTGTGGCTAAACAGCTTGGTGCACTGTACATTATTAAGTGGGTTTTCTTTTCAGCACTGCGTCAGCTTGAAATGATGTCTTCCAAAGACCACACTTTTGCTCTACCCTGTCGTGTTGCCTGCTTTTGACACAGTGTGTTTGTCTTTTGTGCTGAGAGTTTGGAAACATTTTGAGTGTGTTTTGGGTATTCGCTATGAGCTTCTTTTGCTGTTTTATGCAGGCCAGCTGGAGCTTGTGGCCCAGCACAGTGGCCCCGGATGTTTTGCATTAATACATGGCTTTGTGGCCACATGGCAGTCCATCAGGAGATTTTTTGCAATCTGTTTTTGGAGCAAGATATATGTTTTTTTTACATGTGTCCCGGCACGACCCACTAGGTTGTTGGGTGCACGGTGCCCAGGAGGGACAGCAGCAGGTGGCTGATTGTAAATTACCTTAGGTAGACAGCACAGCGGTGTACCCACAGGAGTGGAGTGCTGTGTATGGGTTATCGTTTACCCTGGGAAGAGCATATGAGTGCATAAGCACCTGGTGCCATGTCACCGGTGCTCTGGTAGTGCAGTTTGTTCTGATTTTGTATTGTAAACTTTTTTTTGGATGGTGCTGAATGGCCGTAGCCATTGTTGATGGCCCTGGCACTGCACCCCTAGGTCATTTTTCGGCCATGTGCACTCCCGTGCAATGGTCCTGGGAGGGGAGTGCAGGTGTGCAGGTGCCAGTGCAACTAGTCAGAGAGCGCGAGTGCGATGCGATGTAAATTAGCGCAGATCATGAGAGTAAATAAAGGTCTGAGTGTCTGTTGTATTTTTCGGCATGCTTGTATTGTATAAATATTTCTGTTTGCACAGGCATGCTTTTTGATCGCAGTCAGTGACTTGGATTTCTGCTTCGCGTGGGATAGTTGGGATATAGACACTCGTAGACACCAGAGTGTTACACCAGAGTGTTACAGGTTCAAACCACATGGCTCCAAGGCCACCATGTCCGACTCAGAATCATACTCAGATTCAGGCACTATCCCGATCTCAGCACTATTTGAGGTTCACAGGCTGTCGGATTACAATCAGATGGAGGCGTAAACGTGGCGCAAGCTTCATCACGTTCAGGTGTGGCTGCAGTTGAGGCATATTTATATTCAGACACCAACATGGAAGGCGGGTCCAACACAGTCTCAGCACCAGGAAAAGGTGTAGATGCAGACCCTGCAAAGCAGACCTGACAAATATCGCGATCGCAGGTTCAGGGATCTGCCTCAACAGTCAGACGGGCACTGCTAGCCTCAGGATGCATCATAGATTCTGGGACTGAAGAATGAAGCGTGTCCGTCATAAATGAAACCGGGGCTTCGGTTGCCAAAGAAACTGGGATCTCGGAGGCCGGATGAAGGTCAGAAGGCTGAGACTGTTGCACATGGACTGTGGTAGACCGCACGGGGACCTCAAGGGGGGGGGGGTTGGCTGAGGTGTCCTGCGCTTTCTTGCTGGGGGTCATAGCCTTGCCATACGCATGGCAAACCATGCGGTGTGCCAGGAGGCGTGCTCGGTTGGCAGAAACTTGGGGAAAAAGAGATTCTGCCCAGGCTGTCCGGGTCAGTCCATTCCGTTCAAACGCATACAGGGGTATGGGGGGTGTTGGTACTCTTTGCAGGGATTTGTGTGCCGGACAGCCGGGTGCCCGTCACCACGGCCCCTTCAGTTTGACAGTGGCGTGTCTGTGGCAATGGGGTCTTGGGGGCTGTTCAGTGCAGTGCTGGGTCCTGTCTGTATGGGTTCCTGCACTTCAGCTTGCACCTCAGCCACCTCCCAGGCCTCATTAGTCTTATACCAGTTGTCCGGCCTGGCCAGCCACAAAAGGCGCCGTTCAGTGCAAAAAAGTCTTATACCAGTTGTCATCATACTCCCAGTCGTCCCCGGCTGGTTCGTAGTCATACACATCATACCAATCATCATGCCACTCCCCATAAACCACATCAGCAGCCTCAACCACGCACACTTTTATTTCATCAGTTTCATCCCAATCCGCAGCACCATCCCGGTCATACTGTCCTTCGTCCCCATAGTACTCGTCCCATGCACTGGCATTTGCAGGATAGGCCTCAACTTCCCGCACGCCACGCCCAAAAGCGCCCTTAGCGCCCTTTGTACCCCTGCCTGGGGCGTACCCGGGGCGACCTCCTTTGGGCTGGCCCTTGCCACTTCCTTTTCCTTGGAATTTTCCATATGTGGGACGGTACCCTTTGCCGCGTCCTTTGTCGGCACCCCCTTTTTCTCCTTTCGGGGCGCCCTGTTTGCCGTGTACGTTGGCCCCCAGGGCAGGCTTTCCGCCTTTGCCGCCCTTCTTACCGCCCTTGGCTGTTTCCCCTTTTGGGGAATAACCCCAGGAACAGTAGAATGGGCGCTGCGACCCGAAAGGGGAATAGTATGGGCCATGTGCCTGGTGCTGTGGCATTTGGTGGATGGCGTTCGACGCTAAATTCTGGGCCTCCAAGGCTGTTGGCCGGTCCAAATTCTTCTTCAGGATTTTTTCCATTTCATGAAAAATAGCGGCGGCGTCAAAGGTGTATATCCATTCCACAGCCGTAATCGTAGTCCCCTTGTTGGTTGCCTTCCCATTTAGGAGGGAGATCAACAAATCTCGCTGCCAACGTGTAGGAACTTTGATCATGACATAGTGGATATTGAATTCCACCCGTTTGATCACCTTGTGGACCGGAATTTCAGACTCTCGATGTAGTGAACGTACCAAACGCGCCACTGCGGGGGTGTCAACGCCAACTGGCAGTCCTGAAACCTTGCACCAGTATTCACTGAACTGGCGCTCAATTTCCTGGGAAACGAGTTTCTCCTCATAAGCACCCAATTTGGAGAGGAGAACCTCTCTGTCGCATTCTGGGGCCAAGCCTCCCATGACTTTAGCATACCGGTCACGACGCGTCTCGTACCCTAACTTAAACAATACCAGATTGGCACTATTCAAGTGTTTGGGCGGCGGATACTCAAGCCACGCTTTCGTTAGGATACCCGGGGGTACTCTCCCATACGTGTCCTCCAGCCAGCTCCACACCTCCTGAAAGGTCAAAGAATTGGCATTCTCGTTTTGGAGCTGCAAGTATGCATCACGGAGGTCCCCGTCTAGGCTGGCCCCAAGCCAATGGACTTTTTGGCTCAATGGCAGCCCAGAACGTGTGAACCAGGGTTCCCACGATAGCTTAAAAATGAACCAATTCGCAGGTTGTCCTTCAAAGCGTGGTTGTGGGTCGCGTGCCCATTGTGACGCGTAAGCAGGGTGCATCAGGGCTTGCCAAGCTGGGGCACTCTGTGCTCCCAGTGCGTGGACTGCCGTGTTGGCCTGTTGTACCATATGAATGGCGGCCTCAGTGGCCACCGACGGCAATATAGGGGTATCATAACGCAACTCTATTGCTGGGTATGGTGTCTGCTGTTGGGGGGAGTCCACCAGTCTCCCGGAAAGCCGAGAATGCATCTTCCCGGGTGGGGGTGGGCGTTGCTCTACCTTATCTATGACAATGCACTCAGTTTCAGGAATAGTTGCGGACACTCATGGACCTGGGTGGTGCTGTGTCCCTGTGGGGGCTGGTGGGGCGTCTAACTTGTCAATAGCGCCAACAGTCAGTAACTGCACCTGCCGCCTCAAATGGGCCACTGTACGTTCCAGCTCCACGTTTTTCTGTCGGGTTGTACTGGTAGTGCGGCACGAGCACGAGGAAGCGCAATGGCCTCCGTGGAGGGAGGTCACACTGTCCCCTTTCTCGGACCCTACTCCTGACCCGTAATCTCGGCGGGATACTGGCCTCGGCGGATCGTTAATTGGCTGTTCCGGGCGGTAGACCCGGTAGGAGGAAGGGTAGATCATGGGTTCAATACCCTCATCCACCCGACGTATATGAGCTCAAACGATCTGCGTAACCGCGGCTTCCTGCGCCGGAAAGGGGTGAAGCTATCACCTCGGTTCACGGCCTCCCGAATATCCTCAACACACGCCTGATGCTCTGCCATGTCCTCCACCAGGGCAGCATTATGTTCTTGCACCAGGTCACGGTAAGGGGGCTTTGCCTCCCCCGGGACGCTCCGTATCTTGTCCACACTGATTTGCACATCGCCACAGTACTGGACAAGTTGCGGCAGCACCCCGGGGTCGTCAGGCAAAGTCATTACCTTTCCGTGATCGGTTGACTCAATGCAATCGACAACGTCCGCGTACATCCCTGAGAGGACTACATGCACCCCAGGGGGCCATCTCACCGTATGTTCTACCCGGGCCCCAGATGGCACAGTGACCTGTGGCTCTGGCGTCCGGAAGGGTGACGGCGGTGGCTCCAAAGGGACACGCGGGTCTCTCGGTGCGTTGTCTCCGGGGTTTATGGCGGAACCGGCAGACGGATTTGACCGTCTCACCATCTGCAACGGGCACTGTGTTTGCACACAGGGGCTTGGGCCCATACAGGTGTTGCAAACACTGTGATGGATACAGGTCGTTGCCCTCGGGCCTTCCGGGTTGGAGGCCATTGCTTGCACGGCTACGGCCGGCTGGGTGGCAATTTACCACACCACTGCTGGCAGCCGTGCTGGCATGGGCCCTGGCTGTGCTGTCTGCTGTTCCACCTGTGCAGCTTGCATCGCTTCTTGTCGTTGCGCCTCAATGGCGGCTTGGTGTCGCACTTGCATGGCCGCTTGCTGTGCCGCGGCTTGATGTTGTGCCCGCATGGCTGCTTGTTGCTGTGCCTGCATGGCTGTAGCTGCCTGCTGTTGTGCGCGCACGGTTTGTTGCTGTGCCTGCAGGGCTGCTTGCTGTTGGTGCACTTGCATGGCCGCTGGCTGTTGTGCTTGCATGGCTTCTTGCCGTTGCGTTTTCATGGCCTGCTGTTGCGCCTGCTGTGCCTGCAGGGCTGCTTGCTGTTGCTGTGCTTGCATGGCCGCTTGTTGTTGTGTTTGCATGGCCTGCTGTTGCGCTTGTATGGCTGCTTGCTGTTGTGCTTGCATGGCCGCCTGCTGTTGTCTCCACAGGGCCCCGGTGCCCGTGTTTTCCCCTGCTTCCCCCTCGTCCATGGGCATAGCCTCACGAATTGCGGCCACAAAATGAGGGTTTATTTGTCCAATCGGGGAATGGGAGGTGTGTGGAGGTTGTTGTAAAAAGGTGTCAAAAAGAGCAATTTTGTTGGGGTCCATTTGCCCAATTTGGGAAAAACGGTCCTCTTCCACCAAAATGTCGTTTACCTCCTGTTCACAGGGTCGGGGCTCATATTGTGGAGTATGGCACGGTCCCTGGGACGCGTCCTCGGTCATGCGCACAATGGGAGTCCCGGTATTGACGCGTTCCCGTGGGGGGCCTGGCCACGGGACGCTGCGGTGGACACGCGCAAGTGAGCAGGCAGGCAAAGCACTACGCTCACAGGGGCATCAATGCGCTCATGTCATGTGACAAAGCGTTTCAGGATCCTTGCCACTCTGCAACAAGGGAACGAAAGTATGTACAGCAACACATCAGGATATGTACACATAGGGTTAAGACTGGACTGGGGTAAGGGCATCACAGGACAATAGACACTCAGTCCCAACTCGTATCCCAATCCCAGGTCCGACCCTCTCAGTGGCTGGTGGGGGCGGGGGCTCAAACACAACCCATGCCCTGCTCAGTCCGGACCCTGAAAACCTGCCAATAGGGGGGTGTCCCGCCCAGCCACAGGCGAGTTCCTGGGAACCAAGGAGCTCCAAGGCCAACCAACAGTGGCTCCCTATGCTCCCTTAACGGCAGGTCCCAACTCCTCTCTGAGCTAGAGATATGGCCCCGCCATTATCCCCTAGGAGTTGGTAGCTGAAAATGGGCTGTTTCAGCCCAAACTGATATTAACTCAAAGATCCCCAAAATTGACCCCTTGTCTGGACCCGTCAGAGGTAGGGACGAGGCAACTGACCCTATGCCCTTCCAGTACGAGCTCCCTGGAGCTCTCACCCAACCTGGTTCCCTCTGAGGTCCCGGCATCAGGGCACCACGGGTTCGTCAAGTGGGGTCATGATGCCAAAATCACCAAAATTGGCGTCATTCCCACGCGTGGCTCGCCCGGCCAGGGCAAGGCCAATGGCTCACAGGATAGGAGGCAGGACCTAGGACTTCTATCTGAGTGTACAACTTGAAATTAGGTCCGGGATCCCTGTGGGCATAGAGATATGGGGCCCCCAATTGACCACATGGGGGGGTGAAATTGGGGTCCCAAAAGGGGGTCATTTTGGCTGCTCGAAATGAGCCAAAATTCGGGGGTGCTTCTAATAGTATATCTCCACGCCAGCTTGGAGATCGGATCCGCCATTCCATATGTAATCCACCGGGAGTCCAACAGAGACTTGCATGCCCTTGGCTCTCAAAGATCTCCATGCCACTCGGCGTGGTGACAATCCCAATTGCGTCCACAAATGCCAAAATGGCAAAATTGTCCACACTCACTTTGGGCTAGCACCCTAACGAAGGTTGCTCCGCTTCGCCCACGTGGTGTGTGAACCATGGGGACCAATATACATAACACCCATGTCATATATGGTCCATTGGTCCATGCGTCCGGCGTGCACGGGAGACTGAAGATAGTGCACGGCGGGCAGAAAATGTGGAAAATTGCTCAAAATGGTTGAAAATGCGCACACTCATGGCTGGGGCAAATGAGGCACATGCCCGACTTGGACCGGAGTGAGCCATAGGATTGGTATCAAGTCATACGTGTCCAACATATCTTTTGGGCGTCGCCCAACTCCTCCGGTTTTGGGAATGGCAGGGTCGCGAAGTGAGCTCATGATTTGGGATAATCCCAAATCGCCAACATGGCGGCCACGGTATGCCAAGCCCAAGAGGAGTTATTCGCCGGAACCAAGATATGTTGGGCACCGAAGTATGTACCCTCATAACATACTTGGGTCATGATGTCAATTGGGCGCAACGTTGAAATACAAGGTCGCCACTTGACATCATGACGGGCAAAAAACAGCAATATTGGCGAATAAACACCGAAAAGTGCCTTGAAAGGCGCACAAATATATTATAATATCTTCGGCTTGGATTGAGTAATCGACCGATCCTTCTAAACACAATGACTTGACACCAATGACCTTCGATTCCACATATGTGCTCCACTTGGGGCGCTTTGAAAGGTTACGAGCGCTACTTCCCAAGTGGGCACATGAGAATACGGAAAATTGCAAAACGCACACCTTGCTCCCAACGCATCGCTTTGGGATCGCCACACAAGCTTCCCTCCACGAAGGTTAGGCTTGCAATTGATCGTGGGGAGTATACGGAAGGGCCTCGTGCAATATGAGGTCCATTGGTGGGTGTATTGCTCTTAGCCAAACCCGCCAAATGGGCAAGCAATACAACACATGGCACATACCACATATTGCCCAAAAAGGTAGCTCCCCCCACGATATGTCATGCCCCTCCAAGGGCATAACTTTGTGTCAATCGCTCATAGGAACTCAAGGAGAGTTCCTATGCAACACCAACACTCACGCGCTACACTCGAAAGTTATCTTAACGCACGCAATATCATGGCCAAAGAGTTATAACGCAAACTCTACCCTCTTGACCATGATCCATTACGCTAGCGCGCACGTGTGGAGACGCAAGGCGTATAAAGTTTCCTAAATTAAGTCAGGAGTATTATGAATACATCCCACGTTTCCTGATTGTCATTCCTCGCAAGCGGCACGAGATATGACGCTCACAAGTGGCCTCACGAATCAACTTTGTTTTGCCCATATCTCTAAGACAAATGGAGGGCAAGACAAAAGGAAAGTTGATTCGTGCATAGGGAAGCATGTAGGTCCACTCGAAAGGGGTCAAATCAAGTGCGGGGATGTCGAAGTCGAAAATCCGATTTCGACATCCTGAAAAATTTGGATTAAGGTTGCGAGTGTAAGATGTGAAAATTGCGGATGCATCAATGCAATTCCTGAAGACTTTAGAGTCTTCGTCACGATTTGCGCTAACATATCTGTATATAACAGTTAAACTGGCGGTTACGCTAAAGTCGCGAACTAACCGCCAGCTGTCAAAACAGTGTATATCAGAACGGAAGCGTAAAAATTGACGGAAACAATATGAAAATAAAACCCTGTTGATTCCTGATATTCTGATATATAAATCTCCGCTGGCGGCGCATCGGTTGCCGATGCCGGGCTTTACGGCACGGAACACGCTCCCGCCGGGCTCGCACCGGGCGTCAACGGGCGTCTTCCCTTTCGTACATGGGGTTAGTGGACCGGAGACCGGTTGTATGCCCTACCCTAGCCATGATGTTCTGGGTACCGCTTCACCCCCCTCCTTAGAGCAAACCCTGGGGGGGGGCTCGATAACACCCACGCATGGCAGCGGGTACCCAGGACCATTTCCTGAAGGGGGGGGGTGTCACATCCTCACTTCAGGCTGATTCGCAGGTTAGGCTGCCCAAATCCCACAGTAAGACAGGTACGGTGCTGTAGCTGTTAGTAACTGCAAGTATAGTATCCAGTATCAAGTCCCGGGTCCTGGCGGCGATTGTTCGGCATCCAAAGGACCCGTTAACCCATACCAGGCGCACCGGGTGCCGGCTGCTACGGTCACTACCACAGTGGCAGTGGCATACACGGCCAACATAGGCGTCACACGACGACCGAGGTGGTCCCACAGGTCGAAAGCGACCACAAAGATCCATCAGGCTACCCCAAGCTTCCCAAGGCCCGCCGGCTGGGGGAGAGTCCCCACGGGTCCTTCCTCGGGCGCACCATGTCCATATCCACGACGCGAGTCCAGAGTGTTACAGCCGAACGAGGTCCTCCTTAAGGGATCGGGCGTCAAGGCCGTCTTTTCCCTCGCCCTATTACCACGAAGGCCATACATGAGGGAGTCCTCATGCAGTGTGGGCGGAGGCGTCGACTCCTCAAACCACCAGTTTCCCAGGCAAACCTTTCCTACCGACTGCAAGTGCGTCTGCGAGTCGGCAGGCTCACACTGGGACTGACAGTGGCGGACCGCTGGGAGTGTAGTCAGGCAACTGGGCTTCCCGCCTGGCGCCATTAGGATCTCCACATCACGGCGAATAGGGCACACGGTATCACGGGCACTCAAACGTGAGAATCTGTACTTAGGTACTGGTCCAGGCTGAACCTTAAGTAAAAACATGTAAACGGCGACTCAGGGCGCATTCGTAGTCGATTCGCATCCCGTCGGGGGGGGAAAACAGTCCACACTTCTGTGATGGGCTGACATACAGATGCACATATCCTGGGGAACAGAAAAACAAGCAACATGCGGGGTAATAGGCGTGTAAACACACTCTGGACAGAGCGCCAAACCACGCCCCGGTTAGGATAAGGTCATGCAGGAGGGTGGACAGAAAAACGCCTGAGTTCAGGCCATATATAGTCTCGAGACACACGTAGACTAGTTTGGATTCCGCAAGTGCCATGGAACCAGACCACACACCAAAAATCGCAATGCCGATGACAGCGGCATCCGTTGCGCAACGTCGTATGGGCTTCAAGGCCCCAAGAGCTCAGAAATATGAAGGTCAGTCGCCCACCTGGTTTCCCAAGGATTCAGCAGGGGGGGGAGTGACGAATACAAGAAGAGAGGGGCCATCCTCCTGTGGATTCAGCAGGGGGGGGTACATGGCCACTCTGATGGCAGGTCACCGAAAGATTGAAGAGAGCAAGCAAGTAAGGGACGATCCGTCGGCCTCACGGGCGCTCAAAATGCATCAGGGGAGAGCTCAGCGCGCTGATCAGGCACCCCTGGCTGCAATCGCCCGGGTGAGTGCTGCTAAGTCCGAGACATGGATCTTGGTCTTGTGCTTGCGGATGTACTCCATGAAGGGAGTATTGACCCGCGGCACGAACGAGGAGACGGGTTCCAAGGTGTCGTGGGACGGCCCATAGCCTCGCCAACGAACCTTGAACTCCAGGCCTCCGGGTGCCGAGGCTTTCGGACGCTGAGCCAGGATCTTCTCGACTGTATAGTCGTCCTGCTCCGCATAATCGTCGTCCGAATCAGCCTCATGTGCGGCGTAGCTCAGGGACACATGTTGGCCACGGAGGTCAGGTTCCCGCACACAGAGTTGACTCTTGTGGCGCTCCCGGAACTGTCCGTGACCCACCTTGATGCGGTAGGTGTCCTCACCAATCCTGCGGACCACCTCTCCGGGTGTAAACCAGGTTTTGGTGCGGTGGGTGCCCATAGGGCGGGGTCTGATCACCCACACCGGGTCTCCCACCCTGAAATTCTGCGCTGTCGAGCTTGGGGCGGACTTCTTGTAAGTGGCAGCAGCTCAGAGCTAGGATTTGGCAATAAGGCAGTAGGATCGGCCTGACGATTCGGCAATATTTAATAGTCAAGAAGTGTTGAGTAACACCGATTTACGTTGTAGAATTACGAATTACGATCTGTGAAGTGTGCAGTTATTTTTGGTTATCCCTCTGAATTACAATGATCTCTGCACAGGGTCCTTTGGAACAATGATTTAATGACCGTTCAACGCTTTTGGTGATTGTGCTGCTGCATGGGGTGAGATCCTGTTGGAGTCCATTACATCTCTGCATTTTGGGTATCTTGGCATTTCCGAAACATCTTGCATTTTGGAGACAGTTGCAATAAAGGATATTTGAGCCTTGAAGACCCATAGCATGGTAGCATCGTCTAGTTCATCCCATGCGACAATGGCTATACAACTCGGTAGTATTCCATGTCAACAAGTAGCACGTCTACATGATCCGCCGTGTTCACCGGTTCGTGAATTTTTCGCCGGCGAGCATCCTCAACTTGAGGGCATGGACCTTGACATTCAAGCCGACCGGCGAGTACACATTGAACGTGAACGGTGAGTCGATTCCGCGGGGTTACCTCATGAATTTGTGTCGTTCACATCCGAACCTGCGGCACAACTTGCTCAATTTCAACAATTAGTTCATGAAGTTCAATTGCAAGGTCACATTAATTCGGTTTTACACGGCGGTATTCAAAACATTTATGGGAACTTGGAGACCATCACACGAGGATTGCATGATGCATATCAAGATGACTTGGCTACTCGTCACAATTTGAATATCTTGAGCTCTAATTTTAATGACCATGTCCGTGGTTTTGATGAAGTGTTGCGCCCATACCTTGCGGGCTTGGAACATTCAATACAATCTCGCGTTCATTTTGACGACTATAATGCTCGCATTACTTCCGTTGAGTCACGCTTGGGTCATTTTGCTTTAGTTGATCGCCAAATTTCATGGATTCGCCGTCATATTTATGGGATGCTTGGGGATGATCCTCCACCGTCCACGCCGTTAATTAATGACGCAAATTTTGTTCCTCTTACTCGTTCGCTTACCAACCGTCTTGATGCGTTGGAGATTGGTTCTTCACAACTTCGTGCATCCGAATCTTTAATGGATGAGTCCTTGGAGTTGCGGTTAAACGAGTTGCGGCTCGAGTTTAGGGAACAAATTGCATCGGTGCGCACCCAAATTTCTTCCCATCTTCCCACACCCGCTTCGTGCCCAACGGGTGATTCTAATGAGTGGCGTACATGCTTCGAGCAATTTCGTTCACAACTTCTTGGTGACTATGAGTCTTTTAAACAACATGTGAATCAAGGCAAGAGGACACACGTCTCTTCGGTGTGTCCCGACACTTGTTCATGTTTTGCGGTCATTAGTGCTCTGCGAGAGCAAGTTTCGGATGTAAAGGTAGAAGTCACCAAGCTCCAAGAGGCGTCACGTCATGGGAGTGCCCATGCATGTTCGTGCTCGTGTGATGCGCGCGTTCGTGAACTCTCTGATCGCCTCTCTCAGGGAGATGAGGCATTAAAGAAGTTACAATTGGGGCTTTCCTCTTTGCGGTCGACGCGCACACCTTCGGGTGTGTGTGTTTCATGTTCGGATACTTGTGCATGTTATGTGGCTCTTGCTACACGTTTTGATGAATGCACACGCAAAATAGATACTCAAACTACGGATTATGTAGCTTTTAAGGCTTCGGTGTTGCAAAAAGTAGCCGCTTTGGAGGCTTTGGAGTCTTCTCCATCGAGGAGTGGTGCATCTTTTGATGCACGTTTGATGTGTGATCGTCTCTCGGCGTTGCAAACTATTGTGGACGAAGTAGGCACACGCTTATCCGATACTCAGGATGCGGACCATTTGCAAGAGCGAGTGGCTGCACTTGAGATTGCGATGAGCGAATGGGATGTCCACAATGGGAGCAATGCCGATTTGGAGTGTGCATCGCAGGTTTTTCCCACACTCATGGACTCTTCATCGCATGCTCACGTGTTTCATCGTGATTGTGGGTTGAACAAGGAGCCCCTTCGCTCCCATTCTGTTGATTCTAAGTTGCGGGCGTTTGAACCGAAGGAGCGCGCTTCTTCACGGCGCTCCCGCTCTCAACCGGTCCGCTTTGGCGGTAATGTGCAAGCATTACATTCAACAGGGTGTAAGGATGATTTTGATTGGGGAGATGGGACATTGAGGGCCCCTAAGGCTAGCTTGCTTCCCATGGCGTTCTCCTCGTCTGACGGAGGGGTTCGCCTGCAAACTTTGAATGTGCAAGCCCCTTCTATCTTTGGAGGACACGGTGGGCAAGGGGATTTTGAAGATGTGCCCCCTTTGCTACCTATGTACGAGGATGAGGAGGAGAGTCTCCATGAGATTTCTTTGGCGGGTGTAGGTATCTCTGCAGAATTTCCAGAGGTTGAGGATTTTTTTGGTGCGGTGCCGGAAGCCCGCCATGACTACGACCCTAAGCTTCACACCAAAGGACCCGATAAGGCGAAGCTTAGGCGAGTTTTCGGTAGAACAAGTAATGAACGACCCGACATGGAGGCACTGGATGACGACACTAGGTGAGAAGTCACGAAAATATTGAAGTGCCCAAAGTGGAGTGGAGATTACAATCATTGGGTTGCTTTTGAACTGCAATGGCGCAATTTTCATAATTATTGGTATCGGCGGTGTGGCGAGGATATAATGGCGAAAATATTGCTCACTACATTGCCCGAGGCTAAAAGGGCTTTGTACACCCAACTACACATGTCACTAGGGTGGACTTACCAGAAAATTTGGCTTGATTTGGCGGGCCGTGGGCGGGGGTTGCAGTCCCGAAAAGTGCTGCGTAAGCAGTGGGAAGCCAGTACCCCCCCGAAGGAGAAATCATTGGCTGCTTATGGCCTTTGGGTTCTCCAATGGTGCTTGCTGGCCCAGAAGGCCGCACCGGTTACGGCGCTGCAGGCTAAGGATGCGTACATTGAAGCCCTCCACAGACATGGTGGTTATGAGGCTGAGCTAGATGAGATATATAAATATGAACGTGTTCATCACGTTGAGCTCAGTCATGAGGGTGCGCATGAGCTGGTGGTGTACGAAATGGGTTGGCGTGAGGACAGAGATGCGGTCAAGCGTGCTGAAGAGGCCTCGCTCCGCGTGTTGCGTGGGCAAGGTCAGAAATTTCAGGGTGCGTGCAATTATTGTGGCGTCAAAGGTCACAAGGAGGGTGAGTGCCGCAAGAAGAAAGAAGATGTTGCGGCAGGAACCCCAAACAAGAGACGTGTCCGACCCTCTGGTGGGCGAACTGGGGGGGGGGCAGGACGCGACAGGCAAAATGGCGATACAAATCGGAAGCTGGGAGATAACGTCGATCAGCAGGGTAAAGGCGCGTCCCTGTTGACAAATGCTCAGCGTCAGGTGGAGCAGTGGCGTAAGGAAGGAGCCTGTGTTCGCTGTGGCTCCAAAGACCATTGGGCCAATGACTGCCCGAAGAGTAAGGGCAAGGGCAAAGGCAAGGGTGGAGATGGAAAAGGCAGAGGCCGGGGCGGTGACCGAAACAGGAATCGTAGACATCGCCAGGTAAAAGAGGAAGAGCCTGCCCAGGGGAATGCAGATCCCAACCCGTCTCCAGATGCGACTCCTGAACCTTCAGGTGGTTCGCCTTAGAGAGGTCGGAGACACAGGAAAAAGCGAACACGAGGTCCGATGAGAGTGAGTGGAAAGACGGGAGCCCCTGCTCCGCCTACCACTGTGGGTGTGTCCCCCTCCCTCCAGTCAGAACCTGTGCCTACTGCTCCGGTGGCCTTGTCTCTGCCATGGTGCCGCCGGGGCGTTCTGAATTACCTTTTACTGATGAATTGAGATTGCCAGTCACGGTGAGTCTCAGGGCTATTTCTAGCTCCCCTGAGCGCATGCCCTTTGAGCCTCAGCGCACTGTGCGGCGGCAGAAAGTTGAGCGGGTGCGTCGGCGTCGCGCTGAATTGCCGGAAGACGCAAAAACAGAACTTCTGGTTGCAGCCAGTGTGAAGTATGGTGACTGCCAGGCCTGTGATCAACAGGCTCCCATGTTAGTGGATTTAGGTTCCATGTGTTTTGCCATTGCTCCCCGATCTTTTTTTCCGGAGGGGACATTGGTGCCTGCCACTCGTCCGCTGCGAATTTCTGCAGTGAATGGAACGCGGTTGGAGGGTGGTACCCAGGGTGCTGTGGTTGACCTGGGGATCGCAATCGAGGGTTGCGATGGCGGTGTTGTGGAGGTGGTCTGTGAGGGTGCGTTCGTGTACATGGCCGAGGTACAGGAACAGCTAATCGTAGGCTATCCTTTCTGCAAGGCCTATGGCCTTATTGTGGACCCTGTCCGCGATTGTCTATTGGACGCTCTCTGTGCGTCTGAGTGTGGTTGTCCGGCACAGGTCAGCACAGTGCTACAGGTGTCTGGCGCTGGTTCAGCACCACAGAGCTCCAGTGGGTCTGTGAGTGTTGTACACTCTGGTGGTCGTCAGCGGCGCACAAAGAATTACTGTCGCCGCCTGATTGACCTTGCTTCTGATTCTGATAGCGAAGGGGAAACCGCTTCTGGTGTGCCACGCATGGCCGGGGCACCAGAGTTGATTCTTTCCTTCTCTCGTTTGATGCCAGCAGTCACTGCGGTCACAGCCGCTTCGTTGGCTGCATCTCTCATTTCTGTGGTTAGCATGATCCCTACCCTATCCTCCCTGTCTTCTCCTGCCTCTCAGGATTCATCATGTGCGATGCCGTGCAATGCTGAGATACCGACTTCGTCAGAGCAACAGTGCCATAATTCTGACAGGTTGTGTACTTGTGCTAAGGACTGCTTCTGTGTTAAAGAGTGTATGGCAAGGCGTATCAGACCCACTTGGCGTATTCCCTTGGCGCCTGGACGCACCAATTCATTTGAGTTTATCAACCATGCTGACGAGGGCCATTGCTGCCCCTGTAAATTGCCATACGAGGACACTGATTCGGAGCAGGGCATCAGCGATGCAAACTCTGAGGAGGATACCCCGACAGCGGCAGTGCGAACCCTTCGGGAGGCGGAGCTACCTCCTGATAGTTTTGCTGGTGACTGGGGTCGTTTCAAGCAACATACTGGGGTCTGGGATTCACAAGCAAAGGATGGGGAGTGGCGCCGCTCAGAGGGGCCCCCCCAGGTACACACTTCAGCAGCCCCCGTATGTTCGTGTGTGGTGAATGAAGTCTGCCAGCGGTGTATATCTGTGGAATCTGAATCTGAATTGACTTCGGACCCCCTGTTGGAGGCAGGGCTATGTCCCACGCCTTTGTTCTCACGCCGGATTCGTCAGCAGTATGATAAGACTTTTCGCAAGGTTATGGCTTTTCCTCGGCATGAGCGAAAGGCCTGGATGTCTCAACGTGTTCGTCAGTCAGCTAAGTCTGTATATAACAGGGGCAAGCAGATCCTTTTGCCCAAGGTGCGCGATGCTGTCCTGAAGTGGGCAGGTCTGCAGCATCAGCCTTTTGTTGACGCCTTCTCGTCCAGAAGGTCCCGCCTATTTCATAGCTACTGGGCTGCTGAAGACAACGCCTTGCAGCAAAACTGGTCCTATGATCCTAGTTCCAAACGGAATGACAAAATGCTGTGGCTGCACCCTCCCCAGCACCTGCTTTCTGAGGTCGTGCAGAAAATTCTGCTTGATGAGGCCTGCGGCATTTTGGTTGTTCCAGTGCAAAAACAATTTTCGTGGTTTTGGAGTTTGGGGGAGGCAGCACTGGACTGGTGGGAACTGGACCCCTCCGTTCCTATTTACAAAAATGAGCAAGGGGTTGTCTATAAGCAGCCCAACTGGACCACTCGGGTTGTTTTGTTTGACGCGCAGGGTTCAGCATCCCGGGCTTCAGGGGGCAGGACTTGGGGAGACTTGGATGAGGTGAAGGGTTACTGTGATCCGGATAATAGGGAATGGGAGGACGAGGATCAGCCTGTCCGGCTGGACAATTCGCCCTCTACACATTACCCGCTTTCTGACGATCAGTATGAAGCTGATGATGCGCGTGCGGGGCGGCGGTCTCGCTGTGTGACCTGCCCTGCGCCTTTTTCTGTGCGTGAAGCACGGCTGCGCATGTTGTCTGAGGGGTCACCACAATACAGGGCGCTGCAAGAGAGAAGTGTTCGTTCGGTGGTCGAGGGTGACAATGCCGACCCTTGATGTCAGCCCATTCGTGTCCGGTTACAAGAGGAATATTTTAAAGTTTTTACTTTTCCTGATGATATACGCACAGTGAATCCCAGTACACGGGGTAAGTATGGGGTGGCCTCTATTTCACTGAAATCTGGGGCTAAGCCTCAGCGGGTCACACCATATCGGGCGGTGGGGCTACGTGATGCGGCCTTTCGTGAGCTCATCACCAAATTTTCACAACGGGGTATGCTGGAGCCCTCCAGCTCAGTTTGGGCAGCCAGAGCTTTTTGTGTGCCCAAACCGGGAGGCAAGTGGCGGCTAGTCATCGACTACCGCTACTGAAATTCACAAATTGATGACGAGCAGTTTCCACTGCCCGTCATCGATGATATGTTTTTGAAGCAGTCCAAAAATGCCATTTGGTCCATCTTCGATTTAGAAGATGGTTTTCACCAGATGCATTTGGACGAGGCCTCCCGCCCCCTGACTGCTTTTGTCACCCCATGGGGCCTGTTCCAGTGGACAGTGCTCCCCATGGGGCTGAAGACGGCCCCCCAAATGTATCAGCGTATGGTCTCTGATTGCCTTAGTTCTTTGGGCCTAGAGCCATACATTGATGATTTATTATTGGGCACCCCTGATACTGAGGATAATCCTGATTTGGACGCACTTGTTACTGATTCCTGCCTTCGGCAGCATGAGTCTGAGCTGCGCAGATTTCTGCAGCGTATGGATGACTGTGATTTGACCATTACGCCGTCCAAGATGCTGCTTTTTGTGCAGCGGGTGCGTTTTTGTGGTCAAATTCTCTGCAGGGGTCGGAGATGTCCTGATCCTGAAAAGACTGCATCGGTTCAGCGATGGCGTTGGCAGGACATCCACACGCTGACCCAGCTTAAGGCAGTTTTAGGATTTGCACAGTGGTATGCACTTCATATAGACAGGTTCGCGGACCTGGCTGCACCTTTGACGGATGCACTCCGTGGTCTGGACTTAACAAAAAAAGGCAAGAGTAAGTCGGCGCATCCACCACTTTCTGCGAGGGCCAAGAGGGAGTTACAGGACAGACTGAGGCAGCAACATCCTGGTTTGTCTGCTGCCCAGAGAGAGCGTTTGCTGCGTCAACATGTGTGCCAGCGGGAGAACCGCATCCATTGGAGTGACCATATGGTTCGATGCTTCGAGCAACTGAAAAAAAGTCTCTGTCAGGATGCTGTGTTACACTTGCCGGATACCACCAGGCAGTTCTGGATCCGGTGCGATTCCTCCGAGTATGCAGTGGGGGGGGTATTGGAGCAGAAGGGCTGCTCCTGTGCTGAAGCTGATTGCAGTTGCCCGTTACGCCCAGTCGCATTTTTTTCCCGCAAACTGCAAGGCACGCCTGGCAAGGGCCAAAGGGCCTGGCACATCCGCGACAAGGAAACCTACGCAATTGTGGCCACTCTCTTCAAATTTCGTAGTTGGCTGCAGTCAGCACAGGTCAATTTGCATTATCCGGTCACAGTTTTGACCGACCACCGAAGCCTGGAAAGTTGGACCCGGGAGGACTTCGACACTGTGTCCGGTCCAATCGGGAGGCGAGGCTGGTGGCATCAATTTTTGGCCCGCTTCAAAATTGAAGTGGTGTACACAAAGGGGGAAAATCAGGAGGTTCCTGATGTTTTGTCGCGGTGGGCCTACCCCGCCATGCATTATGCGCCAGATGTGTCGCTGCATGGTTCTGAGCAGGACCAAAGGGGATGGGACAACGATGACCAGGAGGTGCGGCAGTGGGCAGATCAGCTAGCAGAGCTGCGCTCTGTGTGCGTTAATGTGCGCTCCATTTTTTCTGATTGGTGCGCCAAGCAGCCTTCCCTGCAAGGCTGCCCTGATTCGTGGCGTCATGTCAGCGATTGTGTTTGCATGTCTCCTTGTTTGCAGGATTCAATCAGTGCTGTGGAGGAAGATGATGTACAGTTTTCACTTGCTGAACGCCGATTGAGACAGGTTTACAGCACTTCCTCACCCCTTTCCCGGTCTCTCAGGAATAAAAAGTTTAGGACAGTCAGGCGTAACATCCGTCAGCAGAACGGTCTCCTGCAGCGATGGTGGCTGCCATGCAGTGTGCCCCTGGGGCCAATGTGGCTGAGGGCGCTGATGGTGTTTCAGATCTGACGTGGGCCAGTGTCCGTGCGAACACTGTCCCGCCTGATGTTTCAGTTTTGTTTGCTGATTGGGAGCCTGAGTATCGGCAAGATCCTGAGTGGCAAGGGATTTTGGCGTCCCTGCAACAGGATGACCCGCATCTCAGGGCTCCAGGGTGCTGCATATACCGTCCCAGTCCTGGGACTTTGCGTATTCGTAGGGACGGGAAGCATGTTGTCCCTCGGAGTCTGATTACCAAGGTTATTGCAGCATGCCATACGTATATACATGGGGGGGTGGATAAGACGTATCATATCTGCCGCCGCAAGTTCTCCTTTTCTGGGTTGACGGATCGCCAGCTCTGGTTGGAGGTTAAATCTTTCTGTGACTCCTGTGAGGTCTGTCAACAGACCAAGCCCAGAACGGGGATTCAACCGGGGGAGGTGGAGTTCTATCCTGTTCCAGATGAAATTTTCAGTAGCCTGGCAATCGATTTTGTCGATTTGCCTACGACAAAGGTCAATGACGTGGTCTTCGACTACGCGATGGTGGTGGTCTGCAGGTTTACAGGCTACGTGCTGGCCATCCCCACTACCAAATTGGGGATGGACAGCAGGAAAGCAGCCACACTGTTTTTAGAAAGGGTTGTCTTTTTTATGGGATTACCCAAAGAGGTATTCTGTGATAATGCCTCTGTTATTAATTCTGATGTTTTGAATGACTTGTTCGATTTGAGCGGGATAGAACACCACACGAGTGTGGTTTACAAACCATCCACAAACGGCAGGGCGGAGGCCGCGGTCAAGAGTCTGGTCATGGCCCTCCGCAAATTTTTAAACCAGCGGCCACGTAGCTGGTACCATGCACTGCCGCTGGCACTGTGGGGGTTGAATGACCTCCCTGGGCTGGTGGCCCCCTATTCCCCCCACAGATCGGCTTTTGGGAGGGATCCTGTGGGATTTGGGGAGTGTCCGCCCATTGTCCCTGGCGAGGGGGCACAAGAGGCGCAGGATTTTTTTGATCGCCTGGCCTCTGAGCGCAAGCAGATGCATGACCATCTGGTCAAGTTGCACCACGACGCTTCAGCCAAATTAACTGCCAAATTCAGGGACATACCCTTCCGGGAGGGGGATAGGGTGTGGGTTCGTGACCTGCCGCGCAAGGACCAGCCCAATTTCAACAAGTTGAAACGAATTTGGCAAGGTCCCTACGAAATTTTAAGGTGGATGGGGGGGGGCAGATATTTGGTACAGACCAACAGTGGACCCACAGGTCAGCAGGTGTTGCAGCGTGAGAGGCTGAAGTATTACAGGTCCCCTGATCCCAAAACCAAGGTGCCTCTCAGCTACTACTCTGACCGACAGCTTCCACCGAGTGATGACACTTATAATGTTGAGCAGGTTTTGGACCACAGGGGTTCTGGCCCCAAGAAAAATTATCGAAAGGTGGAGCTGTGTATAGCATGGATGGGACATCCTGATCGGACCTGGGAGGATATCAGGAAGTTTGTTGGTCGCAATAATGACAGGGTTGAGGATTACTGTCGCCGTCATGGCTTGATGAAATATTTGCAGTAATTATCCTGTGTTCTCCTCCTGTATGTCTGTGTGTTAGGTTTGCTGTGCTGGTTCGAGTATATGCTTCGGCATACTCTATGACCCGTAACTTCTACACCAATTTGCTGAGTACAGAGGGCAGCGCGGCTCTGTCATGCCCTGTTGGGTCAGGGCTCAGTGATGGACACCGGCTGCGCCGGCACAGTGACCATTTGCCTGTTTCCCGATCTGTTTCAATTTTTTCTTGTGTGTTTGGACGGTCATTGATTGCTGAGTAGTCATCTCTTGCTGCTTTCCTTCTCAGGTTCTCGCCAAGCCGACAGCCAATCCACAGAGACAATCGCACGAGCTCAGTCTTTTCTGGGTGTCTTCTGCCATTAGTTGCTTTTAATTAATGGGCCTGTCACAACCACATGGTTTGCATGCAGGGCAGTGCTGGGTGGTGCTCTCTTTGAGAGCACACTGACTCCTCTTTCGCTGGGCTGCCTCTGCAGTCCTGGATTTTTGGCCCGATCATCCAATTTTCAGACGCTCATCACTTCCACTGATGTGCTGAGAGTCTTGGGAGGGGAGTGTAAGTGGCAGCAGCTCAGAGCTAGGACTTGGCAATAAGGCAGTAGGATCGGCCTGATGATTCGGCAATATTTAATAGTCAAGAAGTGTTGAGTAACACCGATTTACGTTGTAGAATTACGAATTACGATCTGTGAAGTGTGCAGTTATTTTTGGTTATCCCTCTGAATTACAATGATCTCTGCACAGGGTCCTTTGGAACAATGATTCAATGACCGTTCAACGCTTTTGGTGATTGTGCTGCTGCATGGGGTGAGATCCTGTTGGAGTCCATTACATCTCTGCATTTTGGGTATCTAGGCATTTCCGAAACATCTTGCATTTTGGAGATAGTTGCAATAAAGGATATTTGAGCCTTGAAGACCCATAGCACTTCTGACGCTCAGCATGCTCCTTCTCGAGCTGCTGGCGGATGTCCCGCACCGTCTGCTCTTGCCGCGCGAAGAATTCCTTGGCATCCATGGCCATACAATCACCAGACAAGGGAAGTCCCCGACCAAGGGGGTCCCTGCCGAACAGAATCTGGTGAGGGGACAAACCACCGGGAGTGGGGGTGTCATGATGGGCCTTCAGAGCAGGCCACATCTCCTCAAACCAGTTCCGACGTGGATTGGTGATGTGAATCTTGCGCAGCTTCTCGAACAGCTGCCGTCCAGCCACTTCAGCCTGGCCGTTAGACCGGCTGAGATAGGCGACGCTCTTGGCATGACGTATTTCCATGAGGGAACACATAGCCTTGAACCAGCCACCAGTAAACTGGGGCCCTCGGTCACTGCAAATGGTGCGGGGGATGTCAAAGACGGTCAGCCAATGACGAATCACCATGACTGCCACTTCCTTGGCAAGCAACCCCTTTTTGCGTGCCGGAACGGCTACTACGTAGCCACTGTGGCGATCCACACAGAGAACCACACAGTCAAAGGTCTCCTTGCCAATGTGGACTTCGGGCATGGAGAAGACGTCCATGGCCACGCTCTCCATGGGCTGGTCAGGAACCGGGGTCCATTGGGCTTCCCCCTTGACGTTCCGGTTATCGGAATTGCAGGCCTGACAGACCGAGCAACCCTTCCTGACCTTCTTGATGGCGGTGTAGAGATTGATGTGGTCGATCTCAAACCGGCGTTGCATGTCCAGGGCTTGCTTCTTGACCCCTGGGTGCAGCATGTGGTGGTGCCAAGCCTCACACAGCTCGAGCACTCGGGACTCCGGTACTAGCAGCTTACCATTCCGGTAGAGCTTGCCATCTTCCTCAGTCAGCCCCTTTGGCCACTTCTGCCCGTCATCAGGGTCGGTCACAGCCCTATACTCGGCCGCAAAGGCCTCAGACTTGGCGTAGTGGTCGGTCCAGTCGTCCTGGAGGCAAGACTCAGGGAAGAGGTGCTTGTCGGACTCAGCTCCATCAGGGGCGAGTACTCTGACCGCTCTGCCCATCCTCGTTCCGAGGGGGGCATCCGCAGCCATGACGACGAAGCATTTTACACCCTCCTTCTCCATCAGGCTCTCCATTTCAATGATCTTCTTGGCTTCAGCGGTCTCAGCCTCATCGCCATGGGCAGAGATATCCGTCATGCCCTTGCTGGCGGGATAGGCCCACCTGCTGAGACAGTCCGCCACGGTGTTGTCCTTTCCAGGAATACAAACAACCGTAAGGTCGAACTTGGCCAAGGTCTCATGCCATCTTGCCCGTCGGGAGGCGGGACCAGAGGGGGTGTCCACGTGCTCCTTGTGCCACGACTGCAGACTCTGATGGTCGGTGCAGACGGTGACGGGATGGAGGGCTATGTACCCAGCCCATTTCCTGAGAGCCATGACGATGGCATACGCCTCCTTTTCTCGGGGCGTCCACGTCCGTCTGTGGCCTTCCGCCAGGACTCGGCTCCAGAAGGCCACGGGCACGTGCCTCCCATCGTCAAGCACTTGTTCCAACACAGCTCCAACGGCGTAGTCGGAAGCGTCGGTGCGCAGGACAAACCCTCGGTCAGGATCCATGAGGTGCAGACCCAATGCGGATAGCAGCGCCTGCTTCATCTCCTCAAAGGCACGGTCGGACTCAGCTGTCCAGACCAGAGCCTTCTTGGACCCCTTCTTGGTCTCCTCTCGGTTGCCCTTGAGCATGGTCGTCATGGGGGCTGCATACTCGGCATACATTTTGATATACCCCGAGTAATAGTTGCAGAACCCCAGATACGCCCGTAGCTCAGAGACCGTTTTGGGCTTCTCCCAGTGCTCGATCGCAGCCACCTTGCCAGGTATGGGCTTTCGCTGCCCGTTCCCAACTACGTGGCCAGCGAAGACCACCTCGCTTACCGCAATGGTGGCCTTGTCACTGCTGCCCGTGAGTTTGTGCCGAACCAGAAGGTCCAGCACTCGAGTGACGTCCCTCTCATGTGCCTCCAAGAGCTCCTCGTAGCTCATACTGGGGTCCCCGGACGCGATGATCACGTCGTCCACGAAGGGGTCCGCACAGTCGCGCACCTGCTCAAGCAGGTTCTCCAGCATCCGCTGAAAAGCCGCATTGCCGTTGGTAACGCCCATAGGCATCACCTTCCACTGGAGAGGTCCGAGTGGAGTGCTCATGGCTGTGCAGGCACGGGACTCCTCGGCGAGAGGCATCTGATGATAACCATGTTTAAGGTCAATCACCGTGAAGATCCTCCGCCGGTGTTGTTTTTGCAGCATGTCCTCAATGAGGGGCAGCGTATAGCTGTCATGCTGCGTTTGGGCGTTTAGGCCGCGGTAGTCGACCACGAGCCGCCACTCACCGGCCACCTTCTTGGGGACGACGAAGCAAGGAGAGGCCCATTCGGAGTGGCACGGCTCAAGCCAGCCTCTCTCGATGAAGTCACGGAGGATCTTCTCCATGGCCTCCTTCCTCTCGCCCCTCAGGGCAAACTCCCGGTGTCGATACACACGGGGGTCCTGCTTCAGTCGTATCTTGGCCTCGCCATACGGTCCACGCACCGGTGGGGGAAACACAGGCTTACCGCTGAAGAAGGTATCACCATACTTCTGCTTCAGCCTGGCCCTCGATGCCTGGATCTTGGGGCAATCGTGGGACTCCGCCTTGGCTTTTCCGGGCACTTGAACCACGGAGCTTACTTGAGGGGTAGCGACCCCGCTGGGATTCGGCTCAGGCGGTCTTCCCAGGTGGCCCAAAGGGCCATCTCTGGTCTTGCCTTGGAATAGATCGCCCTAGGTGGGTGGGTTACCCCCGATTGGCTCGTCCTGGCTGGACAAGTGGTCCAGCACCCTCTGCACGAAGGTGTTCCCATCATAGGAACCAGAGACGATCGAGTCCACTTCCCACCAGGCTTTGTCCTGGCCTTTGCCCTCACGCTGGTTTCCCCAGTCGTGAAAGGGCTGATCCATATACCCCTGAACCAGATCCAACTCCTCCTCAGTCAGGGGGTCTTCCGATTCTCCGATGTCAACAGGGGGAACCGCAAAGCATTGTCGCCATGGCTCTGCTATGATGCGGTTGACACAGACGAAGTCCGTGGTGTCGGCCTGATCAAGGCCCCCCTCCACATAGTGGAATTCCGTTGGCCATCTCTGGGGTGTCATGGGCTGTCCCTTAGCGTCCTGATAGACACTCTCTCCAGCCGGTAGGACGACCTTGTTTAAGGTCATGTTGGTCAATGAGGCTACCCAATGTCGGGTACTTTCCTCCTCGGTGCACCCCATAGGAACAACCAGCACTGCCTTGGAGCGGTCCTTGCGAATCTTCGCTATCGCTCTTGGAATGTCCCAACGGGGGCAATGGATCCACATCAATCCCTGATGCGGACCCCAGTGCTTCTTCCACGCGGAGTTCTGTGCGCTCCAGTACTTCTCACAAACCCGAAGATGGGCGGAGGTTCCTAAAGAGAACGCATCCAGGCCCAGATCCGAAGCTCCCAGGTCCGCAACCACTCGGCTCGCCACTTCCGGCATTACGCCGTACTCCTGGTTTGCTGGACCAGTTGGCTCAGTGTCCAGCGCGGCCACTTTGAGCTGATTGCGTTCCGGGTGGATCCATTGGCATTCCACATGGTGCTCAGGTGACGAAAGCCACGAGAGCTGGTCATCCTGATACAGGGTTGTCGAGGCCTGGGCCGGGAGGACGCCGGAGTCCGTCTCCATCATGAAGTCGTACCCAACGATCATGTCCCAGTCCATCTCGGCCTCGTAGAAGCGACCTTGCAGGAGGATTTCCTTGCCGAGGTCTGGGCGGCTCAGCTCACGATGGTTCACGAACTGCAGCCCGATGGCCGCTTCCTTCGTGCCTCCCACCATGTACTGGCCGTTCGCCACCTTCAGCCTGACAGGTTTCCGACTGTCGGTCAAACACTCTGGTGGAAGTAGGCCAGCCTTGACCAAGCTGACCTGTGCTCCGGTGTCGACCAACACGTCAAAGACCTTTTCCACTTCCCCGCATAAGGCACGGACCTTAAGGTGCAACTGCCGCTCACGCCCAACACGGCGCACGGCGTGCAAGCTCAGGATCTCCGGCCGTTCCAGAAGGTCAACAAGCGACTGGTGCAGGTCGTGGACAATGGGCTCAGGCTGCCCATCTGCAGCATCCAGCTGCGGTCCGGGTGATCCTCCGATACTCTCGGATAGATCTTGAAGTACATCAAACACATTCTTAGTCGCGAAGGATGGACGGGTGCAAGGGTTCGTGCCTTCACTTGCCCTCAGCCCGCCACCGCGACTGGGTGCCGGACCGGGCCTTCCGCCCGCGGCAATCCCTTTGTCCTTACCGACTCCCGATTGGGATGGTGTGGAGCTTCCCACGACACCATCCTGCGACCGCCCTAGCTGGGGCCCTTGGCTGCAGGGGCTCCGCTAGGGGGCGTCGGTTGTGGAAGTAGGGGTGTTCTCCTCCGCATCAACCTCGTTGACGCCCTTCTTCCTTCCCCTTCTAGTCTTCTTGTCCTTGTCCTTGTTCTGGTCGTTCTGGTTGTTCTCCTTGTTCTTATTGTCCGACCTGGGGACCCAGTTCCTCTTGATCTCCTGGATCTCCTTGGCTAACTCGGTCCCCTGCGACATCAGTTTGGAGAGCTCGTCCTTGTCCACCTCCACTTTGGCCTCCCGGATACCCGCAGGCGCACGCTTCTTCGACCCGTGCGCCTTCTTGTAGGCCTCCGTGTCAGCCTAGTGGATGGGGCATGTTCGGTGGTCATGGTTGAAGCCTTGCTTCCTCCCGTAGCACACGAAACAGCCCTGAGGGTGGGCTCGTATGAACTCCCCAAAGGACAGCGGAGGGCTGCCAATGCGACGAGGGTCCTTCTTCTCCTTCTTCTTCCAACCCGGCTGCAAAGGCTTCCAGCTTCCCCGGTTGCTCCCCGCGCTGTTGTGGGCCACCAAGGCACAAACGGCCACCTCGGTGGGCTCATCGTCGTCGTCATTGTCGACGAGAGCTTCATCGCCGTCGGCTCCCGCTGGGTTCATGGCAGCTTCCCCGCCAGATCCCTCGCCAACGTAGTTGACGTCGCGGTGGCCGGGCCTCAATCCGCGGGTGTGGTGGAGGTTCCGGTACTCCTTGAGTACTTCCTCTCCAACCCACTCCAGGATCTTGTCGCAGCTCATCCGCGCCGGGATGGCCTGCAGACGGATGGTCTGGCTGCTCACGTCACACTCGTCAAGGCGCCACATCGCGGTCTTCTCGCGATCGCCCGAGACGGTGATGAGGAGAGCGTTCCGCAGGGAGTGCCGCTTGACATCCCGGGCCACGTTCTTCCTCATCCAAGCCACCACGTTCGTATGATACTCTTTTGGGGAGCATCATCTTGACCGTGTGGTTGGACTTGGCCCGCTTGGGTTCCTCCTTGGTGACCCTCTTGATCCATGCTTCCGGCAGCATGGAGAGCAGGCGAGCCTGCTCGTCACCCTCGTTCCAGTCCTCCACGTTGCGGCGGAAGAGGGTGTATTGCCCTCGGAAGTCACGCCAGTCCCGTAGGCGGATCTCCCGTCCATCATGCTGAAGCTTGATGGACTTCCACCGCTTGGCAGCCACCTGCGGAGCGTCCACCCGCTCCTGCTCGTTGAGCCACTTCTTGGCTTCCTTGAGGGTCTTGATTTTCCCCTTCTTGGTCGCCACGAAGTATAGCTCTTGGAGCACTTCCGGCAGGCGGTACCTGAACCGTCTGAAGACATACTTCTCCGCATCTGCGGGATGCATGTCTTCAGTGACGGTCACCCCCCAATCGTCCAGCTTCTCCAAGAAGCGGTCGAGGTTGAGGGGGTTGCCATCGTGCATGGGGGGCTTGATGTCCTTCAAGTCTTCCCACACGGCGGCATCCGCGGCCTTAGAGACCATGAACGCCGGCCGCGAGGTCGACCGAGGTTCCCATCGGCCTCGCCCACGGACTCCCACGGCCGCCACGTCCATCTCCTCCATGGAATCCCTGTGGCTATGCTGCGGTTCCTCCATGTACGCTGAACCCAGATGTTCACGCCGTACCCCTTCCATGTATGCCTCCTCATCACGGCGCCGGCGGCTGCGTTCAGCGGCCTCCCGTCGTACACCACGCGGCGGGCTGATGTCGAACTCCTCCAGGTCCAGATCCAGGTCCTCACCTCCGCCGACATCCCACTCCACGTCTCCTCTGGGGACCTCATCCCTGAGTCCACCATAACGTCCACCAGCCATTGGGATTGGCTCCGGGGCTGGTGCGGGGCGTCGGGGGCGTACCGGTGTCCGCGGTGGAGCACGGCGGTTGTGGTACTCCGCGCTGAGCCACTCATCACGCCAATCCTCACTGCCACTGCCGGGCGGCACGCGCTCGTTGCGGCGGCCCGCGCTGTGATGAGAGGGGGCGCTGAGAGAGGGGACACTGGCGCTGGGGCGACTCCTGGGGGCTCCGCCGGGGGCGTGGGGTCTGCGTGGACCTGGTCCGGGTCCCCAGCCGTCGTCCGACGAGCCAGACTCCAGGGGTGGGTGGTCGCTGCCGACGCTCCCACGGGCTTCCAGCGCGTCCAGCCTCTGCTGCAGGCTGCTGATGACCTTGTTCAGCGACCTGGTCTCGCCCCTGGCGATGTCCAGCAGCTTCTGGGTGGCGGTGGCGACGCCGGCGCTCTTGACCATCTCAATCTTGGCGATGTCCAGCTCTCTCTGTGCGCGCGCGGCGAGCCTGGCGATGCGAGTCATCTCGCCCTTGCCCGTGTCTAACTCGCGCTCGAGGAACTGGACCCTCCTGCGGAGGTAGACAATCCACTGCCGGGTGGCATCCGGGTCGCCATCCCCTGGTGGGTCGTCGGGGTCCCCAGGGGGTCCTCCAGGAGGGCCTCCGCCTGGTCCGCCCGGTCCAGGGGGTCCTCCCCCGCCCGGTGGTCCGCCTCCAGGGGGTCCACTTGGTGGGCGTCCTCCAGGGGGTCCTGATGGTCCTCCGCCAGGGGGCCCCGGTGGGTCTCCGCCGGGTCGCCTCGGTGGGTCCGAGGATGGGCGCTTCTTCGTGATGTCGAAGTCCATGTCCAGGAGGCGGACCATGTCGTCATCCTCGTCCATGTCGCCCCACCTGGGCGTCTCGGTCTCGGAAGACTCCGATCTCCGGTAGGGAGGAGGGAGATCCTCATCCTCACCTTCCGGCTCCATGGGAACGTCTCCGCCACCTCCGCCAACCACTCCTCGGCGATGTCGGCGGCCTCGTTCATCCCCGTCGCTGGCGGTGAAGAAGGGGTCACTGTCGTGGGGGTGTCCGCCCGCTGGCCTCCTTGGCCTCTCGGGGGTCTTCCCCTTACCCTTCCTCCGTTGGTAGGCAGTGGGGCCACTGCTCCCACTGCTGACCGTGTCGGCCTCGTCCAGCGTCATCTTGGAGGAGGCTTCCCCTTCGAAAAGCTTTCGAAGGGTCTCCACTCGTGATCCTCCCGGGGGAGTCTCGCGGCGGAGTTTGGCCTCTGCCTCCTCCATTGCGGCGGCTGTGGCTGCGGCAGCTCGCGCTTCGGCTTCCTCCCGGGCACGAGCCGCTTCGGCTTCCCGGGCCTGCTGCAGCCGAGCCTTCTCCGCTTCCAACGCCGCCAGCTCCGCATCCGTCTTGGCCCTCTCCTCAGCGACCTTCCGTCGCGCGTCCTCGATGGCGTCCTTCTTGGCGGCGTCCGCCTGGGCCTTAGCCGTCGCTTCGGCGTGGGCCCTTTCCTCCGCCTCCTTCTTTGCCCTCTCTTGGTCAAGCGCCTCTTCCAGCGCCCTCACCTCGGCCTCCTTGCAGGCAATGGCCTCCTGCGTCAGGCGGGCTTCCTCGTTGGCTGCCGCCAGCTCACCGTTGACCTGGGCAGTCGCTGCCCCATGGGCGGCTACGGCCGTGAGTCCGGCCGCAATGGCCGCCACGGTCGAGGCGTGGATGGCCATCCCATGCGCCCACTCTGCAGCCTCCTCATGGGCGATGCCGGAGGCGCCCTCCATTGCAGCGTTCTGCTGCATGGCCCGTTGCCGGGCAACCCGAAGGTTGCAGGGCACCCCACAGGCGCGCTCACAGGCGCGCGCCACGTCCCTTTGGTCGGGAGCGACGCTGCTGCTGGAGCTGGCCTGGTCGGCCGGCATCCTCCCGCGGTCGGCCGACTCCACGTCGCTGCCGGGGCCTGACTTCGTCAGGAGCAGCGGACGGGGCTTGGCCTTGGTCTGCTTGGCGACTTGGATGAAGTCGCCAAGGGTGGTGTGGCCGGGGTGGTGACGACCATTGGCCCGTTGGGGGCTGTGGGCTGGGGTTCCGCCCCTGGCGCCTTGGGCGGCTTCGGCGGCCAGGGATTACTGGTACTCCCGCCACTTCCGGTCCCGCTTTCTGTCCCCGGCGGACCGCTTCTCCTTCCCCGGAGACGCGCTGCTGCTGCTGCCCTGCAGCCTGCGCTCGCTCCCCGGTTCCGGGAAGTTCTTCTCGATCATGTCCCACATGGAGACATTGATCGAGGCGCCCGACGGGTACTGGTTGGGCTTCTCGTCCTCCTCAATCCCGTCGGGGCGCAGCCCTTCGCCGGGCCTGTCCGGGCGGGTCCAGGTCCTCCAGCGCTTGCCGCGGAAGCGGTACTCATACCCTTCCGCCCGCAGCCACTCCTCCACTGCCCGCAGGCGGTCCTCGCCCATGTCCTCACGGAGCTCGAAGCTCCCGGGCATGCCGCCTTCGCACTGGGGATTGCTGTGGCGGTATTGCTGCCCCCACAGCAACCCACGCAGTAGGCGCGCCGCATGGGGATGGGGCTGTGGCCACGTCTTGCCCGCCTCCTCCCAGTTCACCATCGTTCCTCTCGATGGGGTGGTCCTGGGGTGGTTGTTGAGGTGGGTGGTGCAGCACTGGACTGCGAGTGCGGCCGGTGCTGGTCGGCCGGTGGTTGTGGAAGTGGTTGCTGTAGCTGGGAGTGCGGCCTTGCTGGTCGGCCGAGGGAACTCGTTGATGACGGAGTACTGCTGCCTGCACTTCCTTCAGGGACTCGGCGCTGTCGCTGGGTGGCGCTGCGAGCCGCTGCGCTGCGCTGCGAGCTGCGAGCTGCGAGCTGCTGCGCCGCGCTGCTCGGGGTTGGTGGCCCCGAGTGGCCCGCGAGGGATGGGTAACCCCGCGGCGGTGAAACGCTTTTGACGCGTTCCCCTGGGGGGCCTGGCCACAGGACGCTGCGGTGGACACGCGCAAGTGAGCAGGCAGGCAAAGCACTACGCTCACAGGGGCATCAATGCGCTCATGTCATGTGACAAAGCGTTTCAGGATCCTTGCCACTCTGCAACAAGGGAACGAAAGTATGTACAGCAACACATCAGGATATGTACACATAGGGTTAAGACTGGACTGGGGTAGGGGCATCACAGGACAATAGACACTCAGTCCCAACTCGTATCCCAATCCCAGGTCCGACCCTCTCAGTGGCTGGTGGGGGCGGGGGCTCAAACACAACCCATGCCCTGCTCAGTCCGGACCCTGAAACCCTGCCAAAAAAGGGGGTGTCCCGCCCAGCCACAGCCGAGTTTCTGGGAACGAAGGGGCTCCGAGGCCAACCGACAGTGGCTCCTCATGCTCCTCTAACGGCAGGTCCCAACTCCTCTCTGAGCTAGAGATATGGCCCCGCCATTATCCCCTAGGAGTTGGTAGCTGAAAATGGGCTGTTTCAGCCCAAACTGATATTAACTCAAAGATCCCCAAAATTGACCCCTTGTCTGGACCCGCCAGAGGTAGGGACGAGGCAACTGACCCTATGCCCTTCCAGTACCAACTTTCTGGAGCTCTCACCCAACCTGGTTCCCTCTGAGGTCCCAGCATCAGGGCACCACGGGTTCGTCAAGTGGGGTCATGATGCCAAAATCACCAAAATTGGCGTCATTCCCACGCGTGGCTCGCCCGGCCAGGGCAAGGCCAATGGCTCACAGGATAGGAGGCAGGACCTAGGACTTCTATCTGAGTGTACAACTTGAAATTAGGTCCGGGCTCCCTGTGGGCATAGAGCTATGGGCCCCCCAATTGACCACACGGAAGGGGGAAATTGGGGTCCCAAAATTGGGTCATTTTGGCTGCTCGAAATGAGCCAAAATTTGGGGGTGCTGCTAATAGTATATCTCCACGCCAGCTTGGAGATCGGATCCGCCATTCCATACGTAATCCACCGGGAGTCCAACAGAGACTCCCATGCCCTTGGCTCTCAAAGATATCCATGCCACTCGGCGTGGTGACAATCCCAATTGGGTCCACAAATGCCAAAATGGCAAAATTGTCCACACTCACTTTGGGCTAGCGCCTTAACGAAGGTGGCTCCGCTTCGCCCACGTGCTGTGTGAACCATGGGGACCAATATACATAACACCCATGTCATATATGGTCCATTGGTCCATGCGTCCGGTGTGCACGGGAGACTGAAGATAGTGCACGGCGGGCAGAAAATGTGGAAAATTGCTCAAAATGGTTGAAAATGCGCACACTCATGGCTGGGGCAAATGAGGCACATGCCCGACTTGGACCGGAGTGTGCCATAGGATTGGTATCAAGTCATACGTGTCCAACATATCTTTTGGGCGTCGCCCAACTCCTCCGGTTTTGGGAATGGCAGGGTCGCCAAGTGAGCCCATGATTTGGGATAATCCCAAATCGCCAGCATGGCGGCCACGGTATGCCAAGCCCAAGAGGAGTCATTCGCCGGGTCCAAGATATGTTGGGCACCGAAGTATGTACCCTCATAACATACTTGGGTCATGATGTCAATTGGGCGCAACGTTGAAATACAAGGTCGCCACTTGACATCATGACGGGCAGAAAACAGCAATATTGGCGAATAAACACCCAAAAGTGCCTTGAAAGGCGCACAAATATATTATAATATCTTCGGCTTGGATTGAGTAGTCGACCAATCCTTCTAAACACAATGACTTGACACCAATGACCTTCGATTCCACATATGTGCTCCACTTGGGGCGCCTTGAAAGGTTACGAGCGCTACTTCCCAAGTGGGCACATGAGAATACGGAAAATTGCAAAACGCACACCTTGCTCCCAACGCATCGCTTTGGCATCGCCGCACAAGCTTCCCTCCACGAAGGTTAGGCTTGCAATTGATCGTGGGGAGTATACGGAAGGGCCTCGTGCAATATGAGGTCCATTGCTGGGTGTATTGCTCTTAGCCAAACCCGCCAAATGGGCACGCAATACAACACATGGCACATACCACATATTGCCCAAACAGGTAGCTCCCCCCACGATATGTCATGCGCCTCCAAGGGCATAACTTTGTGTCAATCGCTCATAGGAACTCAAGGAGAGTTCCTATGCAACACCAACACTCGCGCGCTACACTCGAAAGTTATCTTAACGCACGCAATATCATGGCCAAAGAGTTATAACGCAAACTCTACCCTCTTGACCATGATCCATTACGCTAGCGCGCACGTGTGCAGACGCAAGGGGTATAAAGTTTCCTAAATTAAGTCGGGAGTATTGTGAATACATCCCACGTTTCCTTATTGTCATTCCTCGCAAGCGGCACGAGATATGACCCTCACAAGTGGCCTCACGAATCAACTTTGTTTTGCCCATATCTCTAAGACAAATGGAGGGCAAGACAAAAGGAAAGTTGATTCGTGCATAGGGAAGCATGTAGGTCCACTCGAAAGAGGTCAAATCAAGTGCGGGGATGTCGAAGTCGAAAATCCGATTTCGACATCCTGAAAAATTCGGATTAAGGTTGCGAGTGTAAGATGTGAAAATTGCGGATGCATCAATGCAATTCCTGAAGACTTTAGAGTCTTCGTCACGATTTGCGCTAAAATATCTGTATATAACAGTTAAACTGGCGGTTACGCTAAAGTCGCGAACTAACCGCCAGCTGTCTAAACAGTGTATATCAAAACGGAAGCGTAAAAATTGACGGAAACAATATGAAAATAAAACCCTGTTGATTCCTGATATTGTGATATATAAGTCTCCGCTGGCGGCGCATCCGTTGCCGATGCGGGGCTTTAAGGCACGGAACACGCTCCCGCCGGGCTCGCACCGGGCGTCAACGGGCGTCTTCCCTTTCGTACATGGGGTTAGTGGACCGGAGACGGGTTGTATGCCCTACCCTAGCCATGGGGTTCTGGGTACGGCTTCAGTATCTCCCGTACCCGCGCGCATGGCCACAGGTGCAGCCCAGTGACGTTTGGCCCCGCGGAACTGCGGGGTGGCTTCCATGGAGGTGGGCGCCATGTCCACGCCCCAGTCGCGGCGCCTGGGCATGGGTCCAACCGGTGTGTCGGGTACCTCACACACAGATTGGGACTCCATGGCCAATGGCGCGGACCAGTCCTTTTTCATTCCTCAGAGTAGAGGGGTAGACTCGGTAGCCACAGGGGCCACGTCCACGTTCCAATTGCGGCGCGTGGGTATGGGCTTATTACCTGGTACACTCAACACTTCAACCTCATCAACCGCATCCGTGCCATTTTTACCACCATAGTTGTGTGCAGGATCATACCGGGTAGCGCCAACATCATGTGGCGCCTCCGGTGCAACACTTACCGGGTTAGTTGTTTCAACAATCAAAGAGCCGTGAGCCGTATGTACAACTTGTAATGCCCCCGAATGCCCATGGCTCGCATGATTCGCATTGTGCAAGTGCGGGTTGTGAGCGAGACCAACCTCTTCCTCTCTTCCCAAGCTCTGAAGGAGGAGGTCTCTGCGAAGGGGGCTTTGGGGTGGTGGGCCGGGGGCAAGGGCAAGAGAGTTTGTTTCGTAAAAACGCACCAACTCTTGTACCCCCCGCCCACACACACATACACTCTTACAACATATATTACAATGTTGACGTGGATGGAGTTGTTGTAGGAGTATATTCGCGGGTGGCGGAAGCAGATGCGATGTCGGATTCCATGGTGAGTGTTGATGCACTTGTTGTTGATGTAAGGGTAGCGGCGATTAATGTGGTTGTTGGGGCATGCGTGCTTGGTGTTCTTGTAGGAGTAATGGTGATTGTGGTTGTTGCTCTGGAATTTGTGATGTGTGCTGTTGTAGGAGTACATTTGCAGGCGGCGGGAGTGGATTGGACGTTGGATCCCATGGCAATACCTGTGATTGGGACGTCCAAGTCGTTGAATTGTCCACGCACGTGGTAATGAGGTCGCCGACGCGCGGTTGTTGCATTCTCAATGAATTCAATAAATGACCAAGAGCAACTTTCAATCAATGGCAATCTTCCAATAAAATTCAATAATTAACCAAGAGCAACTTTCAATCAATGGCAATCTTCAAATCAAATTCAAGAATTAACCACGAGCAACTTTCAATCAATGGCAATCTTCAAATAAATGCTCAAAGATGCTCAAAGAATTTGTCTGAATGGTCTCAACGAAAATGATCTCAACGCAAATGAATTAGCCAATTGCAATATTTAACGAATTCGATAGTCGTCGGAGATAATCTTCAATCGTTATTGTCCAAAGGCAGAATCACCAATCCAAGAATTGAACAAAACTCGTAGAATTCAAAGATCGACAACGGAATTGCAATGAGCGGAGCAAAGAAAACGGGACGCACAACGGAAAGCTCAAAGATTTCCAAGAGGAGAGATAACCAAAGCAATGCCAATGAATATGCCCCAATGACCAATCGTAGCACCAACGACCAATTGTAGCACCAATGACCAACAAATGTCCAAACACGCAAAAGAGTCAACAAGGACCTTCAATTCTCAATGAAGTCTTGAAATCACAGCGTTCGAACCCGCCGGTGTGTGATCGTGGACGTCGGCTTTGAGTTGTTCAATTTCGTCGGCGTCTTGCCACCGAATGCGTTGGCCTTGTGAAGCCGACCTTTCGAACTTGTCCAATTTGTCAAAGGATTGGTGACCTTGTTCACAAAGTCCTTGGAGACTTCGGATCACGGCTCGTCGAAGGACCGGGCTCACGACGCACGTTACAAATACAATACTACAACACCACAACAAGCAAGCAAGTGTGCCAACCAAAACGCTACCATGTACTGTAATGGGCTTTGTTGTATATTGGAAAATAATTGCTTAAAACCTGGTTGGAATTTTCACTTGAAAAACACTTTAAAATGCAAGAAAAAGAAACCGTTATCCCATAGGCACGCAAGATGCAAGACACACAAGCCCACACACAAACACAATGAAACAATATTACGAACTTACGAAGATACTAAGCGTCCGGCACATGAGGTCCATTCTAAAAGAGAGACAAGTGAATAAATGGCACATGAGTTCAAGCTCTTGTTACAATGCATGCAAAATATTCTGAAATCTTGTATGATGCATGCATATGACTCCCTGAGCAATTCGCATTTGAAAACATGATGCAAAACAAATATATCTCGTCACTTGTCGCTCAGGTCGATCTAGCCGTAAAAATTATCTCAACACGTGTAATATCATTTATGCCTAAATACTGACAGAAAATCCGATTCGAAAACTCTTTCTCTGGGTCTGTACCTCAGCAGGGTCTGTCTGTGCGCGTGTATGTTAGCGTTCTGCACGCGCGCGGGAATCCTTTCTGTGGACTGAGGCCTGAGGTGGGCTCTGTCCACGGTACACCGCCGAAGCAGTGTAACAGAGGTACGCGCCTCACACTCCCGCCGCGCCGTAACACGACAAAGTCACCGTCAGCCCCAATGACCACAGCTGGCCCATGCCAAGAATCCTTACCCTTCTCAAGTGATTCAAAGTGAAAAACCGTATTGTCAGTCACAAGCTCAACCTTACGGTTAGTAGACGGCGGACTACGCTTCGCCAGTGAAACCTTTGCATGAACATCCGCTGCATGAAAATTTTCCCATGCATGATACATAGCATGCAAGAACTTCACCATGTAGTGGCCAACGTGATCAGAAGGCACAGGTGTTTCGGCCAGAGCACGTGACTTCGCAGCCACAAAATCAGGCCAGCGTGAAGACACCCGATACACCATTTGCTGTGGCGAAAAACCTCGATCCGGCATAGGATGATAGTTCAACGACATGCATGCCACATCACACGCATCTTGCAATGACAGAGTGTCATCCCCCTCCAGAAGTAACTCCACGGCATGTCTCAGCTGCTAATGGTGCCTCTCCACACCTCCCAGAGACCAATGTGAACCACCCGGCGCTCAGTGCAGCGTAATGCCATAACGCTCAGCGAACATCCTGATGAGCTCATTGTCAAACTCCTTCCCCGAATCAGTGTACTACAGCACCGGAGGATCATAGTACTTGACCCACAGATGCAACAACGAATGACACACGTGTGTTGCGGACTTGTCACGAAGAACAGAACAATGTCGGAGGCGAGTGAACAAACAGATGACATGCAAAACAGGCTGTCCCCGAAGACACCAGAGATCCGCGCCCGTCTCGTAATTGAAATGCGGTTCCTGAGGCATGGCCACCAAAGGACGCCTTGGTGCTGAAGCGGTACCCAGAACCCCATGGCCAGGTTACGGCATACAACCGGTCTCCGGTCCACTAACCCCATGCACGGCGTGTTCCGTGCCGTGAAACCCCGCATCGGCAACCGATGCACCGCCAGCGGAGATTTGTGTATCAGAATATCAGGAATCAACAGGGTTTTATTTTCATATTGTTTCCGTCAATTTTTACGCTTCCGTTCCGATACTCACTGTTTTGACTGCTGGCGGTTGGTTCGCGACTTTACCGTAACCGCCAGTTTAACTGTATATAATGGAAATTTTAACGCTATCCGTCACGAAGGCTCCAAAGTCGCCAGGAACTGCATGGATGCTTCCGCAATTTTCATAATTAATACTCGCAACCTTAATCCGAATTTTTCAGGATGTCGAAATCGGATTTTCGACTTCGACATCCCCGCACTTGATTTGACCTCTTTCGAGTGGACCTACGTGCTTCCGTATGCACGAATCAACTTCCCTTTTATCCTGCCCTCCATTTGTCTTAAAGATATGGGCAAAACAAAGTTGATTCGTGAGGCCACTTGTGAAGGTCATATCTCGTGTTGCTTGCGAGGAATTACGATAAGGAAACGTGGGATGTATTCATAATACTCCCGACGTAATTTAGGAAGCATTATATGCCTTGCGTCTCCACACGTGCGCGCTAGTGTAATGGATCATGGTCAAGAGGGTAGAGTTTGCGTTGTAACTCTATGGCCATGACATTGCGTGCGTTAGGACAACTTTCGAGTGTAGCGCGCAAGTGTTGGTGTTGCATAGGAACTCTCCTTGAGTTCCTATGAGCGATTGACACAAAGTTATGCCCTTGGAGGGGCATGACATATCGTGGTGGGAGCTACCTTTTTGGGCAATATGTGGTATGTGCCATGTGTTGTGTTGCGTGCCCATTTGGCGGGTCCATTGCTCCAAGTCGAACCCGCCAATGGACCTCATATTGTGCAAGCCCCTTCTCGATACTCCCTACGGTCAATTGCATGCCTAACCTTCGTGAAGGGAAGCTTGTGTGGTGATCCCGAGGCGATGCGTTGGGAGCAAGGTGTGTGTTTTACAATTTTCCATATTTTCATGTGCCCACTTGGGAAGTAGCGCTCGTAACCTTTCAAGGCGCCCCAAGTGGAGCACATATGTGGGATCGAAGGTCAATGGTGTCAAGTCATTGTGTTTAGAAGGATTAAGTGATTGCACGATCCAAGCCGGAGATATTATAATATAATTGTAGACCTCTCAAGGCACTTTTGTGTGTCATTGTGCCAATTTTGCCATTTTTGGCTCGTCATGATGTCAAGTGGCGACCGTGTATCTCGACGTTGCGCTCAATTGACATCATGACCCAAGTATGATATGAGGGTACATACTTCGGTGCCCAACATATCTTGGACCCGGCGAACAACTCCTCTTAGGCTTGGCATACCGTGGCCGCCATGTTGGCGATTTGGGACTATCCCAAATCATGGGCTCACTTGGCGACCCTGCCATTCCCAATATCGGAGGAGTTGGGCGACGCCCAAAAGATATGTTGGACCAACATGACTTGATACCAATCCTATGGCACACTCCGGTCCGAGTCGGGCATGTGCCTCATTTGCCCCAACCATGGGTGTGCGCATTTTTGGCCATTTTGAGCATTTTTCCACTCTTGCTGCCCGCCGTGCCCCATGTTCTAACCTTCGTGCACGCCGGACGCATGGACCAATGGACCATATATGACATGGGTATTATGGGTAATGGTCCCCATGGTCAACACACCACGTGGGCGAAGCGGAGCCACCTTCGTTAAGGCGCTAGCCCAAAGTGAGTGTGGGCAATTTTGCAATTTTGACATTTGTGGACCCAATTGGGATCGTCACCACGCCGAGTGGCATGGATATCTTTGAGAGCCAAGGGCATGGGAGTCTCTGTAGGACTCCTGGTGGATCACGTATGGAATGGCGGATCCGATCTCCAAGCCGGCGTGGAGATATACTATTGGGAGCACACCGAATTTTGGCTCATTTCAAGCAGCCAAAATGACCCAATTTTGGGACCCCAATTTCCCCCTTCCGTGTGGTCAATTGGCGGCCCCATTTCTCTAAGCCTATAGGGAGCCCGGACCTAAATCTAAGTTGTACACTCAGATATAAGTCCTAGGTCCTGCCTCCTACCCTGTGAGCCATTGGCCTTACCTTGGCCGGGCGGGCCACGCGTGGGAATGACGCCAATTTTGGTGATTTTGGCATCATGACCCCACTTGACTCATCCGTGTTGCCCTGATGCCGAGACCTCAGAGGGAACCAGGTTGGGTGAGGGCTCCAGGGAGTTCGTACTCGAAGGGCATAGGGTCAGTTGCCTCGTCCCTACCTCTGGCGGGTCCGGACGAGGGGTCAATTTTGGGAATTTTGAGTTAGTTTCAGTTTGGGCTGAAACAGCCCATTTTCAGCTACCAACTCCTGGGTGATAATGGCGGGGCCATATCTCTGGCTCAGAGAGGAGTTGGGACCTGCCGTTAGGGGAGCATAGGGAGCCACTGTCGGTTGGCCTTGGAGCCTCTTGGTTTCCAGGAACTCGCCTGTGGCTGGGCGGTACACCCCTCCCATTGGCAGGGTTTCAGGGTCCCGACTGAGCAGGGCATGGGTTGTGTTTGAGCCCCCGCCCCCATCAGCCACTGAGAGGGTCGGACCTGGGATTGGGATATGAGTTGGGACTGAGTGTCTATGGTCCTGTGATGCCCTTACCCCAGTCCAGTCTTAACCCCATGTGTACATATCCTGATGTGTTGCTGTACATACTTTCGTTCCCTCTTTGCAGAGTGGCAAGGATTCTGAAACGCTTTGTCACATGACAACGCATTGATGCCCTTGTGAGCGTAGTGCTTTGCCTGCCTGCTCACTTGCGTGTGTCCACCGCAGCGTCCCGTGGCCGGCCCCCCACGGGAACGCGTCAAAAGCGTTTCACCGCCGCGGGGTTACCCAACCCTCGCGTGCCACTCGGGGCCACCAACCCCGAGCAGCGCGTCGCAGCAGCGCGGCGCAGCTCGCAGCTCGCAGCGCAGCGCAGCGTCTCGCAGCGCAGCGCAGCGGCTCGCAGCGCCACTCAGCGACAGCGCCGAGTTCGTCACGGAGCCCGCAGCGCCGTCCAGTGCTTCGCCCTGACCACGCAGCAACCGTGAAAGAGGTGCACAGACCAGGACTCCTGCATCAGCCCCATCGGCCAACCCGGAGTCCCATCGGCCGACCAGCAAGGCCGCGTCAACCACCTCCACAACCACCGGCTGACCAGCACCAGCCGCACTTCCAATCCAGTGCTGCAGCACCCTCCTCAACAACCACAACCAGTTCGTTGAGTTGAACGAGTGCACATCAAGGACTTCAAGATCATCTACGCCCCCGCTGCCATGGTGAATTGGCAGGAAGCGGGCAGGACGTGGCCGCGGCCCCACCCCCATGCAGCACGCCTGCTGCGTGGGTTGGTTTGGGACCAGCACTACCGCCACAGCAACCCCCAGTGCGAAGGCGGCATGCCCAGGAGCTTCGAGCTCCGCACGGACATCGCCCCCGACCGCCTGCAGGCCGTGGAGGACTGGCTGCGGGCGGAAGGGTACGAGTACCGCCACCAGCAGAGGCGCTGGAGGACGTGGACCCGGCCGGACAGGCCCGGCGAGGGGCTGCGCCGCGACGGGATTGAGGAGGACGAGGACCCCAACGCCTACCCGTCGGGCGCCTCGATCAACGTCTCCCTGTGGGACGTGATCGAGAAGAAGTTCCCGGAACCGGGAAGCGAGCGCAGGCTGCAGGGCAGCAGCAGCGCGTCTCCGGGGACGGAGAAGCGGTCCGCCGGGGACAAGAAGAGGGACCGGAGGTGGCGGGAGTACCAGGAGTCCCTGGCTGCCGAAGCCGCCCAAGGCGCCAAGGGCGGAACCCCAGCCCCCAGTCCCCAACGGCCCTAATGGTGGACACCACCCCGGCTCCACCACCCTTGGCGACTACATCCAAGTCGCCAAGCAGACCCAGGCCAAGCCCCGTCCGCTGCTCCTGAGGGCCCGGCAGGCCCCAGCAGGCCCCAGCAGCGACGTGGAGTCGGCCCACCGCGGGAGGATGCCGGCCGACCAGGCCAGCTCCGGCAGCAGCGTCGCTCCCGAAAGGGACGTGGCGCGCGCCTGTGAGCGCGCCTGTGGGGTGCCCTGCAACCGTCGGGTTGCCCGGCAACGGGCCCGGCAGTACAGCGCTGCCGTGGAGGGTGCCACCGGCATCGCTCAGGAGGAGGCTGCGCAGTGGGCGCATGGCATGGCCATCCACGCCCAGACCGTGGCGGCCATTGCGGCCGGACTCACGGCCGTAGCCGCCCATGGGGCAGCAACTGCCCAGGTCAACGGTGAGTTGGCGGCAGCCGACGAGGAAGCCCGCCTGACGCAGGAGGCCATTGCCTGCAGGGAGGCCGAGGTGAAGGCGCTGGAAGAGGCGCTTGCCCAAGAGAGGGCAAAGAAGGAGGCGGAGGAAAGGGCCCACGCCGAAGCGACGGCTAAGGCCCAGGAGGATGCCGCCAAGAAGGAAGCCATCGAGGCCGCGCGACGGAAGGTCGCTGAGGAGAAGGCCAAGACGGAGGCGGAGCTGGCAGCGTTGGAAGCGCAGAAGGCGCGGCTGCTGCAGGCCCGGGAAGCCGAGGCGGCTCGTGCTCGGGAAGAGGCCGAAGCGCGAGCTGCCGCAGCCACCGCCGCCGCAATGGAGGAGGCAGAGGCCAAACTCCGCCACGAGACTCCCCCGGGAGGATCGCGAGTGGAGACCCTTCGAAGGCTTTTCGAAGGGGACGCCTCCTCCAGGATGAAGCTGGATGAGGCGGACACGGGCAGCAGTGGGAGCGGTGGCACCACCGCCCGTCGACGGAGGAAGGGCAAGGGGAAGACCCCCGAGAGGCCGCGGAGGCCAGCGGGTGGGCACCCCCACGACAGTGACCCCTTCTTCACCGCCAGTGACGGGGATGAACGAGGCCGTCGACATCGCCAAGTGGTGGCTTGGACGGGCGGAGGCGGCGGAGATGTCCCCATGGAACCGGAAGGTGAGGATGAGGATCCCCCTCCTCCCTACCGGAGCTCGGAGTCCTCCGTGACCGAGACGCCCAGGTGGGGCGACATGGACGAGGATGACGACATGGAGTTCGGCATCACGAGGAAGCGCCCATCCTCGGACCCACCGAGGCGACCGGGCGGAGACCCACCGGGACCCCCTGGCGGAGGACCATCAGGACCCCCTGGAGGACGCCCACCAAGTGGACCCCCTGGAGGCGGACCACCGGGCGGGGGAGGACCCCCTGGACCGGGCGGACCCGGCGGAGGCCCTCCTGGAGGACCCCCTGGGGACCCCGACGACCCACCAGGGAACGGCGACCCGGATGCCACCTGGCGGTGGATTGTCTACCTCCGCAGGAGAGTCCAGTTGCTCGAGCTGGAGGTAGACACGGGCAAGAGCGAGATGGCTCGCATCTCCACGGTCGCCGCGCGTGCGCAGAAGGACCTGGACATCGCCAGGGCCGAGACCAAGTAGCTGACCAACGTGGTCAGCGGCCTGCAGGAGAGGCTGGATGCGCTGGAAGCCCGCGGGAGAGTCGGCAGCGACCACCCACCCCTGGAGTCTGGCTCGTCGGACGACGGCTGGGGACCCGGACCAGGTCCAGGCAGACCCCACGCCCCCGGCGGAGCCCCCAGGAGTCGCCCCAGCGCCAGTGCCCCCTCTCTCACCGCCCCCTCTCACCACAGCGCGGGCCGCCGCAACGAGCGCGTGCCGCCCGGCAGTGGCAGTGAGGAATGGCGCGATGAGTGGCTCAGCGCGGACTACCACAACCGCCGTGCCCCACCGCGGACGCCTGTACGCCCCCGACGCCCGGCACCAGCCCCGGCGCCAATCCCCAGGGCTGGAGGACGTTATGGTGGACTCAGGGATGAGGTCCCCAGAGGAGACGTGGAGTGGGATGTCGGCGAAGGTGAGGACCTGGACCTGGACCTGGACCTGGAGGAGTTCGACATCAGCCCGCCGCGTGGTGTACGACGGGAGGCCGCTGAACGCAGCCGCCGGCGCCGTGATGAGGATGCGTACATGGATGCAGTACGGCGTGAACATTTTGGTTCAGCGTACGTGGAGGAACCGCGGCGTGGCGACAGGGACTCCATGGAGGAGATGGACGTGGCGGCCGTGGGAGTCCGTGGGCGAGGCCGATGGGAACCTCGGTCGACCTCGCGGCCGGCATTCATGGTCTCTAAGGCCGCGGACGCCGCCGTGTGGGAAGACTTGAAGGACATCAAGCCCCCCATGTACGATGGCAACCCCCTCAACCTCGACCGCTTCTTGGAGAAGCTGGACGATTGGGGGCTGACCGTCACTGAAGACCTACCTCCCGCGGATGCGGAGAGATATGTCTTCAAACGGTTCAGGTACCGCCTGCCGGAAGTGCTCGGCGAGCTATACTTCGTGGCGACCAAGGAGGGGAAAATCAAGACCCTCAAGGACGCCAAGAAGTGGCTCAACGAGCAGGAGCGGGTGGACGCTCCGCAGGTGGCGGCCAAGCGCTGGAAGTCCATCAAGCTTGAGCATGATGGACGGGAGATCCGCCTACGGGACTGGCGTGACTTCCGAGGGAAATACACCCTCTTCCGCCGCAATGTGGAGGATTGGAACGAGGGTGACGAGCAGGCTCGCCTGCTCTCCATGCTGCCGGAAGCATGGATCAAGAGGGTCACCAAGGAGGAATCCAAGAGGGCCAAGTCCAACCACACGGTCAAGATGATGCTCCCCAAGGAGTATCATACGAACGTTGTGTCTTGGGCGAAGAAGAACGTGGCCCGGGATGTCAAACGGCACTCCCGGCGGAACGCTCTTCTCATCACCGTCTCGGGCGATCGCGAGAAGACCGCGATGTGGCGCCTTGACGATTGTGAGTTGAGCGGCCAGACCATCCGTCTGCAGCCCATCCCGGCGCGGATGAGCTGCGACAAGATCCTGGAGTGGGTTGGCGAGGAAGTACTCAAGGAGTACCGAAACCTCCACCACACCCGCGGGTTGAGGCCCGGCGACCGCGACGTCAACTACGTTGGCGAGGGACCTGGCGGGGAATCTGCCATGGACCCAGCGGGAGCCGGCGGCGATGAGACTCTCGTCGACGATGACGACGACGATGAGCCCGCCGAAGTGGCCGTTTGTGCCTTCGTGGCCAAGAACCTGAACACGGGGAGCAAGCCGGGAAACTGGAAGCCCCTGCAGCAGGGTTGGAGGAAGCAGGAGAAGAGGGACCCTCGCCGCATTGGCGACCCTCCGCTGTCCTTTGGGGAGTTCATACGAGCTCACCCGCAGGGCTGTTTCGTGTGTTATGGGAGGAAGAAAGGCTTCAACCATGACCACCGAACATGCCCCGTCCACAAGGCCGACACGGAGGCTTACAAGAAGGCGCACGGGTCGAAGAAGCGTGCGCCCGCGGGTATCCGGGAAGCCAAGATGGAGGTGGACAAGGACGAGCTGGCCAAGCTGATGTCGTCGGTGGGAACCGAGTTGGCCAAGGAGATCCAGGAGATCAAGCGGAACTGGGTCCCCAGGTCGGACAACAAGAACAAGGAGAACAACCAGAATGACCAGAACAAGGACAAGGACAAGAAGGGTAAAGGAGGAGGTAAAGGGGGAAGAAAGAAGGGCATCAACGACGTTGAGGCCGAGGAGAACACCCCCTCTTCCACAACCGACGCCCCCTAGCGGAGCCCCTGCAGCCAAGGGCCCCAGCTAGGGCGGTCGCAGGATGGTGACGTGTAAGGCGCCGATCCATCCCAGTCGGGAGTCGATAAGCACAAGGGGACTGCCGCGGGCGGAAGGCCCGGTCTGGCGCCCAGTCGCGGAGGCGGGGTGAGGGCAAGTGAAGGCACGAACCCTTGCACCCGTCCGTCCTTCGCGACCAAGAACGTGTTTGATGTACTACAGGATCTATCCGAGAGTATCGGAGGATCACCCGGACCGCAGCTGGATGCTGCAGATGGGCAGCCTGAGCCCATTGTCCACGACCTGCACCAGTCGCTTGTGGAGCTTCTGGAACGGCCGGAGATCCTGAGTTTGCACGCCGTGCGCCGTGTCGGTCGCGAGCGGCAGTTGCATCTTAAGGTCCGTGCCTTATGCGGGGAAGTGGAAAAGGTTTTCGACGTGTTGGTCGACACGGGAGCTCAAGTCAGCTTGGTCAAGGCTGGCCTGCTTCCGCCAGAGTGTCTTACCGACAGTCGGAAACCTGTCAGGCTGAAGGTGGCGAACGGCCAGTACATGGTGGGAGGCACGAAGGAAGCGGCCATTGGGCTGCAGTTCGTGAACCATCGTGAGCTGAGCCGCCCAGACCTCGGCAAGGAAATCCTCCTGCACGGTAGCTTCTACGAGGCCGAGATGGACTGGGACATGATCGTCGGGTACGACTTCATGATGGAGACGGACTCCGGCGTCCTCCCGGCCCAGGCCTCCATGACCCTGTACCAGGACGACCAGCTCTCGTGGCTTTCGTCACCCGAGCACCATGTGGAATGCCAATGGATCCACCCCGAACGCAATCAGCTCGAAGTGGCCGCGCTGGACACTGAGCCTACTGGGCCAGCGAACCAGGAGTACGGCGTAAGGCCGGAAGTGGCGTACGGAGTGGTCGCGGACCTGGGAGCGTCGGATCTGGCCCTGGATGCGTTCTCTTCAGGAACCTCCGCCCATCTGCGGGTATGTGAGAAGTACTGGAGCGCCCAGGACTCCGCGTGGAAGAAGCACTGGGGTCCGCATCAGGGATTGATGTGGATCCATTGCCCCCGTCGGGACATTCCAAGAGCGATAGCGAAGATTCGCAAGGACCGCTCCAAGGCAGTGCTGGTTGTTCCTATGGGATGCACCGAGGAGGAAAGTACCCGACATTGGGTAGCCTCATTGACCAACATGACCTTGAACAAGGTCGTCCTACCGGCTGGAGAGAGTGTCTATCAGGACGCTAAGGGACAGCCCATGCCACCCCAGAGATGGCCAACAGAATTCCACTATGTGGATGGGGGCCTTGATCAGGCCGACACCACAGACTTCGTGTGTGTCAACCGTATCATAGCAGAGCCTTGGAGGCAATGCTTTGCGGTTCCCCCTGTTGACATCGAAGAATCGGACTCCGAAGACCCCCTCACTGAAGAGGAGTGGGATCTGGTTCAGGGGTATATGGATCAGCCCTTTCACGACTGGGGAAACCAGCGTGAGGGCAAAGGCCAGGACAAAGCCTGGTGGGAAGTGGACTCAATCGTCTCCGGTTCCTATGACGGGAATACCTTCGTGCAGAGGGTGCTGGATCACATGTCCAGCCAAGACGAGCCGCCTGGCGGTAACCCACCCACCTACGGCGATCTGTTCCGAGGCAAGACCAGAGATGGCCCTTTGGGCCACCTGGGAAGACCACCTGAGCCGAAAGCGAGCGGGGTCGCTACCCCTCAAGTAAGCTCCGTGGTTCAAGTGCCCGGAAAAGCCAAGGCGGAGTCCGATGACTGCCCCAAGATCCAGGCGTTGAGGGCCAGGCTGGAGCAGAAGTATGGCGAGACCTTCTTCAGCGGCAAACCTGTGTTCCCCCCACCGGTGCGTGGACCGTATGGCGAGGCCAAGATACGACTGAAGCAGGACCCCCGTGTGTATCGTCACCGGGAGTTTGCCCTGAGGGGCGAGAGGAAAGAGGCCATGGAGAAGATCCTCCGTGACTTCATCCAGAGAGGCTGGCTCGAGCCGTGCCACTCCGAATGGGCCTCTCCTTGCTTCGTCGTCCCCAAGAAGGTTGCCGGTGAGTGGCGGCTCGTGGTCGACTACCGCGGCCTGAACGCCCAAACGCAGCACGACAGCTATACGCTGCCCCTCATTGAGGACATGCTGCAAAAGCAACACCGGCGGAGGATCTTCACGGTGATTGACCTGAAACATGGTTATCATCAGATGCCTCTCGCCGAGGAGTCCCGTGCCTGCACAGCCATGAGCACCCCACTTGGACCTCTCCAGTGGAAGGTGATGCCCATGGGCGTTACCAACGGCAATGCGGCTTTTCAGCGGATGCTGGAGAACCTGCTTGAGCCGGTGCGCGACTGTGCGGACCCCTTCGTGGACGACGTGATCATCGCGTCCGGGGACCCCAGCATGAGCTACGAGGAGCTCCTGGAGGCACACGAGAGGGACGTCACTCGAGTGCTGGACCTTCTGGTTCGGCACAAACTCACGGGCAGCAGTGACAAGGCCACCATTGCGGTAAGCGAGGTGGTCTTCGCTGGCCACGTAGTTGGGAACGGGCAGCGAAAGCCCATACCTGGCAAGGTGGCTGCGATCGAGCACTGGGAAAAGCCCAAGACGGTCTCTGAGCTACGGGCGTACCTGGGGTTCTGCAATTACTACTCGGGGTATATCAAAATGTATGCCGAGTATGCAGCCCCCATGACGACCATGCTCAAGGGCAACCGAGAGGAGACCAAGAAGGGGTCCAAGAAGGCTCTGGTCTGGACTGAAGAGTCCGACCGTGCCTTTGAGGGGATGAAGCAGGCGCTGCTATCCGCAGTGGGTCTGCACCTCGTGGATCCCGACCGAGGGTTCGTCCTGCGCACCGACGCTTCCGACTACGCCATTGGCGCTGTGTTAGAGCAAGTGCTTGACGACGGGAGGCACGTGCCCGTGGCCTTCTGGAGCCGAGTCCTGGCGGAAGGCCAGAGACGGACGTGGACGCCCCGAGAAAAGGAGGCGTATGCCATCGTCATGGCTCTCAGGAAATGGGCTGGGTACATAGCCCTCCATCCCGTCACCGTCTGCACCGACCATCAGAGTCTGCAGTCGTGGCACAAGGAGCACGTGGACACCCCCTCGGGTCCCGCCTCCCGACGGGCAAGATGGCACGAGACCTTGGCCAAGTTCGACCTTACGGTTGTTTATATTCCTGGAAAGGATAACACCGTGGCGGACTGTCTCAGTAGGTGGGCCTATCCCGCCAGCAAGGGCATGCAGGATATCTCTGCCCATGGCGATGAGGCTGAGACCGCTGAAGCCAAGAGGATCATTGAAATGGAGCGCCTGATGGAGGAGGAGGGTGCCAAATGCTTCGTCGTCATGGCCGCAGATGCCCCCCTCGCTTCGAGGGTGAGCAGAACGGTCATTGTACTCGCCCCTGTGGGTGCCGCGGGCGGAAGGCCCGGTCCGGCACCCCCTGTGGGAACCGAGTCTGACAAGCACCTCTTCCCGGAGTCTTGCCTCCAGGACGACTGCACCGACGATTACGCCAAGTCTGAGGCCTTTGCAGCCGAGTATAGGGCTGTGACCGACCCTGACGACGGGCAGAAGTGGCCAAAGGGGCTGACCAAGGAAGATGGCAAGCTCTACCGGAATGGTAAGCTGCTAGTCCCGGAGTCCCGGGTGCTCGAGCTTTGTGAAGCTTGGCACCACCACATGCTGCACCCAGGGGTCAAGAAGCAGGCCCTAGACATGCAGCGCCGGTTCGAGATCGACCACATCGTTCTCTACACCGCCATCAAGAAGGTCAGGAAGGGTTGCTCGGTCTGTCAGGCCTGCAATCCCGACAACCGGAACGTCAAGGGGGAACCCCAATGGACCCCGGTTCCTGATCAGCCCATGGAGAGCGTGGCCATGGACGTCTTCTCCATGCCCGAAGTGCACATAGGCAAGGAGACCTTTGACTGTGTGGTTCTCTGTGTGGACCGCCACAGCGGCTACGTTGTAGCCGTTCCGGCACGCAAAAAGGGGTTGCTTGCCAAGGAAGTGGCAGTCATGATGATTCGTCATTGGCTGACCGTCTTTGACATCCCCCGCACCATTTGCAGTGACCGAGGGCCCCAGTTTACTGGTGGCTGGTTCAAGGCTATGTGTTCCCTCATGGGAATACGACATGCCAAGAGCGTCGCCTATCTCAGCCGGTCTAACGGCCGTGCTGAAGTGGCTGGACGGCAGCTGTTCGAGAAGCTGCGCAAGATCCACATCACCAATCCACGGCGGAACTGGTTTGAGGAAATGTGGCCTGGTCTGAAGGCCCATCATGACACCCCCACGCCGGGCGGTTTGTCCCCTCACCAGATTCTGTTCGGCAGGGACCCCCTGGGTAGGGGACTTCCCTTGTCTGGTGATGGCATGGCTATGGATGCCAAGGACTTCTTCGCGCGGCAAGAGCAAACGGCGCGGGACATCCGCCAGCAGCTTGAGAAGGAGCATGCTGAGCGTCAGAAGTCCGCCCCGAGCTCGACAGCGCAGAAGTTCAGGGTGGGAGACCCGGTGTGGGTGATCAGACCCCGCCCCATGGGCACCCACCGCACCAAAACCTGGTTCACACCCGGCGAGGTGGTCCGCAGGATTGGTGAGGACACCTACCGCATCAAGGTGGGTCACGGACAGTTCCGGGAGCGCCACGAGAGTCAACTCCGTGTGCGGGAACCCGACCTCCGTGGCCGTTATGTGTCCCTGGACTACGCCAAACATGAGGCCGATTCGGACGACGACTATGCTGAGCAGGACGACTATACTGTCGAGAAGATCCTGGCTCAGCGTCCGAAGGCCTCGGCACCCGGAGGTCTGGAGTTCAAGGTTCGTTGGCGAGGCTATGGGCCGTCCCACGACAACCGGGAACCCGTCTCCTCATTCGTGCCGCGGGTCAATACTCCCTTCATGGAGTACATCCGCAAACACAAGACCAAGATCCACGTTTCGGACTTGGCAGCACTCACCCGGGCGATTGCAGCCAGGGGTGCCTGATCAGCGCCCTGAGCTCTCCCCTGATGCGTTTTGAGGCGCTTGTGAGGCCGACGGATCGTCCCTTACTTGCTTGCTCTCTTCCATCTTTCGGTGACAGAGTGGCCATATACCCCCCCCTGCTGAATCCAGAGGAGGATGGCCCCTCTCTTCTTTTATTCGTCACTCACCCCCCCTGCTGAATCCTTGGGAAACCAGGTAGGGCGACTGACCTTCATATTTTTGAGCTCTTGGGGCCTTGAAGCCCATACGACGTTGCGCAACGGATGCCGCTGTCATCGGCATTGCGAATTTTTGGTGTGTGGTCTGGTTCCATGGCATTTGCGGAATCCAGACCAGTCGACGTGTGTCTCGAGACTATATATGCCTGAACTCAGGCGTTATCCTGTCCATCCTCCTGCATTTGCCTTATCCTGACCGTGGCGTGGTTTGGCACTCTGCTCTGAGTGTGTTTACACGCCTATTTACCCAGATTGTTGCTTGTTTTTCTGTCCGCCAGGATATGTGCATCTGTATGTTAAGTGTCATCAGCCCATCGCTGAGGGATGGACTGTTTTTCACCACGAATCGGGATACAGAGGCGCCTTGAGTCGCCGTGTACATATTCTTACAGCCTGGTCCAGCCTGGACCAGTACTTGCTTACATGTTCTTCTGTTTGAGTGCCTGTGATACCGTGTTGCCCTATTCGCTGTGTGTGTGGAGATCCTGATGGCGCCAGGCGGGAAGCCCAGTTGCCTGACTACACTCCCAGCGGTCCGCCACTGTCAGTCCCAGTGTGAGCCTACCGATTTGCAGACGCACTTGCATTCGGATGGCGGCCTCCGGTGCTCCTGACCTCGGTCAGTCTGCCTGGGAAACTGGTGGTTTGAGGAGTCGACGCCTCCGCCCACACTGCATGAGGACTCCCTCATGTATGGCCTTCGTGGCAGTAGGGCGAGGGAAAAGACGGCCTTGATGCCCGATCCCTTCAGGAGGAGTTCCCTTACGATTTGGGGTTCGTAAGGAGTTCGACTATGGCACTCTGGACTCGCGTCGTATGGATATGGACATGGTGCGCCCGAGGAAGGACCCGTGGAGACTCTCCCCAGTCGGCGGGCCTTGGGAAGCTTGGGGTAGCCTGATGGATCTTTGTGGTCGCTCTCGACTTGTGGGGCCACCTCGGCCGTCGTGTGACGCCTATGTTGGCCGTGTATGCCACTGCCACTGTGGTGGTGACCGTAGCAGCCGGCACCCGGTGCGCCTGGTATGGGTTAACGGGTCCCTTGGATGCCGAACAATCGCCGCCAGGACCCGGGACTTGATACTTGATACTATACATGTGCTACAGGCTGTTACAGCAGCATACCAATCCCACTGTGGGATACCTATCTTACTGTGACTTACTGAAGTGAGGATGTGACACCCCCCCCCCTTTCAGGGAGTGGTCCTGGGTACCCGCTGCCATGCGTGGGTGTTATCGAGCCCCCCCAGGGTTTGCTCTAAGGAGGGGGGTGAAGCGGTACCCAGAACCCCATGGCCAGGTTACGGCATACAACCGGTCTCCGGTCCACTAACCCCATGCACGGCGTGTTCCGTGCCGTGAAACCCCGCATCGGCAACCGATGCACCGCCAGCGGAGATTTGTGTATCAGAATATCAGGAATCAACAGGGTTTTATTTTCATATTGTTTCCGTCAATTTTTACGCTTCCGTTCCGATACTCACTGTTTTGACTGCTGGCGGTTGGTTCGCGACTTTACCGTAACCGCCAGTTTAACTGTATATAATGGAAATTTTAACGCTATCCGTCACGAAGGCTCCAAAGTCGCCAGGAACTGCATGGATGCTTCCGCAATTTTCATAATTAATACTCGCAACCTTGATCCGAATTTTTCGGGATATCGAAATCGGATTTTCGACTTCGACATCCCCGCACTTGATTTGACCTCTTTCGAGTGGACCTACGTGCTTCCGTATGCACGAATCAACTTCCCTTTTATCCTGCCCTCCATTTGTCTTAAAGATATGGGCAAAACAAAGTTGATTCGTGAGGCCACTTGTGAAGGTCATATCTCGTGTTGCTTGCGAGGAATTACGATAAGGAAACGTGGGATGTATTCATAATACTCCCGACGTAATTTAAGAAGCATTATATGCCTTGCGTCTCCACACGTGCGCGCTAGTGTAATGGATCATGGTCAAGAGGGTAGAGTTTGCGTTGTAACTCTATGGCCATGACATTGCGTGCGTTAGGACAACTTTCGAGTGTAGCGCGCAAGTGTTGGTGTTGCATAGGAACTCTCCTTGAGTTCCTATGAGCGATTGACACAAAGTTATGCCCTTGGAGGGGCATGACATATCGTGGTGGGAGCTACCTTTTTGGGCAATATGTGGTATGTGCCATGTGTTGTGTTGCGTGCCCATTTGGCGGGTCCATTGCTCCAAGTCGAACCCGCCAATGGACCTCATATTGTGCAAGCCCCTTCTCCATACTCCCTACGGTCAATTGCATGCCTAACCTTCGTGAAGGGAAGCTTGTGTGGTGATCCCGAGGCGATGCGTTGGGAGCAAGGTGTGTGTTTTACAATTTTCCATATTTTCATGTGCCCACTTGGGAAGTAGCGCTCGTAACCTTTCAAGGCGCCCCAAGTGGAGCACATATGTGGGATCGAAGGTCAATGGTGTCAAGTCATTGTGTTTAGAAGGATTAAGTGATTGCACGATCCAAGCCGGAGATATTATAATATAATTGTAGACCTCTCAAGGCACTTTTGTGTGTCATTGTGCCAATTTTGCCATCTTTGGCTCGTCATGATGTCAAGTGGCGACTGTGTATCTCGACGTTGCGCTCAATTGACATCATGACCCAAGTATGATATGAGGGTACATAGTTCGGTGCCCAACATATCTTGGACCCGGCGAACAACTCCTCTTAGGCTTGGCATACCGTGGCCGCCATGTTGGCGATTTGGGACTATCCCAAATCATGGGCTCACTTGGCGACCCTGCCATTCCCAATATCGGAGGAGTTGGGCGACGCCCAAAAGATATGTTGGACCAACATGACTTGATACCAATCCTATGGCACACTCCGGTCCGAGTCGGGCATGTGCCTCATTTGCCCCAACCATGGGTGTGCGCATTTTTGGCCATTTTGAGCATTTTTCCACTCTTGCTGCCCGCCGTGCCCCATGTTCTAACCTTCGTGCACGCCGGACGCATGGACCAATGGACCATATATGACATGGGTATTATGGGTAATGGTCCCCATGGTCCACACACCACGTGGGCGAAGCGGAGCCACCTTCGTTAAGGCGCTAGCCCAAAGTGAGTGTGGGCAATTTTGCAATTTTGACATTTGTGGACCCAATTGGGATCGTCACCACGCCGAGTGGCATGGATATCTTTGAGAGCCAAGGGCATGGGAGTCTCTGTTGGACTCCCGGTGGATCACGTATGGAATGGCAGATCCGATCTCCAAGCCGGCGTGCAGATATACTATTGGGAGCACACCGAATTTTGGCTCATTTCAAGCAGCCAAAATGACCCAATTTTGGGACCCCAATTTCCCCCTTCCGTGTGGTCAATTGGCGGCCCCATTCCTCTAAGCCCATAGGGAGCCCGGACCTAAATCTAAGTTGTACACTCAGATATAAGTCCTAGGTCCTGCCTCCTACCCTGTGAGCCATTGGCCTTACCTTGGCCGGGCGGGCCACGCGTGGGAATGACGCCAATTTTGGTGATTTTGGCATCATGACCCCACTTGACTCATCCGTGTTGCCCTGATGCTGAGACCTCAGAGGGAACCAGGTTGGGTGAGGGCTCCAGGGAGTTCGTTCTCGAAGGGCATAGGGTCAGTTGCCTCGTCCCTACCTCTGGCGGGTCCGGACGAGGGGTCAATTTTGGGAATTTTGAGTTAGTTTCAGTTTGGGCTGAAACAGCCCGTTTTCAGCTACCAACTCCTGGGTGATAATGGCGGGGCCATATCTCTGGCTCAGAGAGGAGTTGGGACCTGCCGTTAGGGGAGCATAGGGAGCCACTGTCGGTTGACCTTGGAGCCTCTTGGTTTCCAGGAACTCGCCTGTGGCTGGGCGGGACATCTCTCCCATTGGCAGGGTTTCAGGGTCCGGACTGAGCAGGGCATGGGTTGTGTTTGAGCCCCCGCCCCCATCAGCCACTGAGAGGGTCGGACCTGGGATTGGGATATGAGTTGGGACTGAGTGTCTATGGTCCTGTGATGCCCTTACCCCAGTCCAGTCTTAACCCCATGTGTACATATCCTGATGTGTTGCTGTACATACTTTCGTTCCCTCTTTGCAGAGTGGCAAGGATTCTGAAACGCTTTGTCACATGACAACGCATTGATGCCCTTGTGAGCGTAGTGCTTTGCCTGCCTGCTCACTTGCGTGTGTCCACCGCAGCGTCCCGTGGCCGCCCCCCCACGCTTTTCACAGGATTCACATACCAATCCCCGTGCCACAGACAGAAGAAGAGAAGCATCTCGATCCGGATAGGCCAGAGCCAACTGTTCAACCAGATGAGGAAACGCCGCATGCCCGAGCTTGGTATGTAAGGCCAGCAATTCCTTGCGCGCCAGCCGTTCGTTGCCCCAAGACTCAGCAGCGAACATTGAATACGAGTGTCCAACCGGCAGAGAAGCTAGTCACAACGACGCACGATGCGATGAATCCCAAAGAGATAACACCAGATGTCCGGACGAAGAAACATCACAACGAATCAGAAAATCGCCAGCACCCAAGTTTACAGTAACCGTGTTGTTTGCCGCGTCAATCCTCACGCGCATTCTCGCCATAGATCGCCGGCCAATCAACAGGGGTGTCTCCCCGGAAACGACGTGAGTACTTAAGAACTGCACGCGACCACCAATCTGCACTGGTAAGTCAACTCTGTAGAGCGCTGACTTCGTGCCACCGTCCCGAAACACGAACCACGCATTGGTGTCACTCCGACGAACATCAGAGCCATCTGGTCCAAGCTTGCGCAGATAGTGATGCAGCCAAAATTCCCCACACATGGTGTCGGTACACCCAAGATCAATGATCCCACGACCCAAAGATTCGGAGCAAAGCTTGTGAAGGGGAGAAGACAATGGACCAGACTGCGCCATCAAACACACACCAGGGTTGTGGAACAAATCAGCAGCAGTGTCATGACCAACCACCGAGAAAACCTCACGCATGCCAGCCCCACCAGACTTGTTCTCAGCAGTTGGCACTGCACGTGAAGACCCTTCCTCTTCCGTTGACGCCTCTTGTGCCATCAGGGTCGAAGCTGACGTCGTCTTCTCAGGACAATCACGTTGAACATGCCGACGCCTCTCGCACTTCCAGCAGGTAACCCGAGACCCACTCTGTGTGCTAGCCTTATTTCCGGTTGGTGTTTTGTTCTTCCCTCGTCGCTGCGCCTCAGCCCCAAACATGCAATTGATTGGTCTCGACGTCCACGTGAGCGCTCTTGGCGCTGCGAGGGTTCCTGTGGCTTGATGGGGTTAGAATAGGGCATGCAAAGACCATATACATATGCATCCCTCCCTCCAAGGTGCAGCGTGACAAAACCCAATGCTAGACATTCATAGCACACTCGATCTGAGTCTCCTGAAACCTGATGGAGACACCTGTCCTGATCCTGGGTCGAGGTGGCGACAATTAAATTAAAACTGCCCCTTGGTGGGGTCTTGGGTTCTTGTTCAGTCTCCTCCTGCTGCTTTTCGGCCCAAACAGCGGCCTACTCAGCGACGCTTCGCGAGGATATCTGTACAACAGAGGAATGGAAGGATGAGGGACGAATCCACGCAAACCCGAAGCGACAACACCTAAATCCGTCAAATGACGGCCTAGAACTCTTCTGAAAGCACATACCTGACCAGAATCCCATTGTGCATCAGATGCACATTTTTATAAAAATTGCGGTCATCTCCTGATTTTTTAAATCAGGAAATTCCCACGCAGAAAAAGACGGCGCGCCGGAGCGGGTCTTAACGAAGTGCCGGAAAACAAAGAATTAATAAGATTATAAACGTATGTCACGTATAATGAAGAAAATGACGAGACACTCATAAATAAATGAACATCGAGATTCCACCCACACTGACAGAAAGAATCAAAAATCAAAGAATTCAAGAATCAACAAAAAGACTTGAATGAATCACGTATAAACCACAGGCGTGCTCGTCTCGTATGCAGCATGCACATTGCTCGTCTCGTGTCTCCGTGAACGAGCCTTGTAGCAGCGCTAGGAAGGGATAGAGGGCTAGATCAGTAAGAGTGCAGATGATTAGAGGTGAGATTGGGTGATTAGGACATACAGTTAGGCGGCTCAAGTTGCATGGTCAAAATGCGCCCAAGACTGCCTCTCTACGGCACTGCGAAAAAATAGTCCTTTTGGGGGGGACGTAAAACGCAAGAACCAAAGATCCCGTGAAAAGCAATTAACCGGTCCATTTTCCTTTATTTTCAACAAAACCGACTGCCCGGGAAAATGATTTATTTCCACCAAAATGAACTGCTTTTTTGGGAAAACCACAACTTTTTGTTTCTTCTACCATTTATGCTTTGCAGTAAAAACACCCGTGAGCTTTCAATCTTTTGGAAAACCATTTTTCGAAAACCATGTTGCACGCAGCACCACAAGAAGCATTTTTTGGTACCACTTCTTTGCGCGAGGCCTCGTGCAAACACCAACACAACAGCGCAATAAAATGCATCACAGAGAAAAATGTGCCGCACAAGGTGACAGCATAAAGGTCGTCGAAGAGGAATGCATAGCGCGAGCCCTCGCACATAATATATCAGAAAAAGCGAAGAAATTACTTTTTCTTCGGGACAGTTTGCATCTTAGAACCCATAGCCTTAGCAACGGACGTGTTACCCAGCAGCGTGTCGGCCTCTCTCTGTTCCTCCAACCTACTGCGTTGGGGGATCAGCTCCGACAGTTTTCGCTTGAAACCAGCCTTAAGTGGCCCCTGCTGCGTTAGCACCAACAACACAGACACAAGGACTTGTTTGTAGTGGTTAGAACCCTTTGGAATTAGAAGAGACGGTGGAAAGTTAGGTACACCCCTGCGCGGCCAATGCGCCTGAATTGCACAAGTAGGCTCAGCACACCACCTAACCCAAGGCACATATACACGCTCTGCGTTCAAGTAAGCAGTTAACCGCTGACGCACGGAATTGACAAAGGAATTGGGGATTTTACAGACGTTCACCCTGTGACCTTCTTTGCGGATAGTGATGAGCTGATACAGATCGTCAACATCTTCAATGGTTACTGCACCTCTGTTCTGGCCCTTCTTTGTTACAAGGCTGGAAAGCAGACTTTCGCAAAATTCCTCGGCAAAAGCCTGTCCAGGCATGGCTGTGTGCCACGCAGTGTGGCACAATAGCGCAGTTGCAACAGTGCGTTCGTATTTTAAAAGTGTGTCCCCCATGTTCAAACGGTCTAACAGACACATAACAATCTGCAATCCCTCAGAAGCAAAAACACCCGTGTTGGCCGTCTCCCCAGCCCAATTGCACTGCCTAACGAGGTGTCCCAGGTACAGTAACATGGGACAGTATTGTGTTAACAGAACCTGCATGGCCTTACACACAGCGTAACGGAGGCGACTTCGCCGATTTGCAGGACGTGCCAGCTCAAGGGAACGACATTTTCGGTTAAGGCGCCGTATGTGGGGGCCCATACCCAACAGCAGTGCACCAACAGTTATCTCCATTGCGATCAGCTTGGGAAAACAGGGGACTGTGTCACCGCTGCGCAACAAACCCTTATGGAAAAAAGTCACAATCAGCCAAAATGAGGAAACGTTTGTGTAACGCAAAATTTGTACGCGTGCCAGAAACCATATAATATAGGGTGTGAACGCAAAAAAAGCCGGACGTTCCAACCCGTTGTTTTTTCACCGTACATCATCTTACAAATGCGGTAATGGATGTTCTCATCAAATAAGACAGGGACAACTGGTCGGCTGTGCTGCGCCAAGTCCCTAGTAAATTGCAGTAGGTTAAGAAGCGATACGTTGCCGCTTACCTTTTCGTTGCTTAGACAGAGGGGTCGCCAATGTGGTCTCTTGGCAGGTACAGGGCGAATAATGTCAAGCGGTGCCCTAATGTTTCGCACAACAGGTCGCGTGCTTGCAAATCCTAGGTCCTGCAGGATACGTGCAAACGTTCCCTCGGTGTTTCCCAGCACGCGTGCAACAATAGGAACACGCCGTTCAAGGTCTTCCGGGCTAGGATGACCATGCCAGTAGCGGGGTGCATCCTTGAGTAGCAACACAGCCAACGCTGTTGCGTTCAGGCTTTTGTCGTTCTTGTCGGGATTTGTGGTAAACTGTTTGTTGTACCAGTTGTCCATCCACAACACAACCCACTGTTGGTAAATTTTGTCCCATGTAGTCTGTAACCTGACTGCGGCCTTCTCCTTCAGCGAAGGTGCGCTGTATCGCGCCAGACCTGACCTTGCTAAAATGCGACGCTGCGCCCTACTTCCCTCTACCGCAACAACCGACTTTGGTTTTCCCTGGTATGGAACTGCGCGGTGGCGCATCAGCAAATAGAGGCGCCAGGCCTCCTCTATCAAAACACCAACCCATCTCTTCCCTTCTGCCGCAATCGCCTTTTCAACGCTGCAACGCGTCCGTTCATTTTTGCGCAGACGCAGAAAAAACACAAACAACAATCGCCCGCCCTCGTCCCCCTGTTTTAACCCCTCCCACAGTTCTTCTGCCGTGTGGTACGGCAGTTCCTCTGAGCAGACATCGCGGAAAACTCCGGATGCTGCGGCCACTGTCTTCTCGAGGTCCACCTCTTTTCGCAGGGGCATTGTTGCTGTAAAGAATAATTGCGTAACTGTATCTGCGTAAAAATCGCTGTTTGAAAAACTTTCTTGATTTCAAACATCAACCTGTCACTCAGTTTTCGCGCGACCGATTATTCTGTGATTCGCTTGTCGCATGCACCATTTTCGGTTACCTGTAACTGTCTGGTGATCCCACATTTCACTAGTTAATCCTGATTGTGGTACCCAGTTGCGGCGCGCTACCATCGCTGTTGGGCAGTGAAGTCAGTGGTGACCACAGTATGAAAACCGGAGATGCCGGCGGGACCTGTATGGGCGCCCATGCAGCAGCGCCGCATCAAGGGAACGTACATACTGTGTAGCCGGTGGATCTGTCCAATTTTGGTTTTTATGAACGCTTGTGACCTCCATTGCGCGAGGCCTCGCGCAATGATCACCAAACCTTTAATGTTTTTCAAGCGCCGTTCCATGCGCGAGGCCTCGCGCTTGAAACTGCAGTTTGTTCCGGAACATTTATACTTTTCAAGATTCTTGGGTACACCATTGTTGCAGATTATTCGTTAATAGATCTACCTCTATCACGCAATCCTGATAATGTTACTAAGTTACGTGTATAAAAACGACAGCGTTCCATTTTTCGACAACCTGCCTAATGCGTCGTGCTGTAGCACATTAATCTGACGCAAATGAACGTCGTTGTGCGAGGCCTCGCGCAAAGAATAGTCACAAAACAATACTTTTCCCTGTCTCGCCCATGGGACACATCATTCTTATAGAAATATGTAATCCGCCATACTTGTTTGCGACGCTTTTATAATATCCACCAAAACAACTATTTTTCGATGCCTTTGGAAACCTGTCATTTTCCTACCTTTTCCTTCGTTTTTGACCATGCAACTTGAGCCGCCTAAGATACACACGAGTGCATAAACGTTTTGCTCGCTTGTGTTTCGATCTGCACTTCCACCTTGCTCTCTCTTTCCAGCGGCGAGTAAGGTAGGTAAGCCCAGGAGGGCCCACCCCCTGGTACAGTTCGTGATCTGGGTATGGGACTGAGATTGGTTAAAAATAGGAGTTTGGAACCATCGTGCATGCTCGTGCATTCACATGGTGCATTAAAGGGTAGGCCACGCGAGGTGCGCACGATACAACCCTTTTTTAGGTGAAGCAGGTCACAACCCTACCCTGGCATATTACCCCTAAGGGAACATTATATGGCCCTATATATGGGATATATATGGGATAGGGTATATCATATTCCATTTCCTTGTTAGGAACATAGGATTTGGGATAGATAAGGCAATCTTGGATGTTTGGTAGTTACATCAATTAGTGGATGATAGGGTGGATTTCAGATATGTGCATATCAGGTATTTCATTGGCTATGTGTACAATATCTGTTTGCAGGATACTATTCAGTCAACACTATCGTTGTTTCTTCTGTGCCAAGCAATGTTGCTGCCCATGCCACTGCGACCTCTGATCCTGACCACCCGGTCTGCTTTCATGGTAGCAGAGGCAAAAGTTTTTGTCTCTGTTGGGCGTTTGACATCGCGGAAAGCGATCGGTCCAAGACATCGTGGACCAAATTCAAATTAAAATCTCTTCCCCGGGAGGGATAGCTGAGGGTGTCCAGGGTCCCACTCTCAGGACCTCCTCGGCCCTTACCCCATGGACCGGGCAGGGGCCGCAAAAACGGGCCAAGCCCCAAGTGGCTACAAATCCTAAGTTTCCGAAATCCCCGAATGTTCCCATCGGGGCCCCCCATCCTCGAGATCCAGCTGGTGTACCTGGGATGGTTGGGGGGGAAATAGACAGCCACCCTCAGAGAGCGATAAGAGGACCACAATTGCCTATTATGGGCTCGGGAACCGTTACTAGCGCCGAGAATCGGGCAGTAATTGACTCGTCTACTGGGGTGATCGAGCGTACGAACGCTGCACCCTCACGCACTGCCGACTGGGGTACGATGGCTTCGCCAGTGGGGCCCATTGTGGTCGACTCTGGCACTCCTCCGTCGCTAGGGGGGTGGCCAGAGCCTCAGGTCAGAAAAAAACCTGTTTGCGGCAGGGCCCATCAGCCCCATTGTTGACCAACTCGACGCTGAAAACCGTCGAGGCCTCGCGCTCACGCCTGATCCTCATGGCCTCTGGGTCCGGCTCGAGAGGCCGTGGCCCTGATCGAGCAAGCCCTGTCGGGGACTAGGCAGAACCCCACTATGGTGGAATCGTCGCCCACTCCGATGAATGGATCGCGGCGGTTTCCTTCCCTGGTGGAGGAATCCCCTGCCTTGGGAGCGTATCCCAATTCCCCAAGCGGATCCAGGCTAAATCCTACGATCATCCAGGCATCACCCACGCAAATCGAGGAGGATGAGTGTGACCAGTGGTTCCCCCTGGCGGTGGAACAGGGGAACAACGATGAGGAGGAGGAGATTGGAGTGTTGGAACGTCATGAACTCCATCATTCCCCTATTTCTGTTGCCTCGTCGCCTGCACCTCCTGAACCTATGTCAGGGACCAGGGATCGCAGCATGCTTGTGGAGGAATCCCCGGCTCCCCACTACATCACAGTGAAGGACTCTTGGGCCCCTCAGTTCATTGTTGTGGAACAGTCCCCGGTGCCTATGAGTGGCGTCAACAACCGCCCGTGTCCTGTCGTGGAATCTCCGGAACCTACGGAGGACCGGGCCGGTACTGCATCTCCAGCGCCTATGAGTGGCATGAAAGATCGCCCATCCCTAGTGGATGATTCTCCGGCAATGCCAAAGGTCAACAATCTGTGCCTGGGGGGGAGGGGATCCGGTGGAGGGAGGTTCAGCAACCCTCCCAATAAACTTGGTCTCTCCCCCCACAAATACATCTCCTACGGAGGACCCCCGACTGCCAAATTGGGGGGGGGGTCCAGAGGTTGCCACCAGATCGGAGCCTGTTTTTGCTTCCCATCGGAGAACCCAATCACCTATGGTGGTTCATGAGTCACCACAGTATATTGTGGTAGATGAGTCCGCACCCCCACCGCCACGGCTGAATACTGTTGGTCCTGTTCCCCCTCCGCCGTCACCCCACCACCGCCAGGTGGCTTGCATCGAGCATGTGCAAGGAATCCCGCACCTGGTTCGGCCATCTAGTGGTGGGGGTTCGGGGGGGGGGCATCCCTCTAGTGGGGGGGCGCCAGCACCTGTTGCTGTGCGCCCCACACCCCCGTCCCGCCCTGCGGGGGGGCCCTCTGGTCCCTCCGTGGCAGGGGGGGCTGCTGGGGGGGGGCGGTGGTCGGTCATCTCCTCCTCGTGGAGGGGGGGGTCCATCTTTTGGACATTCTGGGGGCCCCACTCCTACACGGGGGGAGGACGACCTACAGCACACCTGTGGCTGTCCCCGGTGTGTGGTGCACTATGAAACGTGCATCCAATCTCTGATGGCACAGGTGAAGGACCTGCGAACTCAGAATCTAGAGTTGCAGCGATCCCATCAGGAACTTTCTCAGGCAGTAGCCTCTACCGCGGGCATCAGTCAGTTCTACGGGGACCGGATGACCCAAATCTTGTCTACATTGGCTAAGTTTGACGCGGCGGTTCAGGGCTACCGACGAGATTCTAAGATGGTGGAGGCTAGCGTGGCAGATCATCTTAAGATGTCCAACGGCAACACGGCTAAGTGATTTAGCGCAGTGGAGTCGCTCGCTACACATTACGCCGCCGTTGCATCTAGGGTTGATGCGTGGGACCACTGGAACGCCACGCCTGCGGAACCTGTTACGGTGGTCCTGCCCCCGCCATCAGCGCCTCCACCCGTTTCTGGTCCTGAACGGGCGGCGCCTACGGCGCCCATGGGCGCGCCATCCGGTTTATCCGGTGGTGGGTGTGTCCTTCCTTTCTCCGTCCACCCATCCCACGATTGCATCTACCATCCGAACGCTTGTCCGGATTCGGGCTGGCCAAGGGGGGGAGAAGAACGCCACGAACACCCCCACCCCCAAGAACCTACTTCGTGGAGGGGAATTGCCGAAAAGCAGAAGGAACCTGCTATTCCTGAGTGGAGGGCGACGCCTAAGGGCGAACAACACCCCAAGGAACCTACGGCCCCGTGGACACGTGTACAGTCTGTCCAGTGAAAGTTGCACCAAGTGCAAGTGGAGGTGCACCCCCAACCATGGCTCCCCCTGCTTACCACCCGTACCAAATGCCTATGGTGCAAAATAGTTACACCAAAGCGGTGGAGGATAGTGATATGCCTAAACCGCAATTTAATGAGCAGTTAGAGTGCTACGACGAGTGGGTGGAAAAGCTTCAACAATGGTTGGGGGGGTGTGATCCTATGTACGGAAAAGCCAACGAGGCAAAAATTATTTTTAGTACCTTGCCCCCATGGCTAAAGGCGATCATCAACGCCCGGGTTGCCGAGGCCACCCACCACACACGCACGGCCCCAACCCTCAAAGAGTTGTGGGACTTTTTGGAACAACGTTTCCACGAGTATGACCCCTCAAGGGCCGATGAAAGGTGGCGAGCCCTCACCCCCAGGGTCGTTAAAGGACAAGTGACCCTCATCGACCTTGAAGATTTCTATGCTCGCTGGCAACGTTTGTTGCCTCTGAGCAATGAGACTCGTCCCCACGCGATCCGGGAGCAGCTCCTAAGCAAGCTCCCGTGGATCAAGGAGAAGGTTTTCAAGCAAGAGGCTAAGAATAGCCCAGACACCTATATGGTGGATTTTAGTGGCCTTGACTCTACGCCGGGTCTCACCCCATTCGAAAAAGAACTCAGGAAATATAGCGCTCAAGGTTGCACTACGGTTCCTGAGATTGTTTCCTTTTCGGGGCCGGGGGCAATAGTTGACTGCAAAGACCTGGCTCTCCAGGAGTGGATCTTGAAACTCAAGAAAACACCTCAAACACGCGGCTACACTATGAAAGTGGAGCAACGTAGTCCTCGGTTGAAACCTGCCGAAATCTACTCCCTTGCCCATGAAAGCGTGTCGGAGAGGGAAGCTCTCGAACGCCTCAATAAGGGAGATAAGACGACGGTGACGTACACTCATGGCCCTTCTCACAATAGAACCGCGTTGAATGCGGTTAATGCGGAGGCTACTGCGGATCCTAACACCTCCGAACCCGCTGACACCTCCGTCAACGCCGTGGGTCACCCCAAACCTCCGGCGAAGGAACCCGTCGACCCTGGGCCTAAACCGCCACCTACCTTTTGGGTTCCGTGTTTCAAACATTGGAAAACACGTTCAAAAACGGAGATGGGGATGTCTTGAATTGATTGGGGTGCCACCGATACCACCCTTTGGACGTGTAAGCCTAATTCTCCATGCAATGACACTCATTGGAACATTGCAGGTAAGTCTAAAGGTGGTAAGCCTAAGGGTGGCGATAAGGGTGGCGGTGGTGATTAGGGTGGTGGTGGGTATAAGGGTGGCTGCAGCAAGGGCGATAAAGGAGGCAAGGGAGCGCCGAACGGGCGCGGACGTTGGTAGGAGTGCCCACAGGCGCCCCCTTGGAAAGAAGAAACCCTCGGGCACCCCTGTGACACTACCGTGGCTCTCGTTCCATCGAGAGTCATGAAGGGGCATATAGTGACTAGTGAGATTCAAACCGAACTTTCCCTTCAGGTTGTTTTGCCCCATGGAGAACTCAAGGCCCTCCGTGTTTTGGTGGATTTAGGGTGCCATGCGGTCGCTTTGGCCAACCTGAATGTTTTTGGAGACCAACTCTCCGAATATATGAATCCCCCCAACGGAGGCGCCTACCCCAAGCAGATAATGAGACGCCTTTGCCGGGGGGGGGACGAGCAAATAGACGTCAAGATTCAATTTACGGGGGTTGTGGATTGTAGTGTTTCACTTCCTCTTGTTGCCCAGTATGGCGTGTCCCCGTACCTTGTCCCGAATTTACCTTGGGATATGGTTTTTGGGCACCAATGGGGTTACGAACATTGTGTGAGCCATTTTGCCCGTTTCAATTGTTTGTACTCTCACCATCCAGTGCACCCCCGTTTTTGGATTGAGGACTTCCGTGAAGCTCCACGAACCGGCAAACCATTTTTGGTTAAACCCATTCATGGTAAGGTGTCACGTCAGTCCGTGTGGGGCCTAACCGTTCCAGTCATTGGGGCGGTCACTCCTACGCACCCTGCTGCGGCCATTGTGGTTACGCCCCCTGGTGGCGAACCGCCTAACCGTGTTGAGGCCGAGAAGCACATATCCTATGCCTTGACCGCTTCCTCCGTGGCCCCCGTACAGGATCGGGCTTGTGCTTTCCGAGCTCGTTGAATTGCTCCCGAATCCCTGGCCCGTGATGTTCTACGTACGCGGCGTGATGGGTCCATGTGGACCCAGTCTGACTATGGCCTCACGCCATATTGGGCCGCGCGTGTCAAAAAACAATTTGGCAAAAACCCCGACGTGGACGCCTTCAATAGGGTCCCGGGTATGCCCAAGGTTACCCGTTGGGTTTCGCCGCTTGTAGATTTCTTTTCCACTCCCGCGGACCCCTCCAAATTGTATTGGATGTGCCCTCCCTATCATCGGTTTTCGGATTGTGTTCGAAAAATTCTGCAAGAAAAACTACGAACCATCGTCGTAGGGCCGAAGTGGACACATAGGGAGTGGTGGAAATCCCTTACGGAAATTACTTTACAAGGGTACCACCTTCCTGGGCCAAAGACTAAAGCCTGTCTCTACCAAAATGACCGCCTCACGCCCCTTCCTCAACGGGGTCGGTCCACGGTGGCGCTATACGTGGACAGTGGTATTGCGGAAAAAATTTGGCGGCCACTAAATGTCATGTGCCCTCCGTTTTGGCACCGGCCGTCTCTAACCCCAACACGGATGGCGAGCCGGGCATGACCTCGGAAGAAGAGTTGGAGGATGAAAGGGTGCCTAACCATTTGGTTTCGGTGCGCACCCTCACATATCAGGCGACCCATAAAAAACTCCTCGCGCTCGTTACTCTTTACCCTACCCCCAAAGATTTGGAGGCACAAGAATGCGTGCGTTCACGCATTGCGAAATTTGAACACGAGTTATTGGGTGGGAGGGCCACTACCGTTAAGCGTTACTGAAAAACTAAAGGCGCCACATGATTGTTGGCGGCTTCTCATGCAGGTGGCGTTGTCACCACCCAAGAGCCTATTGTGTCTCCGGAGGTGGAGCTCATGAGGAAACGCATCCTCGCGGACAATGAGCGGGATGTTTTTAGTGGGGAGGTTCGTCTCTGTCCGGGCCAGGAACACCCTAAGGTCCGTGGTACCGAGCGGTTGGGGTTTGCTAAACTTGACCTGTACCCGAACGCCAAACCCAAGTCCGTGAAGCCTATACGGTTGGTGGGGGAGCGTGGCGCGGGGGAGCAAGAAATAGTGGAGGACTTTTTGGCTCGTGGCTGGATTGAGCCGTGCCCTGCCTCCGAATGGGCGTCCAACGGTTTCGTTGTGCCCAAGAAAAAGAAAGGACAATGGCGCCTCGTGGTGGACTACTGCCAACTCAATGAGGCACCTTACCCGACGCACACCCCTTCCCTCTCATTGAAAACATGTTGGAAAATCAATGCAAACACAAGATTTTCACTATTGTGGACTTGAGTAAAGGGTTTCATCAAATTCCCCTTCACCCTGAGTCCCGGGCTAAGACCGCCATCAATTTGGCAGGTAAGCGATACCAATGGCGTGTTATGTCTATGGGTATCAAGAATGGGCCCGCTATTTTTCAACGGGTCATGGACCATGTTTTGCAGGGTTTGGATTGTGCGGACGTATATATTGATGATATTATTATTGGTTCCTCCGGTGCGACGGAGGAGGAGCTATTGGCTAACCACGACCGCGACGTGCGTGCCGTGTTGGATAGGCTACGAAAAGAGGAGTTGGTTGCTTCGGTTAGCAAAACCGATTTCTTTGTTCGTTCGGTTGAGTTTTGTGGCCATGTGTTGGAAAATGGCACACGTCGGCCGGCGCCAGGGAAAATAGTGGCGCTTGAGCGTTGGGACAAGCCGGATAGTGTTCGGGAGCTCCGGGGGTTCTTGGGGCTCGCCAACTATTATTCGGGCTATGTCCAAAACTACGCCTCCATAGCTACTCCTTTGATTGAGATGTTGAAGAATTTGCCTAAGCATAAGAATGGCAAAAAGATAGGCCTAACATGGAATGCTTCGGCTAACGAAGCCTTTTTGAAGCTCAAGCGTGCTATTACGGATATTGTTCCCCTCCAACTAGCGGATTGGGATAAGGACTTTGTCCTCACCCCGGACGCTAGTAATTGGGCGGTGGGGGCGGCCCTACAGCAGGAAGGTCCCGATTGTGCTCTATGCCCCCTTGCCTTTTTCTACCGCAAATTGTCAGGCAGTTAATTGAATTGGAGCCCTCGAGAGAAAGAATGCTACGCCATAGTGGCGGCGCTTTTCAAATGGCATGGTTGGGTGGGGAACAGGCGCTTGGAGGTCCGTACGGACCACCGTAGCGTTGAAAATTGGGCTACGGAGGACTGCAAAACCGCGGCGGGTCCATCTCCACGCCAAGCACGTTGGCATGAGCTGTTCTCTAAGTTCGACCTCCATGTTGTCTACACTCCGGGGCCCTTGAACCCCGTGGGTGATTTCCTGTCCCGTTGGGCTTACCCTGCTAACCCGGCGTTGGGTGATGAGTTCATACATGGGACGGCCGAAGCGACCAGGGATGTGCTGGACATGATGGCGACCGAGAAGGAGGAACTTCTCGCCCGCCCCCTTGTATTTAGGGCGGTTGTGGCGCCCGTTGTTACTAGGTCTAAAGCGGCGCCTCGGGCTCAGGGGGCACCCGCTTGTGATCCGCCCCCTCTGGCTTCGCCTCCAGTGGGGGGGGGGGCGAAGCAAAGGAGAAAGCTTTCGGAGACTGGAGCGAAGTGTCAAGATAGAAAGATCTTGGAAGTCCCACAAGAAGGCAACTCCTATACATGGGGAGGATGCTCCGAATGTTTTTCAGATAAATTGGGGCAAACACTACCCAAATTGTCAACGCTACAAAAAAAATGACAAGATGCCTTGAATGGGAGCTTCCAAGATGGAGTGAGGTTGGTGGATTACAAGCTCGTCTGTAATGGACGGTGGTGTGTTACTACACCGCTATTGCATCGTTTGGTGGCCGAATACCATGATGCACTTCACTTAACTACCTCCAGTGTGGAAAAACACTGTAAGGAAATTAACCATGGCGTGGAAGGTGAGGGGTTGTACAAAGCAGTGGAACTGCAATGTCAAACGTGTCCCTCATGTGCCATTCACACGCATGACACCAAGTGCAAGCAAGGGTACATGACCCCTATGCCTATACCTATGGAGCCCATGGACTCCATAGCGCTTGATGTGTTTCACTACCCTTCCACCTCCCACGATGGAGAGGTGTATGACCGAATGCTCCTATGTGTATGCCGGCTTTCCGGCTACCTCATCGCGATCCCTATTCCTAAACCCCATCATGAAGACAACGATGAAGGGCTAACGGGGAGAAGAGCGGCCCATTTGGTAATGGAGCGCTGGGTGGATATATTTGGAGCCCCTCGTGAAATATGCTCCGACCCTGGGCCACAGTTTGTGAGCCAATATTTCCAAAACCTTTGTTCTAAGATTGGTACCCGCTCGCCTATGTGTCTCGCGGGTAGGCACCAAGGTAATGGCAACGCCGAAAATACTGGCAAGCAGCTAGGGCGTGCCGTTGCTAAAGCCCTTACCTTGAGGAAAGGCAATAATTGGGTAGAGGTTTTGCCCGCCGTTGTACGAGCGTGGCATGAGACTACAGGTCCTTCAGGTTATACACCTAACGAGATTGTGTTTGGTAAACACAACCGTACTAAGGGGCCTCCTCTTGCTGAGCCCAAGGGGGTGGCCCAAGACGCCGCTCACTACTTCCAAAGGCGTGAGGATCTTATTGCTCTTGCACGGAGGGCTATGATTCAAGTGCAAGAGACAATGGTTCATAAGTATAATAAGAGTAGGAGGATGTCCCCCAATTTCTCAAAAGGGGACCGCGTATGGGTCCGTCGCCAACGCAAAAATCTTGGCGATAAGACTTGTCCCTATTGGGATGGGCCCTATGAGGTTGTGGCCAAGAAGGCGCACGACCTCTACGTTATTCAAGTGGACCAACGGAGGTTAGTTGACGTCCATGTTGATTGTTTAATGAAAACGGTCAACTCCCCTCGCCCCCCCGTGCCTCTACATTACACGGAGGAGGTTGCTAGAGTGCCCTCCCAGGTTGAGGAGGACACCTATAATGTCAAGAAAATATTGAGTCACCGTACTTACCGCAAGAGATTTCTCTTCAAGGTGCGGTGGAAGGGTTATACCAAAGATTGGGATACCGAGGAACCCGTTGAAACCTTCTTACCGTCCTACAATAAAGTGTGGAGAGATTACTTGCAGAAGCAAAATCTCTCCCAAACGGTTGACATCCTTGCCCACCTTGGTGGACCGCTCTCTAAAGAAGGTCCCTACCAGGACCGGCCCCTGCTGTACCCCTTCCACCATTTCCTGTCATGCCTATGGTCTTGCTTCTCACCAGGTTCTGCATGATCTTGCCCTATCCTGAACAATTTCCCACAAAAAAATAGTAAAATATGGCTCCTTCACACAAATCCTGATCCCTTGCAATAATCAACTCCCAAGTACAATAGCTCCAATCCAAATAACCCACACTGAGGGCTTCCAAGGATGTTTGAGGTCCCGCGTTGACACTCAACAACTCCTTTCAACACGCCGGTCGTCTCACGGTGCACACGGAGACACGGGCGTTGGGCATGTACATGGAATTGCACCAATAGAGTAATGGAAAGAGAAGAAGCCCTGAAATTGGCATATGAACACAAATCAAGCAGAGTTGGGGAAATATGGTAACATACACAATCACAGCCATGAACCCCTCATTCCCTGGACTCAGGACCTTCCCTTGACTCGCCAACATGATGCCCTGAACCAAGTCAAATAAGATGGCTAAATGCCATGTGTCAAAAGTCACTACATAAACCCCAAAAATGTGTTCCCTCCCAAGCCTCTAAATCCTAGCCCAATAGGGGAGGTGGCGTATCACTCCCTAGAGTGGCACTCAGGACCATGCCCTACCCTGACATAAACTCCGTTGGACTTAGAGTCGATTGGGCTTGGAGAATTGCCCCATGAAGATGACCTCACAACATAGCAAAATTAGGCAAATCACACCATAATGCCCAAAATTCAATTATATACTCAAAAATGCATACAGCAAATGTTCAAATGCTTCATGCATGTGTCAAACCGGAAAGTAATATACAAGGGTGATATAGACCAAAGATCCATGCCCAAGAATATCCCATCATTGGCTCCCAAACCCCTCCGGATATATACATGCCATGCTTCACAAGTCAACTCACGAGTTTGAGACCTAATTTTCTGAGGCCTCGTGTGCCACGCCAAAGTGACCACGTGATTCGGCATATGGTGAGGTGCAACACCGAAGCATATGCCAACATATAAGCAACATACCATAGGTCACGGATCTCTAGGCACTTTACTGTTAGCCGACCAGTTGAGCACATAAAATACAAAAATGAGCATAAAATGAGGTCAAAAGCATGCAAATAAAGCCAAATTCAAGATAATCACAATAGTGTATAACTTCGCTCACCCATGGTATCAACATATGGTTCCAAACACAATTGCTTGGGACCAATTGCGAACAATCCCCCACTTGGATCCCCACATGGACGCATAGGGACACCTTCGAACCTCCTCCCGACATGCACCATGAAAATGAGAAAATTGATAGTGGCGCTTGTGGGTCGCTCCGTAAGCCCTCCCACATGCACTATATGTGCGGTACACTTAGTCTAGCGCTATGGGATACCATTAGGACATGGGCAAAGCCCTTGCCGCGCATGACTCCACATATCTTCCTACAAACGGAGATATATAACATGGGCGTGAGCATAGCGAAGCACATACCATGCATATAACACATACCCTAAAAAGTGGCTCCCACCATGGTATGCCATGCCCCTCCATGGACACAACTTCACGTTAAAAATACGTACGAACCCAAGGAAAGTTTCTATGCAACGCCAACACTCATGCGGTACACTCGAAAATCGCATTAACATATTTGGTTGCATGGTCCAAGAGTTATAAATCACTTTCTACCCTCTTGACCATTATCCCTTGCTACGCTGGGCATGTGTACACATCAAAGGCGTCTGACGCACCCTAAATTAAGTTGAGACCAAGGCGATTCCAGCCCATATCTCAAAATTGAAATTCATCGCCATGAGCCGGAGATATGATTCTTCAAAGTGGCCTCACGAATCAATTTTGTTTCGCCTATATCTCCAAGAAAAATGAAGGAGACAAGAAAAAGAAGGTTGATTCGTGATCGGGGAAAAATGTAGGACCACTCGAAATTCATCATATCAAGTGCGGCGACCTCGAAGTCGAAAATCCCATTCTGAATGTCTGAAAAAATGGGATTAAGTTTGCGAGTGTATAACATGAAAATTGCGGAAGCAACGAACCCTTTACTGATGAAAACTGACCCTTCATCGGGGTTTCCGCTAAAATATCTGGAAATAACAGTTAACCAATCGGTTACCGCAAAACGCGAGCCAACTGACAGTCGCCGATACATTGACAATCAGAACGGATGACTGAAAAATCACGGAAACATTATGATAAAAAAACCCTGTTGATTCCTGATATTTTGATATATAAATCTCAGCCGGCGGCGCCTCGGTATTGAATATGGCCGCTCATAGCTGGAATGGCCAAACCTATCACACTATCACATCAGGTTAGGTCAGCTGGATGGGAGAGTATGATATCAGCCAATGGCGGCTTGCCGGCACATAGATACACACCCCAAGTGACCCAAAGATGGCCACGGGGGTCCGAACCGGCTTCACCCCCCTTCTCAGAGCGTCGTATCCGCTCGGAAGTCATTGAAGAGAGGACGGGAGGACCCCAATGGGCTCCAAGCCCCCCCCCTCCATGTCCCAAGGACACATGGAGGCCTCACATACGGCATAGGCGTCCCCCATGCCCCAAGGGAGGGGTGAGGACACTCATAATCGGTGCCCTCCGCCATTTCAGGTCTCCTCTTGATCTACAACATGGACAAAGGGGATCAAAGACAGAGAAACGTCGCGATCGATCTAAATACGTATACCACAATGAAATATATATGTGGAGACCGAGTGAAGGGGGTGTATGGCCAATCAAGGCCCGAAAATCCCCGGATGAACGCCCTCACTTGTCTCCCAAGCACAAAAACAAACAAAACTGCCAAGGGGGATCCATTACAGTGCCGCTGCAGCCACCAAATGGACCACCACGACCTTGACATCCAAGGAAATGTTCTTTTTCCTTAGATACTTCATCCAGACCGTGGTGTACCTCGGCAGAAAACTGCTCGGAGGCTCCCAAAAATCTCTGGACGCGGCAAATCCCTTCCAACGGACTTTATATAGCCTCCCACCAGGCGTCCCCGGATCTGGCTTGTCCGTCAGGATCCTCTCGGCGATGAAGGCAAAAATGTGTTCACTCCCAAGCCTCTACATCCTAGCCCAATGGGGGAGGTGGCGTATCATGGCCTAGAGTGGCACTCAGGACCATGCCCTACCCTGACATAACCTTGGTTGGACTTGGAATCGAATGGGCTTAGAGAAATGACCTATGAGTTTGAACTCATAACATGCCAAAAAACTGCCAATTCACACCATATTGGCCATATATCACATATATGCTCAAAATTGAAGTTACCACTTATCCGAAGGCTCAAAGCATGCATGGAATCGAAGTCTAATATTCCTGGAGGATATAGACCAAAGGCCAATGCCCATGTACATCCCCACTTTACCCTCGAAACCCTTTCGGATGTGGGCGCCACGCACTGCCCAAGTCAGCCCATGATCTTGAGACCAATTCTTGTGATCCTTCGTGCGCCAAGCCAAATGGAGTACGCGATCCGGCATATGGTGGTGTTCAACTCCAAAGCATATGCCAACATATGAACAACATACCATGGTTCGACTCTCCATAGGCTTCTTGCTGTTTGCCGACCAGGTAAGTACACAAAACGCAAAAATGAGCAAAAATTGAGGTCAAAAACATGAAAATATGACCAAATACAAAGTTGTCATGATAGTATATCTCTATGCTCACCCATGATATCCGCTCATGGTTCAATACACAAATGATTGGAACCATTTGCGAACAATTCCCCCACTTGGATCCCCCATCGGGCGCATGGAGATACCTTCGCCACTCATATCTACATGCCCCATGAAAATGGGAGTGCACTCATGGATCTCTTTGCCAAACAGACCATGAGCAATACTTATGCGGTAGACTTAGTCTAGCGCTTTGAATCCCACAATTGGGACATGGGCAAAACCCTTGTCACGTATGGCTCCCCATCTCTTCGGCCACACGAAGATATATAACATGGGCGTGAGCATATCAAGACATATACCATGCATATAAAACATACCCTCAAAAGTGGCTCCCACCATGATATGCCATGTCCCTCCATGGACATAACTTCACGTTAAAAATGCGTAGGAACCCAAGGAAAGTATCTATGCAACCCCAACACTCATGCGGTACACTCGAAAGTCGTAATGAAATATTCGGTTGCACGGTCCAAGAGTTATATATCACTTTCTACCCTCTTGACCATTATCCCTTGCTACACCGGGCATGTGTACACACCAAAGGCGTTTGATGCTTTCTAAATTAACTTGAGACCACGGCGCTTGCAACGCAACCTTCCTTATTCTCTCTCCTCACACGTGCGTAGATATGGCTCTACAAAGTGGTCCCACGATTCACTTTTGTTTCCCTTATATCTTCAAGTCAAATGGGTGGCAAGTATAAGGGAAACCTGATTCGGGCATAGGGAAAAGAGTATGACCACTCGAAGACGACCAAATCAAGTGCGGCGATGTCGAAGTCGAAAATCCAATTTCGACATCGCGAAAAAATCAGATTAAAATTTCGAGTGCTTATTTAGAAAATTGCAGAAGCAACGAACCCTTTGCTGATGAAATCTGACCCTTCATCGGAGTTTCCGCCAAAATATCTGGAAATAACAGTTAACCAATCGGTTAACGCAAAATCGCGAGCCAACTGACGGTCGCCGATACATTGACCATCAGAACGAAAGGCTGAAAAATTACGGAAACATCATGATAATAAAACCCTGTTGATTCCTGATATTCTGATATATAAATCTCAGCTGGCGGCGCCTCGGCACTGAATATGGCCGCTCGTAGCTGGAATGGCCAAACCTATCACACTATCACATCAGGTTAGGTCAGCTGGATGGGAGAGTATGATATCAGCCAATGGCGGCTTGCCGGCACATAGATACACACCCCAAGTGACCCCAAGATGGCCACGGGGGTCCGAACCGGCTTCACCCCCCTTCTCAGAGCGCTGTTACCGCTCGGAAGTCATTGAAGAGAGGACGGGAGGACCCCAATGGGCTCCAACCCCCCCCCCCCATGTCCCAAGGACACATGGAGGCCCCACACACGTCGTAGGCTTCCCCCATGCCCCAAGGGAGGGGTGAGGACACTGATAATCGGTGCCCTACGCCATATCCGGTCTCCACTTGATCTACAACATGGACCAAGGGGATCAAAGATAGAAAAACGTCGTCGGTCGACCTCAATAAGTATACCACAATGAAATATATATGTGGAGATCGAGTGAAGGGGGTATATGGCCGATCAAGGCCGAAAAATCCCCGGATGAACGCCCTCACCCGTCTCCTCAATCACAGAAACAAACAAAATGCCAAGGGGGGATCCATTACAGTGCTACAGCAGCAACCAAATGGACCGACACGTCCTTGACATCCAAAGAAATATTCTTTTTCTTCAGGTAGTCCATCCAGACCGTGGTATACCTCGGCACGAAACTGCTCGGAGGTTCCCACGAATCCCTGGATGCGGCGAATCCCTTCCAACGGACTTTATAAAGCCTGCCCCCCGGCGTCCCCGGGTCCGGCTTGTCCGCCAGGATCTTCTCAGCGGTGAAGTCGTCGTCCTCACCCTCATCGTCCGAGTCCACATCGCCGGCCGTGAACTCGAAGGTGACGGGACGTCCGCTGGGGTCTGGTGCTCGGGGACGAAGCTGGGTATGGTCGCGGTCCAGGATCTTGTTATCCCCCACACGAACCGCATACACGTCCTGCCGGACCTTTCGCACGATTACCCCCGGCACATACCAAGATGCCTGCCGATGCCTGGACAGGACATCCTTGTGGTGCCGCTCCACCCACACGGTGTCTTGGAGAGCATACTTCTGGACCTTTCCCTGCTTGAAGTACTTGGCCCTCTTGTCATGCTCGTCCTGAAGTGCCTTGCACACCTTGGCCGCCGTGTCGTCCGCCTCAGCCATCATAGCGTTCGCATCCCGGGCCACTTTGCCATGGTTCAACCACGGGAGAGTGCGTGACACTCGATCCTGTAGGAACAGGATGCGATGGGGCTACAGTCCAGTGGGTCCCGGAAGGTCGTGATACGCTTGGAGCACTCTCCACAGCGGGTTATACCAGTTCCGACCCGGTTCGTCAATGTGCAGCTGGCGGAACTTCTCGAACATCTGCCGCCCGGCCACCTCAGCACGGCCATTCGACCGGCTGTGGTACGCCACGGTCTTGGCGTGCCGAATCCCCATGTGCTTGCACATCGTCTTGAACCACGTCCCCACGAATTGACTGCCCCGATCGCTGCAGATTACAGCTGGGACATCGAAAATCGTCAGCCAATGCCTGATCATGGCATTAGCGACGGTCTTGGCCTGCAGCCCCACTCCATGCTTGTCCTTCTTGTCCTTCTTCTTGGACTTCTTGCCAGGGACCGCCACGATATATCCACTGTGCCTGTCCACCGCCAGGATGACACAGTCGTATGTCTCTCCTTCCACGGTGACCTCCGGCATGGTGAATACATCCATGGCCACGGACCGCATAGGGGCCTCCGGTATAGCCGTATACGCCGGGTTGCCCGCTGTGGAGTGGTCGGGGCTCTTCGTGGCCCGACACACGGCACAGTCGCTACAGTACCTATCCAGGATGGCGTAGTACCCCGGAGGGAACTTGAAACGCCACTCCAGGTCCTGCTGCATCTTGTCCCGACCAGGATGCATGAGCTGGGCGTTGTGCCAATGGTCAACCAGCGCCTCCACCCGGTTCTCGGGCACCAGCAGCTTGTCCTTGAGGAACAACTTGTCCCCATCCTCGGTCAAGCCCTCAGGCCAGCCGTCGTCCGACGGGGCGCTCACGGCATTGCAGTACTTGCTCCAGTGCTCGGATGCCGCGTAGTCATCCGACCAGTCCTCTGTGAGCACCGACCTGACTAGCTCTACAGGGGCCACCATCCATTGCTCGAGGGTTTCCTCTCGAATAGCTTGGACGCGGGCACCCCAGAACTTGGCCAGGTCCGTACGATTTGCCATCACCACAAAGCACTTGACCCCCTCTTGCTCCATGACCTTCTCCATCTCGATGATGCGCTTGGCCTCCTCGGTCTCCTCAGCGTCGCCATGGCTGGATATGTCCATCCACGCCTTGCCCGCGGGGTAGGCCCAGCGACTGAGGCAATCTGCCACAGTGTTGTCCTTCCCCGGGACGTACACGACGCTGAGGTCGAACTTGGCGAACGTCTCGTGCCATCGGGCCCTCCTAGCCGCTGGTCCTGAGGGGGTGTTGACATGCTCCTTGTGCCAGCTCTGTAGGGACTGGTGGTCCGTGCAAACCACCACCGGCTGCAGTCCGATGTGGCCAGACCACTTCCTGAGCGCACATACAATGGCGTATGTCTCCTTCTCCCTCGCGGTCCATGTTCGGCGTTCGCCCTCGGCCAGGATCCTGCTCCAAAACGCCACGGGAACATGAGTCCTGTCGTCCCGGACTTGCTCGAGGACTGCCCCCACGGCATAGTCCGAGGCGTCCGTTCGTAGCACGAATCCCTTGTCCGGGTCCACCAGGAACAGCCCCAACTGCCCCAGGAGTCGCTTCTTCAGGCGGTTGAACGCATCTTCAGCTTCAGGGGTCGAGGCAAGCTTCTTCTTGCTCCCCTTCCGGCCATCGAACTTCCCCACCTGCAGCATCCTGTGCAGCGGCCCCGAGACTTCTGCATACATCCGGACGTAGCCCGAATAGTAATTGCAGAACCCCATGAAGGACCGGAGTTCGCTGATGGTCTGGGGCTTCTCCCAGTGGTGCAGGGACGCCAGCTTCCCAGGCATGGGACGGCTTTGCCCGTGACCAACCACGTGACCCGCGAACTCCACTTCCTTCACGAAGAGTGAGGCTTTGGTGGGCTTGCACACCATGTTGTGCTTGTCCAACTCGCTGAGCACTCGGCGCAGATCCTTCTCATGCGCTTCGATGAGCTCGTCCTCAGTCATGTTCTCCGTGCCGGACCCGATGATGATGTCATCCACGAAGGGATCGGCACAGTCCCGGACAGGACCGAGTAGGTCCTCCATCATGCGCTGGAAAGCGGCGTTGCCATTCTTGGCGCCCATAGGTACCACTTTCCACTGCATGGGCCCCAGCGGCGTCGACATCGCTGTGCAGGGCCTGGAGTCCGGGTGTAGCGGCATCTGGTGATAGCCGTGTTTCAGGTGTAACACCGTGAAAATCCGCTTTTTCTGTTGTTTTTGGAGGATGGAGTCGATCAGGGGAAGCGAGTACGAGTCGTGCTCGGTCTGCTCGTTCAAACCTCTGTAATCCACCACCAACCTCCACTCGCCCTTCTCCTTCTTGGGCACGATGAAGGCTGGGCTGGCCCATTCACTGTCGGAGGGTTCGATCCATCCCCGCTCAATGAACTCGGCCAACAGCTTCTTCATGGCCTCGGCCCGATCGCCCTGAAGTTGGTACTCCCGATGACGATAGATCTTCGGGTTCGGCTTCAGCTTGATCTTCGCTGTACCAAACCTCCCACGATCTGGAGGGTTCTTGTTGGCGACACCACTGAATAGCCGCGGATAGGCCTTGATCAGCCTCTCCTTCAGCTCGGCGACCTTCGGGTTCTCCTGGGCCTCTTCAGCCGTTTGCTTCGGTATAGATACAACCGACCGCACTGCGGTATAGGCCTCTTCTGGGTCCGAGTCCGACTTCTCCTCGTTCGATATGCCGTCTTCATCGTCGTGGGGAGCTCTTCCCACCGATAATCTTCGGAAATTTGCGGCATCGGGCTGGTGACTGTCGCTATCGGCACCCTTTCTTGGAAAATCCCATGTTGGTGGGTCCGACCCAACCGGACCATCGTATTGGTCCGCGATGTGATCCATGACCCTCGCCACGAACTCGTCCTTCTCGTACTTGCCGGTGACCAACATCTTGTCATCCCACCAATGCGGAGATGTGACCATGGCCCGCTTCTTCTTGGCTGCCACACGATCGTGCATCCCCATCCGCATGTAGTTGACGACGTCGTCGATCTCGGCGTGAGACAGGACGTCAATGCCATCAATAGGCTGATCCGTCCCCTCCTTGGGCTCAAACATGACCTTCATGGGCACCGCCCCCACCCTACGGATGAATGCTTCATCACCCGTGGGCTGGGCTTGCGCCCCATCCACCAGGAAAGCCTTGGTACCCCACGCTTGACCCGGGGAGGGCATTGATACACCCTTGGCGTCGATGAACAACTCCTCCTCTGGCCCGAATGACATCTCGTTCAGGGTGATGGAGTCCAGCGTCGACTTGAGACCCTCCAGCGGACATGGGGTGGATCCTATGCCGGTTATGACCAGGATCCCCTTTGCCCTATCCGCGATGATCTTCTCCACCGTACGTCTGGTATTGTCCAGGGAGCCATGCCAATACATGGGCCCCCACTCCTTCAAACCCCAATGCCTGTGCCAGGCTGAGTCTCCTCGATGCCAATGCCTCCTACACTTCCGCAGAAGTGCGGCATCCCGGGAAGCGAAGACGTCCGTCTCGGGCGCTTCGGCTCCCAGCGTCTGGTTCATCCTGTCGTACACCTGCGGCGCCATTCCATACTCCGTGAGCTGAACTCCACGGTCTCCTCTGGACTTGGCACCCACAGCTTGCACCGCTTGGGCGATCCGGTCCTCTTCCTCAGCATTCCATTGGGATGATCCGTATGCATAGTCCGTGGACAGCCATGTGAGGCATTCATCATCCTCCCGGACCAGCGTTGCACGATGGGGAAGGGCTCCAATGGCGTTTGCCACCATGAAGTCGTACCCCATGATCATATCCCAATCGGTAAGGTCGGCCACATAGAAGTTCCCGGATAGAGTGCTTCTCTTCGCCTGATCAGGGCGGTTCAAGCGCTCATGCTCCCAGAATTCCATACTGATAGTGGCCTCATGGGTGCCACCACCCATAATCTCTCCGTTGGCGACCTTCAGGCGGACCGGTCTCCGGCTGGGCTGCAGGAATTCCTCCTTGAACAACCCTCTCCGGACCAGGCTCACCTGGGCACCCGTATCCACCAACACATCCACCACCTTCTCCTCTCGTCCGCACCGTACTCGCACTTTCAAGTGCAACTGCCGCTCGTCGCCATGAGGTGTATGGACGACTCTCACGGCATGCAACTCTACCACGTCCGGGTGCATCAGGACTTCAAGGGTATGGTCACGGATGGTGTAGATCTTGGGTTGGTCCTGCCCGTCCACGGGGCTCTCCGTGGTCGCTCCTTCCTTCTTGCCATGTCCCGTACCCACATGTACTTCCCTTGGCAGGGCGCTCCAGGGGTTGGGAGAGGCGAAACTCAGTGGTTTTGGCTCCTCCGGGGCCTTCTTCGGCACCCGATGTGCCTTCGCTTTCTCTGGGATTCCACTGATTTTCGGAGGAGAGACCTCCGAGGTCCCACTCCCGTGGGGGCTCCTCTAGACTTGGCTTCCCGCAGCCCCTTCCGGCTGTGATCCGCCAGGACTTTGTCCACCACGTTGCTGGGCTTTGAGTTCCTCCAACGACCTCAACATGTCCTCAGCAACCTCCTCGATCGACCTCACTCGTCGGTCTTGGCCAGGTCCACCACCATAGCCTCTTCCTCCGCCTTTTCCTTGGCCTTTGCCTTGGCCTTTTCCCCCGTCTCCGCCCTTCGCCTTACAATCGGAAATCCGCTGCTCCTTGGGCTTCTTCTCGGGCTGAGCGGCGAAGTAGGCCTTCTTGTCCGCCTCATATACCTTGCACTGACGGTGGTCGTGTGCATGGTTGTTTCCCTTGCCATAACAGACCCAGCACCCGTCGTGCTGAGACCTGTACTCTCGGAACGAGAGCGGTGGGTTCCCGATCCTCCTTGGCTCTCTGCTCTTCTTGGGTCCCAGCTGGCTCCATCTGGACCGATCCTGCCCATGGTTCTTCACGTTGTGCGCCACAAACGCGAAGAAATGGGCCTCCTCGTGATCCTCCCGGGACCCGGTCCAGTGGTCTTGGCCACTTCCACTACCATCCTCCGCGGAGTTGGCCGTGTCCTCCTGGATCTCCCGATGATGGCGGTCTTCTCGGTGGCCTCGTTGTCCATGACCATGTTGATCCTGCACGTGGGCCTCGTTCTTCGCATTGAGCTTCAACTCCACCGTGATGTACTTCAGGATCTCGTCCAGGCTCATGCGGGCGAAGATGACTTGCATGCTCAGCGGCTCCCCGCGCCTCCACTCCACGTTGTTGAGGCGCAGCAACCTTTGCCCCATGGAGTCTCCGAATACCTCCACGTACACGGCGTTCTTCAGTCCCAACATCCGGTTGGGCTCGCCCAGGTTCCTCCTGAAGAACTCCATGATACCCGCATGGGTATCCTCCGCCGCCATGATCCTCACCGCCACCCGCTTCTTGGCGCGCTTCTTCTCCTCGTCCTCCACTCGCCTCTTCCAGTTGCTGGGGAGGACGTCCTTCAGCAAGTGGCGGATCTCACTGGCCTCGTTCCAGTCTTCCACCAGCTTGAGGCATCTGCGGTACTTCGGCAGATACCGGTTCCACTCCCGGACCCGCAACTTACCGCGGTCCAGCGGCAGTGGGATGGCCCACAGGTCCTCCAGCTTCTGATTCGGAGCGTCCACCCGCTCCTCATCCTCCACCCACTGGAGGCAGGCCTGCTCCGTACGGATCAGTCCTTCCCGGATATGATCTCGCAGCTCCTCCTTCTGGTCCTGCGCCAGCCGGTGTGGGAATGTCCGGCATACCCACTTGTCCCGCGGCGCTCCCCGCATCTCGCCGACGACCTCCTCGGCGAAGTCCTCCCAGTCCAGGATGAAGTCATCCAGATTGGACGGGTTGCCATCGTAGTAGGAGATTTTGATTCCCCTGAGGTCGTCAATCCTGAAGGCGTCTCCGACGTCTCCAGCCACCACTCCACCGAGACGGATACCACCTGTGGCCGGGGGGTGTGAGTACACTCCCCGTACATCCCTCTCCTCCATGGAGTGCGGTCCAGTTGCGCCTGAACCCATGGGGTTTGGAATGCGGGAAGGACTTGCTCCATCGGCCGTCCATATCCCCGTATTGGGGTCCTTCGCCCACAGGTTTCCGCTTGGATGGCCTCGACCATGTCCGTTGGCGCTTCCCATGGTTCGCCTCTGCATGATCTGGTTCTGGACCTCGATCTTCTCTTCCGCATAGACTACCATATTCGTCGTGATCGGTACATCCTGGGCGGCATGGGACATCTGTACCGTCAGGCTCCTCGGGTCCATGGTTACGTGCCCTTCCCGCATGGACCCAGCCGGTGCCGTGTGTTCCCCGAGCATTGTGGATTCGCTGAACATGGGAACAAACGGCAGCGCACCCGGGTCAACACGCGGAGGCGCGTATGGTGCCTCTGCAGGGCCGCCCATGGGTTTTTCCATGGCGCTCCTGAGGGTCTTAATCCGCACCACCAGCTCTACCGCGGCCGGCTTTGCCGGGAGCTCCGGACCCGAGGCGAGGGGCTGTAGCTCCTCCAGCCTTTTCAGGCGTCCCGACATGTCCTCCACCAGGTGGAGGAGGTTGTCCATCACTCCCTGCTGCTTCTCCAGGGCCAGCTCCAGATTCTCCCGGTACCGGTCCCGTGCCGCTCGCAGCTCCTCGATGTCTTTCTCCGCGGCCGACTGGTCATCCAGGATCCCCGCGACGTCCTCCTCTAGACCGTCCTTGGCGTTGTCCAGGCGGTCAAGGCGATGCACGATGGCGTCCATCCCCATCTTCGGGTACTTGCCCATGAGGAAGGACACGTGCTCGCAGTGGCACGTAGCGTGCTTCCCGCCGGATTCAGCGCATCCCGCGGTTCCCGGCACCTCAGACTGATCACCCATAGGCGTATCGCCTATGGCGTCCGTCTCTGGTCCCGTGTGCCGGGGCACAGGTGCCGCCCGGGCCCTGGCTGGCCTCTCCAAGCCCTCGGCATCGTGCTTCAGGGCGGGCTCGGGGGCCGTATGCGCCCTGGCGATCGGCGCGGACATCTCCGACTCCGAAGGTGGCTCGTAGGCTGTCCGATAGCCCTCGGAGTGCCCCTCTGATTCCCACAGCCTGACCAGGCTGGGGTCCGTGTCCATAGCCCCAGCGTCCCTTGCCGCGGACTTGGGTGACCCGCGCTTCTGGTAGCGCCGGGCCCGTCCTCCACTGCTGCCTGAATGGCATGCCTCATCAGAGTCCTCCGCGGCGGAGCGGAGGTTGCATGCCTTTCGGCAGCGACGCTCACACATGGAGACCAGGTCCTCCATGTCACGTCCTCCTCTTCCCGAATGTCGTTCTTCTCTTCGGGCTTCAACTTCCGGAGTTCGCCATGCTCTTGAACGTCTCGGTCCTTCTATGGCTCCAATCTCCGGCGTGGTCTCCACCGAGTCCAGAATACGCACCCGGGGCGTACTTGGGCAGGGCTCATAAGGGCCCAAGTCCCGGGGTCGGCGGTTGGTAGGGGCAGCAGGTAAGCCTCTGCTACCATAAAGAAGGTCCCTACCAGGACCGGCCCCCGCTGTGCCCCTTCCGCCTGTAACCCCTGCCGATTTGCTCCTGATCAACGATTGCATTGCTCAAAATCCAAGGTTCCAAATCCAAAAATATAGAAAAAAAAATCCTCGTTCAACCCTGAATGGCAACCAGATCCCACAAATACAGCAATAACCCAATTCACAATCCAAATCAGGCTGCGGGCTTTCGTTCAGCACACCGGTCGTCTCACGGTGGCGGGCATGTACAAGAATTGCACCAAGGAAGAAAGCCCTGACATTGGCATATGAACACAAATAAAGCAAAGTTGGGGAAAGATGGAAACGTACACATTCACAGCCATATACCCCTCATTCCCTGGACTCAAGACCTTCCCTTGACTCACCGGCATATTGCCTTGAACCCAACCAAATAAGATGGCTAAATGCCATGTGTCACAAATCACTACATAAACCCCAAAAATGTGTTCACTCCCAAGCCTCTAAATCCTAGCCAAATGGGGGAGGTGGCGTGTCATGGCCTAGAGTGGCACTCAGGACCATGCCCTACCCTGACATAACCTTGGTTGGACTTGGAATCCAATGGGCTTAGAGAAATGACCTATGAGTTTGAACTCATAACATGCCAAAAAACTGCCAATTCACACCATATTGGCCATATATCACATATATGCTCAAAATTGAAGTTACCACTTATCAGAAGGCTCAAAGCATGCATGGAATCGAAGTCTAATATTCCTGGAGAATATAGACCAAAGGCCAATGCCCATGCACATCCCCACTTTACCCTCGAAACCCCTTCGGATGTGGGCGCCACGCACTGCCCAAGTCAGCCCATGATCTTGAGACCAATTCCTGTGATCCTTCGTGCGCCAAGCCAAATGGAGTACGCGATCCGGCATATCGTGGTGTTCAACTCCAAAGCATATGCCAACATATGAACAACATACCATGGTTCGACTCTCCATAGGCTTCTTGCTGTTTGCCGACCAGGTAAGTACACAAAACGCAAAAATGAGCAAAAACTGAGGTCAAAAACATGAAAATATGACCAAATACAAAGTTGTCATGATAGTATATCTCTATGCTCACCCATGATATCCGCTCATGGTTCAATACACAAATGATTGGAACCATTTGTGAGCAATTCCCCCACTTGGATCCCCAATCGGGCGCATGGAGATACCTTCGCCACTCATATCTACATGCCCCATGAAAATGGGAGTGCACTCATGGATCTCTTTGCCAAACAGACCATGAGCAATACTTATGCGGTAGACTTAGTCTAGCGCTTTGAATCCCACAATTGGGACATGGGCAAAACCCTTGTCACGTATGGCTCCCCATCTCTTCGACCACACGAAGATATATAACATGGGCGTGAGCATATCAAGACATATACGATGCATATAAAACATACCCTCAAAAGTGGCTCCCACCATGATATGCCATGTCCCTCCATGGACATAACTTCACGTTAAAAATGCGTAGGAACCCAAGGAAAGTATCTATGCAACCCCAACACTCATGCGGTACACTGGAAAGTCGCAGTAAAATATTCGGTTGCACGGTCCAAGAGTTATATATCACTTTATACCCTCTTGACCATTATCCCTTGCTACACCGGGCATGTGTACACACCAAAGGCGTCTGATGCTTTCTAAATTAACTTTAGACCACGGCGCTTGCAACGCAACCTTCCTTATTCTCTCTCCTCACACTAGCGCGTAGATATGGCCCTACAAAGTGGTCCCACGATTCACTTTTGTTTCCCTTATATTTTCAAGTCAAATGGGTGGCAAGTATAAGGGAAACCTGATTCGGGCATAGGGAAAAGAGTATGACCACTCGAAGACGACCAAATCAAGTGCGGCGATGTCGAAGTCGAAAATCCGATTTCGACATCGCGAAAAATTCAGATTAAAATTTCGAGTGCTTATTTAGAAAATTGCAGAAGCAACGAACCCTTTGCTGATGAAATCTGACCCTTCATCGGAGTTTCCGCCAAAATATCTGGAAATAACAGTTAACCAATCGGTTAACGCAAAATCGCTACCCAACTGACGGTCGCCGATACATTGACCATCAGAACGAAAGGCTGAAAAATTACGGAAACATCATGATAATAAAACCCTGTTGATTCCTGATATTCTGATATATAAATCTCAGCTGGCGGCGCCTCGGTACTGAATATGGCCGCTCGTAGCCGGAATGGCCAAACCTATCACACTATCACATCAGGTTAGGTCAGGTGGATGGGAGAGTATGATATCAGCCAATGGCGGCTTGCCGGCACATAAATACACACCCCAAGTGACCCCAAGATGGCCACGGGGGTCCGAACCGGCTTCAGTCCTCACCCTCGTCATCCGAGTCCCGATCTCCGGCTGTGAACTTGAAAGTGACGGGACGTCCGCTGGGGTCTGGTTCTCGGGGACGAAGCTGGGTATGGTCGCGGTCCAGGATCTTGTTATCCCCCACACGTACCGCATACACATCCTGCCCGACCTTCCGATCAATTACCCCCGGCACATACCAAGACGCCTGCCGATGCCTGGACAGGACATCCTTGTGGTGCCGCTCCACCCATACAGTGTCTCTGAGAGCATATTTCTGGACTTTTCCCTGCTTAAACTGACAAGGAGCACCTCATCACCGGCATGCTACCCCAGGAGGGGGTTTTGCCATCATGCTCCAGGAAACAGGGATCGCCACCCGGGCGCAGGAGATGCACGTGGCCGCGGCGCTCCGGGACAAGGGCTACACCGCCTTCTTCAGCAGCCGGCTGGCGGAGACGGGAGCCACCTCCACCTCGAGAGGGGGGGGCCTCCTCACCGCGGTCAGCAGCAAGTACGTGGCGGAGCACAAGGTGCTCAGCTTCACGGAAATCGTCCCCGGGAAGGCCGCGGCCCTGGAGATCCGCACGGACGGGGGAGGCCTCACCCTCATCAACGTTCACGGGCCGCAAGCAGGCTGCTCCCCGTCGGCAGGATGGGCGGCGTTCTGGGCCGACATACAAATGTATGCCACGGCACGCAGCCTCGGTGGCAGGCACCCGGTGGTCATCGCCGGCGACACCAACATCTACATGGATGCCACCACCAACCCGGCCACGGAGCACTTCCGAGCGGGCTGGGAGGCCTGCGGTTTCCGGAGGGCCGCGGCAGGCGGCGAGGAGGACATGACCCCCACGCTCCACCCGTGCCGGCACAGGGTGGACAGCTTCCTGGTCAACGAGCCCCTCCTGCCGTGGTCCCTGCGGGAAAGCGTCTGGGCTCGCGGCATGGCACACCCCCAGGTGGTCGGCTCGGACCACCTCCCGGTCCGCCTGGCCCTGCCGGGCCTCCTCAGCGCAGCGGGGCGCGCGGCGATGCCCACCCCATACAGCCACACGGAGGGCCGCCTCCTCCCGTACGACGCCGAGGCCGCGCCCGTCCAACACTGCCTGTGGGCGGCGGTCACCGCCGCGCAGGATGAACCCTCCCTGGCGCCCTGGCTGGGTCCCGCAGAGCAGCACAACTACGGGTCCATGCCCGCGGCCGCGGTGGACAAGGTGTTCAAACACCTCCACGCGACGCATGACGCCCTGGCGCGTGTGGTGGGACGCCGGCAGCCGTCCTCGGCGGGGACGGACCCGGCGGAGGGGGACCTCCCGGAGAGCGGAAAGCGGCTCCAGGCGGCGGTTCTCCGCTATGACACCCTGGCAGCGCGCGCGCCGGCAGCGTACCAGGCGGACGCGGCACGGCATGGCATCTGGTCCGAGGCGGCGCTCCGGCTCACGGAGGAGCTGCGGGGTGTGTCGCCCGGGTTCCGCCCGACCACACAGGGCCAGCTACAGGAGGGGCTGGAGAGGCAAGCAGCCGCCCTCGAGGAGGACATTCGCCAGCTCCGCGCACTCCTGGCGGCAGACCGCAAGCGCGCCATCAAGGACTTCTGGCGCCGCCAAGCCCCCGACATTGCCCAGCGATGGAAAGCCGTGCGGGGAGCCATAGAGATAGAGGCCCCGGGCCCGTCAGGCCTCTAGAACGTGCGGGTCCCCAACACCCAAACGCTCCTCACGGAGGCCCACGACGTGATGTTCGCAGTTCGCGCCTTCTGGCGAGAACTGTATGACAAACGCCCGGTGGACCTCCCAGGCTTCCCGGAAGTCCTCGGCCGCCATGTCCCCCAGGTCCCTGAAGGGGCCTGGACACAGGTCCAGCAGTACTCCATGCAGGACCTGAAGTCCGCCCTGGGCAAGGCCGATGGCAAGGCCCCAGGTCCCAACTACGTGGAGGCCCGTTTCATCAAGGCCCTCCCGGCACCCGTCCAGTGGCTCCTGGTCCACTCCTACCGGGCCATCCTCCGCGGCGCCCCGCCGCCGATGCACTGGAGGGACGCGCACATCTGGCTCAGCCCCAAGGTACTGGGCTTTGCCAGACTGGACGACTACAGGCCCATAGCCCTGGGCCAGCTGCACATGAAGCTGCTCACGGGCCCCCTCACTCAGCGCATCACGGAAGTGCTCGCACGGCACGGAGTGGTCAGCGAATGGCAGCAAGGGGCCCTCCCTGGCTCCAACACAGGCCCCCCACTGTTCATGGCGCAGCGGCAGCTCCAGCGGGGAAGGCCTAACTACGTCTTCCCCTTCGACGCCCGCAAGGCCTTCGACAACGCCCCGCACGGCGCCCTCCACCTCATCCTGCGCCACCTCTCCGTGCCGCCGGACGTCATCGACCTCCTGCTCTTCCTCCACACGTGCGCCAGGCTGCGCATCGTCACCGCACACGGGCTAACGCAGCCCGTCTACATGCTGCGCGGCGTCCAGCAGGGCAACCCCGAGAGCCCCCTGCTGTACGCTCTCCTCCTGGAGCCCCTGCTCAGGGCGCAGGGGCACCGCCTGCGCCCGCCGGGAGGGACCGAGCACGGCCTCATCCAGGCCTACATCGACGACCTGCTGGTGGTGGCCCACACGCTGCAGCACTTTGTCGAGGGCGTGGAGGCGGTGGCCGCGTACCTGGGGATGATGGGCATGGAGCTCAACCCCCGCAAGTGCGCCATGGCCACCACGGAGGGGGTCCGGGGCCTGCAGCTGCACCTCTGTCCCCACCTGGAAAACCCGTGCCACTGGGTACCAGCGGCGGACTCCGTTCCCTACCTGGGACTCCAGCTGCAGCCGGACGGGGAGTTCTCCCTGCAGCGCAAGCACCGGCTACGCCTGGCGGCAGTGCACCACTGGTGCCTCAACACCCCCGCGCCACCGAAAGTGGTGCAGGACGTTATCCTGGCGATCCTCGGGGGGGGTGACGCAGTACGTTGGCCCTTTCATCGCGGACAACTCCGACACTGCACGCCACCTGGACCACATCACGGTCCAGGTCGCGAAGGACAGGGCGCGGTACGCCTTCGAACCCTTGCAGGACAGCCTGCAGGATGACCGGACCCTGGGGTAGGGATGCAGGTTCGAATTCGCACGAATTCGCACGAATTCGAATTCGCCCCGAATTCGCACGAATTCGTGGACCCCTCCGAATTCGAATTCGCAACTTCAAATTCGAATTCCCCCTTGATTCGCTTGAATTCCCCCGAGGCTTGGATTTCCATAGGCACCTACAATTTACCTTCACCTCTTTGCATATGGGTATGCTTGTACCCACTACCATATGGCATAAAACATTTCAAGTCCAAAAGCTTCCATAACCTTGCAATTTTTGTTGTTTGTTGTTGCTTGCATTCACCGTGCTTAAACTATTTGACAAAAATAAAGACAAATCAAAACCAAGAATTCCAAATATCGATGTATACACCCTTCCTTCATTCTTTCAAATACCTTTTGGAAAAAAAGCAACGAAGCATGCAAAATCACCAATCCACACACAAACCATCACATGTGAACCACTTCTTGCCCTTATTGGGCCTTCATTCATTGTATTCTTGCATTGAATCATGGGACTTGAATTCATCTAAGGGAGAGGATAACAAAGACAAGGGAAACATAAAGCAAACTAGCAATGGGCATTCAATTAACATTATTATTGTCATGATGCTCAATAATCATCACTATGTGATTGTTACAGTACACTGTCAAATCTGGACTTTTTCAAACCTCGTAACAAGGATTTCTCTGCGTGCACGGAGCCGACGAGGGCAAGGAGGGTACCAAAATGAAGGGTAGGCAAGGGGGAACACGTTTTGACTGTCCAAAGTCGAAAAAAAAAAGTCGAAAATGAAAAGTTCGCGACGCGGTTTTCTCCGAACTGGTGCGGTTTTGGGACGAACGGAGGGCACCGTCGTGTTCAGTGCAACGAGGCGGACACAGCGGTGCGTTCAAAACTGAAAAACAAGTTTTTTTCTCGGGAACGAGTACGCATGCACCGCACAAGCAAGTGAATGGGTCAATCAAAGCACAATGATCATGGTTTTAATTGTATAAAGTCAAAAAAATTATTGCATGGCACAGTTCAAAGTTAGGTTTTCATCTGGAGAAAAGACGGCGCACGCGTGATCATTTGGCTGTCGCCTGCGAATTCGCAGTGCGAATTCGCCCCGAATTCGCAGTACTGTGAATTTCAGGCCGAATTCGGAGCGAATTCGCGCTGCGAACGAATTCGCAGCGAATTCGGCGAATTCAAATTGAATTCGCTGCGAATCTGCATCCCTACCCTGGGGCTCACACGGGTGCCAACGCGGTGCCAGCAGGCAGTGGTGGCCCTCGTGGGTACACTTGTCCACCACCGCTCAACCTTCGTGCGCGCCGAGGTCACAAAGATGTTCTGGGAAATAGCCGGTGCGCACCGAATATGTCCCGAGGTGCACTACCCTGTCCCGGAGTTCGCAACTCTAGCGGGGGGCGACTGGGTCCACCGCATACCCCGGGCCCTGGCCGCCCTGGGAGTGGGGCTGTACAACCCCATCGCGTGCCCAAAGGGCGGCCCATGTCCAACTACAGTCCCCGCCGGGCAACATCGTCACTGTAAAAGATTCACAGCAGGTCAAAAACAGTCAGCTTGGTGAGCTGAGTTTCTTTACTGTACAGATTCATTGATGCAGGTCAATGGAGCGCACAGAGCGGGCGCAGCTGTAGAAGCGCGCGCGCAGAGAATGATATAAAAGCTCATAGAGATTGGCAGCGTTTTATAATGCATAATTGCTGCTCAATGATCGTTTTTACTTGCCGTGGTTGTACATATGTTGTTTAGGCATAAATGGGAAACTAACGAACTCGCCTTGCTTCGGCGAGATTTGGGACATTGGACAGTGGACTCTGTGGACATCTTCTACAAATTTTTGGGTATTGCAACCGCCGTGTTTTGCAAGGGGAAAGGATATTTACGCGGAAAAGTATTTTTTATACTCAAAAGAAGACAGCAAGCAGGGAGACTACTTCAGAAAGAAATAACAAGTTCGTTAGACCCGAATGATCGTCGGAGATTTGAAAGGCGCAGATCGTGAGTCCCAAGGCCGAGTCCCTGCTGTTGCCGGAGAGTTGGCTGTCCAATTGTCGTCCGGGGAAGTCCCGTCGGCGACTTACCAGTCTTTCAAACAGACACCGGTTGTTGCCCGCCAGGCATGGCCCACACGAGTGTTGGTCTGCGCGGCCATGGTTTTTGTCTGCGTTGTGGCCTTCCTGACCTATGCGGTTGCAGAGAAGACCAGCGTGCAGACCCTCGTGGACACCGCCAGCTAAATTCGTCGCGCCAAGAATCCTCGTGGACGCCGCTAAGCTAAATTCGTCGCGCCAAGGTTCCTCGTGGACGCCGCCAAGCTAAATTCGTCGCGCCAAAGTTCCTCGTGGACACGGCCAAGCTATATTCGTCGCGCCAAGGTTCCTCTGGACGCCGCCAAGCTAAATTCGTCGCGCCAAGGTCCCTCGTGGACACCGCCCAGCTAAATTGGTCGCGCCAAGGTTCCTCGTGGACGCCGCCAAGCTAAATTCGTCGCGCCAAGGTTCCTCGTGGACGCCGCTAAGCTAAATTCGTCGCGCCAAAGTTCCTCGTGGACACCGCCAAGCTAAATTCGTCGCGCCAAGGTTCCTCGTGGACGCCGCTAAGGTAAATTCGTCGCGCCAAAGTTCCTCGTGGACACCGCCAAGCTAAATTCGTCGCGCCAAGGTTCCTCGTGGACGCCGCTAAGCTAAATTCGTCGCGCCAAGGTTCCTCGTGGACGCCGCCAAGCTAAATTCGTCGCGCCAAGGTCCCTCGTGGACACCGCCAAGCTAAATTCGTCGCGCCAAGGTCCCTCGTGGACGCCGCCAAGCTAAATTTGTCACACCAAAGTTCCTCGTGGATGCCGGCAAGCTAAATTCGTCGCGCCAAGGTTCTTTTCCAACACCGCCAAGCTAAATTCGTCGCACCAAAGTTCCTCGTGGACGCCACTTGGTCTCCGTATGTGCTTTTGGGCAGTGCTGCTAAATGCACTGTTGGCCCCGCTGTTGTATGGCTTTTAATTTATGTAACGCTGTGTTACTGAGAGTACTGTCCAAGTTTCCGCCATTTTGTGTGTAGTGCCTGCGTCCCTGTTCACAGGAATGTAGGCTAAATTTCATGTGCATGTGAAAATGACTTTGGTACAGTCAGTAGTTTTTGCGATAAAAAGTACATCAGTTGGTCAGTTTTTGAATATTGATATATGGGCTTGCCTTGTTTTTTTGAATCAAGTTTGTTTTTGATTTTTCCTGTGTGGGTAGTCAATTGTGTACAGGTTTGTGGGGAAAAGACAGTTATGGATGTTTGGGTTATCACAAAAGTGAAAGAGTGACCCACACATTAAAGATAACACTTTAAACCACCTTTGGAGTCCCAAGGATGCAGTGAGCTTTTAGTAAAATGACAGTTTTTGCATACATTTCCTTGTTTTCTTGGAAGGCCTAGTGTACCCCTGTCCCCCTGTTCTAGTATCCAGGTGGTGTAAAAGGCATTGGCACCTGGGGTTTTATGGTGACAGTGACACCCGGTATATGTGTGAGTGTGTGAGTAGAGTGCCAAATTTGGCCGTGCGTCAATCCCTTCCCGTGGGAATTTCCATTGCCCACATGTTAACTTCTACCCCCGAAACGAAGTCCAGGGTGTTTGTTTGCCCTTGGGATGTGTGTGTGCCACAGTTTATCGACACACCACCATTGGCGAAGGGGTGAGGTATCTCCTGAGGCCAACCGGAAATGAAGCAACCACCACCAGCACTTTTGGGGTATGCTGAGTGGTTATGGGGGTCGTGTGGAAACCGGTTGGTGGGATAGTGAATGGGCTATAGCCGGATGGCACCCCAGAGCACGCCACACTGTATTTTACGGTTACCCGCCCCATAGCTACAGTTGCAGGGTCCATTGACCAGTGGGTGCCCGAGGGTGTGGGTTGGTCCCCCAGCCCCAAAAGCCAGGCCAAGGCGAACACCTTGACCTGGACGCTGAGGTAGTTGGTATGCTGAATTATGTATTCATTCTCTATGCAGTCCGTTGTTGTATTGCAGGGACTTGCAGTGTAGCGAGGCCACCATGGTGGGTTGTGTGGGGTGTTTGAGTGTGTATGGCAGCCATGGTGTGCAGTACATAGTTACTAGATATAGAAGGTCACAGAGATATTCTGAGATACAGGTTGAGGTATGTATATTATCTGTTGTTTGTCTATGGCCGCAGTGAGTCTGGATGACTCAAATCTGTGGTGCTGGTGTTTTGACCAGCTGCTTCACGTTTATAGATATACTCTGAGCCCAAAACGGTGTTTTGGGGCTTGGGGGGGGAGTGTAAAATATTCACAGCAGGTCAAAAACAGTCAGCTTGGTGAGCTGAGTTTCTTTACTGTACAGATTCATTGATGCAGGTCAATGGAGCGCACAGAGCGGGCGCAGCTGTAGAAGCGCGCGCGCAGAGAATGATATAAAAGCTCATAGAGATTGGCAGCGTTTTATAATGCATAATTGCTGCTCAATGATCGTTTTTACTTGCCGTGGTTGTACATATGTTGTTTAGGCATAAATGGGAATCTAACGAACTCGCCTTGCTTCGGCGAGATTTGGGACATTGGACAGTGGACTCTGTGGACATCTTCTACAAATTTTTGGGTATTGCAACCGCCGTGTATTGCAAGGGGAAAGGATATTTACGCGGAAAAGTATTTTTTATAGTCAAAACAAGACAGCAAGCAGGGAGGGTACTTCAGCTGTGGCAACGCGACACATGCCGCCTGACGGTGCCGCACACGACGCCGTGGCATGGGCACCACGGGCCACACCACCCCTTCCCCGACAACGTTGACCCGTGGCCGACGGCGGTGCGAGAATGCCTCAACCAATGCGCCGATGAACACCTCCACTATTGCCGCCGTGAGCAGGAGCCCACCAACCACCCCGGGTGGCGCGACGCCTTGGTCCACCTCTTCCACACCACCGGCATGCGGGACCCCCGCCTGAGACTCGTCCGGCCCACAAGGGCTAAGCAGGACGCCCACACCGGCCCACGGGTGACCCCGGACGGCCGGCACCTCCACGTCGGGGGCTACCGCCGCCGGGGCGGCCCATCTCCCCCCAAGCGGGGGGCGGCGTACCACCCGCCGGCAGCCCTCATGTACATCCTCCGCGACGTACTCGCGGAAAGCGAGCACCAAGAGCCTAACGCGGATGTGGCATGGCCCGAGCCCCTGCGCCCCCGGCCCCACGCGCCGACGCCGTTGTGGTTGGTGACCACGGACGACCAATGCGCCCAAGCGACAGGGCAAGCGCAGCTCCGGGCCGAGTGGGTAATAGTGCAGGTGGGGGCAGGCCAGCCCAAACCCCGTGGGCTCCCCCGTGGCACCGCCCTGCTGGTAGCTACGGGGATGCCGCACGACCCACACATGGCAGTGCACGCGCTGTAAAGAAGGTCCCTACCAGGACCGGCCCCCGCTGTGCCCCTTCCGCCTGTAACCCCTGCTGACTTGCTCCTGATCAACGATTGCATTTATCAAAATCCAGGGTTCCAAATCCAAAAATATGGAAAATAAAATCCTCCTTCAACCCTGAACAGCAACCAGATCCCACAAATACAGCAATAACCCAATCAGCAATCCAATCCACGCTGCGGGCTTCCGTTCAGCACACCAGTTGTCTCACAGTGGCGGGCATGTACAAGAATTGCACCAAAGAGGAAAGCCCTGAAATTGGCATATGAACACAAATAAAGCAAAGTTGGGGAAAGAGGTAAACATACACATTCACAGCCATGAACCCCTCATTCCCTGGACTCAAGACCTTCCCTTGACTCACCAACATATTGCCCTGAACCAGGTCAAATGAGATGGCTGAATGCCATGTGTCACAAGTCACTACACAAACCCCAAAAATGTGTTCACTCCCAAGCCTCTAAATCCTAGCCCAATGGGGGAGGTGGCGTGTCATGGCCTAGAGTGGCACTCAGCACCATGCCCTACCCTGACATAACCTTGGTTGGACTTGGAGTCGAATGGGCTTGGAGAACTGCCCCATGAAGATGACCTCACAACCTAACAAAATCAGGCAAAACACACCATAGTGCTCAGTATTCAATAATATACTCAAAAATGCATACGGGAATTACCCAAATGCTCCATGCATGTGTCAAACCGGAAAGTAATATACAAGGGTGATATAGACCAAAGGTGCATGCCCAAGAATATCCCATCATTGGCTCCGAAACCCCTCCGGTTATGTACATGACATGCTTCACAAGTCAACTCATGAATTTGAGGCCTAATTTTGTGAGGCCTCGTGTGCCAAGCCAAAGTGACCATGTGATCCGGCATATGGTGAGGTACAACACCGAAGCATATGCCAACATATAAGCAACATACCATAGTTCACAGATCTCTAGGCACTTTACTGTTAGCCGACCAAGTGAGCACATAAAACACAAAAATGAGCATAAAATGAGGTCAAAAACATGCAAATAATGCCAAATTCAAGACAATTACAATAGTATATAACTTCGCTCACCCATGATGTCAACCTATGACTCAAAACACAATTGCTTGGGATCATTTGCAAACAATCCCCCCACCTGGATCCCCATATGGACGCATAAGGACACCTTCGAACCTACTCCCAACACGTACCATGAAAATGGGAAAATTGATATTGGCGCTTGTGGATCGCACCATAAGCCCTCCCACATGCACTATATGAGCGGTAGACTTAGTCTAGCGCTATGGAGTTCACCATTGGGACATGGGCGAAGCCCTTGCCACGTATGACTCCAAATATCTTCCTACAAACGGAGATATATAACATGGGCGTGAGCATATCGAAGCACATACCATGCATATAACACATACCCTCAAAAGTGGCTCCCACCATGATATGCCATGACCCTCCATGGACAGAACTTGACGTTAAAAATACGTAGGAACCCAAAGAAAAGTTGCTATGCAACCCCAACACTCATGGGGTACAATTCAAAGTCGCAATAAATTATTCGGTTGCACGGTCCAAGAGTTATGTATCACTTTCTACCCTCTTGACCATTATCCCTTGCTACACCAGGCATGTGTACACACCAAAGGCGTTTGATGCTGCCCAAATTAAGTTGAGACCAAGGCGCTTGTAACGCAACCTTCCGTATTCTCTTTCCTCACACTCGCGCGTAGATATGGCCCTTCAAAGTGGTCCCACGATTCACTTTTGTTTCCCTTCTATCTCCAAGTCAAATGGGTGGCAAGTACAAGGGAAACCTGATTCAGGCATAGGGAAAAGAGTATGACCACTCGAAGAAGACCAAATCAAGTGCGGCGATGTCGAAGTCGAAAATTCGATTTCGACATCGCGAAAAATTCAGGTTAAAATTTCGAGTGCTTATTTGGAAAATTGGGGAAGCAACGAACCCTTTACAGATGAAATCTGACCCTTCATCGGAGTTTCCGCCAAAATATCTGGAAATAACAGTTAACCAATCGGTTACCGCAAAATCGCGAGCCAACTGACAGTCGCCGATACATTAACCATCAGAACGGAAGGCTGAAAATTCACGGAAACATTATGACAAAAAAACCCTGTTGATTCCTGATATTCCGATATATAAATCTCCGCTGGCGGCGCCTCGGTACTGAATATGGCCGCTCATAGCCGGAATGGCCAAACCTATCACACTATCGCATCGGGTTAGATCAGGTGGATGGGAGAGTATGATATCAGCCAATGGCGGCTTGCCGGCACACAGATACACACCCCAAGTGACCCAAAGATGGCCACGGGGGTCCAAACCGGCTTCACCCCCCTTCTCAGAGCGTTGTTACCGCTCGGAAGTCATTGAAGAGAGGACGGGAGGACCCCAATGGGCTCCAACCCCCCCCCCTCCATGTCCCAAGGACACATGGAGGCCCCACACACGTCGTAGGCGTCCCCCATGCCCCAAGGGAGGGATGAGCACACTGAAAATCGGTGCCCTACGCCATATCCGGTCTCCTCTTGATCTACAACATGGACCAAGGGGATCAAAGATAGAGGAACGTCGTCGATCGATCTAAATACGTATACCACGATGAAATATATACGTGGAGATCGAGTGAAGGGGGTATATGGCCAATGAAGGCCCAAAAATCCCCGGATGAACGCCCTCACCCGTCTCCTAAGCACAGAAACAAACAAAAATGCCAAGGGGGATCCATTACGGTGCTACAGCAGCAACCACATGGACCAACACGTCCTTGACGTCCAAAGAAATATTCTTTTTCTTCAGGTAGTCCATCCAGACCGTGGTATACCTCGGCACGAAACTGTCCGGAGGCTCTCGGAAATCCCTGGATGCGGCGACTCCCTTCCAACGGACTTTATAAAGCCTCCCCCCAGGCGTCCCTGGGTCCGGCTTGTCCGCCAGGATCTTCTCAGCGGTGAAGTCGTCATCCTCAACTTCGTCGTCCTAGTCCACATCGCCGGCCGTGAACTCGAAGGTGACGGGACGTCCGCTGGGGTCTGGTGCTCGGGGACGAAGCTGGGTATGGTCGCAGTCCAGGATCTTGTTATCCCCCACACGAACCGCATACACATCCTGCCCGACCTTCCGCACGATTACCCCCGGCACATACCAAGATGCCTGCCGATGCCTGGACAGGACATCCTTGTGGTGCCGCTCCACCCACACGGTGTCTTGGAGAGCACACTTCTGGACCTTTCCCTGCTTGAAGTACTTGGCCCTCTTGTCATGCTCGTCCTGAAGTGCCTTGCACACCTTGGCCGCCGTGTCGTCCGCCTCAGCCATTATGGCGTTCGCATCCCGGGCCACTTTGCCATGGTTCAACCACGGGAGAGTGCGTGACACTCGATCCCGTAGGAACAGGAGGCGATGGGGCGACAGTCCAGTGGGCCCGGGAAGGTCGTGATACGCCTGGAGTACCCTCCACAGCGAATTGTACCAATTCCGGCCCGGTTCATCGATGTGCAGCTGGCGGAACTTCTCGAACATCTGCCGCCCGGCCACCTCAGCACGGCCATTCGACCGGCTGTGGTATGCCACGGTCTTGGCGTGCCAAATCCCCATGTGCTTGCACATCGTCTTGAACCACGTCGCCAGGAATGGACTGCCCCGATCGCTGCAGATGACAGCTGGGACATCAAAAATCGTCAGCCAATGCCTGATCATGGCATTAGCGACGGTCTTGGCCTGCAGCCCCACTCCATGCTTGTCCTTCTTGTCCTTCTTCTTGGACTTCTTGCCCGGGACTGCCACGATATACCCGCTGTGCCTGTCCACCGCCAGGATAACGCAGTCGTAGGTCTCTCCCTCCACGGTGACCTCCGGCATGGCGAACACATCCCTGGCCACGGACCGCATAGGGGCCTCCGGTATAGCCGTATGCGACGGGTTGCCAGCTGTGGAGTGATTGGGGCTCTTCGTGGCCCGACACACGGCACAGTTGCTGCAGTACCTATCCAGGATCGCGTAGTAACCCGAAAGGAAATTGAAACGCCACTCCAGGTCCTGCTGCATCTTGTCTCGGCCAGGGTGCATGAGCTGGGCGTTATGCCAATGGTCAATGACCTCCTCCACTCGGTTCTCGGGCACAAGCAGCTTGTCCTTGAGGAACAACTTGTCCCCATCCTCGGTTAAGCCCTCGGGCCACTCGTCGTCCGACGGGGCGCTCACGGCGTTCCAGTACTTGCTCCAGTGCTCGGATGCCGCATAGTCATCCGACCAGTCCTCTGTGAGCACCGACCTGACTAGCTCTACAGGGGCCACCAGCCATTGCTGGAGGGTTTCCTCTCGAATAGCTTGGACGCGGGCCCCCCTGGAACTTGGCCAGGTCCGTACGGTTTGCCATCAATACAAAGCACTTGACCCCCTCTTGCTCCATGGCCTTCTCCATCTCGATGATGCGCTTGGCCTCCTCGGTCTCCTCGGCGTCGCCATGGCTGGATATGTCCATCCACGCCTTGCCCGCGGGGTAGGCCCAGCGACTGAGGCAATCTGCCACAGTGTTGTCCTTCTGAGGTCCGACTTGGCGAACATCTCGTGCCATCGGGCCCTCCTAGCCGCTCGTCCTGAGGGGGTGTTGACATGCTCCTTGTGCCAGCTCTGTAGGGACTGGTGGTCCGTGCAAACCACCACGGGTTGCAATCTGATGTGGCCAGACCACTTCCTGAGCGCACATACAATGGCGTATGTCTCCTTCTCCCTCGCGGTCCATGTTCGACGTTGGCCCTTGGCCAGGATCCTGCTCCAAAACGCCACGGGAACATGAGTCCCGTCGTCCCGGACTCGCTCGAGGACTGCCCCCACAGCATAATCCGAGGCGTCCGTCCGTAGCACGAATCCCTTGTCCGGGTCCACCAGGAACAGCCCCAACTGCCCCAGGTGTCGCTCCTTCAGGCGGTTGAACGCATCCTCAGCCTCAGGGGTCCAGGCAAGCTTCTTCTTGCTCCCCTTGCGGCCATCGAACTTACCCACCTGCAACATCTTGTGCAGCGGCCCCGACAATTCTGCATACATCCGGACATAGCCCGAATAGTAATTGCAGAACCCCATTAAGGATCGGAGTTCGCTGATGGTCTGGGCCTTCTCCCAGTGGTGCAGGTACGCCAGTTTCCCAGGCATGGGACGGCGTTGCCCGTGACCAACCACGTGACCCGCGAACTCCACTTCCTTCACGAAGAGTGAGGCTTTGGTGGGCTTACACACCATGTTGTGCTTGTCCAGCTCGCTGAGCACTCGGCGCAGGTCCTTCTCATGCGCTTCGATGAGCTCGTCCTCAGTCATGTTCTCCGTGCCGGATCCGATGATGATGTCATCCACGAAGCGGTCAGCACAGTCCCGGACAGGACCGAGTAGGTCCTCCATCATGCGCTGGAAAGCGGCGTTGCCATTCTTGGCGCCCATAGGCACCACTTTCCACTGCATGGGCCCCAGCGGCGTCGACATCGCTGTGCAGGGCCTGGAGTCCGGGTGTAGCGGCATCTGCCGATAGCCGTGTTTCAGGTCTAACACCGTGAAAATCTGCTTTTTCTGTTGCTTTTGGAGGATGGAGTCGATCAGGGGAAGCGAGTACGAGTCGTGCTCGGTCTGCTCGTTCAAACCTCTGTAATCCACCACCAACCTCCACTCGCCCTTCTCCTTCTTGGGCACGATGAAGGCTCGGCTGGCCCACTCACTGTCGGAGGGTTCGATCCATCCCCGCTCAATGAACTCGGCCAACAGCTTCTTCATGGCCTCTGCCCGATCGCCCTGAAGTTGGTACTCCCGATGACGATAGATCTTGGGGTTCGGCTTCCGCTTGATCTTCGCTGTACCAAACCTCCCACGATCTGGAGGGTTCTTGTTGGCGACCCCACTGAATAGCCGCGGATAGGCATGGATCAGCCTCTCCTTCAGCTCGGCGACCTTCGGGTTCTCCTGAGCCTCTTCAGCCGCTTGCTTCGGTATAGATACGACCGACCGCACTGCGGTATAGGCCTCTTCTGGGTCCGAGTCCGACTTCTCCTCGTCCGATATGCCGTCTTCATCGTCGTGGGTCGCGATTCCCACTGATAATTCTCGAAAATTTGCGGCCTCGGGCTGGTGCTCGTCGTCACCGGTTCCCATTTTTGGAAACCTCCACGTTGGTGGGTCAGACCCAACCGGACCATCGTATTGGTCCGCGATGTGATCCATGACCCTCGCCACGAACTTATCCTTCTCGTACTTGCCGGTGACCAACATCTTGTCATCCCACCAATGCGGAGATGTGACCATGGCCCGCCTCTTCTTGGCTGCCACACGATCATGCATCCCCATCCGCATGTAGTTGACGACGTCGTCGATCTCAGCGTGGGACAGGACATCAATGCCATCCGTTGGCTTATCCGTCCCTTCCTTGGGCTCAAACATGACCTTCATGGGCACCGCCTCCACCCTACGGATGAACGCTTCATCACCCGTGGGCTGGGCTTGCGCCCCATCCACCAGGAAAGCCTTGGTGCCCCACGCTTGACCCGGGGAGGGCATTGATACACCCTTGGCGTCGATGAACACCTCCTCCTCTGGCCCGAATGACATCTCGTTCAGGGTGATGGAGTCCAGCGTCGACTTGAGACCCTCCAGCGGACATGGGGTGCATCCTATGCCGGTTATGACCAGGATCCCCTTCGCCCTATCCGCGACGATCTTCTCCACCGTACGTCTGGTGTTATCCAGGGAGCCATGCCAATACATGGGCCCCCACTCCTTCAAGCCCCAATACCTATGCCAGGCTGAGTCTCCTCGATGCCAATGCCTCCTACACTTCCGCAAAAGTGGGGCATCCCGGGAAGCGAAGACGTCCGTCTCGGGCGCTTCGACTCCCAGCGTCTGGATCATCCTGGCGTACACTTGCGGCGCCATTCCATACTCGGTGAGCTGAACTCCACGGTCTCCTCTGGACTTGGCACCCACAGCTTGCACCGCTCGGACGATCCGATCCTCTTCCTCAGCATTCCATTGGGATGATCCGCATGCAGAATCCGTGGACAGCCATGTGAGGCATTCATCATCCTCCCGGACCAGCGTTGCACGATGGGGAAGGGCTCCAATGGCATTTGCCACCATGAAGTCATACCCCATGATCATATCCCAATCTGTAATGTCGGCCACATAGAAGTTCCCGGATGGAGTGCTTCTCTTCGCCAGATCAGGGCGGTTCAAGCGCTCATGCTCCCAGAATTCCATACTGATAGTGGCCTCATGGGTACCACCACCCATGATCTCTCCATTGGCCACCTTCAGGCGCACCGGTCTACGGCTGGGCTGCAGGGATTCCTCCTTGAACAACCCTCTCCGGACCAGGCTCACCTGGGCACCCGTATCCACCAGAACATCCACCACCAATTCCTCTTGTCCGCACCGTACACGCACCTTCAAGTGCAACTGCCGCTCGTCGCCATGCGGTGTATGGACGACTCTCACGGCATGCAACTCTAGCACGTCCGGGTGCATCAGGACTTCGAGGGTATGATCACGGATGGTGTAGATCTTGGGTTGGTCTTGCCCGTCCACGGGGCTCTCCGTGGTCGCTCCTTCCTTCTTGCCACGTCCCTTGCCCACATAAACTTCCCTTGGCAGGGCGCTCCAGGCGTTGGGAGTGGCGAAACTCAGTGGTTTTGGCTCTTCTGGAGCCTTCTTCGGCACCCGATGTGCCTTCGCTTTCTCTGGGATTCCACTGATTTTCGGAGGAGAGACCTCCGAGGTCCCACTCCCGTGGGGGCTCCTCTAGACTTGACTTCCCGCAGCCCCTTCCGGCTGCGATCCGCCAGGACTTTGTCCACCACGTTGCTGGGCTTTGAGTTCCTCCAACGTCCTCAACATGTCCTCAGCAACTTCCTCCATCGACCTCACTCGTCGGTCTTGGCCAGGTCCACCACCATAGCCTCTTCCTCCGCCTTTTCCTTGGCCTTTGCCTTGGCCTTTTCCCCCGTCTCCGCCCTTTGACTTCCAATCGGAAATCCGCTGCTCCTTGGGCTTCTTCTCGGGGTGGGCGGCGAAGTAGGCCTTCTTGTCCGCCTCATACACCTTGCACTGACGGTGGTCGTGTGCATGGTTGTTTCCCTTGCCATAACAGACTCAGCACCGTCGTGCTGAGACCTGTACTCCCGGAACGAGAGAGGTGGGTTCCCGATCCTCCTTGGCTCTCTGTTCTTCTTGGGTCCCATCCGGTTCCATCTGGACCGATCCTGCCCATTTTCCCTCACGTTGTGCGCCACAAACGCGAAGAAATGGGCCTCCTGGTGATCCTCCCGGGACCAGTGGTCCTGGCCACTTCCACTACCATCCTCCGCGGAGTTGGCCGTACCCTCCTGGATCTCCCGATGATGGCGGTCTTCTCGGTGGCCTCGTTGTCCATGACCATGTCGATCCTGCACGTGGGCCTCGTTCTTCGCATTGAGCTTCAACTCCACCGTGATGTACTTCACGATCTCGTCCAGGCTCATGCGGGCGAAGATGACCTGCATCCTCAGCGGCTCCCCGCGCCTCCACTCCACGTTGTTGAGGCGCAGCAACCTTTGCCCCATGGAGTCTCCAAACACCTCCACGTACACGGCGTTCTTCAGTCCCAACATCCGGTTGGGCTCGCCCAGGTTCCTCCTGAAGAACTCCATGATACCCGCATGGGTATCCTCCGCCACCATGATCCTCACCGCCACCCGCTTCTTGGCTCGCTTCTTCTCCTCGTCCTCCACTCTTCTCTTCCAGTTGCCGGGGAGGACGTCCTTCAGCAGGTGGCGGATCTCGCTGGACTCGTTCCAGTCCTCCACCAGCTTGAGGCATCTGCGGTACTTCCGCAGATACCGGTTCCACTCCCGGACCCGCAACTCACCGCGGTCCAGCGGCAGCAGGATGGACCACAAGTCCTCCAGCTTCTGGTTCGGAGCGTCCACCCGCTCCTCATCCTCCAACCACTGGAGGCAGGCCTGCTCCGTACGGATCAATCCTTCCCGGATCTGATCCCGCAGCTCCTCCTTCAGGTCCTGCGCCAGCCGGTGTGGGAATGTCCGGCATACCCACTTGTCCCGCGGCGCTCCCCGCATCTCGCTGACGACCTCCTCGGCAAAGTCCTCCCAATCCAGGATGACGTCATCCAGGTTGGAGGGGTTGCCATCGTAGTAGGGGATTTTGATTCCCCTGAGGTCGTCAATCCTGATGGCTTCTCCGACGTCCCCAGCCACCACTCCACCGAGACGGATACCACCTGTGGCCGGGGGGTGTGAGTACACTCCCCGTACATCCCTCTCCTCCATGGAGTGCGGTCCAGTTGGGCCTGAACCCATGGGGTTTGGAATGCGGGAAGAACTTGCTCCATCGGCTGTCCATATCCCCGTATTGGGGTCCTTCGCCCACAGGTTTCCGCCTGGATGACCTCGACCATGTCCTTCGGCGCTTCCCATGGTTCGCCCCTGCAGGGTCTGGCTCTGGATCTCCTCCTCCGCATAAACTGCATAGGCGGTCGTAGTGGGCGGTGGATCCTGGGTGGCATTGGACATCTGTACCGTCAGGCTCCTCGGGTCCGTGGTTGCGTGCCCTTCCCGCATGGACCCAGCCGGCGCCGTTTGCTCCCCGCGCATTGTGGATTCGCTGAACATGGGAACAAACGGCAGCGCACCCGGGTCAACACGCGGAGGCGCGTAGGGTGCCTCTACAGGGCCGTGCATGGGTTTATCCATGGCGCTCCTGAGGGTCTTAACCAGCTCCACCAGCTCTGACGCGGCCGGCTTTGCCGGGAGCTCCGGACCCGAGGCGAGGGGCTGTAGCTCCTCTAGCCTTTTCAGGCGTCCCGACATGTCCTCCACCAGGTGGAGGAGGCTGTCCACCACTCGCTGCTGCTTCTCCAGGGCCAGCTCCAGATTCTCCCGGTACCGGTCCCGCTCCGCTCGCAGCTCCTCCATGTCTTTCTCCGCGGCCGACTGGTCATCCAGAATCCCGGCGACGTCTGCCTCTAGGCCGTCCCTCGCGTTGTCCAGGCGGTCGAGTCAATGCACGATGGCGTCCATCCCCATCTTTGGGTACTTGCCCATGAGCCAGGACACGTGCTCGCAGTGGCACTCAGCGTGCCTTCCGCCTGATCCAGCGCATCCCGCTGTTCCCGGCGCCTCACACTCATCGCCCATGGGCGTATCGCCTATGGCGTCCGTCTCTGGTCCCGTGTGCCGGGGCACAGGTGCCGTCCGGGCCCTGACTGGCCTCTCCAAGCCCTCGGCATCGTGCTTCAGGGCGGGCTCGGGGGCCGTATGCGCCCTGGCGATCGGCGCGGACATCTCCGACTCCGAAGGTGGCTCGTAGGCTGTCCGATAGCCCTCGGAGTGCCCCTCGGATTCCCACAGCCTGACCGGGCTAGGGTCCGTATCCATAGCCCCAGCGTCCCTTGCCGCGTACTTGGGTGACCCGCGCTTCCGGGAGGGCCGGGCTCGTCCTCCACTGCTGCCTGAATGGCAGGCCTCCTCAGAGTCCTCCGCGGCGGAGCGGAGGTTGCATGCCTTTCGGCAGCGACGCTCACACATGGAGACCAGATCCTCCATGTCAAGTCCTCCTCTTCCCGAATGTCGTACTTCTCTTCGGGCTTCAACTTCCGGAGTTCGCCATGCTCTTGAACGTCTCGGCTCTTCTATGTCTCCAATCTCCGGCGTGGTCTCCACCGAGTCCACAATACGCACCCGGGGCGAACTTGGGCAGGGCTCATAGGGGCCCAAGTCCCCGGGTAGGCGGTAGGTAGGGGCAGCAGGTACGCCTCTGCTACCATAAAGAAGGTCCCTACCAGGACCGGCCCCTGCTGTGCCCCTTCCCCCTGTCACCCCTGCTGACTTGCTCCTGATCAACGATTGCATTTATCAAAATCCAGGGTTCCTAATCCAAAAACATAGAAAATAAAATCCTCCTTGAACCCTGAACAGCAACCAGATCCCACAAATACAGCAATAACCCAATCAGCAATCCAATCCACGCTGCGGGCTTCCGTTCAGCACACCAGTTGTCTCACGGTGGCGGGCATGTACAAGAATTGCACCAAAGAGGAAAGCCCTGAAATTGGCATATGAACACAAATAAAGCAAAGTTGGGGAAAGAGGTAAACATACACATTCACAGCCATGAACCCCTCATTCCCTGGACTCAAGAGCTTCCCTTGACTCACCAACATATTGTGCTGAACCAGGTCAAATGAGATGGCTGAATGCCATGTGTCACAAGTCACTACAAAAACCCCAAAAATGTGTTCACTCCCAAGCCTCTAAATCCTAGCCCAATAGGGGAGGTGGCGTGTCATGGCTTAGAGTGGCACTCAGGACCATGCCCTACCCTGACATAACCTTGGTTGGACCTGGAGTCGAATGGGCTTGGAGAACTGCCCCATGAAGATGACCTCACAACCTAACAAAATCAGGCAAAACACACCATAGTGCTCAATATTCAATAATATACTCAAAAATGCATACGGCAATTACCCAAATACTCCATGCATGTGTCAAACCGGAAAGTAATCTACAAGGGTGATATAGACCAAAGATCCATGCCCAAGAATATCCCATCATTGGCTCTGAAACCCTTCCGGTTATGTACATGACATGCTTCACAAGTCAACTCATGAATTTGAGGCCTAATTTTGTGAGGCCTCGTGTGCCAAGCCAAAGTGACCATGTGATCCGGCATATGGTGAGGTACAACACCTAAGCATATGCCAACATATAAGCAACATACCATAGTTCACGGATCTCTAGGCACTTTACTGTTAGCCGACCAGTTGAGCACATGAAACACAAAAATGAGCATAAAATGAGGTCAAAAACATGCAAATAATGCCAAATTCAAGATAATTACAATAGTATATAACTTCGCTCACCCATGATGTCAACCTATGACTCAAAACACAATGGCTTGGGACCATTTGCAAACAATCCCCCCACCTGGATCCCCATATGGACGCATAAGGACACCTTCGAACCTACTCCCAACACGCACCATGAAAATGGGAAAATTGATATTGGCGCTTGTGGATCGCTCTGTAAGCCCTCCCACATGCACTATATGAGCGGTAGACTTAGTCTAGCGCTATGGAGTTCACCATTGGGACATGGGCGAAGCCCTTGCCACGTATGACTCCATATATCTTCCTACAAACGGAGATATATAACATGGGCGTGAGCATATCGAAGCACATACCATGCATATAACACATACCCTCAAAAGTGGCTCCCACCATGATATGCCATGACCCTCCATGGACATAACTTGACGTTAAAAATACGTAGGAACCCAAGAAAAGATGCTATGCAACCCCAACACTCATGCGGTACACTCGAAAGTCGCAATAAAATATTCGGTTGCACGGTCCAAGAGTTATATATTACTTTCTACCCTCTTGACCATTATCCCTTGCTACACCGGGCATGTGTACACACCAAAGGCGTTTGATGCTTCCTAAGTTAAGTTGAGACCAAGGCGCTTGAAACGCAACCTTCCTTATTCTCTTTCCTCACACTCGCGCGTAGATATGGCCCTTCAAAGTGGTCCCACGATTCACCATTGTTTCCCTTATATCTCCAAGTCAAATGGGTGGCAAGTACAAGGGAAACCTGATTTGGGCATAGGGAAAAGAGTCTGACCACTCGAAGAAGACCAAATCAAGTGCGGCGATGTCGAAGTCGAAAATCCGATTTCGACATCGCGAAAAATTCAGATTAAAATTTCGAGTGCTTATTTGGAAAATTGGGGAAGCAACGAACCCTTTACAGATGAAATCTGACCCTTCATCGGAGTTTCCGCCAAAATATCTGGAAATAACAGTTAACCAATCGGTTACCGCAAAATCGCGAGCCAACTGACAGTCGCCGATACAGTGACCATCAGAACGGAAGGCTGAAGACTCACGGAAACATTATGATAAAAAAACCCTGTTGATTCCTGATATTCCGATATATAAATCTCCGCTGGCGGCGCCTCGGTACTGAATATGGCCGCTCATAGCCGGAATGGCCAAACCTATCACACTATCGCATCGGGTTAGATCAGGTGGATGGGAGAGTATGATATCAGCCAATGGCGGCTTGCCGGCACATAGATACAGACCCCAAGTGACCCAAAGATGGCCACGGGGGTCCGAACCGGCTTCAGCTGGAGGACCAGCCGGAGGACACGGGGCACCTGGTGGTGCACCAGCACGGAGGCACGGCGTGGCTCAAGGAACATGTGACGGCACTTCGGTCCTGGACAAGCACGATCGCCGGAGCGGAGATCCGGCTGCACGACCACCCGGCGATCAGCCCCGGCGACACCAGGGCGCTGAGCGTGGACCAACTGACCCCCAGCCACCCTGACGTCCGGTGGCACTCCGCGGACCTCAACGCGGGGTGGCTCAGCCCCACCGGGTACTACTGGATCCCGGAGGCCTGGGGCCACACCTCTTCCGACGCGTCCGGGGGCGGACCCTGCAAACACGCCACCAGCGTCGCTCTCGCCGCCGACCTCACCCGCACGTGGGCGGTGGCCATCTCGGGCACGGTGCCCGACGGGGAGGGGGTGGCTGCCTCCCTCCCCCTACAATACCGTGCCCACTGACCATGCGTCCACACGGTGGACGCCGAAGTCATCCTCCACCTCCTGTGGCACGCAGATCGCGAGCGGACCACGGGAGTGCCCGCGGGCGCAGCGAAGGTGGTCAACCAGATGCCCCTGCGGTGGCTCCGGGACAGCCTGTGCGCGCGAGGGCAACACGCCGGGCACCCGTTCTGGTACGTCCGAGCCCCCTCGCACCACAGTGACGCCCTACTGCACAAGGCGGACTGGGCGGCGTCCCAGGACACCGTCCTGCAGAACGAGCCCCCGGACCCTGGCCACGCCCAACTCATTGTCGCCGGCCGTGACGGCCATCTCGATTTACGGCCCCCCACGATGCGGGTGCTCGGCGAGGTCGCGTAGCGGGCGCGGACGGACCATGCGCTGACGCACCGGGGACACACACCTTTGGGCGCGGCCCACGCCACAGCCTATGTCCACGCCCAGGACCTCACCGCGACGGCCACCAACCGCCGGGCGCTGCGGGCCCGAGACGGCCACACGCCGGTGCAGCGCAGGCTACGCGTTCGTGAAGACCGGCTCTCTGGCGTCGCCGTCGTCCCACAACCGTGCCTCCTATGCGGCGGCCCGGAGGAGACCCCGGTGCACATGCACGTGGGGTGGGGCCACTCACAGCTCCTCTGGCCCCACTACCGCCAGGCGGTACAGGAGGCGGCCCGCCACCTCCCACCCGGGGACAAAGCCCTGTGGGTGGCCTTGTGGCGCTCCGCAGGCGCCACATGGACGGAAGTTTTCTGCTCCGGACTGGTGCCCGAGGACGCGGAGGCGCAGCTCCGCGCCATAGCCCGCTACGACCCGCCGGGAGGGACCTCGGTGGACGATTTCCTCCACCACATGCTCCGGCTGGGGGACTTCGCATGGGAGCTTCGCAACCACCGGCTGGAGCAACTCCTCCGCGAGCCCCAAAGCGCGGCGGCCCGGGCACACCGGTGGCTCACTGCGGCGGAGGGCGACCACCCTCCCCCTCCCCCGCGCCCTGACAAGGACTTCGTAGCCTCCCTCCGTGTCGTGAATGGCACTCTGGAGTGCCCGCCCCGAGAGGGCCCCCACGCGTACCAGGACCTGCCGGGGGGTTCTCGAAGCACCTACAAGACGCCCTCTTCCCACCGTGGATCATCGGGCGCGGCTCCATGACCGCGTTGGAGGCGCGCATCGTGGGTGACGAACGGGCACGCGAGTGGAGCCGGTGGTGCGCCACCACGCGCGCCCCGGAGACACCTGCGCAACGATACGCCGCCATCCCGCTCGAGGGATGGGGGCCGGACACCCGGCCGAGACCCACCGTGATCCGCGGGGCGGGACCTGACCACCCGTGGGACGCGGCGACGGGGGAATGGCTGCAAGCGGCCCCGGGGCCGCAAACGAGATGGACTGGGGACGTGTCCTCACTCGTCAGGACACCCGTCCCCCCCCGCATCGTCCCCTACGCCGCCAACGTACTCCGGGATACGGAGATACGCACATGGGGACACGCCGCGGCCACCGTCCGGTGGCACCCCCCAGAGGACGGGGCCGCCAAGCTCGCCGTGGCGCACTTCAAAGCTGGGGGGCTGGTATACGACGACGCCCTGTCCCGGCTGGGCGACACCCAGGGGACCTTGCTCCTCATCCTCCCCACCGACATTGCAGCCGCGCTGCGCCAGGAGTTGGACGGCTGCGAAGGGCTGCGAGTGGGATGGGAGGCAGTCACGGACGGCACCCTGCTGGCCCTCCTCCACCGAGAGACCGCGAACGGGTGCCAATGGGATGCGCTGACGCCCCACCTCACCGGGCGCCACGTGTACATGGCAACCCCTCCCCAGGGGCACCCCCGCCCGGTGTGGGACGACCTCATCGCCGCCTTCCACGACCACGGGATTCTCCCCGACGACACGTGGTTGGAGGTCCAGCGGAAGACGCTTGGCAGGGACTACCGGCGCCGCGTCCGCGCCCGCCTGCTGGAGATCCGGGACCCCCTCCGACAGAGGTGGGACGACCTCTGGCTCCGCCATCTCGACCCTTGGTCGCCGCCCTCCCACCTCCCACACACCTGCCGGCTCTGCGGGGAATGTGACATGGTGTCCTCCGCAGCGTCGATAGGCGCCAACAGGTGCGCGCGGTGCGCCCAGGTGGCTGCGTGCCCCTGGCCCGAACCTCCCGCAGGCCCGCGCAGGCGCACACAGGAGGAGCCCCTGCACCAGCGCATCGAGAGGGCACAAACCCCCTCACACAAACGCGCGGGCCCCGCGGGCGCTGCCCTTCTGTGGATCCACGTGCACCTGGGGGACCCCACATCCGTTGCGCACCTGTCGCACGTGTTCGCGCCCTGACCCCAACCCGCCGCCGCCCTTTGCAGAGCCCGCAGTACCATGCCACGCCGACGGGGGGTTGGGCCGGGACACACCAGGGCCCGCCGCAAAGCGCAGAAGGCGGCCGTCCGGGGCCTGGTGATGGACGCGGTGGCGGAGGCGCACGAGGCGCACGCTGCCGCACGGCGTGACCTGACGGGCAGTGCGAGGGCTTTCCTCAACGAGACCGCCCTCCCGGCCGTCCGCGCCCTGAACGGAGCGGGGGCCCCTACGCTGCTCCCGGCGATGCACCGGATCGTGAACGCCGTCCAGCTGGGGCTCATCAGCCCTGAGGTGGTCCTCTACGGGCACTGGATGGAGTGGCGCGAGTCCAACCGGTCGGGCCGGCCCCTGTCCATGGGGGATACCCTGCAGCTGACGGGAGCGGGTTCCGCCATGTCCCTCCGCAGCAGCGCCCCAGCCCTGCTGCACGCCCTCAGGACGCGCTACCCCGGGGACGCGGCCCCGTACCTGAACCAGGCGCGGGCCACGTACCCGGGGGGAGTGTCCGAGCTGGATGCGGCGCTCCACCTTCTACACCCACCGGACGAGGACCTGGAGGTGGGCGAGATCACGGTGTTCGTGGAAGGCGCGGACGAGGCGTCCGCCCGCCCCCGGCCGAGCAACCCGGTGTACGACGGCACCAGGCCTACCCCCCCCGTACGCCATCATATGCGAGGCGTTCCCCAGGGAGCCCACTTGGTGCCCTGCCCTCCCGCCGGCGACGCACGCGCCTCGCGGCTGGGCTAACCCAGACCTGTCCCCCCCCCTCTCCAGAACCAGGGGTGCCCACCACACGGGACAGGTCCTCTGGCAAGAGTGCCCTGGCACCCCCCTGCTCCTCCTCGTCGTCGCGGGCCGCGGGGACCCGGGGCGGGTCCTGGGGATCACCCCCACCCACCTCTATGGGGCAGCATCCGTACCCCGCCCCCCCCTCCCGGCGCCCGCGGCGCGGGACGGAGTACACACCTTCCTGCGAACACAGGAGGTCACCGCCGTTACGGGGGTCCACCTAGTGCTGCTCCCCCCGCCACCACCCGACGACCCCCGGGGGCCCAGGGCCCTGGGCCCTGCCCCAGACTGGGAGCTGTGGCGCGACGCGTGGGCCGCGTGGCTCCCCCGCCTCCCCTCCCAATGCCGATGGATGGCCGCCGGCCCCCGGCCGTGCGGGGCTGACGCCACAGCCGGCCCCTCACCCCCTCCCCCCCTCCCCCCCGCAGAGCACCGCGCGGCACTGCCCACGGCACGGCACTGATGCACCAGGAGGTAGTGGGAAGGGTGAAGCCGGTTTGGACCCCCGTGGTCATCTTTGGGTCACTTGGGGTGTGTATCTATGTGCCGGCAAGCCGCCATTGGCTGATATCATACTCTCCCATCCACCTGACCTAATCTGATGTGATAGTGTGATAGGTTTGGCCATTCCGGCTATGAGCGGCCATATTCAGTACCGAGGCGCCGCCAGCTGAGATTTATATATCAGAATATCAGGAATCAACAGGATTTTTTAATAATAAAGTTTCGTAATTTCTCCGCCTTCCGTTCTGATTGCCACTGTATCGGCGACTGTCAGTTGGCTCGCGATTTTGCGGTAACCGATTGGTTAACTGTTATTTACAGATATTTTGGCGGAAACCCCGATGAAGGGTCAGATTTCATCAGTAAAGGGTTCGTTGCTTCCGCAATTTTCATATTATACACTCGCACCTTAATTCGGTTTTTTCAGACCCCCAGAATCGGATTTTTGACTTCGACATCGCCGCACTTGATATGACGAATCTCGAGTGGTCCGACATTTTTCCGCGATCACGAATCAACCTTCCTTTTGTTCTCCCCTTCGTTTTTCGGGGAGATATAGGCGAAACAAAATTGATGCGTGAGGCCACTTTGAAAGGTCATATCTCCGGCTTACGGCAAGGTATAACAATGTCCAGAATCGGGTTGGTACTGCCTTGGTCTCAACTTAATTTAGGGAGCATCAAACGCCTTTGATGTGTACACATGCCCGGTGTAGCAAGGGATAATGGTCAAGAGGGTAGAAAGTGATATATAACTCTTGGACCGTGCAACCGAATATTTTATTACGTCTTTCGAGTGTACCGCATGAGTGTCGGGGTTGCATAGAAACTTTTCTTGGGTTCCCACGTATTTTTAACGTGAAGTTATGTCCATGGAGGGGCATGGCATATCATGGTGGGAGCCACTTTTGAGGGTATGTGTTATATGCATGGTATATGTCTTGATATGCTCACGCCCATGTTATATATCTTCGTGTGGTTGAAGAGATGGGGAGTCACACGTGACAAGGGCTTTGCCCATGTCCCAATTGTGGAATTCAAAGCGCTAGACTAAGTCTACCGCGTATGTATTGCTCATGGTATGTTTGGCAAAGAGATCCATGGGTGCACTCCCATTTTCATGGGGCATGTAGATATGAGTGGCGAAGGTATCTCCATGTGCCTGATTGGGGATCCAAGTAGGGGAATCGTTCGCAAATGGTTCCAATCATTTGTGTATTGAACCATGCGCGGATATCATGGGTGAGCATAGAGATATACTATCATGACAACTTTGTATTTGGACATATTTTCATGTTTTTGACCTCAATTTTGCTCATTTTTGCGTTTTGTGTACTTACCTGGTCGGCAAACAGCAAGAAGCCTATGGAGAGTCGAACCATGGTATGTTGTTCATATGTTGGCATATGCTTGTGAGTTGAACACCACCATATGCCGGATCCCGTACTCCATTTGGCTTGGCGCCCGAAGGATTGCAAGAATTGGTCTCAAGATCATGGGCTGACTTGGGCGGTGCGTGGCGCCCATATCCGAAGGGGTCTCGAGGGTAAGGTGGGGATGTTCATGGGCATTGATCTTTGGTCTCTATCCTCCATGAATACCGTACTTCGATTCCATGCATACTTTGAGCCTTGGGATAATTGGTAACTTCAATTTTGAGCATATATTTGATATATGGCCAATATGGTGTGAATTGGCAGTTTTTGGCATGTTATGAGTTCAAACTCATGGGGCAGTTCTCCAAGCCCAATCGACTCCAAGTCCAACCAAGGTTATGTCAGGGTAGGGCATGGTCCTGAGTGCCACTCTAGGCCATGACACGCCACTCCCCCTATTGGGCTAGGATTTATAGGCTTGGGAGTAAACACATTTTTGGGGTTCGTTTAGTGACTTGTGACACATGGCATTTAGCCATCTTACGTGACTGGGTTCAGGGCATCATGTTGGCGAGTCAAGGGAAGGTCCTGAGTCCAGGGAATGAGGGGTCTATGGTTGTGATTGTGTACGTTTTTCATCTTTCCCCAACCTTGCTTTATTTGTGTTCATATGCCAATTTCAGGGCTTTCCTCTTTGGTGCAATTCTTGTACATGCCCGCCACCGTGAGACAACCGATGTGCTGAACGAAAGCTCGCAGTGTGCATTGGGTTATTGCTGTATTTGTGGGATCTGGCTGCTGTTCAGGGTTGAAGGAGGATTACATTTTCTATATTTTTGGACTTCGGACCCTGGGTTTTGATAAATGCAAGCGCTGATCCGGAGCAAGTCAGCAGGGGTGACAGGCGGAAGGGGCACAGCAGGGGCCGGTCCTGGTAGGGACCTTCTTTATGGTAGCAGAGGCGTACCTGCTTCCCCTACCTACCGCCGACCCGGGGACTTGGGCCCCTATGAGCCCTGCCCAAGTACGCCCCGGGTGCGTATTGTGGACTCGGTGGAGACCACGCCAGAGATTGGAGCCAGAGAAGAGCCGAGACGCTCAGGAGCATGGCGAACTCCGGAAGTTGAAGCCCGAAGAGAAGTACGACGTTCGGGAAGAGGAGGACTTGACATGGAGGACCTGGTCTTCATGTGTGAGCGTCGCTGCCGAAAGGCATGCAACCTCCGCTCCGCCGCGGAGGACTCTGAGGAGACCTGCCATTCAGGCAGCAGTGGAGGACGGGCCCGGCGCTACCGGAAGCGCGGGTCACCCAAGCCCGCGGCAGGGGACGCCGGGGCTTTGGATACGGACCCCAGTCCGGTCAGGCTGTGGGACTCCGAGGGGCACTCCGAGGGCTATCGGACAGCTTATGAGCAACCTTCGGAGTCGGAGGAGACGGCCAGACCGCCCACAAGGGCAAACACGGCCCCAGAACCCAGCCTGGAGCATGACGCCGGAGCGTTGGAGAGGCCCGCCAGAGCCAGAACGGCGCCTGTGGCCCGGCACACGGAGCCAACGCGGGATAACATGGGCGGCACACCCATGGCGGAGGAGTCTGAGGCGCCGGGAACCGTGGGATGCGCCGGATCTGGTGGCAAGCAGGTTGAGTGCCACTGCGAGCACGTGTCCTTTCTCATCGGCAAGAACCCAAAGATGGGGATGGACGCCATCGTGCAGCACCTCGACCGCCTGGACAACGCGAAGGACGGTCTAGAGGAGGACGTTGCGGGGATCCTGGATGATCAGTTGGCCGCGGAGAGAGACATGGCGGAGCTGCGAGCGGAACAGGACCGGTACCGGGAGAATCTGCAGCTGGCCCTGGAGAAGCAGCAGGGAGTGATGGACAACCTCCTCCACCTGGTTGAGGACATGTCGGGACGCCTGAAAAGGCTAGAGGAGCTACAGCCCCTCGCCTCGGGTCCGGAGCTCCCGGCAAAGCCGGCCGCGGCAGAGCTGGTGGAGCGGGTTAAGACCCTCAGGAGCGCCATGGATAAACCCATGGGCGGCCCTGCAGAGGCACCCTACGCGCCTCCGCGTGTTGACCCGGGTGCGCTGCCGTTTGTTCCCATGTTCAGCGAATCCACAATGCTCGGGGAACACACGGCACCGGCTGGGTCCATGCGGGAAGGGCACGTAACCACGGACCCGAGGAGCCTGACGGTACAGATGTCCCATGCCGCCCAGGATCTACCGATCACCAGGACTGCCCATGCAGTTTATGCGGAACAGGAGATCCAGAGCCAGACCATGCAGGGGCGAACCATGGGAAGCGCCGATGGACATGGTCGAGGTCATCCAGGCGGAAACCCCTGGGCGAAGCACCCCAATACGGGGATATGGACGGCCGACGGAGCAAGTCCTTCCCGCATTCCAAACCCCATGGGTTTCAGGCCCAACTGGACCGCACTCCATGGAGGAGAGGGATGTACGGGGAGTGTGCTGACACCCCCCGGCCACAGGTGGTATCCGTCTCGGTGGAGTGGTGGCTGCGGACGTCGGAGACGCCATCAGGATTGACGACCTCAGGGGAATCAAAATCTCCTACTACGATGGCAACCCCTCCAACCTGGATGACTTCATCCTGGATTGGGAGGACTTTGCCGAGGAGGTCGTCGGTGAGATGCGGGGAGCGCCGCGGGACAAGTGGGTATGCCGGACATTCCCACACCGGCTGGCGCAGGACCTGAAGGAGGAGCTGCGGGATCAGATCCGGGAAGGACTGATCCGTACGGAGCAGGCCTGTCTCCAGTGGTTGGAGGACGAGGAGCGGGTGGACGCTCCGAACCAGAAGCTGGAGGACTTGTGGTCCATCCTGCTGCCGCTGAACCGCGGTGAGTTCCGGGTCCGGGAGTGGAACGGGTATCTGCGGAAGTACCGACGGAGCCTCAAGCTGGTTGAGGACTCGAACGAGTCCAGCGAGATCCGTCACCTGCTGAAGGACGTCCTGCCCCAGCCACTGGAGGAAGAAGGTGGTGGACGAGGAAAAGAAGAGAGCCAAGAAGCGGGTGGCGGTGAGGATCATGGCGGCGGAGGATACCCATGCGGGTATCATGGGGTTCTTCAGGAGGAACCTTGGCGAGCCCAACCGGATGTTGGGACTGAAGAACGCCGTGTACGTGGAGGTGTTTGGAGACACCATGGGGCAAAGGCTGATGCGCCTCAACAACGTGGAGTGGAGGCGCGGAGAACCGCTGAGGATGCAAGTCATCTTTGCCCGCATGAGCCTGGACGAGATGGTGAAGTACATCACGGTGGAGCTGAAGCTCAACGCCAAGAACGAGGCCCACGTGCAGGATCGACAAGGTCATGGACAACGAGGCCACCGAGAAGACCGCCATCATTGGGAGATCCAGCATGACACGGCCAACTCCGCGGAGGATGGTAGTGGAAGTGGCCAAGACCACTGGACCGGGTCCCGGGAGGATCACGAGGAGGCCCATTTCTTCGCGTTTGTGGCGCACAACGTGAAGGACCATGGGCAGGATCGGTCCAGATGGAACCAGGTGGGACCCAAGAAGGGCAAAGAGCCAAGGAGGATCGGGAACCCACCGCTGTCGTTCCGGGAGTACAGGTCTCAGCACGACGGGTGCTGGGTCTGTTATGGCAAGGGAAACAACCATGCACACGACCACCGTCAGTGCAAGGTGTACGAGGCGGACAAGAAGGCCTACTTCGCCGCCCACCCAAGAAGAAGCCCAAGGAGCAGCGGATTGCCGATTGGAAGGCGAAGCGCGGAGACGGGGGAAAAGGCCAAGGCAAAGGCTAAGGAAAGGGCGGAGGAAGAGGCTATGGTGGCAGACCTGGCCAAGACCGACGAGTGAGGTCGATCGAGGAAGTTGCTGAGGACATGTTGAGGACGTTGGAGGAACTCAAAGCCCAGCATCATGGTGGACAAAGTCTGAGCGGATCGCAGCAGGAGGGAGCTGCGGCAGGCCATGTCTAGAGGAGCCCCCACGGGAGTGGGACCTCGGAGGTCTCTCCTCTGAAAATCAGTGGAATCCCTGAGAAGGCGAAGGCACATCGGGTGCCAAAGAAGGCTCCAGAAGAGCCAAAACCACTGAGTTTCGCCACTCCCAACCCCTGGAGCGCCCTGCCAAGGGAAGTTTATGTGGGTACGGGACATGGCAAGAAGGACGGAGCGACTACGGAGAGCCCCGTGAATGGGCAGGACCAGCCCAAGATCTACACCATCCGTGACCATACCCTGGAAGTCCTGATGCACCCGGACGTGCTAGAGTTGCATGCCGTGAGAGTCGTCCATACGCCTCATGGTGACGAGCGGCAGTTGCACTTGAAAGTGCGAGTACGGTGCGGACGAGAGGAGAAGGTGGTGGATGTGTTGGTGATACGGGTGCCCAGGTGCGCCTGGTCCGGAGAGGGTTGTTCAGGGAGGAACTCCTGCAGCCCAGCCGGAGACCGGTCCGCCTGAAGGTTGCCAACGGACAGATTATGGGTGGTGGCACCCATGAGGCCACTATCAGTATGGAATTCTGGGAGCATGAGCGCTTGAACCGCCGTGATCTGGTGAAGAGAAGCACTCTATCCGGGAACTTCTATGTGGCCGACATTACAGATTGGGATATGATCATGGGTTATGACTTCATGCCGGCAAATGCCATTGGAGCCCTTCCCCATCGTGCAACGCTGGTCCGGGAGGATGATGAATGCCTCACATGGCTGTCCACGGATTATGCATGCGGATCATCCCAATGGAATGCTGAGGAAGAGGATCCGATCGTCCAAGCGGTGCAAGCTGTGGGTGCCAAGTCCAGAGCAGACCGCGGAGTTCAGCCCACGGAGTATGGAATGGCGCCGCAGGTGTATGCCAGGATGATCCAGACGCTGGGAGCCGTAGCGCCCGAGACGGACGTCTTCGATTCCCGGGATGCCCCACTTTTGCGGAAGTATAGGAGGCATTGGCATCGAGGAGACTCAGCCTGGCACAGGCATTGGGGTTTGAAGGAGTGGGGGCCCATGTATTGGCATGGCTCCCTGGAAAATACCAGACGTACCGTGGAGAAGATCATCGCGGATAGGGCGAAGGGGGTCCTGGTCATAACCGGCATAGGATCCACCCCATGTCCGCTGGAAGGTCTCAAGTCGACGCTGGACTCCATCACCCTGAACCAGATGTCATTCGGGCCAGAGGAGGAGGTGTTCATCGACGCCAAGGTGTATCAATGCCCTTCCCGGGTCAAGCGTGGGGTACCAAGGCTTTCCTGGTGGATGGGGCGCAAGCCCAGCCCACGGGTGATGAGGCATTCATCCGCAGGGTGGAGGCGGTGCCCATGAGGGTCATGTTTGAGCCCAAGGAGGGGACGGATAAGCCAACGGATGGCATTGATGTCCTGTCCCACGCTGAGATCGACGACGTCGTCAACTACATGCGGATGTGGATGCATGATCGTGTGGCAGCCAAGAAGAGGCGGGCCATGGTCACATCTCCGCATTGGTGGGATGACAAGATGTTGGTCACCGGCAAGTACGAGAAGGATGATTTCGTGGCGAGGGTCATGGATCACATCGCGGACCAATATGATGGTCCGGTTGGGTCGGACCCGCCGACGTGGGATTTTCCAAGAATGGGGGCCGAAAGCGACATGAACCAGCCCCATGTCTCAAATTTTCGAAGATTATCGGTGAGAAGCATGCTCCACGACGATGAAGACGGCATATCGGACGAGGAGAAGTCGGACTCGGACCCAGAAGAGGCCTATACCGCAGTGCGGTTCGTTGTATCAATACCGAAGCAAGCGGCTGAAGGGGCCCAGGAGAACCCGAAGGTCGCCGAGCTGAAGGAGAGGCTGATCAATGCCTATCGGCGGCTATTCAGTGGTGTCGCCAACAACAACCCTCCAGATCGTGGGAGGTTTGGTACAGCGAGGATCAAGCTGAAGCGAAACCCCAAGATCTATCGTCATCGGGAGTACCAACTTCAGGGCGATCGGGCCGAGGCAATGAAGAAGTTGTTGGCCGAGTTCATTGAGCGGGGATGGATCCAACCCTCCGACAGTGAGTGGGCCAGCCCAGCCTTCATCGTGCCCAAGAAAGAGAAGGGCGAGTGGAGGTTGGTGGTGGATTACAGGGGTTTGAACGAGCAAACGGAGCACGACTCGTACTCGCTTCCTCTGATCGACTCCATCCTCCAAAAGCAACAGAAAAAGCGGATCTTCACGGTGTTAGACCTGAAACACGGCTATCACCAGATGCCGCTACACCCGGACTCCAGGCCCTGTACAGCGATGTCGACGCCGCTGGGGCCCATGCAGTGGAAAGTGGTGCCTATGGGCGCCAAGAATGGCAACGCCGCTTTCCAGCGCATGATGGAGGACCTACTCGGTCCTGTCCGGGACTGTGCCCATCCCTTCCTGGATGACATCATCATCCGTTCCGGCACGGAGAACGTGACTGAGGATGAGCTCACGGAAGCGCATGAGAAGGATCTGCGCCGAGTGCTCAGCGAGCTGGACAAGCACAACATGGTGTGCAAGCCCACCAAAGCCTCACTCTTCGTGAAGGAAGTGGAGTGCGCGGGTCACGTGATGGTCACGGGCAACGCCGTCCCATGCCTGGGAAACTGGCGTCCCTGCACCACTGGGAGAAGCCCCAGACCATCAGCGAACTCCGATCCTTCATGGGGTTATGCAACTACTAAATGGGGCTATGTCTGGATGTATGCAGAACTGTTGGGGCCGCTGCACAAGATGCTGCAGGTGGGCAAGTTCGATGGCCGGAAGGGGAGCAAGAAGAAGCTTGCCTGGACCCCTGAGGCCGAAGATGCGTTCAGCCGCCTGGAGGAGCGACTCCTGGGGCAGCTGGGGCTATTCTTGGTGGAGCCGGACAAGGGTTTCGTGCCACGGACGGACGCCTCGGACTATGCTGTAGGGGCAGTCTCGAGCAAATCCGGGACGACGGGTCACACGTACCCGTGGCGTTCTGGAGCCGGATCCTGGCCGAGGGCCAATGTCGAACCTTGACCGCGCCGGAGAAGGAGACGTAGGCCATTGTTTGTGCGCTCAGGAAGTGGTCTGGCCACATCGGATTGCAACCGGTGGTGGTTTGCACGGACCATCAGTCCTTACAGAGCTGGCACAAGGAGCATGTCGACACCCCCTCGGGACCGGTGGCAAGGAGGGTCCGATGGCATGACACGTTTGCCAAGTTCGATCTCAGCGTCGTGTATGTCCCGGGGAAGGACAACACTGTGGCAGATTGCCTCAGTCGATGGGCCTACCCCGCGGGCCAGGCTTGGATGGACATATCCAGCCATGGAGACGCCGAGGAGACCGAGGAGGCCAAGCGCATCATCGAGATGGAGAAGGCCATGGAGCAAGAGGGGGTCAGGTGCTTTGTGGTGATGGCAAACCGTACAGACCTAGCCAAGTTCAGGGGTGCCCTAGTCCAAGCTATTGGAGAGGAAACCCTCCAGCAATGGATGGTGGCCCCTGTAGAGCTAGTCAGGTCGGTGCTCACAGAGGACTGGTCGGATGACTATGCGGCATCCGAGGTCTGGAGCAAGTACTGGAATTCCGTGAGCGCCCCGTCGGACGACGAATGGCCTGAGGGCTTGACCGAGGATGGGGACAAACTGTTCCTCAAGGACAAGCTGTTGGTCCCTGAGAACCGAATGGAGGAGCTCATTGACCACTGGCATAACGCCCAGCTCATGCATCCTGTTCGGGACAAGATGCAGCAGGACCTGGAGTGGCGCTTCAAGTTCCCACCGGGGTACTACGCCCTTCTGGACAAGTACTGCAGCGACTGCGCCGTGTGTCGGGCCACGAAGAGCCCCAACCATTCCACGGCTGGCAACCCGGTGTACACAGCTATACCGGAAGCCCCTATGCGGTCCGTGGCCAGGGATGTGTTCGCCATGCCGGAGGTCACCGTGGAAGGAGAGACCTATGATTGTGTCATCCTGGCGGTGGATAGGCACAGCGGGTATATCGTGGCAGTCACGGGCAAGAAGTCCAAGAAGAAGGACAAGAAGGACAAGCATGGAGTGGGTCTGCAGGCCAAGACCGTTGCTAATGCCATGATCAGGCATTGGCTGACGATTTTCGATGTCCCAGCTGTCATCTGCAGCGATCGGGGCAGTCAGTTTGTGCAGACGTGGTTCAAGACGATGTGCAAGCACATGGGCATTCGGCACGCCAAGACCGTGGCGTACCACAGCCGGTCGAATGGCTGGGCTGAGGTGGCCGGGCGGCAGATGTTCGAAAAGTTCCGCCAGCTGCACATCGACGAACCGGGCCGGAATCGGTACAATTTGCTGTGGAGAGTACTCCAGGCGTACCACGACCTTCCGGGACCCACTGGACTGTCGCCCCATCGCATCCTGTTCCTACGGGATCGAGTGTCACGCACTCTCCCGTGGTTGAGGCATGGCAAAGTGGCCCGGGATGCGAACGCTATGATGGCTGAGGCGGACGACACGGCGGCCAAGGTGTGCAAAGCACTTCAGGACGAGCATGACAAGAGGGCCAAGTACTTCAAGCAGGGAAAAGTCCAGAAGTATGCTCTCCAAGACACCGTGTGGGTGGAGCGGCACCACAAGGATGTCCTGTCCAGGCATCGGCAGGCATCTTGGTATGTGCAGGGGGCAATCGTGCGGAAGGTCTGGCAGGATGTGTATGCGGTTCGTGTGGGGGATAACAAGATCCTGGACCGCGACCATACCCAGCTTCGTCCCCGAGCACCAGACCCCAGCGGACGTCCCGTCACCTTCGAGTTCACGGCCGGCGATGTGGACTCAGACGACGAGGGTGAGGACGACGACTTCACCGCCGAGAGGATCCTGGCGGACAGGCCGGACCCGGGGACGCCCGGGGGAAGGCTTTATAAAGTCCGTTGGAAGGGATTCGCCGCATCCAGGGACTCGTGGGAGCCTCCGAGCAGCTTTGTGCTGAGGTACACCACGGTCTGGATGGACTATCTGAAGAAAAAGAACATTTCGTTGGATGTCAAGGACGTGTTGGTCCATTTGGTAGCTGCTGTAGCACCGTAATGGATCCCCCTTGGCATTTTTGTTTGTTTTTGTGCTTGGGAGATGGGTGAGGGCGTTCATCCGGGGATTTTTGGGCCTTCATTGGCCATATACCCCCTTCACTCGATCTCCACATATATATTTCATTGTGGTATACTTATTTAGGTCGACCGACGACATTTTTCTATCTTTGATCCCCTTGGTCCATGTTGTAGATCAAGAGGAGACCGGATATGGCGTAGGGCACCGATTATCAGTGTCCTCATCCCTCCCTTGGGGCGTGGGGGACGCCTACGACGTGTGTGGGGCATCCATGTGTCCTTGGGACATGGGGGGGGGGTTTGGAGCCCATTGGGGTCCTCCTATCCTCTCTTCAATGACTTCCGAGCGGTAACAACGCTCTGAGAAGGGGGATGAAGCCGGTTCGGACCCTCGTGGCCATCTTTGGGTCACTTGGCATGTGTATCTATGTGCCGGCAAGCCGCCATTGGCTGATATCATACTCTCCCATCCACCTGACCTAACCTGATGTGATAGTGTGATAGGTTTGGCCATTCCGGCTATGAGCGGCCATATTCAATACCGAGACGCCGCCGGCTGAGATTTATATATCAGAATATCAGGAATCAACAGGGTTTTTTTATCATAAAGTTTCCGTAATTTTTCTGCCTTCCGTTCTGATTGTCAATGTATCGGTGATTGTCAGTTGGCTCGCGATTTTGCGGTAACCGATTGGTTAACTGTTATTTACAGATATTTTGGCGGAAACCCCGATGAAGGGTCAGATTTCATCAGTAAAGGGTTCGTTGCTTCCGCAATTTTCATATTATACACTCGCAAACTTAATCTGATTTTTTCAGACTTTCAGAATCGGATTTTCGACTTCGACATCGCCGCACTTGATATGACGAATCTCGAGTGGTCCGACATTTTTCCCCGATCACGAATCAACCTTCTTTTTGTTCTTCCCTTCGTTTTTCGGGGAGATATAGGCGAAACAAAATTGATTCCTGAGGCCACTTTGAAAGGTCATATCTCGGGCTTACGGCAAGGTATAACAATGTCGAGAATTGGGTTGGAACTGCCTTGGTCTCAACTCAATTTAGGAAGCATCAAACGCCTTTGATGTGTACACATGCCCGGTGTAGCAAGGGACAATGGTCAAGAGGGTAGAAAGTGATATATAACTCTTGGACCGTGCAACGGAATATTTTATTACGACTTTCGAGTGTACCGCATGAGTGTCGGGGTTGCATAGAAACTTTCCTTGGGTTCCCACGTATTTTTAACGTGAAGTTATGTCCATGGAGGGGCATGGCATACCATGGTGGGAGCCACTTTTTGAGGATATGTGTTATATGCATGGTATGTGCTTCGATATGCTCACGCCCATGTTATATATCTTCGTGTGGTTGAAGAGATGGGGAGTCACACGTGACAAGGGCTTTGCCCATGTCCCAATTGTGGAATTCAAAGCGCTACACTAAGTCCACCGCGTATGTATTGCTCATGGTATGTTTGGCAAAGAGATCCATGAGTGCACTCCCATTTTCATGGGGCATGTGGATATGAGTGGCGAAGGTATCTCCATGCGCTCGATTGGGGATCCAAGTAGGGGAATCGTTCGCAAATGGTTCTAATCATTTGTGTATTGAACCATGCGCGGATATCATGGGTGAGCATAGAGATATACTATCATGACATCTTTGTATTTGGACATATTTTCATTTTTTTGACCTCAATTTTGCTCATTTTTGCGTTTTGTGTACTTACCTGGTCGGCAAACAGCAAGAAGCCTATGGAGAGTCGAACCATGGTATGTTGTTCATATGTTGGCATATGCTTGGGAGTTGAACACCACCATATGCCGGATCCCATACTCCATTTGGCTTGGCGCACGAAGGATTGCAAGAATCGGTCTCAAGATCATGGGCTGACTTGGGCGGTGCGTGGCGCCCATATCCGAAGGGGTTTCGATGGTAAAGTGGGGATGTTCATGGGCATTGATCTTTGGTCTCCATCCTCCATGAATACTAGACTTCGGTTCCATGCATACTTTGAGCCTTCGGATAAGTGGTAACTTCAATTTTGAGCATATATTTGATATATGGCCAAAATGGTGTAAATTGGCAGTTTTTGGCATGTTATGAGTTCAAACTCATGGGGCAGTTCTCCAAGCCCAATCGACTCCAAGTCCAACCAAGGTTATGTCAGGGTATGGCATGGTCCTGAGTGCCACTCTAGGCCATGACACGCCACTCCCCCCATTGGGCTAGGATTTTTAGGCTTGGGAGTGAACACATTTTTGGGGTTTGTGTAGTGACTTGTGACACATGGCATTTAGCCATCTTACGTGACTGGGTTCAGGGCATCATGTTGGCGAGTCAAGGGAAGGTCCTGAGTCCAGGGAATGAGGGGTCTATGGTTGTGATTGTGTACGTTTCCATCTTTCCCCAACCTTGCTTTATTTGTGTTCATATGCCAATTTCAGGGCTTTCCTCTTTGGTGCAATTCTTGTACATGCCTGCCACCGTGAGACAACCGGTGTGCTGAACGGAAGCCCGCAGTGTGGATTGGGTTATTGCTGTATTTGTGGGATCTGGTTGCTGTTCAGGGTTGAAGGAGGATACCATTTTCTATATTTTTGGACTTCGGACCCTGGATTTTGAGAAATGCAAGCGCTGATCCGGAGCAAGTCAGCAGGGGTGACAGGGGGAAGGGGCACAGCAGGGGCCGGTCCTGGTAGGGACCTTCTTTAAGGGCGCGCCTGCCACCACGCATGCCTACCAGGTTAACAGTGATGGCAGACTCCGATGGCTCCCCCCAGCGGGGAGACCGCCACCAACGCCGGTCCCGCTCCCGCTCCCCCGCCTCCCCGGAGTGGACGGGGGAGACCCTCGCGGAGCGCGAGGAGCGGAGGCTGGCGGAGGCGGCGGTGCTGGTTGGGCCGCCGCCACCGGCCCAGGAGCCTGAGCCAGCCGAGGTGACCGCCCCTGCCGTGCAAGCAGCAAGCCCTGCCGCCCCGCCCCGGGAGGGGGCCCCAGACGCGCAGGAAGCGGAGACCGCAGCCCCAGCGAGCCACGCCGCGGCCCCGACCGCGGCCCCCGGCACGCCGCCGACACGGGGGGTAGCCCCGGCGCAGGAACCGGGCGCATCGCCGAGGGCTGCCGCAGCCGCAGAGGAGAGCGAGGAGGGCGCGCGAGGGGTTGCGACCGCGGCCCCGGCGGGCCGCGCCACCGCCTTGGCGGGCCACGCCTCGACCCCCAGCACGCCGTGAAAGCGGGGGACGGACCCCGCACGGGCCACAGGCGCCTCGCCGGCGGCCGCCACAGCAGCAGCAGTGGGCAGGGAGAGCGCGAAGTACCGCGCCCACGCCAACCCCACCAACACCCACACCAGCCCCTCCAATCAGTTTCCCCCCAAGCCCTTCCCCCCGGGGCGGGCGCGGCACGTCCGCCGCCCGGCGCCCGGGCGCTCGCCGCCGGGCGTCACGCTGCTGCAGCTGCAAAGACAGCGGGACGCCCGGCGCGTGATCCAGGAAAGAGGGGAGGGCACGCAGGCAGAGCTGCGTGCCAGCCACGGGAGCGCGGAGCGGGGGGCAGGAGGCGACAGGGGAAGTGCCCAGGAGCGCGTGCTAGGAGGGGGCCAGGGCACGCGCGGCAGGGAGCAAGGGCGCAGCAGCGGGGGGGGGGCAGAGCGCAGGCAGCGGACGGCGTGACTCAGGGCAGGGGGCCGGGAAGGGACCAGGGCACGGGAAGGGCGCGCAAGGGCGCGAGCAGGGAGCCCAGGTGCAGGGAGCGGGGCAAGGGGCGGTGGGCAAGCGGGCGGGCCAGGGCGTGGGGGACGGGGGGCGGGACCTGCGGCACGGGCAGGGGCCGAAAAGGGGCCCAAGGTCAACGGCAAGTGCGCCGCGGGCCCCAAGGGACAGGCGGGACGGGGCATGGGAGCCCGGGGGGGAGGGCGGGCCGAAGGGAGGGGGGCGGGGAGCGGGGCGCCCCCGCAGCCGGACGTGCAGCCGGTGAGGTGCGTCCCCCCCGGCATCCATCGGGCGCACGGAGATACCTTCGCCACTAATATCTACATGCCCCATGAAAATGGGAGTGCACCCATGGATCTCTTTGTCAAACATACCATGAGCAATACATACGCGGTAGACTTGGTCTAGCGCTTTGAATTCCACAATTGGGACATGGGCAAAGCCCTTGTCACGTATGGCTCCCCATCTCTTCGGCCACACGAAGATATATAACATGGGCGTGAGCATATCAAACATATACAATGCACATAACAAATACCCTCAAAATGTGGCTCCCACCATGATATGCCATGTCCCTCCATTGACATAACTTCACGTTAAAAATCTGTAGGAACCCAAGGAAAGTTGCTATGCAACCCCAACACCCATGCGGCACACTCGAAAGTCGCATTAAAATATTCGGTTGCACGGTCCAAGAGTTATATATCACTTTATACCCTCTCGACCCTTTTCCCTTGCTACACCGGGCATGTGTGCGCACCCAAGGCGTTTGATGCTTCCTAAATTAAGTTGAGACCAAGGCACTTCCAACCCAACCTTTCTTATTCTCATTCCTCACACTCGCGCGTAGATATGGCTCTTCAAAGTGATCCCACGATTCGATTTTGTTTCCCTTATATCTCCAAGTCAAATGGGTGGCAAGTATAAGGGAAACCTGATTCGGGCATAGGGGAAGGAGTATGACCACTCGAAGAAGTCCAAATCAAGTGCGGCGATGTCGAAGTCGAAAATCCGATTTCGACATCACGAAAAATTCCGATTAAATTTTCGAGTGCTTATTTAGAAAATTGCGGAAGCAACGAACCCTTTACAGATGAAATCTGACCCTTCAGAAACGTTTCCGCCAAAATATCTGGAAATAACAGTTAACCAATCGGTTAACGCAAAATCGCGAGCCAACTGACAGTCGCCGATACATTGACTATCAGAACGAAAGGCTGAAAAATTACGGAAACATTATGATAATAAAACCCTGTTGATTCCTGATATTCTGCTATATAAATCTCCGCTGGCGGTGCCTCGGTTCTGAATATGGCCGCTCATAGCCGGAATGGCCAAACCTATCACACTATCACATCGGGTTAGTTCAGGTGGATGGGAGAGTATGATATCAGCCAATGGCGGCTTGCCGGCACATAGATACACACCCCAAGTGACCCCAAGATGGCCACGGGGGTCCGAACCGGCTTCACCCCCCTTCTCAGAGCGTTGTATCCGCTCGGAAACCAATGAAGAGAAGACGGGAGGACCCCAATGGGCTCCAACCCCCCCCTCCATGTCCCAAGGACACATGGAGGCCCCACACACGTCGTAGGCGTCCCCCATGCCCCAAGGGAGGGGTGAGGACACTGATAATCAGCGCCCTACGCCATATCCGGTCTCCTCTTGATCTACAACATGGACCAAGGGGATCAAAGATAGAAAAACGTCGTCGGTCGACCTAAATAAGTATACCACAATGCAATATATATGTGGAGATCGAGTGAAGGGGGTATATGGCCGATCAAGGCCGAAAAATCCCCGGATGAACGCCCTCACTTGTCTCCCCATTCACAGAAACAAACAAAATGCCAAGGGGGGATCCATTACGGTGCTACAGCAGCAACCAAATGGACCAATACGTCCTTGACATCCAAAGAAATACCCTTTTTCTTTAGGTAGTCCATCCAGACCGTGGTATACCTCGGCACGAAACTGCTCGGAGGCTCCCACGAGTCCCTGGATGCGGCGAATCCCTTCCAACGGACTTTGTAAAGCCTCCCCCCAGGCGTCCCCGGGTCCGGCTTGTCCGCCAGGATCCTCTCCGCGGTGAAATCGTCGTCCTCACCCTCATCGTCCGAGTCCACATCGCCGGCCGTGAACTCGAAGGTGACGGGACGTCCGCTGGGGTCTGGTGCTCGGGGACGAAGCTGGGTATGGTCGCGGTCCAGGATCTTGTTATTCCCCACACGAACCGCATACACATCCTGCCCGACCTTCCGCACGATTACCCCCGGCACATACCAAGATGCCTGCCGATGCCTGGACAGGACATCCTTGTGGTGCCGCTCCACCCACACGGTGTCTTGGAGAGCATACTTCTGGACTTTTCCCTGCTTGAAGTACTTGGCCCTCTTGTCATGCTCGTCCTGAAGTGCCTTGCACACCTTGGTCGCCGTGTCGTCCGCCTCAGCCATCATGGCGTTCGCATCCCGGGCCACCCTGCCGTGGTTCATCCACGGGAGAGTGCGTGACACTCGATACCGTAGGAACAGGATGCGATGGGGCGACAGTCCAGTGGGTCCCGGAAGGTCGTGATACGCCTGGAGTACTCTCCACAGCGAGTTATACCAGTTCCGGCCCGGTTCGTCAATGTGCAGCTGGCGGAACTTCTCGAACATCTGTCGCCCGGCCACTTCAGCACGGCCATTCGACCGGCTGTGGTAAGCCACGGTCTTGGCGTGCCGAATCCCCATGTGCTTACACATCGTCTTGAACCACGTCCCCACGAATTGACTGCCCCTATCGCTGCAGATGACAGCTGGGATATCGAAAATCGTCAGCCAATGCCTGATCATGGCATTAGCGACGGTCTTGGCCTGCAGCCCCACTCCATGCTTGTCCTTCTTGTCCTTCTTCTTGGACTTCTTGCCCGGGACTGCCACGATATACCCGCTGTGCCTGTCCACCGCCAGGATGACACAGTTGTAGGTCTCTCCGTCCACAATGACCTCAGGCATGGCGAATACATCCATGGCCACGGACCGCATAGGGGCCTCCCGTATAGCCGTATACACCGGGTTGCCCGCTGTGGAGTGGTTAGGGCTCTTCGTGGCCCGACACACGGCACAGTCGCTGCAGTACCTATCCAGGATGGCGTAGTAACCCGAAAGGAACTTGAAACGCCACTCCAGGTCCTGCTGCATCTTGTCTCGGCCAGGATGCATGAGCTGGGCGTTGTGCCAATGGTCAATGAGCTCCTCCACTCGGTTCTCGGGCACCAGCAGCTTGTCCTTGAGGAACAACTTGTCGCCATCCTCGGTCAAGCCCTCGGGCCATTCGTCGTCCGACGGGGCGCTCACGGCATTCCAGTACTTGCTCCAGTGCTCGGATGCCGCGTAGTCATCCGACCAGTCCTCTGTGAGCACCGACCTGACTAGCTCTACAGGGGCCACCATCCATTGCTCGAGGGTTTCCTCTCGAATAGCTTGGACGCGGGCACCCCGGAACTTGGCCAGGTCCGTACGATTTGCCATCACCACAAAGCACTTGACCCCTTCTTGCTCCATGACCTTCTCCATCTCGATGATGCGCTTGGCCTCCTCGGTCTCCTCGGCGTCGCCATGGCTGGATATGTCCATCCACGCCTTGCCCGCGGGGTAGGCCCAGCGACTGAGGCAATCTGCCACAGTGTTGTCCTTCCCCGGGATATACACGACGCTGAGGTCGAACTTGGCGAACGTCTCGTGCCATCGGGCCCTCCTAGCTGCTGGTCCTGAGGGGGTGTCGACATGCTCCTTGTGCCAGCTCTGTAGGGACTGGTGGTCCGTGCAAACCACCACCGGCTGCAGTCCGATGTGGCCAGACCACTTCCTGAGCGCACATACAATGGCGTATGTCTCCTTCTCCCTCGCGGTCCATGTTCGGCGTTGGCCCTCGGCCAGGATCCTGCTCCAAAACGCCACGGGAACATGAGTCCCGTCTTCCCGGACTTGCTCGAGGACTGCCCCCACGGCATAGTCCGAGGCGTCTGTCCGTAGCACGAATCCCTTGTCCGGGTCCACCAGGAACAACCCCAACTGCCCCAGGAGTCGCTCCTTCAGGCGGTTGAACGCATCCTCAGCCTCAGGGGTCCAGGCAAGCTTCTTCTTGCTCCCCTTCCGGCCATCGAACTTGCCCACTTGCAGCATCTTGTGCAGCGGCCCCGACAGTTCTGCATACATCCGGACATAGCCCGAATAGTAGTTGCAGAACCCCATGAAGGACCGGAGTTCGCTTATGGTCTGGGGCTTCTCCCAGTGGTGCAGGGACGCCAGCTTCCCAGGCATGGGACGGCATTGCCCGTGACCAACCACGTGACCCGCGAACTCCACTTCCTTCACGAATAGTGAGGCTTTGGTGGGCTGCCACACCATGTTGTGTTTGTCCAACTCGCTGAGCACTCGGCGCAGATCCTTCTCATGCGCGTCGATGAGCTCGTCCTCAGTCATGTTCTCCGTGCCGGACCCGATGATGATGTCATCCACGAAGGGATCGGCACAGTCCCGGACAGGACCGAGTAGGTCCTCCATCATGCGCTGGAAAACGGCGTTGCCATTCTTGGCACCCATAGGCACCACTTTCCACTGCATGGGCCCAAGCGGTGTCGACATCGCTGTGCAGGGCCTGGAGTCCGGGTGTAGCGGCATCTGGTGGTAACCGTGTTTCAGGTCCAACACCGTGAAGATCCGCTTTTTCTGTTGCTTTTGGAGGATGGAGTCGATCAGGGGGAGTGAGTACGAGTCGTGCTCGGTCTGCTCGTTCAAACCTCTGTAATCAACCACCAACCTCCACTCGCCCTTCTCCTTCTTGGGCACGATGAAGGCTGGGCTGGCCCACTCACTGTCGGAGGGTTCGATCCATCCCCGCTCAATGAACTCGGCCAACAGCTTCTTCATGGCCTCGGCCCGATCGCCCTGAAGTTGGTACTCCCGATGACGATAGATCTTCGGGTTCGGCTTCAGCTTGATCTTCGCTGTACCAAACCTCCCACGATCTGGAGGGTTCTTGTTGGCGACGCCACTGAATAGCCGCGGGTAGGCCCTGATCAGCCTCTCCTTCAGCTCGGCGACCTTCGGGTTCTCCTGGGCCTCTTCAGCCGCTTGCTTCGGTATAGATACAACCGACCGCACTGCGGTATAGGCCTCTTCTGGGTCTGAGTCCGACTTCTCCTCGTCCGATATGCCGTCTTCATCGTCGTGGGGAGCTCTTCCCACCGATAACCTTCGGAAATTTGCGGCCTCGGGCTGGTGACTGTCGCTATCGGCACCCATTCTTGGAAAATCCCATGTTGGTGGGTCCGACCCAACCGGACCATCGTATTGGTCCGCGATGTGGTCCATGACCCTCGCCACGAACTCGTCCTTCTCGTACTTGCCGGTGACCAACATCTTGTCATCCCACCAATGCGGAGATGTGACCATGGCCCGCCTCTTCTTGGCTGCCACACGGTCGTGCATCCCCATTCGCATGTAGTTGACGACGTCGTCGATCTCGGAGTGGGACAGGATGTCAATGCCATCAATAGGCTGATCCGTCCCCTCCTTGGGCTCAAACATGACCTTCATGGGCACCGCCTCCACCCTACGGATGAATGCTTCATCACCCGTGGGCTGGGCTTGCGCCCCATCCACCAGGAAAACCTTGGTACCCCACGCTTGACCCGGGGAGGGCATTGATACACCCTTGGCGTCGATGAACAACTCCTCCTCTGGCCCGAATGACATCTCGTTCAGGGTGATGGAGTCCAGCGTCGACTTGAGACCCTCCAGCGGACATGGGGTGGATCCTATGCCGGTTATGACCAGGATCCCCTTCGCCCTATCCGCGATGATCTTCTCCACCGTACGTCTGGTGATATCCAGGGAGCCATGCCAATACATGGGTCCCCACTCCTTCAAACCCCAATGCCTATGCCAGGCTGAGTCTCCTCGATGCCAATGCCTCCTACACTTCCGCAGAAGTGGGGAATCCCGGGAAGCGAAGACGTCCGTCTCGGGCGCTTCGGCTCCCAGCGTCTGGATCATCCTGTCGTACACCTGCGGCGCCATTCCATACTCCGTGAGCTGAACTCCACGGTCTCCTCTGGACTTGGCACCCACAGCTTGCACCGCTCGGACGATCCGATCCTCTTCCTCAGCATTCCATTGGGATGACCCGCACGCATAATCCGTGGACAGCCATGTGAGGCATTCATCATCCTCCCGGACCAGCGTTGCGCGATGGGGAAGGGCTCCAATGGCGTTGGCCACCATGAAGTCATACCCCATGATCATATCCCAATCAGTAATGTCGGCCACGTAGAAGTTCCCGGATAGAGTGCTTCTCTTCGCCTGATCAGGGCGGTTCAAGCGCTCATGTTCCCAGAATTCCATACTGATAGTGGCCTCATGGGTGCCACCACCCATGATCTCTCCATTGGCGACCTTCAGGCGGACCGGTCTCCGGCTGGGCTGCAGGAATTCCTCCTTGAACAACCCTCTCCGGACCAGACTCACCTGGGCACCCGTATCCACCAACACATCCACCACCTTCTCCTCTCGTCCGCACCGTACTCGCACTTTCAAGTGCAACTGCCGCTCGTCGCCATGAGGTGTATGGACGACTCTCACGGCATGCAACTCTAGCACGTCCGGGTGCATCAGGACTTCAAGGGTATGGTCACGGATGGTGTAGATCTTGGGTTGGTCCTGCCCGTCCACGGGGCTCTCCGTGGTCGCTCCTTCCTTCTTGCCATGTCCCGTACCCACATGTACTTCCCTTGGCAGGGCGCTCCAGGGGTTGGGAGTGGCGAAACTCAGTGGTTTTGGCTCTTCCGGAGCCTTCTTTGGCACCCGATGTGCCTTCGCCTTCTCAGGGATTCCACTGATTTTCGGAGGAGAGACCTCCGAGGTCCCACTCCCGTGGGGGCTCCTCTAGACTTGGCTTCCCGCAGCCCCTTCCGGCTGCGATCCGCCAGGACTTTGTCCTCCACTTTGCTGGGCTTTGAGTTCCGCCAACGTCCTCAACATGTCCTCAGCAACTTCCTCGATCGACCTCACTCGTCGGTCTTGGCCAGGTCCACCACCATAGCCTCTTCCTCCGCCTTTTCCTTGGCCTTTGCCTTGGCCTCTTCCCCCGTCTCCGCCCTTCGCCTTCCAGTCGGAAATCCGCTGCTCCTTGGGCTTCTTCTCGGGGTGAGCGGCGAAGTAGGCCTTCTTGTCCGCCTCATACACCTTGCACTGACGGTGGTCGTGTGCATGGTTGTGTCCCTTGCCATAACAGACCCAGCACCCATCGTGCTGAGACCTGTACTCTCGGAACGAGAGCGGTGGGTTCCCGATCCTCCTTGGTCCTTCTCTGTTCTTCCTGGGTCCCACCTGGCTCCATCTGGACCGATCCTGCCCATGGTTCTTCACGTTGTGCGCCACGAACGCGAAGAAATGGGCCTCCTCGTGATCCTCCCGGGACCAGTGGTCTTGGCCACTTCCACTTCCATCCTCCGCGGAGTTGGCCGTGTCCTCCTGGATCTCCCGATGATGGCGGTCGTCTCGGTGTCCTCGTTGTCCATGACCATGCCGATCCTGCACGTGGGCCTCGTTCTTCGCATTGAGCTTCAACTCCACCGTGATGTACTTCACGATCTCGTCCAGGCTCATGCGAGCGAAGATGACTTGCATCTTCAGCGGCTCCCCGCGCCTCCACTCCACGTTGTTGAGGCGCAGCAACCTTTGCCCCATGGAGTCCCCAAATACCTCCACGTACACGGCGTTCTTCAGGCCCAACATCCGGTCGGGTTCGCCCAGGTTCCTCCTGAAGAACTCCATGATACCCGCATGGGTATCCTCCGCCGCCATAATCCTCACCGCCACCCGTCGCTTGGCGCGCTTCCTCTCCTCGTCCTCCACTCTCCTCTTCCAGCTGCCGGGGAGGACGTCCTTCAGCAAGTGGCGGATCTCACTGGCCTCGTTCCAGTCTTCCACCAACTTGAGGCATCTGCGGTACTTCCGCAGATACCGGTTCCACTCCCGGACCCGCAACTCACCGCGGTCCAGCGGCAGTGGAATGGACCACAGGTCCTCCAGCTTCTGGTTAGGAGCGTCCACCCGCTCCTCATCCTCCAGCCACTGGAGGCAGGCCTGCTCCGTTCGGATCAATCCTTCCCGGATCTGATCCCGCAGCTCCTCCTTGAGGTCCTGCGCCAGCCGGTGTGGGAATGTCCGGCATACCCACTTGTCCCGCGGCGCTCCCCGCATCTCGCCGACGACCTCCTCGGCGAAGTCCTCCCAGTCCAGTATGAAGTCATCCAGGTTGGACGGGTTCCCGTCATAATAGGGGATTTTGATTCCCCTGAGGTCGTCGATCCTGATGGCGTCTCCGACGTCTCCAGCCACCACTCCACCGAGACGGATACCACCTGTGGCCGGGGGGTTTGAGTACACTCCCCGTACATCCCTCTCCTCCATGGAGTGCGGTCCAGTTGGGCCTGAACCCATGGGGTTTGGAATGCGGGAAGGACTTCTTCCATCGGCCGTCCATATCCCCGTATTGGGGTCCTTCGCCCACAGATTTCCGCTTGGATGCCCTCGACCATGTCCGTCGGCCCTTCCCATGGTTTGCCCCTGCGTGGTCTGGTTCTGGATCTCCTCTTCCGCATAAACTGCATAGGTAGTCGTGGATGGCGGTAGATCCTGGGCGGCGTGGGACATCTGCACTGTCAGGCTCCTCGGGTCCGTGGCTACGTGCCCTTCCCGCATGGACCCAGCCGGTGCCGTGTGTTCCCCGAGCATTGTTGACTCGCTGAACAGGGGAACATACGGCAGCGCACCCGGGTCAACACGCGGAGGCGCGTATGGTGCCTCTGCAGGGCCGCCCATGGGTTTCTCCATGGCGCTCCTGAGGGTCTTAACCCGCTCCACCAGCTCTACCGCGGCCGGCTTTGCCGGGAGCTCCGGACCCGAGGCGAGGGGCTGTCGCTCCTCTAACTTTCTCAGGCGTCCCGACATGTCCTCCACTAAGTGGAGAAGGCTGTCCACCACTTGCTGCTGCTTCTGCAGGGCCAGCTCCAGATCCTCCCGGTACCGGGCCTGATCCGCTCGCAGCTCCTCCATGTGGTTCTGCGCGGCCGACTGGTCGTCCAGGATCCCCGCGACGTCCTCCTCTAGAGCGTCCTTGGCGTTGTCCAGGCGGTCAAGATGATTCACGATGGCGTCCATCCCCATCTTCGGGTACTTGCCCATGAGGAAGGACACGTGCTCGCAGTGGCACGTAGCGTGCTTTCCGCCGGATTCAGCGCATCCCGCGGTTCCCGGCACCTCAGACTCATCGCCCATAGGCGTATCGCCTATGGCGTCCGTCTCTGGGCCCGTGTGCCGGGGCACAGGTGCCGTCCGGGCCCTGGCCGGCCTCTCCAAGCCCTCGGCGTCGTGCTGCAGGGCGGGCTCAGGGGCCGTATGCGCCCTGGCGATCGGCGCGGACATCTCCGGCTCCGAAGGTGGCTCGTGGGCTGTCCGATAGCCCTCGGAGTGCCCCTCGGATTCCCACAGCCTGACCGGGCTGGGGTCCGTGTCCATAGCCCCGGCGTCCCTTGCCGCGGACTTGGGTGACCCGCGCTTCCGGTAGCGCCGGGCCCGTCCTCCACTGCTGCCTGAATGGCAGGCCTCATCAGAGTCCTCCGCGGCGGAGCGGAGGTTGCAAGCCTTTCGGCAGCGACGCTCACACATGGAGACCAGGTCCTCCATGTCACGTCCTCCTCTTCCCGAGTGTCGTTCTTCTCTTCGGGCTTCAACTTCCGGAGTTCGCCATGCTCTTGAACGTCTCCGCTCTTCTATGGCTCCAATCTCCGGCGTGGTCTCCACCGAGTCCACAATACGCACCCGGGGCGTACTTGGGCAGGGCTCATAAGGGCCCAAGTCCCCGGGTCGGCGGTTGGTAGGGGCAGCAGGTAAGCCTCTGCTACCATAAAGAAGGTCCCTACCAGGACCGGCCCCCGCTGTGCCCCTTCCGCCTGTAATCCCCGCTGACTTGCTCCGGATCAATGCTTGCATTTATCAAAATCCAGGGTCCAAAACCAAAAATATAGAAAATAGAAAATACAATCCTTCTTCAACCCTGAATGGCAACCAGATCCCACAAGTATGGCAATAACCCAATTCACAATCCAAATCAGGCTGCGGGCTTTCGTTCAGCACACCGGTATTCCCACGGTGGCGGGCATGTACAAGAATTGCACCAAGGAAGAAAGCCCTGAAATTGGCATATGAACACAAATAAAGCAAAGTTGGGGAAAGAGGTAAACATACACATTCACAGCCATAAACCCCTCATTCCCTGGACTCAAGACCTTCCCTTGACTCACCAACATATTGCCCTGAACCAGGTCAAATGAGATGGCTGAATACCATATGTCAAAAGTCACTACATAAACCCCAAAAATGTGTTCACTCCCAAGCCTCTAAATCCTAGCCCAATAGGTGAGGTGGCGTGTCATGGCCTAGAGTGGCACTCAGGACCATGCCATACCCTGACATAACCTTGGTTGGACTTGGAGTCGAATGGGCTTAGAGAAATGACCTATGAGTTTGAACTCATAACATGTCAAAAAACTGCCAATTCATACCATATTGGCCATATATCAAAAATATGCTCAAAATTGAAGTTACTAATTATCCGAAGGCTCCAAGCATGCATGGAATCGAAGTCTACCATTCATGGAGGATAGAGACCAAAGGCCACTGCCCATGTACATCCCCATTTTACCCTCGAAACCCCTTCGGATATGGGCGCCACGCACTGCCCAAGTCAGCCCATGATCTTGAGACCAATTCTTGAAATCCTTCGTGCGCCAAACCAAATGGATTTCATGATCCGGCATATGGTGGTGTTCAACGCCAAAGCATATGCCAACATTTGAACAACATACCATGGTTCGACTCTCCATAGGCTTCTTGCTGTTAGCTGACCAGGTGAGTACACAAAACGCAAAAATGAGCAAAAATTGAGGTCAAAAACATGAAAATATGACCAAATACAAAGTTGTCATGATGGTATATCTCTATGCTCACCCATGATATCCGCTCATGGTTCAATACACAAATGATTGGAACCATTTGCGAACAATTCCCCCACTTGGATCCCCAATCAGGCGCACGGAGATACCTTCGCCACTAATATCTACATGCCCCATGAAAATGGGAGTGCACCCATGGATCTCTTTGTCAAACATACCATGAGCAATACATACGCGGTAGACTTGGTCTAGCGCTTTGAATTCCACAATTGGGACATGGGCAAAGCCCTTGTCACGTATGGCTCCCCATCTCTTCGGCCACACGAAGATATATAACATGGGCGTGAGCATATCAAACATATACCATGCACATAACAAATACCCTCAAAATGTGGCTCCCACCATGATATGCCATGTCCCTCCATTGACATAACTTCACGTTAAAAATACGTAGGAACCCAAGGAAAGTTGCTATGCAACCCCAACACCCATGCGGCACACTCGAAAGTCGCATTAAAATATTCGGTTGCACGGTCCAAGAGTTATATATCACTTTATACCCTCTCGACCCTTTTCCCTTGCTACACCGGGCATGTGTGCGCACCCAAGGCGTTTGATGCTTCCTAAATTAAGTTGAGACCAAGGCAGTTCCAACCCAACCTTCCTTATTCTCATTCCTCACACTCGCGCGTAGATATGGCTCTTCAAAGTGATCCCACGATTCGATTTTGTTTCCCTTATATCTCCAAGTCAAATGGGTGGCAAGTATAAGGGAAACCTGATTCGGGCATAGGGGAAGGAGTATGACCACTCGAAGAAGTCCAAATCAAGTGCGGCGATGTCGAAGTCAAAAATCCGATTTCGACATCACGAAAAATTCCGATTAAATTTTCGAGTGCTTATTTAGAAAATTGCGGAAGCAACGAACCCTTTACAGATGAAATCTGACCCTTCAGAAACGTTTCCGCCAAAATATCTGGAAATAACAGTTAACCAATCGGTTAACGCAAAATCGCGAGCCAACTGACAGTCGCCGATACATTGACTATCAGAACGAAAGGCTGAAAAATTACGGAAACATTATGATAATAAAACCCTGTTGATTCCTGATATTCTGCTATATAAATCTCCGCTGGCGGTGCCTCGGTTCTGAATATGGCCGCTCATAGCCGGAATGGCCAAACCTATCACACTATCACATCGGGTTATTTCAGGTGGATGGGAGAGTATGATATCAGCCAATGGCGGCTTGCCGGCACATAGATACACACCCCAAGTGACCCCAAGATGGCCACGGGGGTCCGAACCGGCTTCAACAGATGCCGGCGCACCACACCCACCACCACCACCACCACCACCACCACCTCTACAACATGGACCCTGACGCCGGCGAGCTCGTCCCCCCCCCAACCCCCACGACCCCAGCACCAGCCAGCCCCCCCCGCGCCGAGAGCGGAGCCGGCGCGGATGGCCTCGGCGGAGGGGGGGCGGGGCGCGGCATCGGCGCCGCAGGCACAGGGGCAGTGAGGGGAGCCGGCGCGAGGGGCAGAGGGTGCCCGGCCCTGGGACCGGGACTGGGGCACGGTCCCGGCCCCTCTGGGGGAGGAGACCCCCCCCCTGGTGGGGGAGGTGTACGGGTGGTTGTGCTGGGCCAACCAGGGAACCTCCAGGAGGTCGAGGAACCGGCCCTTCGATGCCGTGCTCCTCCGGAGAGACGGAGGAAACCGAGAGGTACCCCCAGGGGGGTGGGCAGCCCCAGAGGACCATGAGAGGGTCCTCAGGTCAGTGATCCTGGCGGCGTGGCCCGACAGGGAGCCGACGTGGCCGGCCTTCCTGGAAGGGGGAGCGGTGCTCCGCATCACGGATGCGGACGCCAACAACTGGCTCCCCTGGGCTTTGCGCAGCGCCCTCGCCCACTGGCGCTACCGCCGGCACAACCCGCCGCCGCCACAGCCCCAGCCCCCACACAAGCGGTGGCGCAGGTGATGGCCCAGACGGCGGATACGAGAGAGTGGGAGGGGGGGCTGGCCCCCCCGACCCACGCCCCCCCACCGGTACGGCACGACGCAAGAGGGCGTGCCACCTCCCGCGGGAGGAAGTGCGGAGACAACGAGCGCGGGGGCCCCGCAGCCCGCTAACCACTGACCGCTAACCCTCACGGCCACCCCCGGCCGGCCAGCGCCGCGCGACAACGGCCGGGTGATGAGGGGCCCCAGGGAGGGCCTGCACAGGGATCCGGCTCTAGGTAGAGGGGGGCGGGGGAAGGGCGCGACCCCCCAGCCGATGGCTGGTCCCCGGGGCCAGGACTTCCATGCCGCCCCCCCCCCCGGCCGTCAGGAGGCGTCGCCAGGGGACCAAAGGGCCCCCCCCACTCCCCCCCTCCCCCCCTCCCACACAGGCCCGAGAGCGGGCGGAGGGGCGGCCCCCCCACCCCCCCCCCCGCACCCCCCCCCCGCACCCACCCCAGCTGGGGAGCCACAGGCGCGGCCCTCCGCCTCCCCAGGGCCGGGGGGGCGCCCCCCCCCCAGAAGGGACGGCGACGCGGTAAGGGGAACGGCGGCTGGACCTGCTCCCGCGACCCCACACCGGCGTGCCAGAGCAACGCGCACAACGGAACAGGAAGGAGGCCGCGCCCCACATGACCCTCCCGTAACCACAGCCCACTCCGGGATGACAGAGGGGGGGTTCAGGTCTGCTGGGGCCCCCGGGGGAGCGGTCCACGGGCCGCCCCTCACCCCCCCCCACCCCGGGGCGGCACTTCAGCCCCGACCGCACGCGCACGCCAGAAGGAAACGCGCCGGCGACAGGGAGAGGGCCATGAAGGAGTACCGCAGGCCGCTGCCCGGGAGGAGAGCAGGGAGGCCGCGGCGCAACACCCCCCCCCCCGCCCCCCCAACCAGCCCGCCTGCCGCGGGGGCCCCGGCCCCCAACCCCCGAGGCAGGGGGGATGGTCCCCCCCCGCCCGAGAGGGGAGCCGGGGTGCGATCCGCCCCCGCGCCCCAGCCGCCGGCTCCCATGGGGGCCGCGAAGAGCAAGCGAGCCCAAGCCTGCGCACCGGGACGCCGCACAGATCGTACCCGGAGAAGCCGGGTGAGCACAAACCGGAGTGGTATGGGGGGCCACGCCCCCCATGGACAGAACGACGCCAGTGACGCCCGCTTTGTTGCCTGCCCAGGGAAGGCAGAGGGACGGAATGAGGCAGAGCGACCCCCCCGCCCTAAGGGCCCCGCCCCGGCCGCACAACCGGGGGGTACGGCGCACGCCCCCCCCAACCCCAGCCCGCCCCCCAGCATATGAACGCCACGGACCCGCCCCGCGGCGCACAGCCCCCACAGGGACAGAGCAGGGCCCCCACACCCGCACGCCCGCGCCCACAACACGTGGATCGCGGACCCCGACAGCCCGCCCAGTGGACGGGCAGTCGGGGGAGGGGGAGCTCATGACCCCAGATGCCTCACGCAACGGTAGAAGGCACCCCCCCCGGGGACGCCCTGCCGCCACCCCCACAACCCCAAGCCAAGTAGGGGGGAACCGGGACCGGACCGCCCCCCCCCAAGCACGCCAGACGGAGCAAGGGACCGGGGCAGGACACACGGAGGGGCACGGACCACGTGGAACGGCCCTACCAGCGCCCAGTGCCGGGACCACGCGAGATGCGCACGCCACACCACCCAGCGGGGGGGGGAGCGGACACCGCGAGAGCGCGAGCGCACACACACGAAAGGGACACGCGGGGACTACCGGAAGGGCAACCGGACCGAGCGCGCGGAACGCACAGACCGCCTGGAATGGCGTACCAGCGAGCGAGGGTAAGGGACACCCGGACGGGACAGCCCGCCACACGCAGCGCGGAACACGCGGGGCGGGGAGGGGGAAACAAAAGAGACACGACGCCAGGTACCGGCCCGAACCCCCCGAACCGACCGCGAGCGCCGCGCACACACAGACGGGGCACTGCACCCGCCAAGGCAGTAGTGGCGCACAGCGCCACGCCCCAACCCCTAGGCTAGGCAGCCTCCGCGCCAGCCCAAGGGGGTCCCACTGGCGACAAGCCAGTAGCACGGGCCTGGCGGCGCCGGCGCCCCGGGCGACCACGCATTAGGGGGGCGACGCAGTGGGTAAGCGCCCGCAGCCACGGCTGCGAATTGATGCACTGACCGGGGAGTGGCGAAACGGGGAAGCCGGGGAAGGACGGGGCTCCGAGCTCTGTGAACCCGGGGGACTCCGCCACCAGGCAGGAGGTGCGTCTTGGAGGGCCCCCCACTAGGACCCGGTGGGGAGGATATCACCTGGCCCGACCAGGAGGCCCCCCGGGGCCGAAAGGCGTCTAGTACCCGCAAAATCAAACCTCAAACCTCACATGACCCTCTCGTGACCACAGCCCACTCAGGGAGGGCAGAGGGGGGGTTCAGGTCTGCAGGGGCCCACGGCAGAGCGGTCCACGGGCCACCCCTCACCCCTCTCCATCCCGGGGCGGCACCGCGACCCCGACCGCAGGCGCACGCCGGAGGGGAGTGCGCCGACGACGCGAGGTGGGCCAGGATTGAGTACCGCAGGCCGCCACCCGGAAGGGGGGCAGGGAGGCTACGGCGCGACCCCCCCCCCCACCCCCCCAGCGTCCCGCAAGCCGTCCGGGCCCCGGCCCCAAACCCCCGGGGCAGGAGGGGTTGGTCCCCCCCCCCGCCCGAGAGAGGAGCCAGAGCGCGACCCGCCCCCCCGCCCCAGCCGCCGGCTCCCACAGGGGCTGCGGAGAACAAGCGAGCCCGCGCCAACGCGCCAGGACGCCGCACAAATCGCGCCCAGAGAAGGCGGGCGAGCACAAACTGGAGTAGTATGGGGGGCCAGGCCCCCCATGGACAGAAGGACGCCAGTGACACCCGCATTGTTGCCTGCCCAGGGAAGGCAGAGGGACGGAACGAGGCAGAGCGACCCCCCGCCCTACAGGCCCCCCCCCGGCCGCACAAACGGGGGGTCCGGCGCACCCCCCCCCCCCCCAGCCCGAGTCAGCCCAGGGCCCATCCCTGCCACCCCCCGAGGGTGCCCCCCGAGGGAGAACGGTGCTGTGCTGTGAGGGACAGGCACCCTCCCCTGTCGTGCACCCGGGCCACCCAGCCTCACCCGCGCTCTCCCTTCCCAGGGTTCGCGCCCCTGCCGCACCGCCATATCCCCCGCGCGTACTCGTGGCCGTGCCGATGTGCGAAGGGACGAGCAGTGGCCTCCGTCTCGACGCAGGGGACGCCGCGTGTGGGGGGCCCTGAGTGCTGCTGATGGCAATCTATTGGTGCAGACCAGGAGTTGGACCCCGTGCCCCGTGCGACTGCTGTGGTGACGCGTTCCCGTGGGGGGCCGGCCACGGGACGCTGCGGTGACACGCACAGGTGAGCAGGCAGGCAAAGCACTACGCTCACAAGGGCATCAATACGCTCGTGTCATGTGACAAAGCGTTTCAGGATCCTTGCCACTCTGCAACAAGGGAACGAAAGTATGTACAGCAACACATCAGGATATGTACACATGGGGTTAAGACTGGACTGGGGTAAGGGCATTACAGGACAATAGACACTCAGTCCCAACTCATATCCCGATCCCAGGTCCGACCCTCCCAGTGGCTGGTGGGGGCGGGGGCTCAAACACAACCCATGCCCTGCTCAGTCCGGACTCTGAAACCCTGCCCATAAGGGAGATGTCCCGCCCAGCCACAGGCGACTGTCTGGGAACCAAGGAGCTCCAAGGCCAACTGACAGTGACACCCTATGCTCCCCTAACGGCGGGTCCTAACTCCACTCTGAGCAAGAGATATGGCCCCGCCATTATCCCTCGGGAGTTGGTAGCTGAAAATGGGCTGTTTCAGCCCAAACTGATATTAGCTCAAAAATTCCCAAAATTGACCCCTCGTCTGGACCCGTCAGAGGTAGGGACGAGGTAACTGACCCTATGCCCTTCAAGTACGAACTCTCTGGAGCCCTCACCCAACTTGGTTCCCTCTGAGGCCCCGGCATCAGGGCACCACGTGTTCGTCATGTGGGGTCATGATGCCAAAATCACCAAAATTGGCGTCATTCCCACGCGCGGCTCGCCGGGCCAGGGCAAGGCCAATGGCTCACAGGTTAGGAGGCAGGACCTCGGACTTATATCTGAGTGTACAACTTGAAACTAGGTCCGGGCTCGTTGTGGGCATAGAGAAATGGGGCCGCCAATTGACCACACTGAGGGGTGAAATTGAGGTCCCAAAATGGGGTCATTTTGGCTGCTCGAAATGAGCCAAAATTTGGTGTGCTCCCAATAGTATATCTCCACGCCGGCTTGGAGATCGGATTCGCCATTCCATACGCGATCCACCGGGAGTCCAACAGAGACTCCAATGCACTTGGCTCTCAAAGATCTCCATGTTACTTGTCGTGGTGACGATCCCAATTCGGTCCACAAATGCCAAAATGGCAAAATTGCCCACACTCACTTTGGGCTAGCGCCTTAACGAAGGTTGCTCCGCCTCGCCCACGTGGTGTGTGAACCATGGGGACCATTATACATAACACCCATGCCATATATGGTCCATTGGTCCATGCGTCCGGCGTGCACGGGTGGGCTCAACATAGTGCACGGCGGGCAGCAAAAGTGGAAAATTGCTCAAAATGGCCAAAAATGCGCACACTCATGGTTGGGGCAAATGAGGCACATGCCCGACTCGGACCAGAGTGTGCCATGGGATTGGTATCAAGTCATGTGTGTCCAACATATCTTTTGGGCGTCGCCCAACTCCTCCGGTTTTGGGAATGGCAGGGTCGCCAAGTGAGTCCATGATTTGGGATAGTCCCAAATCGCCAACATGGCGGCCACGGTATGCCAACCCCAAGAGGAGTTATTCGCCGGGTTCAAGATATGTTGGGCACCGAAGTATGTACCCTCAAAACATACTTGGGTCATGATGTCAATTGAGTGCAACGTTGAGATACACGGTCGCCACTTGACATCATGACGGGCCAAAAACGGCAAAATTGGCACAAAGACACACACAAGTGCCTTGAAAGGCGCACAATTATATTATAATATCTTCGGCTTGGATCGTGCAATCAACTAATCCTTCTAAACACAATGACTTGACACCAATGACCTTCGATTCCACGTATGTGCTCCACTTGGGGCGCTTTGAAAGGTTAGGAGCGCTACTTCCCAAGTGGGCACATGAAAATATGGAAAATTGCAAAACACACACCTCGCTCCCAACGCATCGCTTCGGGATCGCCACACAAGCTTCCCTTCACGAAGGTTAGGCTTGCAATTGATCGTAGGGAGTATCAAGAAAGGGGCTTGCACAATATGAGGTCCATTGGCGGGCTTGGCTTGGAGCGATGGACCCGCCAAATGGGCACGCAACACAACACAAGGCTCATACTCCATATTGCCCAAAAAGGTAGCTCCCCCCACGATATGTCATGCCCCTCCAAGGGCATAACTTTGTGTCAATCGCTCATAGGAACTCAGGGAGAGTTCCTATGCAACACCAACACTCGCGCGCTACACTCGAAAGTTATCTTAACGCACGCAATATCATGGCCATAGAGTTACAACGCAAACTCTACCCTCTTGACCATGATCCATTACACTAGCGCGCATGTGTGGAGACGCAAGGCATATGATGCTTCCTCAATTACGTCGGGAGTATTGTGAATACATCCCACGTTTCCTTATTGTCATTCCTCGCAAGCAACACGAGATATGACCTTCACAAGTGGCCTCACGAATCAACTTTGTTTTACCCAAAACTTTAGGACAAATGGAGGGCAGGATAAAAGGAAAGTTGATTCGTGCATAGGGAAGCACGTAGGTCCACTCGAAAGAGGTCAAATCAAGTGCGGGGATGTCGAAGTTGAAAATCCAATTTCGACATCCTGAAAAATTCGGATTAAGGTTGCCAGTGTGGAATGTGAAAATTGCGGATGCATCAACGCAATTCCTGAAGACTTTAGAGGCTTCGTCACGGATAGCGTTAAAATTTCCATTATAAACAGTTAAACTGGCGGTTACGGTAAAGTCGCGATCCAAACGCCAGCAGTCAAAACAGTGAATATCAGAACGGAAGCGTAAAAATTGACGGAAACAATATGGAAATAAAACCCTGTTGATTCCTGATATTCTGATATACAAATCTCCGCTGGCGGTGCATCGGTTGCCGGTGCGGGGCTTTACGGCACGGAACACGCTCCCGCCAGGCTCGCACCGGGCGTCAACGGGCGCCTTCCGTACATGGGGTTAGTGGACCGGAGACCGGTCTTCTCTTCCATACAAGGGGTTAGTGGACCGGAGACCGGTTGTATGCCCTACCCTAGCCATGGGGTTCTGGGTACCGCTTCACCCCCCTCCTTAGAGCAAACCCTGGGGGGGGCTCGATAACACCCACGCATGGCAGCGGGTACCGTGGACCACTTCCTGAAGGGGGGGGGGTGTCACATCCTCACTTCAGGCTGATTCAGGGTAGGCTGCCCAAATCCCACAGTAAGATAGGTATAATGCTGTAAATGCTCGTAGCACATGTATAGTATCAAGTATCAAGTCCCGGGTCCTGGCGGCGATTGCTCGGCATCCAAAGGACCCGTTAACCCATACCAGGCGCACCGGGTGCCGGCTGCTACGGTCACCACCACAGTGGCAGTGGCATACACGGCCAACATAGGCGACACACGACGACCGAGGTGGTCCCACAGGTCGAGAGCGACCACAAAGATCCATCGGGCTACCCCAAGCTTCCCAAGGCCCGCCGACTGGGGAGAGTCCCCACGGGTCCTTCCTCGGGCGCACCATGTCCATATCCATACGACGCGAGTCCAGAGTGATACAGCCGAACTCCTTAAGGGATCTTAAGGGAGCTCCTCCTTAAGGGATCGGGCATCCAGGCCGTCTTTTCCCTCGCCCTATTACCACGAAGGCCATACATGAGGGAGTCCTCATGCAGTGTGGGCGGAGGCGTCGACTCCTCAAACCACCAGTTTCCCAGGCAGACTGACCGAGGTCAGGAGCACCGGAGGCCGCCATCCGACTGCAAGTGCGTCTGCGAATCGGTAGGCTCACACTGGGACTGACAGTGGCGGACCGCTGGGAGTGTAGTCAGGCAACTGGGCTTCCCGCCTGGCGCCATCAGGATCTCCACAAACAGCGAATAGGGCAACACGGTATCACAGGCACTCAAACAGAAGAATATGTAATGCGGTACTGGTCCAGGCTGGACCCTGTGTATGAACATGTAAACGGCGACTCAGGGCGCCTCTGTATTGCGATTCGCATCCCCTCGGGGGGGGAAAAACAGTCCACACTTCAGTGATGGGCTGACATACAGGTGCACATATCCTGGGGAGCAGAAAAGCAAAACAAGCGGGGTAAATAGGCGTGTAAACACACTCTGGACAGAGTGCCAAACCACGCCACGGTCAGGATAAGGCAAATGCAGGAGGGTGGACAGAAAAACGCCTGAGTTCAGGCCATATATAGTCTCGAGACACACGTCGACTGGTCTGGATTCCGCAAGTGCCATGGAACCAGACCACTCACCAAAAATCGCAATGCCGATGACAGCGGCATCCGTTGCGCAACGTCGTATGGGCTTCAAGGCCCCAAGAGCTCAGAAATATGAAGGTCAGTCGCCCTACCTGGTTTCCCAAGGATTCAGCAGGTGGGGAGTGACGAATAGAATTGAAGAGAGGGGCCATCCTCCTGTGGATTCAGCAGGGGGGGGTACGTGGCCACTCTGATGGCAGGTCACCGGAAGATGGAAGAGAGCAAGCAAGTAAGGGACGATCCGTCGACCTCACAAGCGCTCATAACACATCAGGGGAGAGCTCAGGGCGCTGATCAGGCACCCCTGGCTGCAATCGCCCGGGTGAGTGCTGCAAAGTCCGAAACGTGGATCTTGGTCTTGTGCTTGCGGATGTACTCCATGAAGGGAGTATTGACCCGCGGCACGAACGAGGAGACGGGTTCCCAGGTGTCGTGGGACGGCCCATAGCCTCGCCAACGAACCTTGAACTCCAGACCTCCGGGTGCCGAGGCTTTCGGACGCTGAGCAAGGATCTTCTCGACTGTATAGTCGTCCTGCTCCGCATAATCGTCGTCCGAGTCAGCCTCATGTGCGGCATAGCTCAGGGACACATGTTGGCCACGGAGGTCGGGTTCCCGCACGCGGAGCTGACTCTTGTGGCGCTCCCGGAACTGTCCCTGACCCACCTTGATGCGGTAGGTGTCCTCACCAATCCTGCGGACCACCTCGCCGGGTGTGAACCAAGTCTTGGTGCGGTGGGTGCCCATAGGGCGGGGTCTGATCACCCACACTGGGTCTCCCACCCTAAACTTCTGCGCTGTCGAGCTCGGTGCGGACTTCTGACGCTCAGCATGCTCCTTCTCAAGCTGCTGGCGGATGTCCCGCGCCGTTTGCTCTTGCCGCGCGAAGGATTCCTTGGCATTCATAGCCATGCCATCACCAGACAAGGGAAGTCCCCTACCCAGGGGGTCCCTGCCGAACAGAATCTGGTGAGGGGACAAACCGCCCGGAGTGGGGGTGTCATGATGGGCCTTCAGAGCAGGCCACATCTCCTCAAACCAGTTCCGACGTGGATTGGTGATGTGGATCTTGCGCAGCTTCTCGAACAGCTGCCGTCCAGCCACTTCAGCACGGCCGTTAGACCGGCTGAGATAGGCGACGCTCTTGGCGTGACGTATTCCCATGAGGGAACACATAGCCTTGAACCAGCCACCAGTAAACTGGGGCCCTCGGTCACTGCAAATGGTGCGGGGGATGTCAAAGACGGTCAGCCAATGACGAACCATCATGACTACCACTTCCTTGACAAGCAACCCCTTTTTGCGTGCCGGAACGGCTACAACGTAGCCGCTGTGGCGGTCCACACAGAGAACCACACAGTCAAAGGTCTCCTTGCCAATGTGCACTTCGGGCATGGAGAAGACGTCCATGGCCACGCTCTCCATGGGCTGGTCAGGAACCGGGGTCCATTGGGCTTCCCCCTTGACGTTCTGGTTATCGGGATTGCAGGCCTGGCAGACCGAACAACCCTTTCTGACCTTCTTGATGGCGGTGTAGAGAACGATGTGGTCGATCTCGAACCGGCGCTGCATGTCAAGGGCTTGCTTCTTGACCCCTGGGTGCAGCATGTGGTGGTGCCAAGCTTCACAAAGCTCGAGCACCCGGGACTCCGGTACTAGCAGCTTACCATTCCGGTAGAGCTTGCCATCGTCCTCGGTCAGCCCCTTTGGCCACTTCTGCCCGTCGTCAGGGTCGGTCACAGCCCTATACTCGGCCGCAAAGGCCTCAGACTTGGCGTAATCGTCGGTCCAGTCGTCCTGGAGGCAAGACTCCGGGAAGAGGTGCTTGTCGGACTCAGCTCTCTCAGGGGCGAGTACACTGACCGCTCTGCTCACCCTCGACGCGAGGGGGGCATCCGCAGCCATGACGACGAAGCATTTTGCACCCTCCTCCTCCATCAGGCGCTTAATTTCAATGATCCTCTTGGCTTCAGCGGTCTCAGCCTCATCGCCATGGGCAGAGATATCCGTCTTGCCCTTGCTGGCGGGATAGGCCCACCTACTGAGACAGTCCGCCACGGTGTTATCCTTTCCAGAAATGTACACAACCGTGAGGTCGAACTTAGCCAAGGTCTCATGCCATCTTGCCCGTCGGGAGGCGGGACCTGAGGGGGTGTCCACGTGCTCCTTGTGCCACGACTGCAGACTCTGATGGTTGGTGCAGACGGTGACGGGATGGAGGGCTATGTACCCAGCCCATTTCCTGAGAGCCATGACGATGGCATACGCCTCCTTTTCACGGGGCGTCCACGTCCGTCTCTGGCCTTCCGCCAGGACCCGGCTCCAGAAGGCCACGGGCACGTGCCTCCCGTCGTCAAGCACTTGCTCCAACACAGCACCAATGGCGTAGTCGGAAGCAGGACGAACCCTCGGTCGGGATCCACGAGGTGCAGACCCACTGCGGATAGCAGCGCCTGCTTCATCCCCTCAAAGGCACGGTCGGACTCAGCTGTCCAGACCAGAGCCTTCTTGGACCCCTTCTTGGTCTCCTCTCTGTTGCCCTTGGACATGGTCGTCATGGGGGCTGCGTACTCGGCATACATTTTGATATACCCCGAGTAGTAGTTGCAGAACCCCAGATACGCCCGTAGCTCAGAGACCGTCTTGGGCTTTTCCCAGTGCTCAATCGCAGCCACCTTGCCAGGTATGGGCTTTCGCTGCCCGTTCCCGACCACGTGGCCAGCGAAGACCACCTCGCTTACCGCAATGGTGGCCTTGTCACTGCTGCCCGTGAGTTTGTGCCGAACTAGAAGGTCCAGCACTCGAGTGACGTCCCTCTCGTGTGCCTCCAGGAGCTCCTCGTAGCTCATACCGGGGTCCCCGGACGCGATGATCACGTCGTCCACGAAGGGGTCCGCACAGTCGCGCACCGGCTCAAGCAGGTTCTCCAGCATCCGCTGAAAAGCCGCATTGCCGTTGGTAACGCCCATGGGCATCACCTTCCACTGGAGAGGTCCAAGTGGAGTGCTCATGGCTGTGCAGGCACGGGACTCCTCGGCGAGAGGCATCTGATGATAACCATGTTTCAGGTCAATCACCGTGAAGATCCTCCGCCGGTGTTGCTTTTGCAGCATGTCCTCAATGAGGGGCAGCGTATAGCTGTCGTGCTGCGTTTGGGCGTTCAGGCCGCGGTAGTCGACCACGAGCCGCCACTCACCGGCAACCTTCTTGGGGACGACGAAACACGGAGAGGCTTATTCGGAGTGGCACGGCTCGAGCCAGCCTCTCTGGATGAAGTCACGGAGGATCTTCTCCATGGCCTCTTTCCTCTCGCCCCTCAGGGCAAACTCCCGGTGCCGATACACACGGGGGTCCTGCTTCAGTCGTATCTTGGCCTCGCCACACGGTCCACGTACCGGTGGGGGAAACACAGGCTTACCGCTGAAGAAGGTGTCACCATACTTCTGCTTCAGCCTGGCCCTCAATGCCTGGATCTTGGGGCAGTCATCGGACTCCGCCTTGGCTTTTCCGGGCACTTGAACAACGGAGCTTACTTGAGGGGTAGCTACTCCGCTCGTTTCCGGCTCAGGGCGGTCTTCCCAGGTGGCCCAAAGGGCCATCTCTGGTCTTGCCTTGGAATAGATCGCCCTAGGTGGGTGGGTTACCCCCGATTGGCTCCTCCTGGCTGGATAGGTGGTCCAGCACCCTCTGCACGAAGGTGTTCCCGTCATAGGAACCAGAGACGATCGAGTCCACTTCCCACCAGGCTTTGTCCTGGCCTTTGCCCTCACGCTGGTTTCCCCAGTCGTGAGAGGGCTGATCCATATACCCCTGAACCAGATCCCACTCCTCTTCAGTGAGGGGGTCTTCCGAATCCGATTCTTCGATGTCAACAGGGGGAACCGCAAAGCATTGCCGCCAGGGCTCTGCTATGATGCGGTTGACACACACGAAGTCCGTGGCGTCGGCCTGATCAAGGCCCCCATCCACATAGTGGAATTCCGTTGGCCATCTCTGGGGTGGCATGGGCTGTCCCTTAGCGTCCTGATAGACACTCTCTCCAGCCGGTAGGACGACCTTGTTTAAGGTCATGTTGGTCAATGAGGCTACCCAATGTCGGGTACTTTCCTCCTCGGTGCATCCCATAGGAACAACCAGCACTGCCTTGGAGCGGTCCTTGCGAATCTTCGCTATCGCTCTTGGAATGTCCCAACGGGGGCAATGGATCCACATCAATCCCTGATGCGGACCCCAGTGCTTCTTCCACGCGGAGTCCTGTGCGCTCCAGTACTTCTCACACACCCGCAGATGGGCGGAGGTTCCTGAAGAGAACGCATCCAGGGCCAGATCCGAAGCTCCCAAGTCCGCGACAACTCGGCTCGCCACTTCCGGCCTTACGCCGTACTCCTGGTTTGCAGGACCAGTTGGCTCAGTGTCCAGCGCGGCCACTTCGAGCTGATTGCGTTCGGGGTGGATCCATTGGCATTCCACATGATGCTCAGGTAACGAAAGCCACGAGAGCTGGTCGTCCTGGTACAGGGTCATCGAGGCCTGGGCCAGGAGAACGCCGGAGTCCGTCTCCATCATGAAGTCGTACCCAACGATCATGTCCCAGTCCATCTCGGCCTCGTAGAAGCGACCGTGCAGGAGGATTTCCTTGCCGAGGTCTGGGCGACTCAGCTCACGATGGTTCACGAACTGCAGCCCAATGGCCGCTTCCCTCGTGCCTCCCACCATGTACTGGCCGTTCGCCACCTTCAGCCTGACAGGTTTCAGACTGTCGGTCAGACACTCTGGTGGAAGTAGGCCAGCCTTGACCAAGCTGACTTGAGCTCCCGTGTCGACCAACACGTCGAAAACCTTTTCCACTTCCCCGCATAAGGCACGGACCTTAAGATGCAACTTCTGCTCGCGACCGACACGGCGCACGGCGTGCAAACTCAGGATCTCCGGCCGTTCCAGAAGCTCAACAAGCGACTGGTGCAGGTCGTGGACAATGGGCTCAGGCTGCCCATCTGCAGCATCCAGCTGCGGTCCGGGTGATCCTCCGATACTCTCGGATAGATCCTGTAGTACATCAAACACATTCTTGGTCGCGAAGGACGGACGGGTGCAAGGGTTCGTGCCTTCACTTGCCCTCACCCCGCCTCCGCGACTGGGCGCCGGACCGGGCCTTCCGCCCGCGGCAGTCCCTTTGTGCTTATCGACTCCCGACTGGGATGGTTCGGCGCTTCCCACGTCACCATCCTGCGACCGCCCTAGCTGGGGCCCTTGGCTGCAGGGGCTCCGCTAGGGGGTGTCGGCTATGGAGGAAGGTGTGTTCTCCTCCGCATCAACCTCGTTGACGCCCTTCTTCCTTCCCCCTATCTTACCCTTGTTCTTGTCCTTGTCCTTGTTCTGGTCATTCTGGTTGTTCTCCTTGTTCTTGTTGTCCGACCTGGGGACCCAGTTCCGCTTGATCTCCTGGATCTCCTTGGCCAACTCGGTCCCCACCGACGACATCAGCTTGGCCAGCTCGTCCTTGTCGACCTCCACTTTGGCTTCCCGGATACCCGCGGGCGCACGCTTCTTCGACCCGTGCGCCTTCTTGTAAGCCTCCGTGTCGGCCTCGTGGACGGGGCATGTTCGGTGGTCATGGTTGAAGCCTCGCTTCCTCCCATAACACACGAAACAGCCCTGAGGGTGAGCTCGTATGAACTCCCCAAAGGACAGCGGAGGGTCGCCAATGCGGCGAGGGTCCCTCTTCTCCTGCTTCATCCAACCCTGCTGCAGGGGCTTCCAGTTTCCCGGTTTGCTCCCCGCGCTCAGGTTTTTGGCCACGAAGGCACAAACGGCCACTTCGGCGGGCTCATCGTCGTCGTCATCGTCGACGAGAGTCTCATCGCTGCCGGCTCCCGCTTGGTCCATGGCAGATTCCCCGCCAGGTCCCTCGCCAACGTAGTTGACGTCGCGGTCGCCGGGCCTCAACCCGCGGGTGTGGTGGAGGTTTCGGTACTCCTTGAGTACTTCCTCGCCAACCCACTCCAGGATCTCGTCGCAGCTCATCCGCGCCCGAGACGGTGATGAGGAGAGCGTTCCGCAGGGAGTGCCGTTTGACATCCCGGGCCACGTTCTTCTTCGTCCAAGCCACCACGTTCGTATGATACTCTTTGGGGAGCATCATCTTGACCGTTTGGTTGGACTTGGCCCTCTTGGATTCCTCCTTGGTGACCCTCTTGATCCATGCTTCCGGCAGCATGGAGAGCAGGCGAGCCTGCTCGTCACCCTCGTTCCAATCCTCCACGTTGCGGCGGAAGAGGGTGTATTTCCCTCGGAAGTCTCGCCAATCTCGTAGGCGGATCTCCCGTCCATCATGCTCAGGCTTGATGGACTTCCAGCGCTTGGCAGCCACCTGCGGAGCGTCCACCCGCTCCTGCTCGTTGAGCCACTTCTTGGCTTCCTTGAGGGTCTTGATTCTCCCCTCCTTGGTCGCCACGAAGTATAGCTCTCCGAGCACTTCCGGCAGGCGGTACCTGAACCGTCTGAAGACATATCTCTCCGCATCCGCGGGAGGCAGGTCTTCAGTGACGGTCAGCCCCCAATCGTCCAGCTTCTCCAAGAAGCGGTCGAGGTTGAGGGGGTTGCCGTCGTACATGGGGAACTTGATGTCCTTCAAGTCTTCCCACAAGGCGGCCTCCGCGGCCTTAGAGACCATGAACGCCGGCCGCGAGGTCGACCGAGGTTCCCATCGGCCTCGCCCACGGACTCCCACGGCCGCCACGTCCATCTCCTCCATGGAATCCCTGTGGCTACGCCGCGGTTCCTCCATGTACGCTGAACCTAGATGTTCACGCCGTACTCCTTTCATGTACGCATCCTCATCACGGCGCCGGCGGCTGCGTTCAGCGGCCTCCCGTCGTACACCACGCGGCGGGCTGATGTCGAACTCCTCCAGGTCCAGGTCCAGATCCTCACCTTCACCGACATCCCACTCCACGTCTCCTCTGGGGACCTCATCCCTGAGTCCACCATAACGTCCACCAGCCATTGGGATTGGCTCCAGGGCTGGTGCGGGGCGCCGGGGGCGTACCGGTGTCCGCGGTGGAGCACGGCGGTTGCGGTACTCCGCGCTGAGCCACTCATCACGCCAATCCTCACTGCCACTGCCGGGCGGCACGCGCTCGTTGCGGCGGCCCGCGCTGTGGTGAGAGGGGGCGATGAGAGAGGGGGCACTGGCGCTGGGGCGACTCCTGGGGGCTCCGCCGGGGGCGTGGGGTCTGCCTGGACCTGGTCCGGGTCCCCAGCCGTCGTCCGACGAGCCAGACTCCAGGGGTGGGCGGTCGCTGCCGACGCTCCCACGGGCTTCCAGCGCGTCCAGCCTCTGCTGCAGGCCGCTGATGACCGTGTTCAGCTGTCCGATCTCGCCCCTGGCGATGTCCAGCTCTGTCTGCGCGCGCGCGGCGACCTTGGAGATGCGAGTCATCTCGCCCTTGCCCGTGTCTACCTCGCACTCGAGGGAAAAGACCCTCCTGCGGAGGTAGACAATCCACCGCCAGGTGGTATCCGGGTCGCCGTTCCCTGTTGGGTCGTCGGGGTCCCCAGGGGGTCCTCCAGGAGGGCCTCCGCCGGGTCCGCCCGGTCCAGGGGGTCCTCCCCCGCCTGGTGGTCCGCCTCCAGGGGGTCCACTTGGTGGGCGTCCTCCAGGGGGTCCTGATGGTCCTCCGCCAGGGAATCCCGGTGGGTCTCCGCCGGGTCGCCTCGGTGGGTCCGAGGATGGGCGCTTCTTCGTGATGCCGAAGTCCACGTCGTCATCCTCGTCCATGTCGCCCCACCTGGGCTTCTCGGTCTCGGAAGACTCCGAGCTCCGGTAGGGAGGAGGGAGATCCCCATCCTCACCTTCCGATTCCATGGGGACGTCTCCGCCTCCTCCGCCCGTCCAAGCCACTACTTGGCGATGTCGGCGGCCTCGTTCATCCCCGTCGCTGGTGGTGAAGAAGGGGTCACTGTCGTGGGGGTGTCCACCCGCTGGCCTCCGCGGCCTCTCGGGGGTCTTCCCCTTGCCCTTCCTCCGTCGATGGGCAGTGGGGCCACTGCTCCCACTGCTGCCCGTGTCGGCCTCGTCCAGCGTCATCTTGTAGGAGGCGTCCCCTTCGAAAAGCTGTCGAAGGGTCTCCACTCGTGATCCTCCCGGGAGAGTCTCGCGGCGGAGTTTGGCCTCTGCCTCCTCCATTGTGGCGGCCGTGGCTGCGCCAGCTCGCGCTTCAGCTTCCTCCCGGGCACGAGCCGCTTCGGCTTCCCGGGCGCGCTGCAGCCGAGCCTTCTCCGCTTCCAACGTCGCCAGCTCCGCCTCCGTCTTGGCCCTCTCCTCAGCGACCTTCCGTCGCGCGGCCTCGATGGCGTCCTTCTTGGCGGCGTCCTCCTGGGCCTTAGCCGTCGCTTCGGCGTGGGCCCTTTCCTCCGCCTCCTTCTTTGCCCTCCCTTGGGCAAGCGCCTCTTCCAGCGCCTTCACCTCGGCCTCCTTGCAGGCAATGGCCTCCTGCGTCCGGCGGGCTTCCTCGACGGTTGCCCTGATCCGGGCAGCCACTGCCTCATGGGCGGCCGCAGCCGTGAGACCGGCCGCGATGGCTGCCACTTTCGAGGCGTGGTAGTCCATGCCTCTGCCCCACTCGGTGGCCTCCTCATGGGCGATGCCGACGGCGCCCTCCACCGCAGCGTTCCGCTGCGTGGCCCGTTGCCGGGCAACCCGGAGGTTGCATGGCACCCCACAGACGCGCTCACAGGCGCGCGCCACGTCCCTTTGAGCGGGAGCGGCGCTGCTGCTGGAGCTGGCCTGGTCGGCCGGCATCCTCCCGCGGTGGGCCGACTCCACGTCGCTGCTGGGGCCTGCTGGGGCCTGCTGGGGCCTCAGGAGCAGCGGACGGGGCTTGGCCCTGGTCTGCTTGGCGACTTCCATGAAGTCACCAAGGGTGGCGTGGCCGGGGTGGTGACCACCATTGGCCCGTTGGGGACTGGGGGCTGGGGTTCCGCCCTTGGCGCCTTGGGCGGCTTCGGCGGCCAGGGACTCCTGGTACTCCCGCCACTTCCGGTCGCGCTTCCTGTCCCCGGCGGACCGCTTCTCCTTCCCCGGAGACGCGCTGCTGCTGCCCTGCAGCCCGCGCTCGCTCCCCGGTTCCGGGAAGTTCTTTTCGATCATGTCCCACATGGAGACCTTGATCGTGGCGCCCGACGGGTACTCGTTGAAGTTCTCGTCCTTCTCAATCCCGTCGGGGCGCAGCCCTTCGCCGGGCCTGTCCGGCCGGGTCCAGGTCCTCCAGCGCTTGCGGCGGAAGCGGTACTCGTACCGTTCCGCCCGCAGCCACCCCTCCACTGCCCGCAGGCGGTCCTCCCCCATGTCCTCGCGGAGCTCGAAGCTCCCGGGCATGCCGCCTTCGCACTGGGGGTGGCTGTGGCGGTAGTGCTGGTCCCAAGCCAACCCACGCAGCAGGCGCGCTGCATGGGGGTGGGGCCGCGGCCACGTCCTGCCCGCTTCTTGCCAGTTTACCATGGCAGCGGGGGGTGTACTTGGTCTTGAGGTATTTGGTGTGCACTCGTTCTACTCAACGAACTGGTGGTGGTTGTTGATGCGGGTGTTGCAGCACTGGATTGGAAGTGCGGCTGGTGCTGGTCAGCCGGTGGTTGTGGAGGTGGTTGACGCGGCCTTGCTGGTCGGCCGATGGGTCTGGTCTGTGAACCTCCTTCACGGTCGCGGCGCGGTCAGGGCGATGCTCTGGACGGCGCTGCGGGCTCCGTGACGAACTCGGCGCTGTCGCTGGGCGGCGCTGCGAGCCGCTGCGCTGCGCTGCGAGGTGCTGCGCTGCGCTGCGAGCTGCGAGCTGCGAGCTGCTGCGCCGCGCTGCTCGGGGTTGGTGGCCCCGACTGGCACGCGAGGGCTGGGTAACCCTGCGGCGGTGAAACACTTTTGTCGCGTTCCCGTGGGGGGCCGGCCACGGGACGCTGCGGTGACACGCACAGGTGAGCAGGCAGGCAAAGCACTACGCTCACAAGGGCATCAATACGCTCGTGTCATGTGACAAAGCGTTTCAGGATCCTTGCCACTCTGCAACAAGGGAACGAAAGTATGTACAGCAACACATCAGGATATGTACACATGGGGTTAAGACTGGACTGGGGTAAGGGCATTACAGGACAATAGACACTCAGTCCCAACTCATATCCCGATCCCAGGTCCGACCCTCTCAGTGGCTGGTGGGGGCGGGGGCTCAAACACAACCCATGCCCTGCTCAGTCCGGACCCTGAAACCCTGCCCATAAGGGAGGTGTCCCGCCCAGCCACAGGCGACTCTCCGGCAACCAAGGAGCTCCAAGGCCAACTGACAGTGACACCCTATGCTCCCCTAACGGCGGGTCCTAACTGCACTCTGAGCGAGAGATATGGCCCCGCCATTATCCCTCAGGAGTTGGTAGCTGAAAATGGGCTGTTTCAGCCCAAACTGATATTAGCTCAAAAATTCCCAAAATTGACCCCTCGTCCGGAGCCGTCAGAGGTAGGGACGAGGTAACTGACCCTATGCCCTTCGAGTACGAACTCCATGGAGCCCTCACCCAACTTGGTTCCCTCTGAGGTCCCGGCATCAGGGCACCACGTGTTCGTCATGTGGGGTCATGATGCCAAAATCACCAAAATTGGCGTCATTCTCACGCGCGGCTCGCCGGGCCAGGGCAAGGCCAATGGCTCACAGGTTAGGAGGCAGGACCTAGGACTAATATCTGAGTGTACAACTTGGAACTAGGTCCGGGCTCCCTGTGGGCATAGAGAAATGGGGCCGCCAATTGACCACACTGAGGGGTGAAATTGAGGTCACAAAATGGGGTCATTTTGGCTGCTCGAAATGAGCCAAAATTTGGTGTGCTCCCAATAGTATATCTCCACGCCGGCTTGGAGATCGGATCCGCCATTCCATACGCGATCCACCGGGAGTCCAACAGAGACTCCCATGCACTTGGCTCTCAAAGATCTCCATGTTACTCGTCGTGGTGACGATCCCAATTGGGTCCACAAATGCCAAAATGGCAAAATTGCCCACACTCACTTTGGGCTAGCGCCTTAACGAAGGTTGCTCCGCCTCGCCCACGTGGTGTGTGAACCATGGGGACCATTATACATAACACCCATGCCATATATGGTCCACTGGTCCATGCGTCCGGCGTGCACGGGTGGGCTCAACATAGTGCACGGCGGGCAGCAAAAGTGGAAAATTGCTCAAAATGGCCAAAAGTGCGCACACTCATGGTTGGGGCAAATGAGGCACATGCCCGACTCGGACCGGAGTGTGCCATGGGATTGGTATCAAGTCATGTGTGTCCAACATATCTTTTGGGCGTCGCCCAACTCCTCCGGTTTTGGGAATGGCAGGGTCGCCAAGTGAGTCCATGATTTGGGATAGTCCCAAATGGCCAACATGGCGGCCACGGTATGCCAAGCCCAAGAGGAGTTATTCGCCGGGTTCAAGATATGTTGGGCACCGAAGTATGTACCCTCATAACATACTTGGGTCATGATGTCAATTGAGTGCAACGTTGAGATACACGGTCGCCACTTGACATCATGACGGGCCAAAAACGGCAAAATTGGCACAAAGACACACACAAGTGCCTTGAAAGGCGCACAATTATATTATAATATCTTCGGCTTGGATCGTGCAATCAACTAATCCTTCTAAACACAATGACTTGACACCAATGACCTTCGATTCCACGTATGTGCTCCACTTGGGGCGCTTTGAAAGGTTACGAGCGCTACTCCCCAAGTGGGCACATGAAAAAATGGAAAATTCCAAAACACACACCTCGCTCCCAACGCATCGCTTCGGGATCGCCACACAAGCTTCCCTTCACGAAGGTTAGGCTTGCAATTGATCGTAGGGAGTATGGAGAAGGGGCTTGCACAATATGAGGTCCATTGACGGGCTTGGCTTGGAGCGATGGACCCGCCAAATGGGCACGCAACACAACACAAGGCACATACTCCATATTGCCCAAAAAGGTAGCTCCCCCCACGATATGTCATGCCCCTCCAAGGGCATAACTTTGTGTCAATCGCTCATAGGAACTCAAGGAGAGTTCCTATGCAACACGGACACTCGCGCGCTACACTCGAAAGTTATCTTAACGCACGCAATATCATGGCCATAGAGTTACAACGCAAACTCTACCCTCTTGACCATGATCCATTACACTAGCGCGCATGTGTGGAGACGCAAGGAATATGATGCTTCCTAAATTACGTCGGGAGTATTGTGAATACATCCCACGTTTCCTTATTGTCATTCCTCGCAAGCAACACGAGATATGACCTTCACAAGTGGCCTCAGGAATCAACTTTGTTTTGCCCATAACTTTAAGACAAATGGAGGGCAGGATAAAAGGAAAGTTGATTCGTGCATAGGGAAGCACGTAGGTCCACTCGAAAGAGGTCAAATCAAGTGCGGGGATGTCGAAGTCGAAAATATCCAATTTCGACATCCTGAAAAATTCAGATTAAGGTTGCGAGTGTGGAATGTGAAAATTGCGGATGCATCAACGCAATTGCTGAAGACTTTAGAGGCTTCGTCACGGATAGCGTTCAAATTTCCATTATAAACAGTTAAACTGGCGGTTACGGTAAAGTCGCGATCCAAACGCCAGCAGTCAAAACAGTGAATATCAGAACGGAAGCGTAAAAATTGACGGAAACAATATGGAAATAAAACCCTGTTGATTCCTGATATTCTGATATACAAATCTCCGCTGGCGGTGCATCGGTTGCCGGTGCGGGGCTTTATGGCACGGAACACGATCCCGCCGGGCTCGCACCGGGCGTCAACGGGCGCTTTCCGTACATGGGGTTAGTGGACCGGAGACCGGTCTTCTCTTCCATACAAGGGGTTAGTGGACCGGAGACCGGTTGTATGCCCTACCCTAGCCATGGGGTTCTGGGTACCGCTTCAGTGGGGCTGGGCCCCAAAAGCCAAGAGGGGCAGGGCCCCGTGCGATCACCGAGGGGCTGGGCCCCAGAAGCCGAGTGGGGCAGGGCCCCGTGCGATCACCGAGGGGCTGGGCCCCAGAAGCCGAGTGGGGCAGGGCCCCCTGCGATCACCGAGGGGCTGGGCCCCAGAAGCCGAGTGGGGCAGGGCCCCGTGCGATCACCGAGGGGCTGGGCCCCAGAAGCCGAGTGGGGCAGGGCCCTGTGCGATCACCGAGGGGCTGGGCCCCAGAAGCTGAGTGGGGCAGGGCCCCGTGCGATCACCGAGGGGCTGGGCCCCAGAAGCCGAGTGGGGCAGGGCCCCGTGCGATCACCGAGGGGCTGGGTCCCAGAAGCCGAGTGGGGCAGGGCTGGAAGTGCGGCTAACCCCCATCTGCTCAGATTTTCGCAGATCTGCCCCAGATTGGCTACATTTTGGCCATTTTCTCTGCTTCGGCGGAATCGCCGCCCCGCAGCTCAGTCTCAGGATCAGACCTATATATTTCTGATGTGCCGGATCTGATTCCGCGGTCCATTCATCGTAAATCCGCCGCGTTCCGATCATTTACCCGGAATCGCCAATTGCGCGCGCGAGCCAAATGGGCCAAATATTTTTTCACAATCGGATTTTTATAAATCTTTTCAGATAGATATGGACACTCAGATGTACTTAGGAATATCCGCATCAATTTTCTTCATAGACTGGGATTTTTTGCCGGATAACAATCAGCATGGATCTTGCCTCCGTTGTCGCCGCTCTTGCCTCCGTTGGTGTCCGTGTATCCGGTTCTGCCTCCAACAGCAGCGTTCGGGTCGACTCCTCGCGTGCCTGCCCCCCTGGTCTTGCCAGCCCTGAGCCCTCCGGCACCATCCACGACCTAGGGCAGCACTTTCATGGTAGCAGAGGCTACCTGAATGCTGCTTCAGTGGCATCCCATCCACAGCCCGCTCCCCAGTACGGCCCCGTAGACCCCGCCGCTTCTGGAGAAGTAACGATTACGATACCGTGGTGCTGTGCGAACGAGGCCTTGAGAGGAATGCCTTGCGCAAGTCCAAGCTGCCCAAGAAGGGCGCACATCAGCAGCTGTGGGGACCCAGATTACCATCATCCCAGTCGAAACTGGCCATCGAGCAGCTGGAATCCGCCGGCCTACGACGATGGCAATGCTCCGGTGGAGCTTACGCAGCTGGCAGGTACCAACATTCCTTACGGATGTCCAACATTTGAGACCATGGACGCCGATCTGAACGACATTGAGATGGGCGGTCCAGGTGAGGTACCTAGCTATAATCGACCAGCCTCTTGGGCACACTGGGGCAACCATTTGTCCCCAGAAGTGACCCGTAACCTTGAGGCCCTTGAGGCCCTTTGTTACTTAGCCACGTCTAGGCTGATCGAACAAGAAAGAATCGCCTCTGATTTTTTAACGGAATATTTTTTCCTCCTGCAGAACGAAATTAATACCAGGATGTGGTGGCGTTCTCAAGAAGATGACTCTTTTGCCATTTTTTTGCAGATCTGGGAGGCAAGCCCCTTCCCGAAGGAGAAGGTCCGGGCACCTGTTCCCGGGCCCTCCGCCCCTCATCCCCCTGTTTCCATCCGCGACGATCTAGCCGCCGCGGTTGAGGAGGGAATTTTAGAGGCGGCCAGGCAGGCAAGCCTGGAAATCAGGGCTGAAGGAGCTCCCCAAGTGGACTCCTGGCTGCGGACCACCGAGATCAGCGGTCCGACAGCCTGCTCAGGCCCTTCAGGACACGGCATGTACTGTCCTGCCGACTGCTCCTGCAGATTCCAGCGAGATGCTGAGCTCCAAGCGCTCAAAGATCAAATGAACCTCATCATTCAAACGCTGGGAATAAAAAATCTTTTCAAGACGCACATGCGGTCTGAGGGCGCCTCATCGGTGGGACAAGCAACAGAGCCATCGGAGGAGGCGACAGAAATTTTTTCAATTGCTCCTTCGGTGGACTCCAGGACCACCGATGCAAGGATCAGCAGGACCAAGCTAAAAGAAAAGGGTTAAAATCTCTCGTTCTCAGAGTAGGACGGCGAAGGCTAGGACTGAGGCTCAGAATGCCAAGCGAACTGCCTCCCGTACTGCCCCTCCTGCTGCTGATTCCAATACCTTAGCCCAGCTGTTGCTCGCCCAGACCCTCGCCGGAGCTGGTGTGGCGAATGATGCCGCCAAGGTGTCTGCCACTACGGCCGGTGTTGGGCTGGATTCGCTTCTTAACCCTACTTCCTTGCGACTTCGTCAGGTTGACAAGCAACCGAAGTATAATGGGAACCCCCGACGTTGGCCTCAGTTCCAACGGGAATTTAAACTGTGGGTTAAGACTCAAAAACTCCAAGATGATCAGTTCCTGATGGCCCTCTTGGATTGCCTTGAGGGAGCGCCGGCCAACACTTGGCTCAGGACTTGGAGTGATCGCGAGGATACAAGTTCCCCCCTTACCTTTGATGAGGTGTGGGAACAGTTGGAGGTACGTGGATCCCGGCTGCCAGAGGACCACTACCACCAAATGTTGAAGAATTTTCCTTCATTCTCGCGATTAATTTTGCACGAAGTGCAAGACAAAAAACAGCGCTTCTGGAATTTAGTGGAAGAAGCTGAACATTCAGGCGAAAAATTTTCTAGTGCCGAGCTGAAAAGTCTGATTTTTGACAAGATCCCCTGAGAAACTGCCGCCACCCTTCGGAACAAACAGTCCGAAGAAAAGGTCAAGACCTGTTGGGCGGAGGTGGAAGGCTTCGATGCCTCTGCCAACAAGTTTTCCGTCAGGGAAGAACTTCAAAAGTGCTCGACCACGTCCTTTTCTAAGGTGAAATTCACCGAAGAGACGTGGAAAATAAAGTTTCATGAGCACGAGGATCGGGACTTGTTTGTCCAAGTCCTCAACAGGGGAGTCAGCTTCCATGGCTATCGCCTGAAGGCCAAAAACTGGGTGTTTTCGTACACCCCGAAGGAACTCTGGGAGGAGGTTGAGCGGCTCGCCGACGCCGCCAACCAGAATTTCCATGAGGGTCTTGGGGGAAACAAGAATACCCAGCAAAACACCCAAAATGGGGCCCAAAAGGGCAACAAAAAGGTGAATGACACCCGGAATGTTCAGCAGCACTGTAGCATCTGCCTTCTTTTAGGTTCTACGAACCGAGCTAAGTCGCATTCTACTGATAATCACCGATGGTCTCCTTACGATCACAAGGTGATTGGTGAAAATATCAGTAATTCGCAGAATTCAGACAGGAATGACAGACAGGTGCACGGTGGGAAGGCTGGAAAAGGGAATCCGACCCCCTCCGGTGGAAACAAAAATCCTGGAGGCCCTGGCGGGTCCCAAGGCACAGGAAATCGGACTCCATCCGGCTCCGGTGGGCAGCCGAACGGCCAGAAAAATCCCAATAGCAACGCCGGAGGCGGAAATCGAAATCCAGGCCAAACCCCTCAATCCGGTGCAAACAAGGGAAATGCTCTAGGATTCCAGGGTAAAGGTAAGGGAAATCATTCGGGAACCCCTTCCTCTGGTAAGGGCAGAGGGCGTGGCGAGGGTGGAGGTCCATCATCCGGCGGCCGTGGCCGTGGACGTGGAAAGGGCAACCATCGTGTGGATCAGGTCTCAGGTGCAGATCAGGTGTCCGATGCGGACCGAGATTATGAATCAAATGCCTTGAATCCAGCAGATGATCCGCTCCAAGATGAGTGGGTCGACGAATCAGGGTGTGTCCATAATGTTAACGCAGCCACTGGAGGTCAGAACGCCTAGGGGAGCCACGAAAATCGCCCCTCCCCAGGCGATTTCAGGCATGATCCCCAGATTCCTTCTCGACCACTACTTGATGTAGGGTCGCTTGTCTCCTCTCCCCTGGATCCGGCAGCGGATCCTTCTGTTGTAGTGGACGAGGTTGGTGTACAGTCCAAGCACAGGGCCCGTCAGTTTGTCACAAAGCTGTGGGTCTCTGATTGCAAGGGCAATTTCCACCTCGCCACTTGTTTGTGTGACAATGGATCGGAGGTAAATCTCCAATCCAATTCTTTTTTGCCTGACGACTGCGTGCTTGATTCGCCTCATCCTGTTACCCTCGAGGGAGTTTCTGGACATTCTCTCGCAGGTGGGCAACGCGGTTGTTATATATCAACTCATTTGGTCGCTCAAGACCTTTGGGAAGCTGGCAATGTGGAGGAAGTTATCGTTAAGGATGACTACTTCTATCGTGCCGACATAAAGTATGACCTTTACTTGGGCCATCCTTGGCTTCGCAAGAGCAGGGTGGCGCCCGTAGGTCATCGGCGTTGTTGTTTGCTGGAGTCAGGTCCCTTGGAGCGTCCTGAATTTTGTTTTCTGCACGCAGGGTTTAAAAGTGCAGAAGAATTTTTGAAGCAAAAGGTTACACCAAAGTTTGGCGAAGATGTCACCATTGCAGAGGTGAATGGGAGTGCCGATTACTCCCGAGAGTTAGAATGTCTTCGTAGGGACTCCCAGCCACGACGCCCTTCGCGCTGGCACTCTTCATCCTACAGAGTTGTCGACAAATGGCGCGATACAATTTGTGAATATTTTTATGAACACCATTCCTTTTGGCCACAGTGTGATGCTTTTGCTAACCGCGAGAACAAGCGCTTTGACAAGCACTTTCGCGACGCTTGGACCCATAAATGGGACAAGAAGTTATGGATTAATCCTCCGTTTCACTTAATCCAGCAGGTCATCCACAAAATCAAGCAAGATAAAACCCAGGCGATTTTAGTTGTGCCCTTGTGGGACGACAAGCCTTGGTTTCAGGAATTGCAAGACATTTGTGTAGATTACATCGAACTTCCCAGGAAGATTAAGCTGTATGCCAGGGACGACACAGGTCCCCTGCCACAGCGGCCTTGGAGTTCGCTTGCATTCCTGGTGGATGGAAAGCTTTCTGACTCTGATTCTGCTGATTCTAGTACTGATTCCTGTGTTGGGTCTGAATCTGAGGTTGAGCGTGGTACTGATGACAAATCTATTTTTTCTGATTTTTGTCCGTCAGATGCCCAAGGTGATCCAACGTCAAATGGATCCGCCTCGTCTCCCTCTTCCCCAATACAATCTACATTCAAAAGAATCTACGGCGCACGGACGACAAAAAAATTTTCTTCGCGCCGCAAATTCAGAGTTTTTTATGAAAAACCCCGTGTGGAAGCTTTCATAGACCCTTTCGAGGAGCTGGATCAAGAAGAGAATCTCTCGAATGTCGACACTCGACCCACCTATCTTCAAGAGGCAGTTGATACGGACCTTTTTAGGGACATCCGTAAGAAGATTCTTCCTGCCAAGGCCGAAGAAATCGCCAAAGTTTTTTCGACAGTAATTCCTGGCGATCAGGTGGACACTGAGTTGTGTTCCAAGAAAAGAGACAAGATTTTTGAGGAACGGAAGGACACAACCCTTTCGGGGAAGTTGATCAAAAACCCCCCTGTCCGTGGGCAGTTCGGTGGAGCCTTCATCGAGCTTCGTGAAGGGTACAAGGCGAAGAAACAGCGTCCTTATGAGAACCATGGACAGAAACATGAGATACTCAGAAAAATAATCGAGAGAAATCTCAGGGAATTTGGTTGGCTTGAGGGTTGTATGACCAGCGAGTGGTGCTGTGCACCCTTCACAGTCCCGAAGCCGCCGCCTGCAGACCAGAACACTATTGATGGTTGGCGAATGGTTGTTGATTTTCGCAACCTCAACGCCGAAACCAAGGCGGATTCACACCCCCTGCCCCTCATTGAGGAGGAAGTCGCCAGGAGGGCAAGAGGTCGTTTGTTTTCTGTGCTGGATCTCCATCACGGCTTTGACCAAATGCCGTTCAGGAAGGCTAGCCGACCTCTCACCTGTATGTGCACGCCATGTGGCCCAGTCCAGTGGACGGTCATGCCCATGGGCCTGAAGAACACCCCTTCGTTTTTTCAAAGAATGATGGAGGATGTGCTTTTTACAGGTCATCCTGAGCTTCGTGCCTTCGTGAGTGTGTACATAGATGACATAATCATCGCGACAGAAGGGGAGGGACTGACCGAAGCCGAGCTGGTGGCCCTACATGAAAAGCAGCTGAACCAGGTTTTGGACATTCTTGATGCCAATCAGCTGATTTGTGGGCCAAAGAAAGGAAAACTATTTTTAAAATCAGTCGAATTTTGTGGTTCTCTCCTTGAGAATGGCACCCGACGACCCAGTCCAGGGAGGCTCGTCGCTATTCAGAAGTGGAAGCGCCCTGAGACGATCACGGAATTGAGAGGATTCCTGGGTTGTTGCAATTTTTACCACACTTTTGTGCCGAATTATGCCAAATTTGATGCCCCCCTCACTGAACTATTGAAGGTAGGGAGAGATGCGGGCAAGGCAGGTTCAAAGGTTCGTGTCAAGTGGACTGACGAGTGCGAGGAGGCCTTCCATCACTTGAAGGCGGCCCTCTGCGAAGTCGCCACGTTGCATGTGCCGAAATTCGACCGACCCTTCTACATAAGAACCGACGCTTCTAGGTACGCGATCGGAGCTGTCCTTGAACAGGTTGATGAAGCCACAGGTGATCATTACCCTCTTGCATTTTGGTCTCGGAAGCTAGCTCCACGCCAGATGCAATGGTCACCGCGTGAGCAAGAGACTTATGCCATAATCTGCGCTCTGAAGAAGTACCAATCGTGGGTTGGCACCAATCGAGTCGAGATCCTGACGGATCATCGATCTCTGGAGTATTGGGCCACCGAAAACATTGATACTATCGCGAGCCCAGCTGGTCGACGGGCCAGATGGCATGAATTTCTCAGTCTGTTTGACCTCCATGTGTCGTATTTGCCTGGAAAACACAACACGGTAGCGGATGCTCTGAGCCGATGGGCTTACCCCGCTTCAGAGGGGCTGCAAAGTACCAACATCCATGGTACGGAGCAGGACCGCCACGTCGTAATCGAGTGGGATCAAGAAGAAAAAAAGCTCATTCGACGTGAATGCATGCAATGCTCTGTTAAACAGCACGCATTACCGTGTCATGATATCACGGCCTTCTCAGATCCGGCGCATGCCCATGAGATTATCACCAAATCACTGAAAGTCGTGGAGAAAGTCACCGATCCCTCCTCAGGGAGTGTGAAACGGTTCGAGTATACCCGACCTGTAAGTGCATTTCGGTTGATTCAGGGCATTAAGCGTCGAGATCCGGCCAAAACTCCACCCCTGCCGAAAGATTCCCTTATCATCCGTGACTGGACGAACGATTATTTGCATGATTCCATGTTTGAAGAGGTCTTTGAGAATCTCAAATCCAAAGATGCTCACAAGGATGGAATTTATTCTGAATATTCGTTGGATGGGGGGAAGCTGTGGATGGAGGGTAAATTGTGCGTACCAGACGCCCTGGCCCCCCGAGTGTTAAACTGGTGGCACAAATGGGAGTCCCCCCACGCACATGGCCGTAGATTATGGTCGATGATTAAACATAGGTTGTTCGGCTCAAGGCTATATACTCATTGTATGAAAGTAGCCGCCGGATGTGCCCAATGTGCTGTCTCGACGCCCCCCAGCGCGAAGAAGCACGGCCATCTGAGGCCACACCCTATTCCGGAGCGCCTCTTTAACAGAGTCACCAGTGATTTTTTTCATCTTGGTGAACTCGACGACGAAGAGTGCCATTGGACCAACAAAAAAGTCAATGGAGTGCTCCTTATACAATGCCGTCATTCTGGCTACATTCAGGTGTTGCCTTGCAACGTCGAGTCAATGACTGGCAAAGCTGCCGCCAAATGGTGCGCGCAGACCTGGATGGGAGGTTGGGACGTCCCATCCGAGGTGGTTACGGACTCAGGCAAAGAGTACACCTCCGAATGGTGGAAGGAATTATGTGCTCGCCTTGGAATCCACCACCTGAGATGTGAAATCCACTCACATCGAGCGCTGCCTGGCGAAAGAGCCGGCCGCTCTTTTATAAATGTGCTTCGTAAGGAGCTCGCCAGTGAGAAAGACTTCCATTGGCTTGAAGTTCTCTTCGCATTGCTTCGCCGTTACCACAACACGCCATTGTACCATGGCCTTTCTCCAAATGAAATTGTCTTTGGACGAAAGAAGTGTTGGTGGAACATGCCGTTGAATAATCCTCGCCCTTGTAAAGATGCTTCGTTGTTTTTGGACGAAATCCAACGAGCAGAGAAAACTGTCTCGAAATGAATCGATAAGCATCAAGCTGACTGGCTTTGGGTCCAGAATCAAGGCCGAAAAAACCCCCACAATTTTGAAGTCGATGATCGAGTTTGGCTTCGAAAATCCGAAACCACCCTGGACGGAGATGATAAGCTTCTTCCCTTGTGGGAGGGGCCATTCGCTGTTACAGCGCGTCTGGGTGAGAACAGGTGGAGGATTCGTGTGGATGTCAGCAGGGAAATTGAAGTTTCGGGCGATCGCCTCAAGAGAGAGATCCCCTCCCCCAAGGATCGGGTTAAACCCCTTTTTTGGACTTCGAAATTTTTGTCCGATCGGGTCATCGAAGGGAGGAAGTACGAACTCAAGAGGATTTTAGAGGCAAGACGTGACGAAAAGGGCGAATGGGAATTTCTATGTGAGTGGAGGGGCTTTGATTCCAGTCACAACAACTGGGAACCAGCCCATTCTTTTGTCCATGGGTACACCAAGGGGTTCATCGACTTCCTCAAGAAGCACCCCGAAATTGGCGTACTCCTGACAGACTGTCTGTCGAAACCCGACAGACAGGTGGAGAGCGACCGAAAAAGACCTGTGGTGAATCGAGATCCAGCCTTTTACGGCCCTCAGCAGCCACCTTCCAGGGCTGATCCGTCGATCCCCCCTCCTGCGGTCAGGCCAGCCCAGGAGCCAAATGAGGACCAAGCTTCGAGTTCGGCTGCTGATTTACAGCGCCCAAGCCGTACGAGGGCCCCACCAGACAGGTTGGTGGTCACATGTATTCGTGCTTGGCCGAATTGAGGGAGACCCGTCGTGACTTGAGTCGCCGACGCCTCGCCCCGTCGACCACTTATTCCAATGTGAGTGTTCTGACGACGTGAAAAAACCACATTCTGCTCAATCCACTGTTCATTCTTCCTGATTACGACATGATGTGGAGAACTGCGAATGTTTGATAATTTGACGTCAATCAACTTTTCTTTGGTCTCCGTTCGGCAGACAAGGCGTAGATACGCTGCCGAAAGCCACGGAGTGTGCTGCCGTGTCCAAACTCAGGCTTAATTCAGGCAGATCCGGGGTAATCTTGTCTCTGTTGGTCTGTGCATCTTTGGAATTTGGCTACTCGTGCAGATGGAAGCAAATGTACATAGTAAAAACGCTGGCCAGCGACATTCACCCCTACAGGCACCCCCTGTAGTAGAACTCAGATCTTACCTTCATTTGCCGTGATGCTGAAGCCAAAGTCCAGATTCAGATCCAGATTCCTTGAATTTACCTTGAATTCCTCAGGTTTGTCCATCATTCTGCCACTGTTGCGCAAACCCCGACGTCAATTGTTCAGACAACCTTCATATAGGAGCTCTAGGGACTTCTAACAGCAACCTCTGAGGTCCGTAAGCTTCGGTGTATTTTTGGCACACGCCAATGTCAGCTCAATCCGACCTGAAACTGTCGAAAATGGTGAATCCAAGTGTCTTGTGGGACTCAATCGAAAGATGGGCCTTGTCCAAGTCGATTGACACCGCCGCCACTGTAAATAAGGGACTATTCGGTGTCTCTCAGTTATATACTGTCAGTAAAGCGCCTTCAGCGAACCTTCGGCGCGTTACATGCCAAGGATCCAGGGCCATCATGTCCCATCATGATGCATCATCACATGATCCACATTTTCATGGAATCTGTTGGATGCTCGCGAACCAACGTGCCGGAAAGCACAATTCAGCTGAATAAACGACAATATATATTAACTCTAGTCGAAACGAAGGTGTTAGTAGTTTCAGTTCTAGACATTCCGCTTCATTTTACCTTCATCTTAGGGAAATTGCTCATTTTAGGACAGTTTAGGTTGATTTCCTTGTCATCTCCTCTCATTCCTCGAAGATCTGTTTGCGGCTTTGCCTAACTTCGTTGACGCTGATGTTTTTCTGTTCACTTAGGGCTTGCAGACTACATTTGTATTTGTTTTCCCTCTCTGTGATTGTTTCATCTCCTTCATCTCTGCTCAAATTGATTTTCAATCTTGCTGAATCTTGTGATCATCCACCAGATGCGCCAAATCTGAGGCACATGCTGCACTTTTCAGAACGAGAAAAGCGGGAGTAACACGATGTAGAGTACGTGGAGGACACCGTAGCGTGCCCGCGACAGCTAAACTGTGCCAGAGCGCCGAGATGTCACTCCATTTCTTGATTCTCCCACTCAATCCACCAATAATTTACCTCATTCTCAACCAGGGCATGGTTTGGTATCGATTCTCGATACGTTTACATGCTTTTTAGCCCTTAACCTAATGTTTTACTGCCCGGAGGACTGTTCGTCACTCTTCATTCTGTCTCATTTCAGGTTCATCCATCCTGATTCAGTGCCAATTCAGCCCAAATCAGGTCAGATCAAGCAGATTTCGCCCCATCGAGGCTACATTTCTATTTTTTTCTGGGACTTACCCGCACTACGTTCCTCGTTGACGTAGAGACACACCCCAGTGTGTTTTTGGAGGGGGAGTGTAAGTGCCGCTAACCCCCATCTGCTCAGATTTTCGCAGATCTGCCCCAGATTGGCTACATTTTGGCCATTTTCTCTGCTTCGGCGGAATCGCCGCCCCGCAGCTCAGTCTCAGGATCAGACCTATATATTTCTGATGTGCCGGATCTGATTCCGCGGTCCATTCATCGTAAATCCGCCGCGTTCCGATCATTTACCCGGAATTGCCAATTGCGCGCGCGCGAGCCAAATGGGCCAAATATTTGTTCACAATCGGATTTTTATAAATCTTTTCAGATAGATATGGACACTCAGATGTACTTAGGAATATCCGCATCAATTTTCTTCATAGACTGGGATTTTTTGCCGGATAACAATCAGCATGGATCTTGCCTTCGTTGTCGCCGCTCTTGCCTCCGTTGGTGTCCGTGTATCCGGTTCTGCCTCCAACAGCAGCGTTCGGGTCGACTCCTCGCGTGCCTGCCCCCCTGGTCTTGCCGGCCCTGAGCCCTCCGGCACCATCCACGACCTAGGGCAGCACTTTCAAGGGCCCCGTGCGACCGCTTTGGGGCTGGGCCCCAGAAGCCGAGTGGGGCAGGGCCCCGTGCGAACGCCGTGGGGCTGGGCCCCAGAAGCCGAGAGGGGCAGGGCCCCGTGGGACCGCCGAGGGGCTGGGCTCCAGAAGCCGAGTGGGGCAGGGCCCCGTGCGGCCGCCGTGGGGCTGGGCCCCAGAAGCCGAGTGGGGCAGGGCCCCGTGCGACCGCCGAGGGGCTGGGCCCCAGAAGCCGAGTGGGGCAGGGCCCCGTGCGACCGCCGTGGGGCTGGGCCCCAGAAGCCGAGTGGGGCAGGGCCCCGTGCGACCGCCGAGGGGCTGGGCCCCAGAAGCCGAGTGGGGCAGGGCCCCGTGCGACCGCCGAGGGGCTGGGCCCCAGAAGCCGAGTGGGGCAGGGCCCCGTGCGACCGCCGTGGGGTTGGGCCCCAGAAGCCGAGTGGGGCAGGGCCCCGTGCGACCGCCGAGGGGCTGGGCCCCAGAAGCCTAGTGGGGCAGGGCCCCGTGCGATCACCGACCGCCGTGGAGCTGGGCCCCAGAAGCCGAGTGGGGCAGGGCCCCGTGCGACCGCCGAGGGGCTGGGCCCCAGAAGCCGAGTGGGGCAGGGCCCCATGCGACCGCCGAGGGGCTGGGCCCCAGAAGCCGAGTGGGGCAGGGCCCCGTGCGAACGCCGAGGGGCTGGGCCCCAGAAGCCGAGTGGGGCAGGGCCCCGTGCGACCGCCGAGGGGCTGGGCCCCAGAAGCCGAGTGGGGCAGGGCCCCGTGCGACCGCCGAGGGGCTGGGCCCCAGAAGCCGAGTGGGGCAGGGCCCCGTGCGATCACCGAGTTGCTGGGCCCCAGAAGCCGAGTGGGGCAGGGCCCCGTGCGATCACCGAGGGGCTGGGCCCCAGAAGCCGAGTGGGGCAGGGCCCCGTGCGACCGCCGAGGGGCTGGGCCCCAGAAGCCGAGAGGGGCAGGGCCCCGTGCGACCGCCGTGGGGCTGGGCCCCAGAAGCCGAGTGGGGCAGCGCCCCGTGCGACCGCCGTGGGGCTGGGCCCCAGAAGCCGAGTGGGGCAGGGCCCCGTGCAACCGCCGTGGGGCTGGGCCCCAGAAACCGAGTGGGGCAGGGCCCCCTGCGACCGCCGAGGGGCTGGGCCCCAGAAGCAGTTCCAAGTGCGGTGCAGTGGTCCTCGGAGGTGGAGTGTGCTGTGAATACTCCGATGACTGCGCCGCTCCCGGGGGACCCAAATTTTCTACCTAGACGGGTCCGTTGCATTTTTCAAGTCGGGAGAGTCCAACCCAACCCAACCCAACCCCCCCCCAGCCCGCCCCCCGGCACACGAATGCCACGGACCCGCCCTGGGCGCGCAGCCCCCACAGGGCGTGCAGGCCGAGGCGACAGAGAAGGGCCCCCACACCCGCACGCCTGCGCCCACAACACCTGGATAGCGGACCCCAACAGCCCGCCCAGTGGACGGGCAGTCGGGGGAGGGGGAGCGCCTGACCCCAGAAGCCCCTCGCAACAGTAGAAGGCACCCTTCCCGGGGGGCGCCCTACGGCCACCCCCGCAACCCCAAGCCAAGTAGGGGGGAACCGGGACCGGACCGCCCCCCCCCAAGCACGCCAGACGGAGCAAGGGACCGGGGCAGGACACGCGGAGGGGCACGGACCACGTGGAACGGCCCTATCAGCGCCCAGTGCCGGGACCGCGCGAGTTGCGCACGCCACACCACCTAGGAGAGGGGGGAGCGGACGCCGCGGGAGCGCGAGCGCACACACAAGTAACGGGCACGCCAGGACTACCAGAAGGGCAACCGGACCGGGCGCGCGGAACGCACAGACGGCGTGGAATGGCGTACCAGCGAGTGAGGGTAAGCGACACCCGGACGGGACGGCCCGCCACACTCAGTGCGGAACACGCGGGGCGGGAAGGGGGAAACGAGAGAGACACAACACCAGATACCGGCCCGAATCCCACGAACCGGCTGCGAGCGCCGCGCACACACAGACGGGGCACTGCACCCGCCAAGGCAGTAGTGGCGCACAGCGCCACGCCCCAACCCCTAGGCTAGGCAGCCTCCGCACCAGCCCAAGGGGGTCCCACTGGCGACAAGCCAGTAGCACGGGCCTGGCCGTGCCGGCGCTCCGGGCGACCACGCATTAGGGGGGCGACGCAGTGGGTAAGCGCCCGCAGCCACGGCTGCGAATTGATGCACTGACCGGGGAGTGGCGAAACGGGGAAGCCGGGGAAGGACGGGGCTCCGAGCCCTGTGAACCCGGGGGACTCCGCCATCAGGCAGGATGTGCCTCTTGGAGGGTCCCCCACTAGGACCCGGTGGGGAGGATATCACCTGGCCCGACCAGGAGGCCCCCCGGGGCCGAAAGGCGTCTAGTACCCGCAAAATCAAACCTCAAACCTCAAACCTTTTCCCTGCTTGAAGTACTTGGCCCTCTTCTCATGCTGGTCTTGAGGTGCTTTGCACACCTTGGCCGCCGTGTCGTCCGCCTCAGCCATCATAGCACTCGCATCCCGGGCTACCTTGCCATGGTTCAACCACGGGAGAGTGCGTGACACTCGATCCCGTAGGAACAGGATACGATGGGGCGACAGTCCAATGGGCCCCGGAAGGTTGTGGTACGCCTGGAGTACTCTCCACAGCGAATTATACCAATTCCGGGCCGGTTCGTCAATGTGCAACTGGCGGAACTTTTCGAACATCTGCCGCCCAGCCACCTCAGCCCGGCCATTCGACCGGCTGTGGTACGCCACGGTCTTGGCGTGCCGAATCCCCATGTGCTTACACATCGTCTTGAACCACGTCCCCACAAATTGACTGCCCCGATCGCTGCAGATGACAGCTGGGACATCAGAAATCGTCAGCCAATGCCTGATCATGGCGTTGGCGACGGTCTTGGCCTGCAGACCCACTCCATGCTTGTCCTTCTTGTCCCTCTTCTCGGACTTCTTGCCAGGGACCGCCACGATATACCCGCTGTGCCTATCCACCACCAGGATGACACTGTCATAGGTCTCTCCTTCCACGGTGACCTCAGGCATGCCGAATACATCCATGGCCACGGACCGCATGGGGGCCTCCGGTATAGCCGTATACACCGGGTTGCCCGCTTAGGAGTGGTTGGGACTCTTCGTGGCCCGACACACGGCGCAGTCGCTGCAGTACTTATCCAGGATGGCGTACTACCCCGGTGGGAACTTGAAACGCCACTCCAGGTCCTGCTGCATCTTGTCCCGACCAGGATGCCTGAGCTGGGCGTTATGCCAGTGGTCAATGAGCTGCTCCATTCGGTTCTCAGGGACCAATAGCTTGTCCTTGAGGAACAATTTATCCCCGTCCTCGGTCAAGCCCTCCGGCCATTCATCGTCCGACGGGGCGCTCACGGCATTCCAGTACCTGCTCCGTTGCTCGAGGGTTTCCTCTGGAATGGCCTGGACTCGGGCGCCCCGGAACTTGGCCAGGTCTGTACGGTTTGCCATCACCACAAAGCACTTGACCCCCTCTTGCTCCATGGCCTTCTCCATCTTGATGATGCGCTTGGCCTCCTCGGTCTCCTCGGCGTCCCCATGGCTGGATATGTCCATCCATGCCTTGCCCGCGGGGTAGGCCCATCGACTGAGGCAATCAGCCACAGTGTTGTCCTTCCCCGGGACGTATACGACGCTGAGGTCGAACTTGGTGAACGTCTCATGCCATCGGACCCTCCTTGCCGCCGGTCCCAAGGGGATGTCGACGTGCTCCTTGTGCCAGCTCTGTAAGGACTGATGGTCCGTACAAACCACCACCGGTTGTAATCCGATGTGGCCAGACCACTTCCTGAGCGCACAGACAATGGCGTACGTCTCCTTCTCCCTCGCGGTCCAGGTTCGACGTTGGCCCTCGGCCAGGATCCAGCTCCAAAACGCCACGGGTACGTGCGACCCGTCGTCCCGGCCTGCTTGAGGACTGCCCCTACAGCATAGTCCGAGGCGTCCGTCCGTAGCACGAATCCCTTGTCCGGGTCCACCAGGAATAGCCCCAGCTGCCCCAGGAGTCGCTCCTTCAGGCGGCTGAACGCATCTTCGGCCTCAGGGGTCCAGGCAAGCTTCTTCTTGCTCCCCTTCCGGCCATCGAACTTCCCCACCTGCAGCATCTTGTGCAGCGGCCCCAATAGTTCTGCATACATCTGGACATAGCCCAAATAATAATTGCAGAACCCCATGAAGGATCGGAGTTCGCTGATGGTCTGGGGCTTCTCCCAGTGGTGCAGGGACACCAGCTTCCCAGGCATGGGACGGCGTTGCCTGTGACCAACCAGGTGACCCGCGCACTCCACTTCCTTCACGAAGAGTGAGGCTTTGGTGGGCTTGCACACCACGTTGTGCTTGTCCAGCTCGCTGAGCACTTGGCGCAGATCCGTCTCATGCGCTTCGATGAGCTCGTCCTCAGTCATGTCTTCTGTGCCGGACCCGATGATGATGTCATCCACAAAGGGGTCGGCACAGTCCCGGACAGGACCGAGTAGGTCCTCCATCATGCGCTGGAAAGCGGCGTTGCCATTCTTGGCGCCCATAGGCACCACTTTCCACTGCATGGGCCCCAGCGGCGTTGACATCGCTGTACAGGGCCTGGATTCCGGGTGTAGCGGCATCTGGTGATAGCCGTGTTTCAGGTCTAACACCGTGAATTTCCCCTTTTTTTTGTTGTTTTCGGAGGATGGTGTCGATCAGAGGAAGGGAGTACGAGTCGTGCTCGGTTTGCTAGTTCAAACCTCTGTAATCAACCACCAACCTCCACTCGCCCTTCTCTTTCTTGGGCACGAAAAAGGCTGGGCTGGCCCACTCACTGTCGGAGGGTTGGATCCAGCCCCGCTCAATAAACTCGGCCAACAACTTCTTCATGGCCTCGGCCCCATCGCCCTGAAGTTGGTACTCTCGATGACGATAGATCTTGGGGTTCGGCTTCAGCTTGATCCTCGCTGTGCCAAACCTCCCACGATCTGGAGGGTTCTTGTTGGCGACGCCACTGAATAGCCGCGGATAGGCATTGATCAGCCTCTCCTTCAGCTTGGCGAGCTTCGGGTTCTCCTGGGCCTCTTCAGCCGCTTGCTTCGGTATCGATACAACCGACTGCACTGCGGTATAGGCCTCTTTCGGGTCCGATTCCGACTTCTCCTCGTCCAATATGCCGTCTTCATCGTCCTGGGGCATGCTTCTCACCGATAATCTTCCGAAATTTCCGGCATCAGCTGAGTTCTTGTCGCTACCGGCCTCCATTCTTGGAAAATCCCACGTCGGCGGGTCCGACCCAACCGGACTATCATATTGATCCGCGATGTGATCCATGACCCTCGCCACGAACTAATCCTTCTCGTGCTTGCCGGTGACAAACATCTTGTCATCCCACCAATGCGGAGATGTGACCATGGCCCGCCTCTTCTTGGCTGCCACACGGTGGTGCATCCCCATCCGCATGTAGTTGACGACGTCGTCGATCTCGGCGTGGGACAGGACGTCAATGCCATCCATTGGCTGATCCGTCCCCTCCTTGGGCTCAAACATGACCCGCATGGGCACCGCCTCAACCCTACGGATGAATGCTTCATCACCCGTGAGCTGGGCTTGCGCCCCATCCACCACGAAAGCCTTGGTACCCCACGCTTGACCCGGGAAGGGCATGGATAAACCCTTGGTGTCGATGAACAACTCCTCCTTTGGCCCGAATGACATCTCGTTCAGGGTGATGGAGTCCAGCGTCGACTTGAGACCTTCCAGCGGACATGGGGTGGACCCTATGCCGGTTATGACCAGGATCCCCTTCGCCCTATCCGCGACGATTTTCTCCACTGTACGTCTGGTATTATCCAGAGAGCCATGCCAATACATGGGCCCCCACTCCTTCAAACCCCAATGCCTGTGCCAGGCTGAGTCTCCTCGATGCCAATGCCTCTTACACTTCCTCAAAAGTGGGGCACCCCGGGAAGCGAAGACGTCCGTCCTGGGTGCTTTGGCTCCCAGCGTCTGAATCATCCTGGCATACACCTGCGGCGCCATTCCATACTCCGTGACCTGAACTCCGCGGTCTCCTCTGGACTTGGCACCCACAGCTTGCACCGCTTGGACGATCCGATCCTCTTCCTGGGCATTCCATTGGGATGATCCGCATGCATAGTCCGTGGACAGCCATGTAAGGCATTCATTATCCTCTCGGACCAGCGTTGCACGATGGAGAAGGGCTCCAATGGCGTTTTGCACCATGAATTCATACCCCATGATCATATCCCAATCTGTAATGTCGGCCACATAGAAGTTCCCCGATAGAGTGCTTCTCTTCGCCAAATCAGGGCGGTTCAAGCGCTCATGCTCCCAGAACTCCATACTGATAGTGGCCTCATGGGTGCCACCACCCATAATCTCTCCATTGGCCACCTTCAGGCGTACCGGTCTACGGCTGGGCTGCAGGGATTCCTCCTTGAACAACCCTCTCCGGACCAGGCTCACCTGGGCACCCGTATCCACCAAAACATCCACCACCAACTCCTCTTGTCCGCACCGTACACGCACCTTCAAGTGCAACTGCCGCTTGTCACCCTGCGGTGTATGGAAGACTCTCACGGCATGCAACTCCGGGTGCAGCAGGAGTTCGCCGGTATGGTCACGGATGGTGTAGATCTTGGGCTGGTCCTGCCCGTCCACGGGGCTCTCCGTGGTCGCTCCTTCTTTCTTGCCACGTCCCTTGCCCACATACACTTCCCTTGGCAGGGAGCTCCAGGGGTTGGGAGTCACAAAACTCAGTGGTTTTGGCTCTTCTGGAGCCTTCTTGGGCACCTGATGTGCCTTCCCTTTGTCTGGGATTCCACTGTTTTTCGGAGGAGAGACCTCCGAGGTCCCACTCACGTGGGGGCTCCTCTAGACGTGGCCTGCCGCAGCTCCCTCCTGCTGCGATCCGCTCGGACTTTGTCCACCACGTTGCTGGGCTTTCAGTTCCTCCAACGTCCTCAACATGTCCTCAGCAACCTCCTCGATCGACCTCACGCGTCGGTTCTGGTTGGGTCCTCCACCATAGCCTTTTCCTCCGCCTTTCCCTTGGCCCTTTCCTTGGCCTTTTCGACCGTCTCCGCCCTTTGCCTTCCAATCAGCAATTCGTTGCTCCTTGGCCTTTTTGTCGGGATGGGCAGCGAAGTAGGTCTTCTTGTCCTCCTCATATACCTTGCAATGCCGGTGGTCATGTGCATGGTTGTTCCCCATGCCGTAACAGACCCAGCAACTGTCGTTCGTTGATCTGTACTCGCGGAACGAGAGCGGCGCGTTCCCGATCCTCCGCGGTTCTCTGCGGTTCTTGCTCCTTGGGTCCAGGCGGTTCCACCTGGACCTGTCCTGCCCATTTTCCTTCATATTGTGCGCTACGAACGCGAAGAAGTGGGCTTCTTCCTGATCCTCTCGGGTGGTCGCGGTGCAGAGATCTTGGCCGCTTCCACTCCCTTCCTCCGCGGTGCCGACCGTGTCCCCCTTGACCTCTCGGTGCTGGCGATCTTCCCGATGACCTCGATGTCCATGGCCCTGTTGATCCCGCACGTGGGCCTCGTTCTTGGCGTTGAGCTTCAGCTCCACCGTGATGTACTTCACGATCTCGTCCAGGCTCATGCGGGGGAAGATGACGAGCATGCCCAGCGGCCTTCCGCGCCTCCACTCCGCGTTGTTGAGGCGCATCAGCCTTTGCCCCATGGTGTCTCCGAATACCTCCACGTAGACGGCGTTCTTCAACCCCAACATTCGGCTGGGCTTGCCGAGGTTTCGCCGGAAAAACTCCATTGTTCTGGTGTGGGTGTCCTCGGATGCCATGATCCGTACGGCCACGCGCTTCTTTGCTCTCTTCTTTTCCTCGTCCTCCACTCTCCTCTTCCAGTGGCCGGGGAGGACGTCCTTCAGCAGGTCTCGGATCTCACTGGACTTGTTCCAGTCCTCCACCAGCTTGAGGCTTCTTCGGTACTTGTGGATGTACCGATTCCTTTCCCGGACCCTCAACTCCCCGCGCTCCAGCGGCAGCGGAATGGACCACAAATCCTCAAACTTCTGGTTGGGGGCGTCCACCCGCTCCTCGTCCTCCAGCCACTGGAGGCAGGCCTGCTCCGTCTGGATCAATCCCTCGCGGATCTGATCCCCGAGCTCCTGCTTCAGGTCCTGCGCCAGCCTGTGTGGGAATGTCCGACATACCCACTTGTCCCTTGGCGCTCCCTTCATCTCGCCGACAACCTCCTCGGCGAAGTCCTCCCGATCCAGGATGAAGTCATCCAGGTTGGAGGGGTTGCCATCGTAATAGGGGATTTCGTTTCCCCTGAGGTCGTCAATCCTGATGGCGTCTACGACGTCCGCAGCCACCACTCCACCGAGAGGGATACCACCTGTGGCCGGGGGGTGTGAGTACACTACCCGTACATCCCTCTCCTCCATGGAGTGCGGTCCAGTTGGGCCTGAACCCATGGGGTTTGGGATGCGGGAAGGACTTGCTCCACCGGCTGTCCATATCCCCGTAGTGGGGTCCTTCACCCACAGGTTTCCGCCTGGATGGCCTCGACCATGTCCGTCGGCGCTTCCCATGGTTCGCCCCTGCATGGTCTGGATCTCTGGGATGGTCTGGATCTCCTCTTCCGCATAAACTGCATGGGGAGTCGTAGCGGTCGGTGGATCCTGGGCGGCATGGGACATCTGTACCGTCAGGCTCCCCAGGTCCGTGGTTGCGTGCTCTTCCCGCATGGACCAAGCCGGTGCCGTATGCTCCCCGAGCATTATGGATTCGCTGAACATGGGAACAAACGGCAGCGCACCCTGGTCAACACGCGGAGGCGCGTAAGGTGCCTCTGCAGGGCCGCCCATGGGTTTCTCCATGGCGCCCCTGAGGGTCTTAACCCGCTCCACCAGCTCTGCCGTTGCCGGCCTTGCCAGGAGCTACGGACCCGAGGCGAGGGGTTGTAACTCCTCTAGCCTTTTCAGGCGTCCCGACATGTCCTCCACCAGGTGGAGGAGGCTGTCCACCACTCGCTGCTGCTTCTGCAGGGCCATCTCCAGCTTCTCCCGGTACCGGTCTTGCTCCGCTCGCAGCCCCGCCATGTCTCTCTCCGCTTCTGTCTGGTCATCCAGGATCCCGGCAATGTCCTCCTCTAGGCCGTCCTTCTGGTTGTCCAGGCGGTCAAGGTGCTGCACGATGGCATCCATCCCCATCTTTGGGTACTTGCCGATGAGGAAGGATACGTGCTTGCAGTGGCACTCAACGTGCTTCCCACCTGATCCGGCGCATCCCACGGTTCCCGGCGTCTCGGACTCCTCTGCCATGGGTGTGTTGTTCATGTTATCCCGCGTTGGCTCCGTGTGCCGGGCCACAGGCGCCGTTCTTGCTCTGGTAGGCCTCTCCAACGCCTCGGCGTCATGCTCCAGGCTGGGTTCGGGGGCCCTGTGCGCCCTGGTAGGCGGTATGGCCATCTCTTTGACTCCGAAGGGAAAGCGGTCCGATAGACATCGGAATGCCCCTCGGAATCTGCAGCTGACCACAGCCTGACCGAGCTGGGATCCGTCTCCATCGCCCTGTCTTCCGCCGCGGGTTTTGGGGACCCGCGCTTCCGGTAACGCCGGGCCCTACCGTTGCTGCCAGTCTCCCCCAACCCCTCCGCAGCGGAGCGGAGATTGCAAGCCTTGCGGCATTGCCTTTCACACATGGAGGCCAGGTGCTCCATGTCTAGCCCATGTCCTACAAGGGCTCTCCGCCCTGAGCATCTTCGCTCTTCTTGGGCTTCCAAGTCCGGCGTCGACTCCGCGGAATCAACGATCTGCAGCCGGGGCGTCCTTGGGCAGGGCTCATGAGGGCCAAAGTCCCCGGTGCCGCGGTAGGGGGCAGGTGATCCTCTGCTACCATAAAGAAGGTCCCTACCAGGACCGGCCCCTGCTGTACCCCTTCCACCATTTCCTGTCACTCCTATGGTCTTGGTTCTCACCAGGTTCTGCATGATCTTGCCCTATCCCGCACAATTTCCCACAAAAAAAAGTAAAATATGGCTCCTTCACACAAATCCCGATCCCTTGCAATAACCAATTCCCAAGTACAATAGCTCCAATCCAAATAATCCACACTGAGGTCTACCAAGGGTGTTTGAGGTCCCGCGTTGACACTCACCAACTCCTTTCAACACCCCGGTCGTCTCACGGTGCACACGGAGACACAGGCGTTGGGAATGTACATAGAATTGCACAAAATTTATAAAAAAGCCCTGAAATTGGCATATGAAGACCAATCAAGCAAAATCGGGGAAATATGGAATCGTACACAGTCACAACCATAGACCCCTCATTCCCTGGACTCAAGACCTTCCCTTGACTCGCCAACATGATGCCCTGAACCAAGTCAAATAAGATGGCTAAATGCCATGTGTCGAAAGTCACTACACAAACCCCAAAAATGTGTTCATTCCCAAGCCTATAAATCCTAGCCCAATAGGGGAGGTGGCGTGTCATGGCCTAGAGTGGCACTCAGGACCATGCCCTACCCTGACATAACTTTGGTTGGACTTGGAGTCGATGAAGCCTGGAGAATTGCCCCATGAAGATGACCTCACAACATAGCAAAATTAGGCAAATCACACCATAGTGCCCAAAATTCAATTATATACTCAAAAATGCATACGGCAAGTATTCAAATGCTCCATGCATTTGTCAAACCGGAAAGTAATATACAAGGGTGATATAGACCAAAGGTGCATGCCCATAAATATCCCATATCGGCTCCCAAACCCCTCCCGATATATACATGCCATGCTTCACAAGTCAACTCACGAATTTGAGACCTAATTTTGTGAGGCCTCGTGTGCCACGCCAAAGTGACCACGTGATCCGGCATATGGTGAGGTACAACATCGAAGCAGAAGGGCAACCGGACCAATTTCGCGGAACGCACAGACCGCGTGGAATGGCGTACCAGCGAGCGAGGGTAAGGGACACCCGGACGGGACGGCCCGCCACACGCAGCGCGGGATACGCGGGGCGGGATGGGGGAAACGGGAGAGACACAACACCAGGTACCGGCCCGAGCCCCCCGAACCGGCCGCGAGCGCCGCGCACACACGGACAGGGCACTGCGCCCGCCAACGCAGTAGTGGCGCACTGCGCCACGCCCCAACCCCTAGGCCAGGCAGCCTCTGTGCCAGCCCAAGGGGGTCCCACTGGCAACAAGCCAGTAGCACGGGCCCGGCGGCGCCGGCGCCCCGGGCGACCACGCATTAGGGGGGCGACGCGGTGGGTTAGCGCTCGCAGGCACGGCTGCAAATTGATGCACTGACCGGGGAGTGGCGAGACGGGGAAGCCGGAGAGGGACGGGGCTCCAAGCCCTGTGAACCCGGGGGACTCCGCCACCAGGCAGTGCGAGGGCTTTCCTCAACGAGACCGCCCTCCCGGCCATCCGCGCCCTGAACGGAGCGGGGGCCCCTACGCTGCTCCCGGCAATGCACCGGATCGTGAACGCTGTCCAGCCGGGGCTCATCAGCCCGGAGGCGGCCCTCTACGGGCACTGGATGGAGTGGCGCGAGTCCAACCGGTCGGGCCGGCCCCTGTCCATGGGAACACCCTGCGGCTGACAGGCGCAGGGTCTGCCATGTCCCTCCGCAGCAGCGCCCCAGCCCTGCTGCACGCCCTCAGGACGCGCTACCCCGGGGATGCGGCCCCGTACCTGAACCAGGGGCGGGCCACGTACCCGGGGGGAGTGTCCGAGCTGGATGCGGCACTCCACCTTCTACACCCACCGGACGAGGACCTGGAGGTGGGCGAGATCACGGTGTTCGTGGAAGGCGCGGACGAGGCGTCCGCCCGCCCCCGGCCGACCAACCCAGTGTACGACGGCACCAGGCCTACCCCCCCGTACGCCATCGTATGCGAGGCGTTCCCCAGGGAGCCCACTTGGTGCCCCGCCCTCCCGCCGGCGACGCACGCGCCCCGCGGCTGGGCTAGCCCAGACATGTCCTCCCCCCTCTCCAGAACCAGGGGTGCCCACCACAGGGGGCAGGTCCTCTGGCAAGAGTGCCCTGGCACCCCCCTGCTCCTCCTCGTCGTCGCGACCCGCGGGGACCCGGGGCGGATCCTGGGGATCACCCCCACCCACCTCTATGGGGCAACACCCGTAACCCGCCCCCCCCTCCCGGCGCCCGCGGCGCGGGACGGAGTACACACCCTCCTGCGAACACAGGAGGTCACCGCCGTTACGGGGGTCCACCTGGTGCGGCTCCCCCCGACACCACCCGACGACCCCCGGGGGCCCAGGGCCCTGGGCCCCGCCCCGGACTGGGAGCTATGGCGCGACGCGTGGGCCGCGTGGCTCCCCCGCCTCCCCTCCGAATGCCGGTGGATGGCCGCCGGCCCCCGGCAATGCGGGGCTGACGCCACAGCCGGCCCCCCACCCCGTCCCCCCCTCCCCCCCGCAGAGCACCACACGGCACTGCCCACGGCACGGCACTGATGCACCAGGAGGTAGTGGGAAGGGCGCGCCTGCCACCACGCATGCCTACCAGGATAACAGTGATGGCAGACTCCGATGGCTCCCCCCAGCGGGACGACCGCCACTACCGCCGGTCCCGCTCCCGCTCCCCCGCCTCCCCAGAGTGGACGGGGGAGACCCTCGCGGAGCGCGAGGAGCGGAGGCTGGCGGAGGCGGCGGTGCTGGTCGGGCAGCCGCCGCCGGCCCGGGACCCTGAGCCAGCCGAGATGACCGCCCCCGCCGCCCAAGCAGCAAGCCCCGCCGCCCCGCCCCGGGAGGGGGCCCCAGACGCGCAGGAAGCGGAGACCGCAGCCCCAGCGAGCCACGCCGCGGCCCCGACCGCGGCCCCCGGCACACCGCCGACACGGGGGGTAGCCCCGGCGCAGAAACCGGGCGTATCGCCGAGGGCTGCCGCAGCCGCAGAGGGGAGCGAGAAGGGCGCGGAAGGGGTTGCGACCGCGGCCCCGGCGGGCCGCGCCACAGCCTCGGCGGACCACGCCGCGACCCCCAGCACGCCGCGAAAGCGGGGGGCGGACCGCGCACGGGCCACAGGCGCCTCGCCGGCGGCCGCCACAGCAGCGAAGGAGAGCGAGGAGGGCGCGCGAGGGGCTGCGGCCGCGACCCCAGCGGCCCGCGCCACCGCCTCGGCCGGCCACGCCGCGACCCCCAGCACGCCGCGAACGCGGGGGACGGACCCCGCACGGGCCACGGGCGCCTCGGCGGCGGCCGCCACAGCAGCAGAGGAGAGCGAAGAGGGCGCGCGAGGAGTTGCGACCGCGGCCCCGGCGGGCCGCGCCACCGCCTCTGCCGGCCACGCCGCGACCCCCAGCACGCCGCGCAAGCGAGGGAAGAACCCCGCATGGGCCACGGGCGCCTCGCCGGCGGCCGCCGCAGCAGCAGCAGTGGGCAGGGAGAGCGCGAAGTACCGCGCCCACGCAAACCCCACCCACACCCGAACCAGCTGCCCGAAGCAGTTCCCCCCCAAGCCCTTCCCCCCGGGGCGGGCGCGGCACGTCCGCCCCCCGGCGCCCGAGCGCTCGCCGTCGGGGGTCACGCTGCCGCAGCTGCAAAGACAGCGGGACGCCCGGCGCGTGATTCAGGAAGGGCGGGAGGGCGCGCAGGCAGAGCGGCGTGCCAATCACGGGAGCGCGGAGCGGGGGGCAGGAGGCGACAGGGGAAGTGCCCAGGAGCGCGCGCAAGGAGCAGGCCAGGGCACGCGCGGCAGGGAGCAAGGGCGCAGCAGCGGGGGGGGGCAGAGCGCAGGCAGCGGACGGCGCGACTCAGGGCATGGGGCCGGGAGGCGGCCAGGGCACGGGAAGGGCGCGCAGGGGCACGGGCAGGGAGCCCAGGTGCAGGGGGCAGGGCGAGGGGAGGTGGGTGAGCGGGCGGGCCAGGGCGTGGGGGACGCGAGGCGGGACCCGCGGCACGGGCAGGGGGCTGGAAAGGGGCCCAAGGGCAAGGGCAAGGGCGCCGCGGGCCCCAAGGGACAGGCGGGACGGGGCATCGGGGCCCAGGGGGGGGGGGCGGTACGAAGGGAGGGGGGCGGAGAGCGGGGTGCCCCGGCAGCCGGACGTGCAGCCGGTGAGGTGCATCCCCCCCGGCATCCAACAGATGCCGGCACACCACACCCACCACCACCACCAGCACCACCACCACCACCACCTCTACAACATCGACCCTGACGCCGGCGTGCTCGTCCCCCCCCAACCCCCACGACCCCGGCACCAGCCAGCCCCCCCCGCGCCGAGGGCAGAGCCGGCGCGGATGGCCTCGGCGGAGGGGGGGCGCGGCGCGGCATCGGCGCCGCAGGCACAGGGGCAGCGGGGGGGGCCGGCGCGGGGGTCAGAGGGGGGCCGGCCATGGGACCGGGACTGGGGCGCGGTCCCGGACCCTCTGGGGGAGGAGACCCTCCCCCTGGCGGGGGAGGTGTACGGGTGGTTGTGCTGGGCCAACCAGGGGACCACCAGGGGGCTGAGGAACCGGCCCTTCGATGCCGTGCTCCTCCGGAGAGACGGAGGAAACCGAGAGGTACCCCCGGGGGGATGGGCAGCCCCAGAGGACCATGAGAGGGTCCTCAGGTCAGTGATCCGGGCGGCGTGGCCCGACAGGGAGCCGACGTGGCCGGCCTTCCTGGAGGGGGGAGCGGTGCTCCGCATCACGGATGCGGACGCCAACAACTGGCTCCCCCGGGCTTTGCGCAGCGCCCTCGCCCACTGGCGCTACTGCCGGCACAACCCGCCGCCGCCACAGCTGCAGCCCCCACACAAGGGGCGGCGCAGGTGATGGCCCAGACGGCAGATGCGAGAGAGTGGGGGGGGGAGCTGGGCCCCCCGACCAACGCCCCCCCCGCGGTACGGCACGACGCATGAGAGCGTGCCAGCTCCCGCGGGAGGGAGGGCGGAGACAACGAGCGCGGGGGGGAACCTGCTGCCCCGCAGCCCGCTAACCACTGACCGCTAACCCTCACAGCCGCCCCCGGCCGGCCAGCGCCGCGCGACAACGGCCGGGGGGATGAGGGGCCCCAGCGAGGGCCTGCACGAGAGTCCGGCTCTAGGTAGAGGGGGGCGGGGGAAGGCCGCGACCCCCCAGCCGATGGCTGGCCCCCGGGGCCGGGACTGCCCTGCCGCCCCCCCCCCCCGGCCGTCAGGAGGCGTCGCCAGGGGACCAGAGGGCCCCGCCGGCTCCCCCCCCCCCTCCCACACAGGCCCGAGAGCGGGCGGGGGGGCGGCCCCCCCACCCCCCCGCCCCGCACCCCCCCCCAGCTGGGGAGCCACAGGCGCGGCCCTTCGCCCCCCCGGAGCCGGGGGAGCGCCCCCCCCCCCAGAAGGGACGGCGACGCGGCGGGGGGAGCGGCGGCTGGACCTGCTCCCGCGAGCCCACACTGCGACGCGCACAACAGAACAGTATGGAGGCCGCGCCCCACATGACCCTCCTGTGACCACAGCCCACTCAGGGAGGGCAGGAGGGGGGGTTCAGGTCTGCAAGGGCCCCCGGGGGAGCGGTCCACGGGCCGCACCTCACCCCCCCCCACCCCGGGGCGGCACTTCGACCCCGACCGCACGCACGCCGGAAGGGAGCGCGCCGGCGACACGAAGGGGCCAGGATTGAGTACCGCAGGCCGCCGCCGGGAAGGGGAGCAGGGAGGCCGCGGCGCGACACCCCCCCCCCCCGCCCCCCCACCGGCCCGCAAGCCGCGGGGGCCCCGGCCTGCACCCCCCGAGGCAGGGGGGATGGTCCCCCCCCCGCCCGAGAGAGGAGCTGGAGCGCGACCCGCCCCCCCGCCCCAGCCGCCGGCTCCCATGGGGGCCGCGAAGAACAAGCGAGCCCGCGCCTACGCGCCAGGACGCCGCACAGATCGTACCCAGAGAAGCCTGGTGAGCACGAACCGGAGTGGTATGGGGGGCCACGCCCCCCATGGACAGCACAACGCCAGTGACACCCGCTTTGTTGCCTGCCCAGGGAAGGCAGAATGACGGAATGAGCCAGAGCGACCCCCCGCCCTACAGGCCCCCCCCCGGCCGCACAACCGGGGGGTACGGCGCACGCCCCCCCCCCCGAGTCCGCCCCCAGGCACATGAACGCCACGGACCCGCCCCGGGGCGCGCAGCCCCCACAGGGCGTGCCGGCCGAGGGAACAGAGCAGGGCCCCCACACCCGCACGCCGGCGCCCACAACACGTGGATCGCGGACCCGGACAGCCCGCCCAGTAGGCGGGCAGTCGGGGGAGGGGGAGCGCATGACACCAGACGCCCCTCGCAACGGTAGAAGGCACCCCCCCCGGGGAAGCCCTGCCGCCACCCCCGCAACCCCAAGCCAAGTAGGGGGGAACCGGGACCGGACCGCCCCCCCCCAAGCACGCCAGACGGAGCAAGGGACCGGGGCAGGACACGCGGAGGGGCACGGACCACGTGGAACGGCCCTACCAGCGCCCAGTGCCGGGACCACGCGAGGTGCGCACGCCACACCACCCAGGGGGGGGGGGAGTGGACGCCGCGAGAGCGCGAGCGCACACACACGAAAGGGACACGCGGGGACTACCAGAAGGGCAGCCGGACCGAGCGCGCGGAACGCACAGACCGCGTGGAATGGCGTACCAGCAGGCGAGGGTAAGGGACACCCGGACGGGACGGCCCGCCACACGCAGCGCGGAACACGCGGGCCGGGGAGGGGGAAACGGGAGAGACACAACACCAGGTACTGGCCCGAACCCCCCGAACCGGCCGCGAGCGCCGCGCACACACAGACGGGGCACTGCACCCGCCAAGGCAGTAGTGGCGCACAGCGCCACGCCCCAACCCCTAGGCTAGGCAGCCTCCGCGCCAGCCCAAGGGGGTCCCACTGGCGACAAGCCAGTAGCACGGGCCCGGCGGCGCCGGCGCCCCGGGCGACCACGCATTAAGGGGGCGACGCAGTGGGTAAGCGCCTGCAGCCACGGCTGCGAATTGATGCACAGACCGGGGAGTGGCGAAACGGGGAAGCCGGGGAAAGATGGGGCTCCGAGCTCTGTGATCCCGGGGGACTCCGCCATCTGGCAGGAGGTGCGTCTTGGAGGGCCCCCCACTAGGACCCGGTGGGGAGGATATCACCTGGCCCGACCAGGAGGCCCCCCGGGGCCGAAAGGCGTCTAGTACCCGCAAAATCAAACCTCAAACCTCAAACCTCATGAAGGCCCAAGTCCCCGATGCAGCGGTAGGGGGCAGGTAATCCTCTGCTACCATAAAGAAGGTCCCTACCAGGACCTGCCCCTGCTGTACCCCTTCCACCATTTCCTGTCACTCCTATGGTCTTGGTTCTCACCAGGTTCTGCATGATCTTGCCCTATCCTGCACAATTTCCCACAAAAAATAGTAAAACATGGCTCCTTCACACAAATCCTGAACCCTTGCAATAACCAATTCCCAAGTACAATAGCTCCAATCAAAATAATCCACACTGAGGGCTTCCAAGGGTGTTTGAGGTCCCGCGTTGACACTCACCAACTCCTGTCAACACGCCGATCGTCTCACGGTGCACACAGAGAGACAGGCGTTGGGAATGTACATAGAATTGCACAAAATTTATAAAAAAGCCCTGAAGTTGGCATATGAAGACCAATCAAGCAAAATCAGGGAAATATGGAATCCTGCACAATCACAACCATAGACCCCTCATTCCCTGGACTCAAGACCTTCCCTTGACTCGCCAACATGATGCCCTGAACCAAGTCAAATAAGATGGCTAAATGCCATGTGTCAAAAGTCACTACACAAACCCAAAAAAATGTGTTCATTCCCAAGCCTCTAAATCCTAGCCCAATAGGGGAGGTGGCGTGTCATGGCGTAGAGTGGCACTCAGGACCATGCCCTACCCTGACATAACTTTAGTTGGACTTGGAGTCGATGAAGCCTGGAGAATTGCCCCATGAAGATGACCTCACAACATAGCAAAATTAGGCAAATCACACCATAGTGCCCAAAATTCAATTATATACTCAAAAATGCATACGGCAAGTATTCAAATGCTCCATGCATTTGTCAAACCGGAAAGTAATATACAAGGGTGACATAGACCAAAGGTGCATGCCCATAAATATCCCATATTGCCTCCCAAACCCCTCCGGATATATACATGCCATGCTTCGAAAGTTAACTCACGAATTTGAGACCTAATTTTGTGAGGCCTCGTGTGCCACGCCAAAGTGACCACGTGATCCGGCATATGGTGAGGTACAACATCGAAGCAGAAGGGCAACCGGACCAATTTCGCGGAACGCACAGACCGCGTGGAATGGCGTACCAGCGAGCGAGAGTAAGGGACACCCGGACAGGACGGCCCGCCACACGCAGCGCGGGACACGCGGGGCGGGATGGGGGAAACGGGAGAGACACAACACCAGGTACCGGCCCGAGCCCCCCGAACCGGCCGCGAGCGCCGCGCACACACCGACAGGGCACTGCACCCGCCAAGGCAGTAGTGGCGCACTGCGCCACGCCCCAACCCCTAGGCCAGGCAGCCTCTGCGCCAGCCCAAGGGGGTCCCACTGGCGACAAGCCAGTAGCACGGGCCCGGCGGCGCCGGCGCCCCGGGCGACCACGCATTAGGGGGGCGACGCGGTGGGTAAGCGCCCGCAGCCACGGCTGCAAATTGATGCACTGACCGGGGAGTGGCGAAACGGGGAAGCCGGAGAGGGACGGGGCTTCAAGCCCTGTGGACCCGGGGGACCCCGCCACCTGGCAGGAGGTGCGTCTTGGAGGGCCCCCCACTAGGACCCGGTGGGGAGGATATCACCTGGCCCGACCAGGAGGCTTCTCGGGGCCAAAAGGCGTCTAGTACCCGCGGGGACGACAGGCGGCGAGCACACAGAGCAGGAGAACAACACTAAGAGGGCGGGCAGGAGACAGAGGGGAGGGGAGAGTAGAGAGGAGAGAGAGAAGATACATGTACAACAACACGGGCTAAAAGGCTGGGTCGCCTGGCATGGCCGGGGACCGCCAAGTGCCGCGCCACAGGATGGCGGTGGGACTGGACGAGAGCACCGAACGGAACGGAGACAGATGGCGATGCAGTGTTGTTGTGCGTGCATGCAGGGAGGAGGGAACCACGGGGAAAAAAGCGCGGCAAAAAAAAACGCGGACAACACCACGCAGCACCACAAGGAGACGGGACAGAAAAGGACGTGTGGCTAGGGCCACGCGGCGGCCCCAGGGGACTAGGACGGCATCGGAGGCGGCACAGGAGTGCGGGGCGGGGGCGGGAGGGGAGCGACCCGTGCTAGGCGCACAAGACGGTCCCCGGATGGACGAGGACCCAGTGGGCTGGCGCCACAGGGTTGCTGGCGGGCCGGTGGGGTATAAACACGGGATGAGGGACGGGATGGGGCCGCACAACAACCCAGGGGATTAGGCCGGGGCCGCGACACAGGGGAAAAGGGCGGGAAGGGAGCGACCCGTGCTAGGCGCACGAAACGGTCCCCGGATGGATGAGGATCCAGTGGGCCCGCACCACAGGGTTGCTGGCGGCCCAGTGGGGTATAAACAGGGGATGTCGGATGGGATGGGGCCGCGCGACAGCCCAGGGGATTAGGCCGGGGCCGCAGCACAGGGGAAAGGGACGGGGGCGGGTAGGGAGCGACACGTGCTAAGCGCACGAAGCGGTCCCCGGAAGGAAGAGGCTCCAGTGGGCCCGCGCCACAGGGTTGCAGGCGGCCCGGTGGGGTATAAACACGGGATGTAGGGACAAGGGGACGGGGCGGGGAAGGGCGTGTGGCTAGAGCCACACAACGGCCCGACGGGGTAGGGAGTCCATGGGACGCTGGGAACGGGCCGGTGCCGGGATGAGGCAAAGGGGAATGGGACATGGGATGGGCAGGGAGGCCGAAAGCGCCAAGCAACAGCCCCATGGGATTGGGAAACTAGTCGCCATGGAGTGGTGAACCATGGGCCAACCATGGGGAACCTGACAACGGGAACTTGGAAAAATGCCCTGAACTCCGGGACGGCCGTGAGGTGTCCGCAGGGGTGAGGGTTGACCTTGAGATCCCCGGGTCAATGGCCTGAGTACACGTAGGTTCAGGCGTGAGCGGGACCAGGGGGAACGTGGAAAGGGTCGCCCCTGGCCTCCAGCCGTGGATGGACGACAACCAAGTGCATCCGGGAGCCGAGTGGGTACTCCAACCCGTGAGGGATGGGGAGTGGTGGAATGTGGTTGACAGAGAGAAATGCTCCGCTGTCGGCAAGGGCTATCCACAGGAAACCCGCCTGCAGGCGCCCAATAGGCTTTGCTAAGGGGGAAAAGGCCGGGGGATCCTTCAAAGGGTGACCGGAAGGAGCTGAAACCGTGAGGGCAGCGACTGAAGGGAGCCTACCGCCGGTCATGCCCAAGGGGAACCTGGTTGAAGTTCTCGGCCGTGAGGTGAGACAGGGGTCACCAGGGGAACTGATGGTGGAGAGCTCTCCTTCCCGCCAGAGGCGGCCACCATGTAAGACAAACAAGGAGAAGTCAGATGAGGCTGCGGAGGCGGCCGCCCTTACTTACTTACTTACTTACTCTAGTAAGCGCAAAATCAAACCTCAAACCTCAAACCTCAAACCCTCCGGATATATACATGCCATGCTTCACAAGTCAACTCACGAATTGGAGACCTAATTTTGTGAGGCCTTGTGTGCCACGCCAAAGTGACCACGTGATCCGGCATATGGTGAGGTACAACACCGAAGCATATGCCAACATATAAGCAACATACCATAGTTCACGGATCTCTAGGCACTCTACTGTTAGCCGACCAGCTGAGCACATAAAATACAAAAATGAGCATAAAATGAGGTCAAAAACATGCAAATGTTGCTAAATTCAAGATAATCACAATAGTATATAACTTCGCTCACCCATGGTATCAACATATGGTTCAAAACACAATTGCTTCGGACCATTTGCGAACAATCCTCCCACTTGGATCCCCACATGGACGCATAGGGACACCTTCGAACCTCCTCCCGACATGCACCATGAAAATTGGGAAATTGATAGTGGCGCTTGTGGGTCGCTCCGTAAGCCTTCCCACATGCACTATATGTGCGGTAGACTTAGTCTAGCGCTATGGAGCACACCATTAGGTCATGCGCAAAGCCTTTGCCACGTGCGACTCCATGTATCTTCCTACAACGGGAGATATATAAAATGGGCGTGCGCATAGCGAAGCACATACCATGCATATAACACATACCCTCAAAAATGGCTCCCACCATGATATGTCATGACCCTCCATGGCCATAACTTCACGTTAAAAATACGTAGGAACCCAAGGAAAGTTTCTATGCAACACCAACACTCATGCGGTACACTCGAAAGTCGCATTAAAATATTTGGTTTGCATGGTCCAAGAGTTATATATCACTTTCCACCCTCTTGATCATTATCCCTTGCTACACCGGGCATGTGTACACATCAAAGATGTTTGACGCTTCCTCAATTAAGTCGAGACCAAGGCGATTCCAGCCCATATCTCAAAATTGTAACTCCTCGCGGTGAGCCGGAGATATGACCTTTCAAAGTGGCCTCACGAATCAATTTTGTTCGCCTATATCTCCAAGAAAAATGAAGGAGACAACAAAAGGAAGGTTGATTCGTGATCCAGGAAAGATGTAGAACCAGTCGAAATTCATCATATCCAGTGCCGCAACCTCGAAATCAAGAATCCGATTCTGAATGTCTGAAAAAAGTGGATTAATTTTGCGAGTGTATAACATGCAAATTGCGGAAGCAACGAACCTTTTTCTGATGGAATCTGACCCTTCATCGGGGTTTCCGCTAAAATATCTGGAAATAACAGTTAACCAGTCGGTTACCGCAAAATGGCGAGCCAACTGACAGTCGCCGATACATTGACAATCAGAACGGATAGCTGAAACATTACGGAAATATTATGATAAAAAAACCCTGTTGATTCCTGATATTTTGGTATATATATCTCAGCTGGCGGCGCCTCGGTATCGAATGTGGCCGCTCATAGCTGGAATGGCCAAGCCTATCACACTATCACATCAGGTTAGGTCAGGTGGATGGGAGAGTATGATATCAGCCAATGGCGGCTTGCGGGCACATAGATACACACCCGAGGTGACCGAAAGATGGCCACAGGGGTCCGAACCGGCTTCACCATTGGTACCTCCACTTCACAGTCCCCGCAGCTGTGCACCACATGTCCATCCCCCATCCGTATAGCCGCGGTGGGCATGGTGTTCGTTAGGCTCCCACAAGGTAAATTTTTCTTGGCCACGATTGATATGGTGGCTCCAGTCTCCAGTACCCCCAGGTATTCACACCCCCCTAGTCGGATACATACCCAGAACACCAGGTCCAGGGCCCCACCGGAGCGTCCCCGTCAGAACTTCGCGGGACAGGTCACCTGGAACCCTTTGTTTCGCAATTTGCGGGACATCCTCATGAAACGGCTTCTCTTCTTAGCGTTGCCGTCATCACCACCTTCATGCTCACGCTTGGCCCCTTGCTCTCGCTGCGCCTGAGTCTGCGAGCGTGTGGTAGGTGTAATGAAAATGGGCATCTAGGCATCAATTGGCCATTATTGGACCAGAAATTGCATTGAAAAGCATCACAAATCCTCAAATCCCAATTAATATTTGAGGATCGGCATGCGGCCCCCGACAGTAGGAGCGGCCCCATGACAAATGCCGAGACGTGGACAGAAATTCCCTAATTCTGTCGATTTATGTACAACACGGAATACAAATTGTTTTTTGCATTGAAATGTCGAGAATTCCGTCCTTGATCGCATCGGTCCCAGCCGGTTTCGTCGACACCGCCTTGGACCACAATGATGATTCTCAAGTCGGTTTCAGGAAGCCGCCTTCAGTCCAACATGGCCAATGACACACCACTTGGTTCTCACAACCACGTCGTGTTTTATCACATTGATTTCTACTTTGCCATGTTGCCATGTTTTGATGAATTTTTGTGTCTCGCATGTTGTTTGCATCATTCGTAATTTCTCAATCAAATTCGAGACACTCCATTTTCATTGAGTGTGATCACATGTGAGTTGCCATGTCAAGAATCCTCAATTCTCCAACATGCATGACTTCACATGTATGCATTTCTATGCACATAAAAACCAAATTTGCAGCGGTTTTACAAGTAGGAGAAACCAAACAAACAAGGCAGCACGACAGGACACCACAACACCACACGGCAGCACAGCACCACGGGGCACAGCACAGGGGAGCAGGGCACCAAGGAAAGCAGGGAAGCACAGCAACACCGCACAGGGCGGAGAGGACAGGAAACGCACAGCACGACACCCCAGGACGCACACGGCACAAAGCACAACAACAGGCAGCAATACACCACAGCAAATCACACACAGCGCGGCGAGACAAGACAAAACACAGCGCCGACGACACAGGCCCACAGGGCGACGCACAGCGCCCCAAGACACAACACAGCGCGTGACAGCACCAAGCAGAGCAAAACGAAACAACACAGCAAACAACAACGCAGCGCCAGGCGGCACGACACGCAGCAACGCGGCGCAGCACAGCACTCAGGGACACACAACAGCACATCACCGAAACACGACACCAGGAGCCACCAGGACCCATCAGGAGACAACAGAGGACAGCCAGGCCCAACAGCAAACATGCAAACACCACAAACAACAACACAAAACACCAGCCAGCGCAGCAGGGGCAATAGAGCAACACACAGAGAGCAACACGGCAGGCACACAGGCACCGCAACGCACAAGCAAAGCACAGAAACCGAAACAGCACGGAGCACCACGGAAAGACAAGGCACCATGAAAAAAAAAAGAAGCCAGCAGAGAACACAGCAACGCAGAACAGCAAAGCACAATAAAAACAGCACAACAAGACCCACCGCAACACGGCGCAAGAACCCAACCAGACACAAGCATGCCACACAACACCAGGCACAGCACAAAACACACCACAGACCGCAGCACCACACGGGACGACGCCGGAGGAAGCAAAACACGGGGCGCCACAACCGGCCGCGCGGGAAACAAACAACACACAGCGCCAAGGCGCAGGGCACCCGGGGCCGGAAACCAGAAAAAGCTGAGGCAACAGAGGCGCACAACGAAAAAAAAAACCGAGCACCGAGAGGCAGCGACGAAAACCGCGAGACACAAAAGGGGAGCGGGGGGGGGGGGAGCAACCGACAGTGAGCAGCCAACGGCCAGGCAGGAAACACAAAAGAGGCGAGAGCGCACAGCGAGCCGAGAAGCGGGAGGCCAACAAAAAAAACAACACACAGCGCCAAGGCCCAGGGCACTCTGGGCCGGAAACCAGAGAACGCTAGAGACACGGAGGCGCCCGAATTCAAAAAAAAGAAAATAAAAACAAAACCCTGGGACCGGGAGGACGCGATGAAAACCGCAAGACACAGAGGGGGGGGGGTACAGAAACCACCAGGGAGCAGCCAAGGGCCAGGCGGGAAACACTAAAGAGGCGAGAGCGCACAGCGAGCCGAGAAGAGGGAGGCCACCAAAACAAAAAGCACACAGTGCCAAGGCCGAGGGCACCCGCGACCAAAAACCAGAGAAACCCAGAGACAGCGGGGGCAGAGACAACGAAGGAACGAGAGAGCGAAAAAAAAAACAAAAAACAGAGCACCGAGCGACGAAAACAGCGCGCCAAAAAGGGGACGGGGGGGGCGGGCAGCAACCACCAGAGAGCAGCCAACGGCATGGCAGGACACACAAAAGAGGCGAAAGCGCACGGAGAGCGGAGAAGCGGAAGGCCCACAAAGGAAAAACCCACGGCACCAAGGCCGAGGGCACCCCAGGCCGAGAACCAGCAAAAGCCAGAGACAACGGGGGCAAACACGGAAAAAAAAAAGAGAAAAAGGAGCACCGGAAGGCAGCGACGAAAACCGCGAGACACGAGAGGGGGGGGGGGGGGGCAGCAACCACCAAGAAGCAACAAACGGCCGGGCAGGAAACACAAACGAGGCGAGAGAGCACGGAGAGCCGAGAGGTGGGAGGCCAACCAAACAAACAGCACACAGTGCCAAGGCCCAGGGCACCCGGGGCCGGAAACGAGAGAAAGCCAGAGATCAAGGGGGCGCAAAAAAAAACCAACCACAGGCCGGGGGGGGGGGAAAGAAAAACAAAGCGCCAAGGCCCAAGGCACCCGGGGCCGGAAACCAAAGAAAGCAAGAGACAACGGGGGGCGCGCGGAGGAGAAAAAAAAAGGGGGTGGGTGGAGGGGAGGGAAAACAGTGGGAGGGCCAACAAGGGACCAAGAAAGGGGCAACACCAGCCAGGAGGGGGCTGAGCAAAGCAGAAAGACAGAGCGGCCAGAGGAAAAGGTGAGGCGCATCAAAACGCGCCCGGGAGACCGGCCCGCCTGACCCGGCCAGGAAGGACGAGCACACGCACATCCGCACGGGACCCGGGCGTGGCGTCCACCGACCCGCAAGGGGAGGTGCCGGCGTCCACACGAAACAGCACGGTTCACCGGCCGAGTCCCCCGTCGAAAGACGGACGGTACGGGAAACCCGACGCGTCAGTGACCGGGTCCACACACGCCAACCACCGCAGCGCACGCAGCCCAAGACCGACGCCGGAGGGACCCACCAGGGACAACTTGATCGCGGGGCCCCGAACGGGTACGACGCGGAGCGAGCCCAGCGCCCCTGCCTCGCTGCGGGCCAGCGGCAGGCACAATGAGCCCGGTTCTCGGCCGGCCTCCGCGTGCCCCGTGCAGCCGCCCAGTAAATTCGGCCCCGGGATGGGGAAAGGCACCACGGGTCGGGAAAGCCGACCAGAGCACCGAGAGCGACCGGACCGCACGAGGCGCGGCGCACCACGCGGGGCCACGAGGCACGCCAGAGAGGCACGCCGCCGGCCACAACCACGGCACACGGACAGGTGCCAGGCAACAACGGCCGCCGGGTGCCCCAAACCCGGACAGCGCGCACCACAACCACACAACCACGGCCGAGGGGCGACACCGAAGGGAAGACGAGGGCAAGCAGCGCCAGAGAGACTGGACGCCCCGGACTGGATCGTCCGGGGTGGGTCAAGCAGCAGGAACCGCCGCCCCCCGAAAAGGAGCATCCAGGGACCAGCGGCGGTGGACGCCCCCGGGACTGGAACATCCGGGGCGGAACAAGCAGCAGGCACCACGGGGAACCACAGAAGCGGCCACGAGGACGAGGCCGAGGAGAAGCAGCGAAGCAGAGTGGAGGAGGAGGCCGGGGAGAGGCGGAGAAGACAAGATGAGGACAAGGCCAAGGTGAGGCAGTGATGCACACAAGTGGACGAGGACAGGGGGATGAGGTGGAGCAACTGCGGGGACGAGGCCGAGGAGAAGCAGCGGAGCAGCGACGAGGAGGAGCTTGAGGAGATGCAGAGAAGGGGTGACCAGGACGAGGCCGAGCACAAGCAGCCAAGAGCAGACGAAGACAAGGAGAGCCCAGGACTGGATCATCCGGGGCAAAACAAGAAGGAGCGGCCCAAGCGAAAGGAGCACAAAAGGCGGAGGAACGAGACATGACACCCCAGGGACTGGATCATCGGGTGAGGCAGTGGGGTAAACAAGAGGCGGAGGCCGAGGTGAAGGTGAGCAGCAGCCACGAGGACGAGGCCATGGCGAAGCAGTGCGGCATCCAAGAGGAGGAGCCCGTGGTGACGCAGTGATGCGAAGACCCGGACGAGGCTGAGGTAATGCAGCGAAGCGGAGACGAGGCCAAGAAGTGCCCAGGACTGGATCATCCGTGGCAAAGCAAGAAGGAACGACCTAAGCACGACGCGAGCAGAAACCGGTGAAAAAAGACTAGATGCCCTTGACTGGATCATCCGGAGCGGAACAAGCAGCAGGAGCCGCCGTCCCCCGGACTGGATCATCCAGGGACAAGTGGCGGCCTGGCGCCCCGGACAGGATAGTCCGGGGCTGGCAGCCTGTCCGCACAAGAGCTGGGCTCAACAGGCCGCGCTGAGGCGGGCCCTTGACCGGGTATAGCAGGCCAGACGTGAGTGCTGGTAGCTACGCCTTTCCGCACCCCCACCATGCATGAGATTCTCGGACCGCAAGTGGGATAAGTAGGGTGAAGAGGTGCACCCGAAGCCGCCCACCCAGCTAAACCAAGGGCAGAGACACACGCACAACAAAGAGGGCATCAAAATGGACACCACGACGCAGGCGGGGCACGACAGCGGAGCACTCCATCCAAGCAAGCCCTAGCAGGGGTACGTGTGGTGGCGTCCCTGCTAGGCCACAGCCGCCAACCAAAAAAAAAACACAACACGCGCTGTGTTCTTGTGCACAAACGCAGGTGGAACACATGGGCTGCCCATGCTGCATGACCCAGGGTGCAGATCACACACACAGCAGCACGCCCGAGCCAGGTATGGCGGGAACAGCAGAAAGAAGGACCGTCGACCATGAGTGGCGAGGGACAAACATCAGAAGGGCAATGTGCCATAGGAGGTATGCAAGACGACGTCAAGGACGGCAAGACAGCAGGCGGTGCAAGCATACGGAACACAGAACACAACTCCCCTCCAATCCCTAGTGGCGGTACGTGTAGTGGCGTCCCTGCTAGGCCACAGCCGCCTGGACACGCTGTGTTCTCGTGCCAAAACATAGGTGGGCCAAAGGTGCCATGACAAGGGAAAAGTGGCCAGACGATCTGGGCAGGAACGGGAGGAGGAGAATGCGCCGAGTGCGCGGAGGAAGGGGAGTGGATAGGAGCCACCCGTGCGAGGAGCACGAAACGGTCCCCGGATGGATGAGGTTCCTGTGGGCCCACGCCACGGGGTTGCTGGCGGCCCGGTGGGGTATAAACACGGGATTAGGGATGGCATGGGGGCACGGGGCTAGGACAGGGGTGTGGCACGGGCCACACAACGGTCCCATGGGAACGGAAATCCACGGGACGCGGGGATTGGGCCGGTGTCGGTATGGGGCGACGGGGAACGGGACATGGGATGGGAAGGGAGGCCGAAAGCAGCAAGCAACAGCCCCGTGGGATTGGGAAACCAGTCGCCATGGAGTGGTGAACCATGGACCAACCATGGGGAGCCTGGCCACGGGAAGTCGGGAAAATGCCCTGAGCTCCAGGACGGCCGTGAGCTGTCCGCAGGGGTGAGGGTTGACCCTGAGGTCCCCGGGTCAATGGCCTGAGTACACGTAGGTTCACGCGTGAGCGGGACCTAGGGGAACGTGGAAAGGGTCGCCCCCTGGCCTCCAGCCGCGGATGGGCGACACCCAAGTGCTTCCGGGAGCCGAGTGGGTACGTCAAACCGTGAGGGATGGGGAGTGGTGGAATGTGGTTGACAGAGAGAAATGCTCCGCTGTCGGCGAGGGCTATCCACAGGAAATCCGCCTGCAGGCGCCCGAAAGGCTGTGCTAGGGGGGGAAGGCCGGGGGATCCTTCGATGGGTGACCGGAAGGAGCTGAGACCGTGAGGGCAGCGACGGAAGGACACCTACCGCCGGTCATGCCCCAAGGGAACCTGGTTGAAGTTCTCGGCCGTAAGGTGAGACAGGGGTCGCCAGGGGAACTGATGGTGCAGAGCTCCACTTCCCGCCAGAGGCGGCCACCATGTAAAACAAGCAAGGAGAAGTCAGATGAGGCTGCGGACGCGGCTGCCCTTACTTACTTACTTACTCAGGTCTTCTCTGGAGTAACCCAACTCCTTCAGACCTTGGTCTAGGACTTCCCCCAATAGTTGAGAGTCCTCATTTTTGGAGGCAGCCATCATGTTTGTGGGCTCCTCCCTTGATACCCTCAGGTAGCTCGAGGTCCGCTCCGACTGCGCCAGTGGCACGGACTCTCTGCCATTGCCGTGGTCCACGTAGAGGAGGTAGGGCGCTTGCAGCGTCAGGGATGGTATTTGGGAGTGCTGCACGAAAAGGTCAGTCCCCATTACAAAATCAAAAGCCTCAGTGTCCATCACATAGAATCGATGGGCGATAGTTCGGGAGCCCATTGGTACCTCCACTTTACAGTCCCCACAGCCGTGCACCACATGTCCATCCCCTATTCGTATAGCCGCGGTGGGCATGGTGTTCGTCAGGCTCCCAAAAGGTAAAGTTTTCTTGGGCACGATTGATATGGTGGCTCCAGTATCTAGTACCCCCAGGTATTCACGTCCCCCTAGTCGGATACGTACCCAGAACACCAGGTCCAGGGCCCCACCGGAGCGTCCCCGTCAGAACTCCGCGGGACAGGTCACCTGGAACCCTTGAAGCCGGTTCCGACCCCCGTGGCCATCTTTGGGTCACTTTGGGTGTGTATCTATGGGCTGGCAAGCCGCCATTGGCTGATATCATACTCTCCCACCCACCTGACCGAACCTGATGTGATGGTTCCAGCTAGGAGCGGCCACATTCAATACCGAGGCGCCGCCGGCTGAGATTTATATATCAAAATGTCAGGAATCAACAGGGTTTTTTTATCATAATGTTTACGTAATGTTTCAGCTATCCGTTCTGATTGTCAATGTATCGGCGACTGTCAGTTGGCTCGTGATTTTGCGGTAACCGATTGGTTAACTGTTTCTTCCAGATATTTTAGCGGAAACCCCGATGAAGGGTTAAATTTCATCAGAAAAGAGTTCGTTGCTTCCGCAATTTTCATGTTATACACTCGCAAAATTAATCCGATTTTTTCAGACATTCAGAATCGGATTTTCGACTTCGAGGTTGCGGCACTGGATATGATGTATTTCGAGTGGTCCTACATTTTTCCCCGATCACGAATCAACCTTCCTTTTGTTGTCTCCTTCATTTTTCGGGGAGATATAGGCGAAACAAAATTGATTCGTGAGGCCACTTTGAAAGATCACATCTCCAGCTCACTGCGAGGAATTTCAATTTTGAGATATGGGCGGGAATTGCCTTGGTCTTAACTTACTTCAGAAAGCGTCAAACGCCTTTGATGGGTTCACATGTCTGGTGTAGCAAGGGATAATGGTCAAGGGGGAAGAAAGTGATATATAACTCTTGGACCATGCAACCGAATATTTTAATGCGACTTTCTGAGTGTCTATTTTTTTTCGGGCTTCTTTTTCCATTATTCGATTGGTGCAATTCTATGTACATGCCGAACGCCCGTGTCTCTGTGTGCACCGTAAGACAACCGGCGTGCTGAAAGGAGTTGTTGAGTGTCAACGCGGGTCCTCAAACCCCCTTGGTAGCCCTCAGTGTGGATTATTTGGACTTGAGCTATTGTACTTGGGAGTTGGTTATTGCAAGGGATCAGGATTTGTGTGAGGGAGCCATATTTTACTATGTTTTGTGGGAAATTGTGCAGGATAGGGCAAGATCATGCAGAACCTGGTGAGAAGCAAGACCATAGGAGTGACAGGAAATGGCGGAAGGGGTACAGCAGGGGCAGGTCCTGGTAGGGACCTTCTCTATGGTAGCAGAGGAGTACCTGCCCCCTACTGCCGCACCGGGGACTTGGGCCCTCATGAGTTCTGCCCAAGGACGCCCCGGGTGCAGGTCGTGGAGTCTGTGGAGTCAACGCCAGACTTGGAAGCCCGAGAAGAGCGAAGATGCTCAGAACGGAGAGCCCTTGCAGGACATGGGCTAGACATGGAGGACCTGGCCTCAATGTGTGAAAGGCAATGCCGCAAGGCTTGCAATCTCCGCTCCGCTGCGGAGGAGTTGGAGGAGACTCGCAGCAACGGCAGAGCCCGGCGTTACCGGAAGCGCGGGTCCCCAAAACCCGCGGGAGAAGCCAGAGCGATGGAGACGGATCCCAGCCCGGTCAGGCTGTGGTCAGCTGCAGCTTCCGAGGGGCATTCCGATGGCTATCGGACCGCTTTCCCTTCGGAGTCGGAGGAGATGGCCAGACCGCCCACAGGGGCGCACACGGCCCCCGAACCCAGCCTGGAGCATGACGCCGAGGTGTTGGAGAGGCCTTCCAGAGCCAGAACGGCGCCTGTGGCCCGGCACACGGAGCCAAAGCGGGATGACATGGGCGACACACCCATGGCGGAGGAGTCCGAGGCGCCGGGAACCATGGGATGTGCCGAATCAGGTGGAAAGCGCGTTGAGTGCCACTGCGAGCACATATCCTTCCTCATCGGCAAGTACCCAAAGATGGGGATGGATGCCATCGTGCAGCACCTCGACCGCCTGGACAACCAGAAGGATGGCCTAGAGGAGGACATCGCGGGGATCCTGGATGACCCTTCGGCAGCGGAGAGAGACATGGCGGAGCTGCGAGCGGAGCAGGACCGGTACCGGGAAAAGCTGGAGATGGCCCTGCAGAAGCAGCAGCGAGTGGTGGACAGCCTCCTCCACCTGGTGGAGGACATGTTGGGACGCCTGAAAAGGCTCGAGGAGTTACAACCCCTCGCCTCGGGTCCGGAGCTCCCGGTAAGCCCGGCAACGGCAGAGCTGGTGGAGCGGGTTAAGACCCTCAGGAGCGCCATGGATAAACCCATGGGCGGCCATGCAGAGGCACCATACGCGCCTCTGCGTGTTGACCCGGGTGCGCTGCCGTTTGTTCCCATGTTCAGGGAATCCACAATGCTCAGGGAGCATACGGCACCGCCTGGGTCCATGCGGGAAGAGCACGCAACCACGGACCTGAGGAGCCTGACGGTACAGATGTCCCATGCCGCCCAGGACCCACCGACCACTACAATTGCCCATGCAGTTTATGCGGAAGAGGAGATCCAACACCAGACCATGCAGGGGCGAACCATGGGAAGGGCCAATGGACATGGTCAAGGCCATCCAGGCGGAAACCTGTGGGTGAAGGACCCCACTACGGGGATATGGACAGCCCGTGGAGCAAGTCCTTCCCGCATTCCAAACCCGGTGGGTTCAGGCCCAACTGGACCGCACTCCACGGAGGAGAGGGATGTACGAGGAGTGTACTCACACCCCCCGGCCACAGGTGGTATCCGTCTCGGTGGAGTGGTGGCGGCGGACGTCGGAGACGCCATCAGGATTGACGACCTCAGGGGAATCAAAATCCCCTACTACGATGGCAACCCCTCCAACCTGGATGACTTCATCCTGGATTGGGAGGACTTCGCCGAGGAGGTCGTCGGCGAGATGAAGGGAGCGCCAAGGGACAAGTGGGTATATTGGACATTCCCACACAGGTTGGCGGAGGACCTGGAGGAGGAGCTCGGGGATCAGATCCGCGAGGGATGGACCAGACGGAGCAGGCCTGCCTTCAGTGGCTTGAGGACGAGGAGGGAGTGGACGCCCCAAACCAGAAGTTGGAGGATTTGTAGTCCATTCTGCTGCCGCTGCAGCGCGGGGAATGGAGGGTCCGGGAATGGAATCGGTATATCCGCAAGTACCGAAGAAGCTTCAAGCTGGTGGAGGACTGGAACGAGTCCAGTGAGATCCGAGACCTGCTGAAGGACGTCCTCCCCGGCCACTGGAAGAGGAGAGTGGAGGACGAGGAAAACAAGAGAGCAAAGAAGCGCGTGGCCGTACGGATCATGGCATCGGAGGACACCCATGCTGGAATAATGGAGTTTTTCCGGCGAAACCTTGGCGAGCCCAGCTGAATGTTGGGGTTGAAGAACGCCGTCTACGTGGAGGTATTCGGCGACACCATGGGGCAAAGGCTGATGCGCCTCAACAATGTGGAATGGAGGCGCGGAGAGCCGCTGAGGATGCAGGTCATCTTCGCCCGTATGAGCCTGGACGAGATCGTGAAGTACATCACGGTGGAGCTGACGCTCAACGCCAAGAACGAGGCCCACGTGCAGGATCGACAGGGCCATGGACATCGAGGTCATCGAGAAGATCGCCAACACCTAGAGGTCCAGGGGGACACGGTCGGCGCCGCGGAGGAAGGTAGTGGAAGCGGCCAAGATCTCTGGACCGCGACCACCTGAGAGGATCATGAAGAAGCCCACTTCTTGGCGTTCGTAGCGCACAACATGAAGGAGCATGGGCAGGACAGGTCCAGGTGGAACCGCCTGGACCAAAGGTCCAAGGGACGCAAGGAACCGCGGAGGATCGGGAACCCGCCGCTCTCGTTCCGCGAGTACAGATCACAGCACGACGGTTGCTGGGTCTGCTACGGCAAGGGGAACAACCATGCACATGACCACCGGTATTGCAAGGTATATGAGGAGGACAAGAAGACCTACTTCGCCGCCCATCCCGACAAGAAGCCCAAGGAGCAACGAATTGCTGATTGGAAGGCAAAGGGCGGAGACGGTGGAAAAGGCCAAGGAAAGGGCCAAGGGAAAGGCGGAGGAAAAGGCTATGGTGGAGGACCCGTTCCAGACCGACGCGTGAGGTCGATGGAGGAGGTTGCTGAGGACATGTTGAGGATGTTGGAGGAACTCAAAGCCCAGCAACGTGCTGGACAAAGTCTGAGCGGATCACAGCAGGAGGGAGCTGCGGCAGGCCACGTCTAGAGGAGCCCCCACGGGAGTGGGACCTCGGAGGTCTCTCCTCCGAAAATCAGTGGAATCCTAGAGAAAGCGAAGGCATACCCGGGTGCCAAAGAAGGCTCCTGAAGAGCCAAAACCACTGAGTTTCGCCACTCCCAACCCCTGGAGCGCCCTGCCAAGGGAAGTGTATGTGGGCAAGGGACGTGGCAAGAAAGAAGGAGCGACCACGGAGAGCCCCGTGGACGGGCAGGACCAGCCCAAGATCTACACCATCCGTGACCATACCCTCGAAGTCCCGACGCACCCGGATGTGCTAGAGTTGCATGCCGTGAGAGTCGTCCATACACCGCATGGTGACGAGCGGCAGTTGCACTTGAAGGTGCGTGTACGGTGCGGACAAGAGGAGTTGGTGGTGAATGTGTTAGTGGATACGGGTGCCCAGGTGAGCCTGGTCCGGAGAGGGTTGTTCAAGGAGGAATCCCTGCAGCCCAGCCGTAGACGGGTACGCCTGAAGGTGGCCAATGGAGAGATTATGGGTGGGGGCACCCATGAGGCCACTATCAGTATGGAATTCTGGGAGCATGAGCGCTTGAACCGCCCTGATTTGGCGAAGAGAAGCACTCTATCCGGGAACTTCTATGCTGCCGACATTACAGATTGGGATATGATCATGGGGTATGACTTCATGGTGGGAAACGCCATTGGAGCCCTTCCCCATCGTGCAACGCTGGTCGGAGAGGATGATGAATGCCTTACATGGCTGTCCACGGACTATGCATGCGGATCATCCCAATGGAGTGCTGAGGAGGAGGATCGGATCGTCCAGGCGGTGCAAGCGGTGGGGGCCAAGTCCAGAGAAGACCACCGCGTTCAGCTCACGGAGTATGGAATGACGCCGCAGGTGTATGCCAGGATGATCCAGACGCTCGGAGCCGAAGCGCCCGAGACGGACGTCTTCGATTCCCGGGATGCCCCACTTTTGAGGAAGTGTAGGAGGCATTGGCATCGAGGAGACTCAGCCTGGCACAGGCATTGGGGTTTGAAGGAGTGGGGGCCCATGTTCTTGCATGGCTCCCTGGACAATACCAGACGTATGGTGGAGAAGATCGTCGCGGATAGGGCGAAGGGGATCCTGGTCATAACCGGCATAGGATCCACCCCATGTCCGCTGGAAGGTCTCAAATCGACGCTGGATTCCATCACCCTGAACGAGATGTCATTCAGGCCAGAGTAGGAGTTGTTCATCGACGCCAAGGGTGTATCAATGCCCTCCCCGGGTCAAGCGTGGGGTACCAAGGCTTTCCTGGTGGATGGGGCGCAAGCTCAGCCCACGGGTGATGAAGTATTCATCCGTAGGGTTGAGGCGGTGCCCATGCGGGTCATGTTTGAGCCCTAGGAGGGGACGGATCAGCCAATGGATGGCATTGACGTCCTGTCCCACGCCGAGATCGACTGCGTCCTCAACTACATGCGGATGGGGATGCATGACCGCGTGGCAGCCAAGAAGGGGCGGGCCATGGTCACATCTCCGCATTGGTGGGATGACAAGACGTTGGTCACCGGCAAGTACGAGAAGGATGAGTTCGTTGTGAGGGTCATGGATCACATCGCGGACCAATATGATGGTCTGGTTAGGCCGGACCCGCTGACGTGGGATTTTCCAAGAATGGGGGCCGGTAGCGACAACAACTCGGCGGATGCCGCAAATTTCCGAAGATTATCGGTGAGAAGTGCACCCCACGACGATGAAGACGGCATAAGAGAAGTCGGACTCGGACCCGAAAGAGGCCTATACCGCAGTGCAGTCGGTTGTATCGATACCGAAGCAAGCGGCTGAAGAGGCCCAGGAGAACCCGAAGGTCGCCGAGCTGAAGGAGAGGCTGATAAATGCCTATCCGCGGCTATTCAGTGGCGTAGCCAACAAGAACCCTCCAGATCGTGGGAGGTTTGACACAGCGAGGATCAAGCTGAAGCCGAACCCCAAGATCTATCGTCATCGGGAGTACCAACTTCAGGGCGATGGGGCAGAGGCCATGAAGAAGTTGTTGGCCGAGTTTATTGAGCGGGGCTGGATCGAACCCTCCGACAGTGAGTGGGCCAGCCCAGCCTTTATCGTCTGCAGGAAAGAGAAGGGCGAGTGGAGGTTGGTGGTTGACTACAGAGGTTTGAACGAACAAACCGAGCATGACTCGTACCCGCTTCCCCTTATCGACACCATCCTTCAAAAACAACAAAAAAAGCGGATTCTCACGGTGTTAGACCTGAAACACGGCTATCACCAGATGCCGCTACACCCGGACTCCAGGCCCTGCACAGCGATGTCGACGCCGCTGGGGCCCATGCAGTGGAAAGTGGTGCCTATGGGCGCCAAGAATGGCAACGCCACTTTCCAGTGCATGATGGAGGACTTACTCGGTCCTGTCCGGGACTGTGCCGACCCCTTTGTGGATGACATCATCATCCGTTCCGGCACGGAAGACATGACTGAGGACGAGCTCATGGAAGCGCATGAGAAGGATCTGCGCCGAGTGCTCAGCGAGCTGGACAAGCACAACATGGTGTGCAAGCCCACCAAAGCCTCACTCTTCGTGAAGGAAGTGGAGTTCGCGGGTCACCTGGTTGGTCGCGGGCAACGCCGTCGCATGCCGCCGAAAGCTGGCGTCCCTGCACCACTCGGAGATGGGGTTCTGCAGTTACTATTCAGGCTATGTCTGGATGTATGCAGAACTATCGGGGCCGCTGCACAAGATGCTGCAGGTGGGCAAGTTCGATGGCCGAAAGGGGAGCAAGAAGAAGCTTGCCTGGACCCCTGAGGCCGAAGATGCGTTGAGCCGCCTGAAGGAGCGACTCCTGGGGCAGCTGGGGCTATTCCTGGTGGACCCAGACAAGGGATTCGTGCTACAGACGGACGCCTCGGACTATGCTGTAGGGGCAGTCCTCCAGCAGGTCCGGGACGACGGGTCGCACGTACCCGTGGCATTTCGGAGCCAGATCCTGGCTGAGGGCCAACATCGAACCTGGACCGCGAGGGAGAAGGAGACGTACGCCATTGTTTGTGCGCTCAGGAAGTGGTCTGGCCACATCGGATTGCAACCGGTGGTGGTTTGTACGGACCATCAGTCCTTACAGAGCTGGCACAAGGAGCACGTCGACATCCCCTCGGGACCAGCGGCAAGGAGGGCCCGATGGCATGAGACGTTCGCCAAGCTCGACCTCAGCGTAGTATATGTCGCGGGGAACGACAACACTGTGGCAGATTGCCTCAGTCGATGGGCCTACCCCGCGGGCAAGGCATGGATGGACATATCCAGCCATGGAGACGCCGAGGAGACTGAGGAGGCCAAGCGCATCATCGAGATGGAGAAGGCCATGGAGCAAGAGGGGGTCAAGTGCTTCGTGGTGATGGCAAACCGTACAGACCTGGCCAAGTTCCGGGGCGCCCGAGTCCAAGCTATTCGAGGGGACACACTCAAGCCATGGATGCTGGCCCCCGTAGAGCTAGTCAGGTCGGTGCTCACAGAAGACTGGTCGGATGACTATGCGGCATCCGAACACTGGAGCTGGTACTGGAATGCCGTGAGCGCCCCGTTGGACGACGAATGGCCTGAGGGCTTGACTGGGGATGGGGATAAAATATTCCTCAACGACAAGCTATTAGTTCCTGAGAACGGAGTGGAGGAGCTCATTGACCACTGGCATAACGCCCAGCTCATGCATCCTGGTCGGGACAAGATGCAGCAGGATTTAGAGTGGTGCTTCAAGTTCCCACCGGGGTACTACGCCATCCTGGACAAGTACTGCAGCGACTGCGCCGTGTGTCAGGCCACGAAGAGCCCCAAACACTCCACGGCTGGCAACCCGGTGTATACGGCTATACCGGAAGCCCCTATGCGGTCCGTGGCCATGGATGTATTCGCCATGCCCGAGGTCACCGTGGAAGGAGATACCTATGACTGTGTCATCCTGGCGGTGGATAGGCACAGCGGGTATATTGTGGCGGTCTCTGGCAAGAAGTCCAAGAAGAAGGACAAGAAGGACAAGCATGGAGTGGGTCTGCAGGCCAAGACCGTCGCTAATGCCATGATCAGGCATTGGCTGACGATTTTTGATGTCCCAGCTGTCATCTGCAGCGATCAGGGCAGTCAATTTGTGGGGACGTGGTTCAAGACGATGTGCAAGCACATGGGGATTCGGCACGCCAAGACCGTGGCGTACCACAGCCGGTCAAAGGGCTGGGCTGAGGTGGCCGGGCGGCAGATGTTTGAAAAGTTCCGCCTGCTGCACATTGACGAACCGGGCCGAACTGGTATAACTTGCTGTGGAGAGTTCTCCAAGCGTACCACGACCTTCCGGGGCCCACTCGACTGTCGCCCCATCGTATCCTGTTCCTACGGGATCGAGTGTCACGCACTCTCCCGTGGTTGAACCATGGCAAAGTGGCCCGGGATGCGAGCGCTATGATGGCTGAGGCGGAGGACACGGCGGCCAAGGTGTGCAAAGCACTTCAGGACGAGCATGAGAAGAGGGCCAAGTACTTCAAGCAGGGAAAGGTCCAGAAATATGCTCTCAGAGACACCGTATGGGTGGAGCGGCACCACAAGGATGTCCTGTCCAGGCATTGGCAAGCGTCCTGGTATGTGCCGGGGGTAATCGTGCGGAAGGTCGGGCAGGATGTGTATGCGGTTCTTGTGGGGGATAACAAGATCCTGGACCGCGACCATACCCAGCTTCGTCCCCGAGCACCAGACCCCAGCGGACGTCCCGTCACCTTCGAGTTCACACCCGGAGATCTGGACTCTGATGACGAAGGGGAGGACGACGACTTCACCGCTGAGAGGATCCTGACGGACAAGCCAGACCCGGGGACGCCTGGGGGGAGGCTTTATAAAGTCCGTTGGAAGGGATTTGCTGCATCCAGGGATTGGTGGGAACCTCCGGGCAGTTTCGTGCTGAGGTATACCACGGTCTGGATAAAGTATCTAAGGAGGAAGAACATCTCTTTGGATGTCAAGGACGTGTTGGTCCATTTGGTGGCTGCAGCAGTACCGTAATGGGTCCACCTTGGCATTTTTGTTTGTTTTTGTGCTTGGGAGACGGGTGAGGGCGTTCATCCGGGGATTTTTGGGCCTTGATTGGCCATATGCCCCCTCTACTTGGTCTCCACACATATATATTTCATTGTGGTATACTTATTTAGGTCGACCGACGACGTTTCTCTATCTTTGATCCCCTTGGTCCATGTTGTAGATCAAGAGGAGACCGGATATGGCGGAGGGCACCAACTATGAGTGTCCTCACCCCCCCTTCGGGGCATGGGGGACGCCTACGCCGCATGTGGGGCCTCCATGTGTCCTTCAGACATTGGGGGGGGGGGTTGGAGCCCATTGGGGTCCTCCTGTCCTCTCTTCAAAGACTTCCGAGCGGATACAACGCTCTGAGAAGGGGGGTGAAGCCGGTTTGGACCCCCGTGGCCATCTTTGGGTCACCTGGGGTGTGTATCTATGCGCCGGCAAGCCGCCATTGGCTGATATCATACGCTCCCATCCACCTGACCGAACCTGATGTGATGGTGTGATAGGTTTGGCCATTCCAGCTAGGAGCGGCCAAATTCAATACCGAGGCGCCGCCGGCTGAGATTTTTATATCAAAATATCAGGAATCAACAGGGTTTTTTTATCATAATGTTTCCGTAATTTTTCTAGCTATCCGTTCTGATTGTCAATGTATCGGCGACTGTCAGTTGGCTCGCCATTTTGCGGTAACCGATTGGTCAACTGTTATTTCCAGATATTTTAGCCAAAACCCCGATGAAGGGTTAAATTTCATCAGTAACGGGTTCGTTGCTTCCGCAATTTTCATGTTATACACTCGCAAAATTAATCCGATTTTTTCAGACATTCAGAATCAGATTTTCGACTTCGAGGTCGCGGCACTGGATATGATGAATTTCGAGTGGTCCTACATTTTTCCCTGATCACAAATCAACCTTCCTTTTGTTGTCTCCTTCATTTTTCTTGGAGATATAGGCGAAACAAAATTGATTTGTGAGGCCACTTTGAAAGATCACATCTCCAGCTCACTGCGAGGAATTTTAATTTTGAGATATGGGCGGGAATCGCCTTGGTCTCAACTTACTTTAGAAAGCGTCAAACGCCTTTGATGGGTTCACATGTCTGGTGTAGCAAGGGATAATGGTCAAGAGGGAAGAAAGTGATACATAAGTCTTGGACCATGCAAACGAATATTTTAATGCGACTTTCTGAGTGTCTATTTTTTTTCGGGCTTCTTTTTCCATTATTCAATTGGTGCAATTCTATGTACATGCCGAACGCCCGTGTCTCTGTGTGCACCGTGAGATGACCGGCGTGCTGAAAGGAGTTGTTGAGTGTCAACGCGGGTCCTCAAACACCCTTGGTAGCCCTCAGTGTGGATTATTTGGACTCGAGCTATTGTACTTGGGAGTTGGTTATTGCAAGGGATCAGCATTTGTGTGAAGGAGCCATATTTTACTATTCTTTGTGGGAAATTGTGCAGGATAGGGCAAGATCATGCAGAACCTGGTGAGAAGCAAGACCATAGGAGTAACAGGAAATGGTGGAAGGGGTACAGCAGGGGCCGGTCCTGGTAGGGACCTTCTTTAGCCTTTGTTTCGCAATTTGCGGGACATCCTCATGAAACGGCTTCTCTTCTTAGCGTTGCCGTCATCACCACCTTCATGCTCACGCTTGGCCCCTTGCTCTCGCTGGGCCTGCGTCTGCGAGCGTGTGGTAGGTGTAATGAAAATGGGCATCTAGGCATCATTTGGCAATTATTGGACAAGAAATTTCATTGAAAAGCATCACAAATCCTCAAATCCCAATTAATATTTGAGGATCGGCATGCCGCCCCCGACAGTAGGAGCGGCCCCATGACGAATGCCGAGACGTGGACAGAAATCCCCACATTCTGTCGATTTTTGTACAAGACGGAATACAAATTGTTTTTTGCATTGAAATGTCGAGAATTCCGTCCTTGATCGCATCGGTCCCAGCCGGTTTCGTCGACACCGCCTTGGACCACAATGATGATTCTCAAATCCGTTTCAGGAAGCCGCCTTCAGTCCAACTTGGCCAATGACACACCACTTGGTTCTCACAACCACGTGGTGTTTTATCACATTGATTTCTACTTTGCCATGTTGCCATGTTTTGATGAATTTTTGTGTCTCGCATGTTGTTTGCATCATTCGTAATTTCTCAATCAAATACGAGACACTCCATTTCCATTGAGGATGATCACATGTGAGTTGCCATGTCAAGAATCCTCAATTCTCCAACATGCATGACTTCACATGTATGCATTTCTATGCACATGCATAACTCATGTATCATAAATTCATGCATGATCATTCTCATTCACCACACATGTGTCAAAGCACATACATGGCATGTGTTCCCCACTCCCCTCAACTTTGGGTCACACCTCCCCATGGGCTTGGATATCAATTCAAGCCAAAAGTCACATTTGTTTGCCCGAACATGCAATATTTTGCTTTCTTGACCCATGGTGAACATTTTTGACTATGTGTCAAATTTTGGAGTTTTTGCATGACATGGGTTCAACACTTCACCCATGCTTTCCTCTCTCTCTCTCCTTCTCTCTCCCATGATGTGTTGTCTCCTTTATTCCAAAGCAATTGCTCCATATCTCAGGACCTCCTTCTCCTTGCCCAAATTATGTTCCAACCTCAATTCGTCGCAATGCCGTGAATTCATTGATCGACCGAATCAATTCATTCGAATCAAGGAATCAGAATTTGGAGAGCTCGTATTGGTGACGTACCGAGGTTTTGAACCACGCATCTTTATTTGTTTGGGTTTTGTCTAGTGTCGGTTTGTGCTTCAAGTATTGCTGAATTTTGCATAACTAGGGGGAGCCCCATTAAACCAAACACCAAGGCATCTCAATCATCACTCCTACTTCCCAAAGTGCTTCCTTTAGGTTTTACATTATCTTACACTTTTTGGATTGCATTTGTCGAAGGATTTTCCTTTTTCTGATCTTTTTACTCTGCTTGGAGAAAAAATTTTGATTCTGCGCTCCATGGCTCAAACAACACCACCCGCCATGGATAAGATAATAAGCTCCTCTCCAAGCTTATTACATGGTAGCAGTTCCGGTTCCCCAATCGGGGCCACATGGGGCGATGTTAAACACCCCAACCTCTCCCCTCAAGCAATGGAAACTTTTGGGAAACACGCCCCCCGATCAGCCCCGAAGCACAAAATTAAGGTCCGGTCGTCGTTCTCCCCTCCTACCTCGCGAAGACTCAGTTATGGCCAAGGTCAGGGTAGTGAGTTAGCTAGCCACACGGTGCATCATGAGTTGTACGACCCTACGTGCTCATTTGGATCGATGTAGCAAGTGGTATAGGAGGCTGGTGTTAAGCGTAGGCGACTGGATGATGGGACCGCCGAGACGGACATAGCTATTCCGTCTTCGGTGATCAATAGCCTTGTGAAAAGGCAGGTTCGGGCCATGCGAGGAAAGCCCGAAAGTGGGGCCTCACAGGGGTCCGATAAAGATGTACCAAATGTACCAATGGACTCCCAACACAAACCCCAATCAGAGGATGCCCGTAGTGAGGCAGCGACCGGTGTAGTAGGTGCGGTACTTAGTCAGCTTCGTAGGCAATCAGCGGCACACGGCGAAGAACTCCTCCCCTTAAAGGGTGCACATCGAGCGTTAGGGTCCGAGGCCACCAAGGCCATGGAGGTGGCCAGGGAAGCATCCCAAAGGACACAATTGGCCTCCGAGACAGCTGGCCGGAGCGCCGCTACGGCAAAGGGGGCCAACACGCGGACAACCGCGTTGCACCACGACATCTCTCACATCAACAAGAGGCTCGACGAGCACGAGGCAGCCACACGGGCAGACAAAGAGGCCTTGCGAGGCCGTATACAGGCCTTGGAGGAGGCCAATGCCGCCGGGGGCAGCCACAGCCTGCCGAGCGACGACGCCACCGAGGTCTGGGCGGCCAAGGTGATGATCGAGGCAACCAAGAGAGACGTTGCGGCCATGTTGGCCGACGTCAAGGCTGGGGTGCCGCTGCAGAGTTACTCTGGGGCACCCAAGCCGTTCTGGAGGGGCTCCAGGTCGAGGTGCGCTCCGCACGCAGCGGGGGCGCCCAACACACCAAGGACATCATCGAGAACACGGAGACCGTCCGGAACGTCAACGAGACGGCCAACCTCGCCCTGCAAGGGGCCGAAGAGGCAACAGCGGCCGTCGACAAGATGTAGAGGGACGCCGCCACCACACGGGAAACCGCCATCGTCAACAGCAAGTCCATCGACACCACAAGGCGGGACGTCGAGACCGCGTGGAGCCACATCACCGGTCTCCGCGACGACGTCAAGAAGATCGAGGCAGCCGCGGAGGTCAGCAACCAAACCCTCTAGCGGCTGCGGCGGGACACGGACGCCAACGTCAAGACCGCCAACAGCGACGCGAAGGCCGCAAGCCAACGGGCAGCCACAGCCCAAGGCGCCGCCGACGAGGCCAAGACAGACACAGCTGCCTGAAGCCGGTTCGGATTCCCGTGGCCATTTTCTGGGTCACTTGGGGTGTGTATCTATGTGCCGGCAAGCTGCCATTGGCTGATATCATACTCTCCCATCCACCTGACCCAACCTGATGTGATAGTGTGATAGGCTTGGCCATTCCAGCTATGAGCGGCCATATTCGATACCGAGGCGCCGCCGGCTGAGATTTATATATCAAAATATCAGGAATCAACAGGGTTTTTTTATCATAATGCTTCCGTAATTTTTCAGCTATCCGTTCTGATTGTAAATGTATCGGCGACTGTCAGTTGGCTCGCGATTTTGCGGTAACCGATTGGTTAACTGTTATTTGCAGATATTTTGGAGGAACCCCGATGAAGGGTCAGATTTCATCAGTAACGGGTTCGTTGCTTCCGCAATTTCCATGTTATACACTCGCAAAATCCATCTGGCTTTTTCACTCTTTCAGAATGGGATCTTCAACGTCGAGATCGACGCACTTGATATGATGAATCTCGAGTGGTCCTACATTTTTCCCCGATCACGAATCAACCTTCCTGTGGTTCTCCCCTTCGTTTTTCTTGGAGATAAAGGAGAAACAAAATTGATTCGTGAGGCCACTTTGAAAGGTCATATCTCCGGCTCACGGCGAGGAATACCAATTTCGAGAATTGAGTTGGAACTGCCTTGGTCTCAACTTAATTTGAAAAGCATCAAACACCTTTGATGTGTACAGATACCTGGTGTGGCAAGGGATAATGATCCAGAGGGTAGAAAGTGATATATAACTCTTGGACCGTGCAACCGAATATTTTAATGCGACTTTCGAGTGTACCGCATGAGTGTTGGTGTTGCATAGAAACTGTCCTTGGGTTCCTACGTATTTTTAATGTGTAGTTATGTCCTACGAGGGGCATGGCATACCATGGTGGGAGCCACGTTTTGAGGGTATGTGTTATATGCATGGTATGTGCTTTGATATGCTCACGCCCATGTTATATATCTCCGTTTGTAGGAAGATATATGAAGTCATACGTGGCAAGAGCTTCGCCCATGTCCCAATGGTGAGCTCCATAGCGCTAGACTAAGTCTACCGCTCCTATAGTGCATGTGGGAGGGCTTACAGAGCGATCCACAAGCGCCACTATCAATTTTCCCATTTTCATGGTGCGTGTTGAGAGGAGGTTCGAAGGTGTCCCTATGCGTCCATGTGGGGATCCAAGTGGGGGGATCATTTGCAAATGGTCCGAAGCAATTGTGTTTTGAACCATATGTTGATACCATGGGTGAGCGAAGTTATATAGTATTGTAATTATCTTGAATTTGGCATTATTTGCATGTTTTTGACCTCATTTTATGCTCACTTTTGTATTTTATGTGCTCAACTGGTCGGCTAACAGTAAAGTGCCTAGAGATTTGTGAACTATGGTATGTTGCTTATATGTTGGCATATGCTTCGGTGTTGTACCTCACCATATGCCGGATCAGGTGGTCACTTTGGCGTGGCACACGAGGCCTCACAAAATTAGGTCCCAAATTCATGAGTTGACTTGTGAAGCATGTCATGTACATAACCAGAGGGATTTCGGAACCAATGATGGGATATTCTTGGGCATGGATCTTTGGTCTATATCACCCTTGTATATTACTTTCTGGTTTGACACATGCATGAAGCATTTGAATATTTGCCGTATGCATTTTTGAGTATATAATTGAATTTTGGGCACTATGGTGTGATTTGCCTGATTTTGCTAGGTTATGAGGTCATCTTCATGGGGCAGTTCTCGAAGCCCAATCGACTCCAAGTCCAACCAAGGTTATGTCAGGGTAGGGCATGGTCCTGAGTGCTACTCTAGGCCATGACACGCCACCCCCCCTATTGGGCTAGGATTTAGAGGCTTAGGAGGGAACACATTTTCGGGGTTTGTGTAGTGACTTTTGACACATGACATTCAGCCATCTTATTTGACTTGGTTCAGGGCATCATGTTGGCACGTCAAGGGAAGGTCCTGAGTCCAGGGAATGAGGGGTCTATGGCTGTGATTGTGTATGTTTCCATCTTTCCCCAACTTTGCCTGATATGTGTTCATATGCCAATTTTCGGGCTTCCTCTTTGGTGCAACTCTTGTACATGCCCACCGCCCGTGTCTCCGAGTGCACCGTGAGACAGCCGGCGTATTGAAAGGAAGCCCTCAGTGTGGATTGATTGGATTTGGATTGTACTTGGGAGTTGGGTATTGCAAGGGCTTTGTGTGAAGGAGCCCATTTTTCTATTTTTTGTGGGTAATTGTGCAGGATAGGGCAAGATCATGCAGAACCTGGTGAGAACCAAGACCAGAGGAGTGACAGGAAATGGTGGAAGGGGTACAGCAGGGGCCGGTCCTGGTAGGGATCTTCTTTATGCTAGCAGAGGATTACCTGCCCCCTGGCACCGCACCGGGGACTTGGGCCCTCATGAGCCCTGCCCAAGGACGCCCCGGGTGCAGATGGTTGAGTCCGTGGAGTCGACGCCGGACTGGGAAGCCCGAGAAGAGCGAAGATGCTCAGAACGGAGAGCTCTTGCAGGACATGGGCTAGACATGGAGGACCTGGCCTCCATGTGGGAAAGGCAATGCCGCAAGGCTTGCAATCTCCGCTCCGCTGCGGAGGATTTGGACGAGAATGGCAGCAACGGCAGGGCCCGGCGTTACCGGAAGCGCGGGTCCCCAAAACCCGCGGCGGAAGCCAGGGCGATAAAGACGGATCCCAGCCCGGTCAGGCTTGGGTCAGCTGCAGATTCCGAGGGGCACTCCGAGGGCTATCGGACAGCTTACCCTTCGGAGTTGGAGGAGATGGCCATACCGCCCACAAGGGCAAACACGGCCCCCGAACCCAGCCTGGAGCATGACGCCGAGGCGTTGGAGAGGCCTGCCAGAGCCAGAACGGCGCCTGTGGCCCGGCACACGGAGCCAACGCGGGATAGCATGGGCGACACACATGGCGGAGGAGTCCGAGGCGCCGGGAACCGTGGGATGCGCCGGATCAGGTGGAAAGGACGTTGAGTGCCACTGCGAGCACGTGTCCTTCCTCATCGGCAAGTACCCAAAGATGGGGATGGACGCTATCGTGCATCACCTCGACCGCCTGGAAAACGCGAAGGACGGCCTAGAGGAGGACATCGCGGGGATCCTGGATGACCAGTCGGCAGCGGAGAGAGACATGGCGGAGCTGCGAGCAGAACAGGACCGGTACCGGAAGAAGCTGGAGCTGGCCCTGCAGAAGCAGCAGCGAGTGGTGGACAGCCTCCTCCACCTGGTGGAGGACATGTCGGGACGCCTGAAAAGGCTAGAGGAGTTACAACCCCTCGCTTCGGGTCCGGAGCTCCCGGCAAAGCCGGCAGCGGCAGAGCTGGTGGAGCGGGTTAAGACCCTCGGGAGCGCCATGGAGAAACCCATGGGCAGCCCTGCAGAGGCACCTTACGCGCCTCCGCGTGTTGACCCGGGCGCGCTGCCGTTTGTTCCCATGTTCAGCGAATCCACAATGCTCGGGGAACACACGGCACCGGCTGGGTCCATGCGGGAAGGGCACGCAACCACGGACCCGAGGAGCCTGACGGTACAGATGTCCCATGCCGCGCAGGATCCGACGACCACTACGACTGCCCATGCACTTTATGCGGAAGAGGAGATCCAGAGCCAGACCATGCAGGGGCGAAACATGGGAAGCGCCGACGGACATGGTCGAGGCCATCCAAGCGGAAACCTGTGGGTGAAGGACCCCAATACGGGGATATGGACAGCCGGTAGAGCAAGTTCTTCCCGCATTCCAAACCCGGTGGGTTCAGGCCCAACTGGACCGCACTCCATGGAGGAGAGGGATGTACGGGGAGTCTACTCACACCCCCCGGCCACAGGTGGTATCCGTCTCAGTGGAGTGGTGGCTGCGGACGTCGGAGACGCCATCAGGATTGACGACCTCAGGGGAATCAAAATCCCCTATTACGATGGCAACCCCTCCAACCTGGATGACTTCATCCTGGATTGGGAGGACTTCGCCGAGGAGGTCGTCGGCGAGATGAAGGGAGCGCCAAGGGACAAGTGGGTATGTCGGACATTCCCACACAGGTTGGCGCAGGACCTGAACGAGGAGCTCAGAGATCAGATCCGCGAGGGAGTGATCCAGACGGAGCAGGCCTGCCTCCAGTGGCTTGAGGACGATGAGCGAGTGGATGCCCCCAACCAGAAGTTGGAGGATTTGTGGTCCATTCCGCTGCCACTAGAGCGCGGGGAACTGAGATTTCGAGAATGGAATCGGTACATACACAAGTACCGGAGAAGCCTCAAGCTGGTGGCGGACTGGAATGAGGACAGCGAGATCCGACACTTGCTGAAGGACGTCCTCCCCGGGCACTGGAAGAGAAGAGTTGCGGATGAGGAGAAGAAGAGAGCAAAGAAGCGCGTCGCCGTACGGATCATGGCATCGGAGGACACCCACGCCGGAATAATGAAGTTCTTCCGGCGAAACCTCGGCGAGCCCAGCCGAATGTTGGGGTTGAAGAACGCCGTCTACGTGGAGGTATTCAGCGACACCATAAGGCAAAGGCTGATGCGCCTCAACAATGTGGATTGGAGGCGCGGAGAGCCGCTGAGGATGCAGGTCATCTTCGCCTGCATGAGCCTGGACGAGATCGTGAAGTACATCACGGGGGAGCTGAAGCTCAACGCCAAGAACGAGGCCCACGTGCAGGATCGACAAGGCCATGGAAATTGAGGTCGATCGAGGAGGTCGCTGAGGACATGTTGAGGACATTGGAGGAACCTAAAGCCCAGCAACGTGGTGGACAAAGTCTGAGCGGATCGCAGCAGGAGGGAGCTGCAGCAGGCCATGTCTAGAGGAGCCCCCACGGGAGTGGGACCTCGGAGGTCTCTCCTCCGAACATCAGTGGAGTCCCAGAGAAAGCGAAGGCACATCGGGTGCCAAAGAAGGCTCCAGAAGAGCCAAAACCACTGAGTTTCGCCACTCCCAACCCCTGGAGCGCCCTGCCAAGGGAAGTGTATGTGGGCAAGGGACGTGGCAAGAAGGAAGGATCGACCACAGAGAGCCCCGTGGACGGGCAGGACCAGCCCAAGATCTACACCATCCGTGACCATACTCTTGAGGTCCTGATGCACCCAGATGTGCTACAGTTGCATGCCGTGAGAGTCGTCCATACACCGCACGGTGACGAGCGGCAGTTGCACTTGAAGGTGCGTGTACGGTGCGGACAAGAGGAGTTGGTGGTGGATGTTTTAGTGGATACGGGTGCCCAGGTGAGCCTGGACCGGAGAGGGTTGTTCAAGGAGGAATCCCTGCAGCCCAGCTGTAGACCGGTACGCCTGAAGGTGGCCAATGGGGAGATTATGGGTGGTGGCACCTATGAGGCCACTATCAGTATGGAATTCTGGGAGCATGAGCGCTTGAACGGCCCTGATTTGGCGAAGAGAAGCACTGTATCCGGGAACTTCTATGTGGCCGACATTACAGATTGGGATATGATCATGGGGTATGACTTCATGGTGGGAAACGCCATTGGAGCCCTTCCCCATCGTGCAACGCTGGTCCGGGAGGATGATGAATGCCTTACGTGGCTGTCCACGGACTATGTATGCGGATCATCCCAATGGAATGCTGAGGAAGAGGATCGGATCGTCCAGGCGGTGCAAGCTGTGGGTGTCAAGTCCAGAGGAGACCGCGGAGTTCAGCTCGTGGAGTATGGAATGGCGCCGCAGGTGTATGACAGGATGATCCAGACGCTGGGAGCCAAAGCGCCCGAGACGGACGTCTTGGCTTCCCGGGACGCCCCACTTTTGAGGAAGTGTAGGAGGCATTGGCATCGAGGAGACTCAGCCTGGCACAGGCATCCGGGTTTGAAGGAGTGGGGGCCCATGTATTGCCATGGCTCCCTGGAAAATACCAGACGTATGGTGGAGAAGATCGTCGCGGATAGGGCGAAGGGGATCCTGGTCATAACCGGCATAGGATCCACCCCATGTCCGCTGTAAGGTCTCGAGTCGACGCTGGACTCCATCACCCCGAACGAGATGTCATTTGGGCCAGAGTAGGAGCTGTTCATCGACGCCAAGGGTGTATCAATGCCCTCCCCGAGTCAGGCGTGGGGTACCAAGGCTTTTCTGGTTGATGGGGCGCAAGCCCGGCCCACGGGTGATGAAGCATTCATCCGTAGAGTGGAGGCCGTGCCCATGCGGGTCATGTTTGAGCTCAAGCAGGGGAGGAATCAGCCAATTGATGGCATTGACATCCTGTCCTACTCCGAGATTGACCACGTCGTCAACTACATGCGGATGGGGATGCAAGACCGTGTGGCAGCCAAGAAGGGGCGGGCCATGGTCACATCTCCGCATTGGTGGGATGACAAGATGTTGGTCACCGGCAAGTACGAGAAAGATGAGTTCGTGGCGAGGGTAATGGATCACCTCGCGGACCAATATGATGGTCTGGTTGGGTCGGACCCGCGGACGTGGGACTTCCAAAGAATGGGGGCCGATAGCGACAAGAACCAGGCCGATCCCGCAAATTTCCGAAGATTATCGGTGGGAAGCGAGCCCCACGACGATGAAGACGGCATATCGGACGAGGAGAAGTCGGACTCGGACCCGGAAGAGGCCTATTCCGCAGTGCGGTCGGTTGTATCGATACCGAAGCAAGCGGCTGAAGAGGCGCAGGAGAACCCGAAGGTCGCCGAGCTGAAGGAGAGGCTGATCAATGCCTATCCGCGGCTATTCAGCGGCGTCGCCAACAAGAACCCTCCAGATCTTGGGAGGTTTGGCACAGCGAGGATCAAGCTGAAGCCGAACCCCAAGATCTATCGTCATCGGGAGTACCAACTTCAGGGCGATCGGGCTGAGGCCATGAAGAAGTTGTTGGCCGAGTTTATTGGGCGGGGCAGGATCGAACACTCCGACAGTGAGTGGGCCAGCCCAGCCTTTATCGTCCCCAGGAAAGAGAAGGGCGAGTGGAAGTTGGTGGTGGATTACAGGGGCTTGAACGAGCAAACCGAGCACGACTCGTACTCGCTTCCCCTGATCGACACCATCCTCCAAAAACAACAGAAAAAGCGGATCTTCACGGTGTTAGACCTGAAACACGGCTATCACCAGATGCCGCTACACCCGGACTCCAGGCCCTGCACAGTGAGTGGAAAGTGGTGCCTATGGGCGCCAAGAATGGCAACGCCGCTTTCCAGCGCATGATGGAGGACCTACTCGGTCCTGTCCGGGACTGTGCCGACCCCTTTGTGGATGACATCATCATCGGGTCCGGCACGGAGGACATGACTGAGGACGAGCTCATCGAAGCGCATGAGAAGGATCTGCGCCGAGTGCTCAGCGAGCTGGACAAGCACAACATGGTGTGCAAGCCCACCAAAGCCTCACTCTTCGTGAAGGAAGTGGAGTTCGCGGGTCACCTGGTTGGTCACAGGCAACACCGTCCCATGCCTGGGAGGCTGGCGTCCCTGCACCACTGTGAGAAGCCCCAGACCATCAGCGAACTCCGATCCTTCATGGGGTTCTGCAACTACTATTCGGGCTATGTCTGGATGTATGCAGAACTTTCGGGGCCGCTGCACAAGATGCTGCAGGTGGGCAAGTTGGATGGTCGGAAGGGGAGCAAGAAGAAGCTTGCCTGGACCCCTGAGGCCGAAGATGCGTTGAGCCGCCTGAAGGAGCGACTCCTGGGGCAGCTGGGGCTATTCCTGGTGGACCCGGACAAGGGATTCGTGCTACGGACGGGCGCCTCGGACTATGCTGTAGGCACAGTCCTCGAGCAGATCCGGGACGCCGGGTGGCACGTAACTGTGGCGTTTTGGAGTCGGATCCTGGTCGAGGGCCAACGTCCAACCTGGACCGCGAGGGAGAAGGAGACGTACGCCATTGTCTGTGCGCCCAGGAAGTGGTCTGGCCACATCGGATTGCAACCAGTGGTGGTTTGTACGGACCATCAGTCCTTGCAGAGCTGGCACAAGGAGCACGTCGACACCCCCTCGGGACTGGCGGCAAGGAGGGCCTGATGGCATGGGACGTTCGCCAAGTTCGACCTCAGCGTAGTGTATGTCACGGCGAAGGACAACACCGTGGCGGATTGCCTCAGTCGATGGGCCTACCCCGCGGGCAAGGCATTGATGGACATATCGAGCCATGGGGACGCCGAGGAGACGGAGGAGGCCAAAGACATCATCGAGAGGGAGAAGGCCATGGAGCAGGAGGGGGTCAAGTGCTTTGTGGTGATGGCAAACCGTACGGACCTGGCCAAGTTCAGGGGTGCCCGAGTCCAAGCTATTCGAGAGGAAACCCTCGAGCAATGGATGGTGGCCCCTGTAGAGCTAGTCAGGTCGGTGCTTACAGAGGACTGGTTGGATGACTACGCGGCATCCGAGCACTGAAGCAGGTACTGGAATGCCGTGAGCGCCCCGTCGGACGACGAACGGCCTGAGGGCTTGACCGAGGATGGGGATAAACCATTCCTCAAGGACAAGCTATTGGTCCCAGAGAACCGAATGGAGGAGCTCATTGATCACTGGCATAACGCCCAGCTCATGCGTCCTGGTCGGGGCAAGATGCAGCAGGACCTGGAGTGGCGCTTGAAGTTCCCACCGGGGTACTACGCCATCCTGGACAAGTACTGCAGCGACTGCGCCGTGTGTCGGGCCACGAAGAGCCCCAACCACTCCACGGCGGGCAACGCGGTGTATACGGCTATACCGGAGGCCCCTATGCGGTCCGTGGCCATGGATGTGTTCGCCATGCCGGAGGTCACCGTGGAAGGAGAGACCTATGATTGTGTCATCCTGGCGGTGGACAGGCATAGCGGGTATATCGTGGCAGTCCCCGGCAAGAAGTCCAAGAAGAGGGACAAGAAGGACAAGCATGGAGTGGGTCTGCAGGCCAAGACCGTCGCCAACGCCATGATCAGGCATTGGCTGACGATTTTTGATGTCCCAGCTGTCATCTGCAGCGATCGGGGCAGTCAATTCGTGGGGACGTGGTTCAAGACGATGTGCAAGCACATGGGGATTCGGCACGCCAAGACCGTGGCGTACCACAGCCGGTCAAATGGCCGGGCTCAGATGGCCGGGCGGCAGATGTTCGAGAAGTTCTGCCTGCTGCACTTTGACGAACCGGGCCGGAACTGGTATAATTCGCTATGGAGAGTACTCCAGGCGTACCATGACCTTCTGGGGCCCACTGGACTGTCGCCCCATCGTATCCCGTTCCTACGGGATCGAGTGTCACGCACTCTCCCGTGGTTGAACCATGGCAAAGTTGCCCAGGATGCGAACGCTATGATGGCTGAGGCGGACGACACGGCGGCCAAGGTGTGCAAAGCACTTCAGGACGAGCATGAGAAGAGGGCCAAGTACTTCAAGCAGGGAAAGGTCCAGAAATATGCTCTCCAAGACACCGTATGGGTGGAGCGGCACCACAAGGATGTCCTGTCCAGGCATCGGCAGGCGTCCTGGTATGTGCCGGGGGTAATCGTGCGGAAGGTCGGGCAGGATGTGTATGCGGTTCGTGTGGGGGATAACAAGATCCTGGACCGCAACCATACCCAGCTTCGTCCCCGAGCACCAGACCCCAGCGGACGTCCCGTCACCTTCGAGTTCACAGCCTGAGATCTGGACTCGGACGACGAGGGTGAGGACGACGACTTCACCGCCGAGAGGATCCTGACGGACAAGCCGGACCCGGGGACGCCTGGGGGGAGGCTTTAGAAAGTCCGTTGGAAGGGATTCGCCGCGTCCAGGCATTCATGGGAATCTCCAAGCAGCTTTGTGCTGAGGTATACCACGGTCTGGATAGAGTATCTAAAGAGGAAAAACATCTCTTTGGATGTCAAGGGCGTGATGGTCCATTTGGTGGCTGCAGTAGCACCGTAATGGATCCCCCTTGGCATTTTTGTTTGTTTTTGTGCTTGGGAGAGAGTTGAGGGCGTTCATCCATGATTTTTGGGCCTTCCTCGGCCATATACCCCCTTCACTTGATCTCCACATATATATCTCATTGTGGTATACTTATTTAGGTCGACCGACGACGTTTCTCTATCTTTGATCCCCTTGGTCCATGTTGTAGATCAAGAGGAGACCGGATATGGCGTAGGGCACCGATTATGAGTGTCCTCACCCCTCACTTGGGGCATGGGGGACGCCTACGACATGTGTGGGGCCTCCACGTGTCCTTGGGACATGGGGGCGGGGTGTGGAGCCCATTGGGGTCCTCCCGTCCTCTCTTCAATGACTTCTGTGCGGATACAACCCTCTGAGAAGGGGGGTGAAGCCGGTTTGGACCCCCGTGGCCATTCTTGGGTCACTTGGGGTGTGTATATATGTGCCGGCAAGCCGCCATTGGCTGATATCATACTCTCCCATCTACCTGACCTAACCTGATGTGATAGTGTGATAGGCTTGGCCATTCCAGCTATGAGCGGCCATATTCAATACCGAGGCGCCGCCGGCTGAGATTTATATAACAGAGTATCAGGAATGAACAGGGTTTTTTCATCATAATGTTTCCGTAATTTTTCAGCTATCCGTTCTGATTGTCAATGTATCGGCGACCGTCAGTTGGCTCGCCATTTTGCGGTACCCGATTGGTTAACTGTTATTTGCAGATATTTTGGCGGAAACCCCGATGAAGGGTCAGATTTCATCAGTAAAGGGTTCGTTGCTTCCGCAATTTTCATGTTATACACTCGCAAAATCAATTTGATTTTTTCAGACTTTCAGAATCGGATTTTCGACTTCGAGATCGCCGCACTTCATATGATGAATCTCGAGTGGTCCTACATTTTTCCCCGATCACGAATCAGCCTTCCTGTGGTTATCCCCTTCGTTTTTCTTGGAGATAAAGGAGAAACAAAATTGATTCGTGAGGCCACTTTGAAAGGTCATATCTCCAGGTCAGGGCGAGGAATACCAATTCCGAGAATTGAGTTGGAACCGCCTTTGTCTCAACTTAATTTGAAAAGCATCAAACGCCTTTGATGTGTACACATGCCGGGTGTAGCAAAGGATAATGGTCAAGAGGGTAGAAAGTGATATATAACTCTTGGACCGTGCAACCGAATATTTCAATGCGATTTTCGAGTGTACCGCATGAGTGTTGGTGTTGCATAGAAACTGTTCTTGGGTTCCTACGTATTTTTAATGTGTAGTTATGTCCTACGAGGGGCATGGCATACCATGGTGGGAGCCACGTTTTGAGGGTATGTGTTATATGCATGGTATGTGCTTCGATATGCTCACGCCCATGTTATATATCTCCGTTTGTAGGAAGATATATGGAGTCATACGTGGCAAGAGCTTCGCCCATGTCCCAATGGTGAGCTGCATAGCGCTAGACTAAGTCTACCGCTCCTATAGTGCATGTGGGAGGGCTTACAGAGCGATCCACAAGCGCCACTATCAATTTTCCCATTTTCATGGTGCGTGTTGGGAGGAGGTTCGAAGGTGTCCCTATGCGTTCATGTGGGGATCCAAGTGGGGGGATCGTTTGCAAATTGTCCCAAGCAATTGTGTTTTGAACCATATGTTGATACCATGGGTGAGCGAAGTTATATACTATTGTAATTATCTTGAATTTGGCATTATTTGCATGTTTTTGACCTCATTTTATGCTCACTTTTGTATTTTATGTGCTCAACTGGTCGGCTAACAGTAAAGTGCCTGGAGATTTGTGAACTATGGTATGTTGCTTATATGTTGTCATATGCTTCGGTGTTGTACCTCACCATATGCCGGATCAGGTGGTCACTTTGGCGTGGCACACGAGGCCTCACAAAATCAGGTCTCAAATTCATGAGTTGACTTGTGAAGCATGTCATGTACATAACCAGAGGGATTTCGGAACCAATGATGGGATATTCTTGGGCATGGATCTTTGGTCTATATCACCCTTGTATATTACGTTCTGGTTTGACACATGCATGGAGCATTTGAATATTTGCCGTATGCATTTTTGAGTATATAATTGAATTTTGGGCACTATGGTGTGATTTGCCTGATTTTGCTAGGTTATGAGGTCATCTTCATGGGGCAGTTCTCCAGGCCCTATGGACTCCAAGTCCACCCAAGGTTATGTCAGGGTAGGGCATGGTCCTGAGTGCTACTCTAGGCCATGACACGCCACCCCCCCTATTGGGCTAGGATTTAGAGGCTTGGAAGGGAACACGTTTTTGGGGTTTGTGTAGTGACTTTTGACACATGACATTCAGCCATCTTATTTGGCTTGGTTCAGGGCATCATGTTGGCAAGTCAAGGGAAGGTCCTGAGGCCAGGGAATGAGGGGTCTATGGCTGTGATTGTGTATGTTTCCATCTTTCCCCAACTTTGCCTGATATGTGTTCATATGCCAATTTCAGGGCTTCCTCTTTGGTGCAATTCTTGTACATGCCCACCGCCCGTGTCTCCGAGTGCACCGTGAGACAACCGGCGTATTGAAAGAAAGCCCTCAGTGTGGATTGATTGGATTTGGATTGTACTTGGGAGTTGGGTATTGCAAGGGCTTTGTGTGAAGGAGCCCATTTTTCTATTTTTTGTGGGAGATTGTGCAGGATAGGGCAAGAGCATACAGAACCTGGTGAGAAGCAAGACCCTAGGAGTGACGGGAAATGGTGGAAGGGGTACAGCAGGGGCCGGTCCTGGTAGGGACCTTCTTTATGCCCTGCGCAGGGAGCTGCAGGCAGCCCAGGCCCAGGTCGAGACCCACGCCGCGGCAGTCCAGACCGCCAAGCGGGAAGCGGCAGACCCACGGTAGCAAGCCGCCGCAGCGGGGGACGCCGTCAAGCTCCTCCAGCAGCGGATCGCAGCCGTCGAGCAGGAGAACAAGCGGCGGTACAACGCGCTGCAACGGGCGTCAGACACAGCCCAAGCAGCGATAGGCCCGGTATGGGCCTAAAAGTGGACAATGATTGCAAAAACAGCCCAAGCAGCGCAACAGGCCGAGGCCGAGAGGATTAGGGCTCAGTTTCAGGCAGTTCATAGCGCGTAGGAGGATTGGCAAGCCGCCGTCGCCGTAGAGGTAGAGTCTCTTAGAGGCATGCAGGCTGAGCTGGTAAAAGCACCGGTCGCAAACACCTCCGTTGGACAGGCAAGCATGCATGATAGTGCGGGATTTGCTGAATTGGTTCATGAAACTCGGAAAGCTGCACTAACAGCCAAATCAGAGGCAGATAGAGCCGAGTTGATGCGTTCCAGTGTGGAACAGATGCAAAGTTTGCATCGACCAGCCCAGGAGGACGCAGTGGGGAGGGCTGAGGCGGCAGCACTCGAGGCTAGGCAAGTTGCTGTTGCTACCGGGGAGGACTGCAATACTTATGTGCAAAATGTACGTAGATTGGCCAGGGGAGGCGCAAGCAGCTTATGAGAGACTGGCGCAACAGCCCCCGCCCCCCCTGCCAGGTCCCACGCCGTCTGGGTTGGATGATTTTTAACAGACGGCTCAACGGTGGTTGGAGGAATGTAAAGCAAGTGCCTCAGTGGCTCGGCAACATGCTGAAAATGCTAGCGAGTTTGCCAAAAGAGCGAATGTAAGTGCTGGCCAAGCAGCAAAACGCGCGGAGAGCATCAAAGTTGCTGCTCATCGTGCAATGGGTGAGTCACCGGGCGGTGCTGGACCACCCCAGCCGTTTGTGACTCAACTGAGGTTTGAAATTAGACAATTGCAGTCTCAATTTCGAGACTTGAACCAGGAAATAGGCCAAAAAGTCAACGAATTCGTTGATTTAATGTCCAACGTCAAAATAGACACTTGCAATAGGTTGGACGACTTAGATGGCAAATTGGCTAGACACTCAGCCACAGGGTCATCCCCCAAAGGAGATCCGAGTATGGATGGCCTTGAAGCTGACATGCAGCAAATCCGAGATGAGCTGAATGACGTTTGGGGACAAATGGAGCCGGACTCCGAGGCGTATGATTACTTGGATGAGCGCTTGACGCAGTTGGAAAACAAGACGACTCCAGGTCTAAGGGAATTCGGGCCACGGGACGATTGTCGGCCCCCTCGGTTAGACCGCTCCGGTCCCGTTGGACAGCAACCCACACGTGAAAGAAACGGTCCCAGGTATGAAGACCGTAGGTCAGAACGGTCCGAGAGGTCTGAAACTAGGGGTAGGGCTTGGTATGATCGGCCCGCCAACCGGCATAGGCGTAGTAGTAGGGATAGCCTACGTAGTGTCCGGTATGGTAGTTACAATTGAACCGAGCGGCGTTATGATCCCCTTGAAGGCTTGCTGGAACCGCCAGGATGGTGGAAAAGTGGCCCGTATTGACGCAGATTCGGTATGCCTCCCTGCTGGCCACCAAGTGGCTTATTGAGAGGCTCGGCAACAGATCGTCGGCAGGCCGGCAACAGACCGGCAGGCCGAGCCGCAGGCGCCGCAAAATGGGACGCGTAATCCCCGTGCCAGCGTCAGATCACAGAAAAAAGGGCACATGTCGCCTGTTGACAGTGCAGTGTAAATACCTTGTGTGTTTTTATGCATTTTATTATTACATTCTGTCCTCCCTGCATTTTGCAGCTCAGAATGTGTCAGGGTGGACAAGGCCCGTACAAGAATTTGTGCAACACTGAGCCAAATCTGCTTCAAAAGGTCTTCATGATCCGTGTCTTATGCTGATGGAGGACAGTGTTGGAGGGTTTTCACGAAACTGGACTGGTTCACGAGTTTTGGAGAAAATGCAAAAAGAGTATTTGGTCAAAAATCGACATCGCAACGGCGAAGGGTTTTCGATCAGTTGACTGAAAGCAGCGGAGCTCGGGCAAAAGGCAACAAGGCCGGCGGTGTCAAGGAGGGTGTCTAGCGTGACCCCCAGCAACCCGCTTCAAAATTCTTGTAATCCGACGTCCGCCCGTCCCAGCCCTTACGTGGAAACATGCCGAGACGATCAGTGTCACCGTGCGGCCGAGAAGAGACACGCAGCGGTTTGCGGCAGATCGCGGCAGCGCCAGCGAAGGTCCCAGACAGGCGCCACGGTCGACGACGAGCACGTGCCAGCGTTGGCAGTGCTGTAGCAACGCGTGCGAAGTCCCAGCAAGTTCGGCAGTGCACCAGCGTCAAGTACGACGCAGCACGATCGATCTCAAGTCCCAGCGAGGTGTACTAATTTGTTGGAGCCGCGCCAAAGCACAGAGGAAGGACTGGACGTGGGATTCCAGTTGAAGGCCACGGAGCGTGCGGCCGATGTCAAGACCTGGGGACTACGCTTCGATACGACGGGGAACGATGGCCCAAGACACAGAGGAAGGACCAGTGTATCAGGGCACTGGTTGAGACTCGCACGGAGAATGGACTGGGTAATAGGATCTGTTAAGGTTTTTTTTAGCATCTGTGCGTGTATGGCCCAGATGGGCGCATATATAGCTGGGCCGATTTTAGTCGCGCCCTAGCTGCCAGGAGATGGCTTGAGTGACACCTTGGCTCTGCACAGTGCCGCTGGGTTTCTGTACCCGTGCTTGGTGCATACTGGGCAAGGTGGTTAGCCGTGTACCTTCGGGTCATGGGGTATCCAGTCGAATTTTTTTTTCCATACAGGTCGAGCGTAAGCAGTGTGCCTCGCCTCTTCCTGGAGCTATGTGTGTTTGCATAGCGCCACACAAAGCTTTTAAGGAGGGGGGTGACGCAGATTCGGTATGCCTCCCTGCTGGCCACCAAGTGGCTTATTGAGAGGCTCGGCAACAGATCGTCGGCAGGCCGGCAACAGACCGGCAGGCCGAGCCGCAGGCGCCGCAAAATGGGACGCGTGATCCCCGTGCCAGCGTCAGATCACAGAAAAAAGGGCACATGTCGCCTGTTGACAGTGCAGTGTAAATACCTTGTGTGTTTTTATGCATTTTATTATTACATTCTGTCCTCCCTGCATTTTGCAGCTCAGAATGTGTCAGGGTGGACAAGGCCCGTACAAGAATTTGTGCAACACTGAGCCAAATCTGCTTCAAAAGGTCTTCATGCTCCGTGTCTTATGCTGATGGAGGACAGTGTTGGAGGGTTTTCACGAAACTGGACTGGTTGACGAGTTTTGGAGAAAATGCAAAAAGAGTATTTGGTCAAAAATCGACATCGCAACGGCGAAGGGTTTTCGATCAGTTGACTGAAAGCAGCGGAGCTCGGGCAAAAGGCAACAAGGCCGGCGGTGTCAAGGAGGGTGTCTAGCGTGACCCCCAGCAACCAGCTTCAGTATGGACCGCTTCTTGGAGTCTTCGGGGTACACGGGGACATTCGCTGGTTCCAGATTGCCCCCTATTTTCAAGACGGTTACTTCATTCCTGGAAAGGCATATCGTACAGCTGCACAGCTGAAAAAGGATACCATACAGAAACAAGCTAAAAATCAGCCCACAGGTATTCCCGTGGAAATGGCTTTCAAGGAGGCCAAGCCTCCATTGAAGTTTAAGTCTTTCACGGACATCCCGCAGAATGCAACGGCGGCATCTGATGAAGGGATGTTTGGGGAGCATAAGAATTCCTGGCTCGATCCGAGGACAAAGAAGGCCCTTCAAAAAACGGCCGAAGTGCCTGTTTTGGACGGTGAGCCTGCCACTTTGGAGCGTTGGATCCATAGAACGCTTCGCTGGAGGCGAAATTATGCCAACATATTTGATCAAGGCCAGCAGGCAAAGATCTTAATCGCGGCCATAGAAAATGAGGGTGTAAGGGATAGGATTGAGAAGGAATATGATCGGCAAGAGATGTCGTCCAAGGATCTCTGGTTCTGCATCACCGGGAGAGTGATGGAAAACATCCATTGTCCGGAAGCCGTTTGGCACGCAGGACACTTACCTAAGGTTGTTTTGACCTCTAGCATTTTGGCGAACTGGATGTCGGACTGGATGGAAGAAGGGGCTGACATCCCTGATGGTGTAACAATGCGGCACGCGACTGCACAGTTGCTTGCTGTTCTTAAACAACACACCAAGGATGTGCCGGCAGACAAGGAAGTGAAAGCGGCATACAACAAACTTTACTCTTTGCAGGCAGAGTATGCGGCTGTTGAGTTCAACTACCTCGAAGTTTTCCTCATGATGCTGCCTCTTATCCAGGCTCGGGAGTACCAGGAGCAACAGGAGGAGTATATGAATAATCCTAGTGGCTCCGAAGCACAAAAGGTGCCGGCTTTTGGAAGTAAAGGAGGTGGGACGGGTGACCGGTCTCGCAGTAAAAGTTGCGATGGCAACCCACATGGAGGAGAGTCCAAGCGCTCTCATTCTCAATCAGGGGCACATTGTGATTTTCGGAATCGCTGGGATAGCGTCACCAGCAATACCTCCCACGCATCTTCCTACAGTCAGCGGCGTAAGGAAGAAATCCAGATGTCCAAGCAACGGTGGAACCATTTCGCCAATTGTGGTCAACCGGCCACTGGGCACGTCACTGTCCCCATCTAAAGGATGACAAAAAGACCATTTCTCGAAAAGGTGCACGGAGCCAGTCCAAATCGCGATCTAGAGCCTAATTAGACGATATATGTAATCGTTGTGGCGTAAAGGGTCACTGGGCATCTGAGTGTCCCAACAAGGGCGGCTCACAAGAGCGGTCACGGGGATCTTGAGACCGAAAGGGGTCTAAGGACCACGATCATGATACACGGAACCGCCATCGTTCCCAAGATCGCGGGCAAGGGTCCAAGCACCGAGGACGAGGGTCCCGGGACAGACGCTCAAACTCTCCAGAGCAGCGTCGTCAAGATTCAAATTCCAAGGATCGCTCACGGTCTCGCTCATCAGCAAAACCAGATGACATTTGTCGTCGATGTAGTGGTAAGGGCCACCACGCCAAGGATTGCCCAACAAAGTAGTAGGGGGATGGCAAGCTTCTAAAGTCGCGTGCTCCATGCGAGAGAGGCGCCCGGATGCCACGCCCCAGATTATCGGCCAATGGCAAGCCCCGCCGACGGCCAGTTCGCACTGTGGATGTTAACAGGGTGCTGTCACGTTATGAGTCGCCGGATATCCACGTGTCTCCAATTCAACTGGATGAGGCAGGAACCGAAATCCTCCGGCTCCTGCTAAAGCCGAAGAATCGAAAGACCAACAAAATGGTTAAACTCGTAGTTTCAACAGGCATTCAGCTTAGTGATTCCCTCAACTTGCCTGAAATCATGGTTCCGGCTTTGGTTGATACTGGGGCACAAATTGAGGTCTTAGCTGGAGAAGAACTTTTCCCAAGCGCGGCACTGATCGGCGCACCCCATCCAGTACAGTTGGTGACTGTAGGCCGTAAGCCCTTGTCAGGTGGTCGTAAGGATGTCTTGTCTACCGTACGGGTACCGGTAGAGACACCTGAAGGGTTACGAGTGGTTGAGTGCGTACAAGTCTTCATACATGTGGCCGCCATAGGACCTCGCCTGATATTGGGGTTTCCCTTCTTGTTGAGGTCTGGGTTAGCAGTAGTGCCTGGAAGGGATGCCCTAGTGAGTCTGGATAGTTTCCAGACAAGGCGGAAGCCGGCTTATCAACATGGGGGTATGTCTGCGTATGCGCTGGAGGTGGCAGGAGCAAATATTCAGGCTGAATATTCCACAGAGTTAGTTCGGCCACGGTATTTTAAATGGGTGGCACCTGACATCACGCTGCAGTCGTGTTTGAGTGGCAAACAACATGTTGATAAACGTACCACCAAAGCCCGTAGGTCTTCAGATGCCACCACCGCACCGACGGTCAGCTTTCTAGACAACAAGCTTGAATATTTTCAATCTGATTGTGTCAACACACGTTGTCATCGCCCAGCGCACCTGGTATGGGACCACATAGGTCAGGTGCCCACAGCAGGCATGTTTTTTTCCCAGTTTCAGCGATCCTTCGGGGAGCCTGAGCCAGACTGGACTCCTCAAGGGTTGGCTCAACGTAGGAAGGGGGTATCGTACGAACCCCGTAGGTCAATCTCAGAGACAAAGGTCATCAGGATTCCTTCATTATCACGCAGTCTCGCCAACCTACAAGGGGTGGTGGAATCTCAGCATACCACAACGAGCAACGCCCCCCTACCCCCACTGGGCGTCCTCGACGTCCATCAATCCCCATTCCCCCATCAGCCACAGAATCACCGGCCGATCAACAGTCTTTCGGGCCAGCTACGGCAGCCCCATCATCAGAGTCAGCCGGTCAAGAAGCTTCTCTTCCTCCCTCCCCTCCTCTCTCCTATCCGCTCTCCCCCCCATGTATATCTCCTACTCTCGTCGAATTCATTCAAGCTCATTTTTCTTCAAATCCTCTTCAGGTCAAACAGGTCAGACCAGAATACATTTTACCAACAAAGGGTACGCCCGGGTCCGCAGGCTACGATTTATACGCCGCGGCCGATATTCTCATTCCCTCCAGAGGACAGCAACGGGTACCCACAGGGTTAGAATTCACTACCCCCGCTCTCACATACGGTAAGATTCAGGACAGGTCAGGGAACGCGAGCTAGTTAGCGTTAAGGGTAGGGGCAGGGGTAATCGACAACGATTACACGGGAGAAGTCGATATGTTATTAAGCAATGAAGCACCTCAGGATCATATGGTGCGACAAGGAGATGAAGTCGCCCAAATGACCCTCGAACTTCATCTAAATCCTTTAGTTCAACCAGTCTCCGAATTACAAGCCACGGAACGCGGTTCCGGCGCGTTTGGTAGTACAGACACACCCAAAGGTACGGTACCTCCCTCCCCGGGTAAGCCCCACCCCCCTCCCGGGAAGAGGGAGCCCAAATCTCTCCAGTTTCATCAAGCACAATAACCTTACTTTCTCCATCTCGCGCACAAGAGTACGTCCTCTTGGTGTGCACATGTATTACTCTTTGGGTGGCGGCGCACAGGGCTGGCATGATTCAGGCGGGCACTGAGACTGCTGATCAGGGTTCTGCAGTGAACCAAGCCTTGGGGCTAGTGCAAGGACTTGTATGTTCTTTGTTGCTGGCCTTTTCAGACAGCATAAAGGGTCACAATCATGTAGGCCCAGCCAACAGTGGCGATCTGTCGGGTACGGAGCAGTTTCCTCCGGTACCTACACATAAATCCAAGGCCTTGGTCCCAGTACGACACGCTGGACCTGCAATGGGCGTTGGTCTGCCACACAGGGTGGCAGTGTTGCTTGCCAACACATTAGCGGAGTTCACTGGTACTGAACCAGAGTTGGTTGTAGAGGAGGCCACAGGTAGCATGGAAACCGAGTTACCAAGTGTCAGTAACCGCGCCACGGTAGGCCACCCCGGTGCCAACCCTTCGGGGTGGGGATCGGCCTGTATAAACTCAGCTCAGGTTACCGAGTTGGAGGCGGTTACATGTGAAAGTCTGCCGTTGACAGACTTAGATCTGTGGGCGGATTCTGAAAGCTCAGATTGCGCGACTGATTCTAGAGTCAGTTATGACATTACAGCTAGCGACACCGGCGGTGGTGGGCCGTCCAAGGTGCTACGTAAGAGCACCAAGGCGGTTAAGTCCTCATTCTGTACCAATGAGGGTCGAGGCAATATTCAGCATGTTCAGGCGGCGGCCAAACACCCGCACCAACCGTTCCCGGGACACACGGGTCGCGGAACCCCGGCCGCCCGCCCCAGAGGACGGGCGGCCGGGGGAGGGACAGCGCCTGACACCAGACGCCCCTCACAACGGCGGCAGGCCACCCCCCCCCGGGGACGGCCCCCCACCACCCCCACGGCACGCAGCCCCCACAGGGCATGCAGGCCAAGGGGACAGTGTTGGGCCCCCACACCCACACAGCCGCGCCCACAGCACGTGGGTGGCGGACCCCAACAACCCGCCCAGTGGGCGGGCAGTCGGGGGAGGGGGAACGCCTGACATCAGACGCCCCTCACAACGGTGGAAGGCACCCCCCCCGGGGACGCCCCTCGGCCACCTCCACAGCGAGCATCGCCGGCCCGCAAGGGCGCACGCTGTGGGGCTGGTGCTGAGTCCCCACGCCCGCACCGACCGCACCCGGAACGGGTCGCGGAACCCCGGCCGCCCGCCCCAGAGGACGGGCGGCCGGGGGAGGGACAGCGCCTGACACCAGGGGCCTCTCACAACGGTGGCAAGCCACCCCCCCAAAGGACGGCCTCCCAACGACCCCGCGGCACGCAGCCCCCACAGGGCATGCAGGCCAAGGGGACAGTGTTGGGCCCCCACAGCCACACAGCCGCGCCCACAGCATGTGGGTGGCGCACCCCAACAGCCCGCCCAGTAGGCGGGCAGTTGGGGGAGAGGGAGCGCCTGACATCAGACGCCCCTCACAACGGTGGAAGGCACCCCCCCCGGGGACGCCCCTGCGCCACCCCCACAGCGAGCAATGCCGGCCCGCAAGGGCGCACGCTGTGGGGCTGGTGCTGGGTCCCCACGCCCGCACCGACCGCACCCGGGACACACGGGTCGCGGAACCCCGGCCGCCCGCCCCAGAGGACGGGCGGCCGGGGAAGGGACAGCGCCTGACACCCGACGCCCCTCACAACGGTGGCAGGCCACCCCCCCCGGCAACGGCTCCCCACCACCCCCGCGGCACGCAGCCCCCACAGGGCATGCAGGCCAAGGGGACAGAGAAAGATGTCCTTGAATTATGCTCTAGGTTTTTTGATGTATTCCTGCAGGTTTTGTAGTTGAAAACCCGAAACCAAAGCAGCAAGTAGAGCAAGGACTGAATGTGGATCGAATCAATGATTGGTTTTGGAATCCAGTGTAACACAGAAGGGCTGCAGATAGACAAAGCAGGTTTATACACATAGATTCAATCACAAATGGATAATACAAAAGATTTTATATGAAAATTGGTCAGACTCTAGCCTCAGAGGTTGCATTAGGCACTTCATGTGCACTCTTTTGGGTGAAATGGTGCTGGTTAGGACTGAGGGGCATAGATGTCAGGACCACACAGAAAATGACTTGGCCAAGCAACTGAATTCAGAAACAGTTACAAAGTAGGACCACAATAAGTGGTAGAAACAATTGAGTATAGGGGTCTTGGGGTGGGAGACCACTTAGGCTTAACCTCCAAGGCCAACAAGCATGAAATACCTGATTTATTTTGGTATGTCCTCCATGAAGGAAGGTACCTCCGCTCAGTTGAGTGGTAGGGGTGAACTTCATGGGGGGGGCTAGGGTCACAACCCTAGTTACTTTGAGAAAGTGTACTTTAGGCAACAAAAGAGAGATAAAAACACTTAAGTTTGTCTTAGCATCAACAAAGGGTTTTGAGGGGGGCTTAGCCTGGATCAAGCCCTCCAAGAAAGACATGGCAGTGACTTTTTCTTCCTCCCCCCTGGAGTACTAGTTCATGAAGCTAGTAGGACCAAGGAAAAAGGCTCAAATATTCCCAAAATTACCTCAAAAAAATGTATTAAACTTACCAAAAACATCCTCATCAACTCATAGAAGCCTATCACACTGTAGGGACCCTTGAAAAACAGTGTAATGTACCGTGAATGATGTCCCTTCGAAGGGGCATTCTTCAAAAGTCGCCGGCGTGCGGCGAAAACTTTTGGAAAAAGTTTGGGGGCAGTGGGAATTGAACCCAGGACTCCCTCCCTAGAGCACACATGCTTGCCCACTAGGGTACAGTCGAACGCTTTAATGCGGACAGCCATCGCAGTATAAACAGCGTTTTAGCATACGTCCTGACCAAGGGCCAGTGCGGAGCAATACTCCCAATGGAGGACACAAACCCCCAGGAGCCGGAAAAAATAGAAAATGGAACCAGCAGGGAGTGATTCCTGCGGTTTAGCGGAAGGAGGTGCGATTTAGCAAGTGAAATCGTTAAAAATCGACGAAACCACGCGGGAAATTGTCATTTTTACACATAACCAAAAGTCGCAGACAAGCGCAACAGAAGCGGACCCCAAGAAAAGGGTTGCGCAAGCGTAAACGGCTTTTGGAAAAGAAGGTATGAGCCGTAGTTTTTAAAGTTTTAAAGAAAATTTTTGCACAGTTGCATCAAAAATTTTATAAACTTCAGAGTCAAGCATTCAAATTCAGCCCACACCAGAGAGCAGTTCAACAACCCGTCTCTCAGGTATGTCTGTGTCACCTCACACTCACGCATTGCGTTCGTGTTGGTTGTTTCGTCAAAACGTTAGGGTTGTCAACGCTGTGCTCGTGGGGGGGTCGGGTGCTCTTCTCTCGTGCTCTGCACAGGTACAAGCAGGAATGAAAGGTATGTGATGCGAATGGAGCGCGCAGCGCGCACGTAGGGTTAGAATATGCGCTGTGCTCGCGATGCATGTGCCTAATCGAGGCATCCACACGCTGTGACGCTTTACCTGTATCCGAAATTCACCCTTGTTTTCTTCCTCACAGGTAAGTACAGAAGCGTTTGTTGGTGTGCGGCCGTGGCGTTAAAGTTGAGTTGCTTAAAACGCTTAGGTTTGTTTTGTGTTCGTTTCAATTCGGCATTCACACGATGCATGGTGAGTAAGGTAGGTTAGCCCAGGAGGAGCTCACCTCCTGGTTGAGTCAGTGGTTCAGCCTCCCTTCCCTGCGTGCACATGATGCATTAAAGGGTAGGCCACGCGAATTGCGCACGGTAAACCTTGTTTAGGTTACCCAGAGGCTCCTCGGTACGTTCTTTAAGAGAACCCGAGGAGTTTCTAAAAGCTTGCTTGCTTGACAGGGGTAGCTGATCCGTCAGCGTGTTTGCGAACAGTGTATTATAGGTCACACTGAGAAGGGTATAATACCTGGAGTGTGGCTTGGTTCCTCCGTCGCAAACACCCCTTCATTTTCCTCCTTTGTACAGGTGGGAGAGGTTAAGGGTGATTGGTGCACGCAGCAGCTGCCTTCGGCGGCTACCATTTTTCTGCCCCAGCAAAACAGGGGCGCTGATCACAAATCAAATCACTGTGCCTCAGCCAGTACTGGCGAGGGCAGTTCGACCTCAACGACATCTGCGCTGTGCACGCAACGAGAGCACCCCTTCCCTCCAAGCCCTAGCAGGGGAAACACGTTGTGGCGTCCCCTGTTAGGCCACAGCTGCTTAGGAGCGCTGTGTTCTCTTGTCCTTTTCACAGGAGGGCCATTAGGGCCTGAGTGAACTTTGACAGCAGCACCCAGTAGCGTGTGTAGGGGTTAGGGTCAGCAGGCCTGGCAGGCGGTGAGTGCAAGTGATGAGTGCTCACCCTGCCTTCGAAGGCCGGTGCTGGCGTTAGTGAGTGTAGTGTAGTGGTGTCTCCTGTCCCGCGTGCTTTTCCTTGTGGGCAGGGGAGTGCGTTAGCTTTTGGCCTGTAGCAAAAATGGGCGTTTTGTATGCCCTTAGCACACTTGGCCACCCCTCCCCTCTTAGTAGGTAGGGCTTTTGCCGTACACCCCAAGGATAGGCGCCAGCACAGAAATTGGGCGCCATAGGAGCCGTAATAGTACCTGAGTAGGACCTTCCGTCCGACGTCAGCGAAGCCGGGTCTCCGGGAGCCACACTGGGGAGCGAAGTGAGACACATACAGACATACGTAGCACAGATAGAGGTATGGTAAACCCTGTAAGGAAGGGTAGAACCCCATGGGTCTGGACGAGTCAGGGGTCCTAACTGTGGGCTCGCTTGTCCCCAAGGAGGGAAGACACACCTTGCCTCATAACACCTTGCTTGTCATTCCCCCCTGGTGTAGTAAGCCACCGTTCTTCGTTGGCTCTCCAAGGTCATTACATTAGGGCAGTACCCATGCAACACATGGTCAACAAGGCACACACTCGCTGGGTGGCTGCAATCGTGATAAGCGGCCACCTGGCTCACGCTGGAAACCATAGGCATGGGTCTGCAGGGCACAGACAGGGTCAGTGCAGTGCTCAGTAAGCAGTAGTCTGTGAGAAACCAATGGCCTTCGGCCAGGGAGTGGTTGTCACGGGGGGCTAACGGTCCTGTCCTGCGATGCAATGCGGGGCAACTGTGACAACTGCTCTTACACCCATACACAGGCACGTCTGCAGAAGCGTGCTCACTGCGGCTGTCAGTAGACTGACACAGGGCAATTAGTTTCGCCTCTTACGCTGGGACATATTCTCAGCACGGGTTAGGAGCTGCCCCTCGTTGTTCTCAACGAGGTAAGTGCGGAAGATGGGGTTGATACTCCCATCTGGTTGTATGAAGGCTGACATAGGTTCCCAGGTCGCCTCAGACAACCCATAGCCATCCCACAGGGTAAGGAATTTCCAGCCCTGTTTATACTCGTGGCGAGCAATACCTGCAACCACGTAGTAACCATCGACTGCCATCTCATCGGCAGTCATCTCTTCGAGTTCGTCTGCCTCCTCTGGACTGGCAGCGTTCTCTAGGTCTATACGTTCAATCTCACTGTCGCTGAGGCGCCACTCATCCCAAGACAAGTCGTCAGGGGAGTGATAGTGCCTCAACTGCTTAGGTGCACACAGCAGTTCACCACCTAGACGTGGACTGCACCTGACATGGATCCTGGATCCATCTATCCTGATGATACGATAGGGTCCAAAGTAAGGGTCCTGCAGGCAGTTACGTGGCCAGGAGGGTAGGCGTGAATGGTGTACCAAAACAAGGTCACCAACCTTGAAGCTGGCAGGTCGCCGTAGGCGGTTCCGTCGGCTCTGTTCACGGTCACGAATGTGCCTCAGGTTAGTACCAGCCTGGTTAGCCAGAGACTGCTTGTGTTCCAGCGAATCTCCCACAGGGCTCTTGAAGTCTTCAGGGAAGGGGGTTTTGAAGAACCAAGCAGGTCGTCCTCCATGGAACAGTTCGTGGGGGGTGAAACCCGTAGAAGAGCTCCGCTGTGAGTTCATGGACAGAACTGCCCAGGGCACTAGGCGTACCCAGTCCTTGGTGCGCTCCTGTTTCATCAGGATCCTTAAGTTTTGCTCCACCACACGGTTCTGTCTCTCACAGAGAGGGTTAGACGTGTGGGTATAGGGCACACTTGTGGTTACCTCCACGTTGAGGGCATTTAGCACTCGTTTGTACCACCCGGTGTCACTGCGGATGCGTACATCCTCATCAGAGTGCACCTGCTTAGGTGCTCCATAGGGTTCGAACCATTGTTCGACCAACATTTTCACAGTCTGCTCACCTGTGATTTTCTTATTGCAAGGGAACACACGAGTGAAGCGAGATAGACCACAGGTGACCACGAGGCAACTATCATAGCCGCCAAAGCGTGGTAGGCCGTGGATGTAATCCACGTAGAGAAGAGAGTTAGCACAATAGGGTATGGGTAAGCTGGAGATCAGACCCCTATCCCTACTGTCGCTCTGCTTGCTGGCATGACAGCCACAAGCATCCACAATGGTCTGCATACGCGACCTCAGTTCAGTCAGGGTTAGACTAGAGTGAAAACACTCACGAAAGAAGTCCACTGAGCGATTAGCGCCAGTGTGACCAGAACTGAGATGGGACCACTGTAGGCACCCATCCAGTCGTGCCTCAGGCACCACGATTCGGTCCTCGTAGAAGAGGTACTGATTGTTTTTATACCACTGGTGCCCGTCAATGACACGGGGTTCGAGACCAGTGCTGAGGGTTTGGAGAATTTCTTCATACTCTGACTGATAGTCGGTTAGACTCCAACCCTCCAGGACTCCGGCAGTGCGCATGGACAGGTCAAGCTGGACATCCATACGCTGGAAAGCCTCTTTGGCGAGCGCCTCAGAGCTCTCACCAATAAGCGCATCGAAGTTGTTGCGCGATATATAGTCAGACAGTTCATTCTTAATCCCGGGGATATGATGCACTGTCAGCCTGAACTGGCTCAGGTAAGTCCACCACCGTTTTAGCTTTGCTTTTTCAGGTGGTGGGCCCTTCTGAAAAGACTTCACAGGCTCCTGGTCACACAGCCAGACAATTAGGGTTAGATCCCAGGAGTCGGGATTGTGACGATAGCACCAACATAACGGCCAGGAGTTCCTGGTCATAGGTGCTGTAGTTGGAACGCGCTTGGTTCCATTTCCAATTCCAGTGTCCCAGTGGCACCAGTCGCCACTCACTGGTAGGATAGTCATGTTTCAACGAACCATCACGGTTCAGTCCAGTAGTACGATAATGGCAGTGGGTTAGTTCAGCGGGGTTAAGCTCCTGCCATTGGTAGATCGTACCTCCCCCCCCTACATCACTGGCATCAGTGATCAGGACTATCTCGCCCTCAGGGCGGGGCACTCCCAGGCAGTTGGCGGAGGCAATCTTCTTCTTCAACTCCTGGAAACACTCTTCCTCTCTGGAGGTCCACCTGCAGGGAGTAGCTTTCTTGATCAGGTCAGTGAGGGGTGCAGAGGAGTAAGTAAAATTGTGGATGTGACGCCGATAGAAATTACAGGCGCCCACAAAACTCCTCACATCGTGTAGACCCTTCTTAGGGTCATCGCGAATCTGCTCGTCCTGTAGGGGCTGCATCTTAGACGCGGCTGGTTTCCACCAGCCATACCCCACGTCGAAACCCAAATACTCCATCTCCTCTTTCATAAACTCGCATTTTTCGAGTTTGATTCGGAGATGGTTTTCTTGACAGACAATGAAAAATTCACGGAGGAGAAGGACGTGGTTCTCTTTGGTATTAGTACCCAAACTCACGTCGTCGATGTGAGCCTCCATTTCTGCACCCCGAGAAATCAACTCTTGTACTAGAGGCCTGCGCCTCAGTATGTACAAAATTTTGTTCATAAGCTCCTGGAAGAGCGCTGGGGCATTAGCCACCCCGAAAGGCATAACCTTCCACTTGAAGACACGACCCTTAGGGGTTATAAAGGCCAGCAGCTCCTGAGCTGCGGCGGTTAGGTCAACCTGCCAGAAACCAGAGCGTTTGTCCATTTTGGTCTTATACCTGCATTTGGCAATACGCTCCAGGGTGTTTTCCATGTTAGGAATACTCCCTGAGTGGTTCTGGGTTTTCTTGTTGACCTCACCATAGTCTACAACAAGACGTAGGGCAGTCGACCCTGGTTTAGCAACAAGGAAACAGGGGCTGCAGTGATGGGGATAGTCCCCATGTTTATACTCTTCAACGAGGCCAGCATCAATGCATTCTTGGATCTGGAGCTCGATTTCTTCAACCTGTTCCTGTGGAGCAGGATAGGGACGACGCCTCACTCGCGTCTTTTCGAATTCTGGTTTCAATTTCAGGTCCATCTGGACCAGTTCTTTACAAGAAAGGGGAGGCGGCAAGGCGCCGAACACCTCCTCATAGGTTACCAGAAGTTTCTTCAGGCGGGGGTCAAGGTTAAGACTCTGGAGTTTCTGAAGGAAATCCTCCTCAGCATGGAGGTTGCCTTTTCCATGTTCTTTCTTTTTATGCCGATCAGCAGTTTCGGCAGGTACAGTACCATCGTCCCACTCAGGGGGACATTGCTGCCCATAGTGTAGAGAATACACTAGAGGTATCTCAGGGTCAAGCAGCGTATAGGACTCATCGTCCTCCTCAGACCAGATGGAGTATTTCCAGGTCTGTCTGAGGTATTGCAGCCGCTCTTGGCGCTCAATACCTTCGGCCTTCAGGTACAACAGCCGCCTGAGTTCTTGAGTGTCATGCTCAGACAATGGCATGTTATCAGCAGCAGGCCGTGCCAGAGCATCAGCACTCCGGGCCACGGGTTCGCCTGTGTGCACAGGCTGCATGTGTAGCACTGGTTTCCCAACAGAGGAAGCGGGTTCAGAGGTTGACTCTAGATCTACCTCCTCTAGCAACAGCTGGGCCAGGAAAGCACTATGTTTTAGGTCAACACAGCTGGGATCAACAGAGGGAATAGTGCTGGCGATCTCAGACAGTTGGTCGTCATCATCCTCTTTTACAGCTGCGGGTTCCAGACAGTCATCAGGAGACTCACACCCTGTAAGTGTGGCAGATAGGTGCTCAGGAGATCAATTTTTGAGATCACAAAGGGTCAGGCCACGATTTTCGGCCATGACCTCTTTTAGTAGCACCTGGTCCAGGTCACACAGGGGTACAGGATTGAGAGATCCATCGATGATGGACAGGAAACTGGCCCACTCAGGGGCCTGCATAGCTGTGTCTGAGTCCTGAGGCACATAGATGGGGCCGTCGGCGAGTTGCACTCTTCCCACGGTCATCCGGTCAAGCATACGGCGCCAGTAAGCATGTTCACCAGAGCAACCCCAGTCAGGGGTGCACATAACAACCCTTCCTCCCTCATAAGCGATCTTGGTTAGAACCTTCGCGAGCAGGGAGAAGGGAGGGTTAGCATACGCTAGGCCCATTGCTTTCCAGAAGAAACGGAAAGCATTGTTCATTTGTTTCGAGCAGTACAACTGCATGATGTGCTGTTGTTGGCTCGCAAACAATTCCACCTGGATATCATCCAGGTTTACCTGTAGGGCCGCCAGTCCATTTTCAAGAACGTGACGGGCCAGCTGGTAGTTTTCAGTACGATAGTTCGTCTTGGCTGCGTAGCGCAGCCCAGACTCTTTTCGTCCTGACAGCTCCAAAGGAACGGAGAATAGCCCACTGCCAAAGTCGCAGTGCAAAGAGTAAGGACGCTGTAGGGACAGCATTTTTACCTGGGGGTTCCTTCTTAGAAAGTCGGTGCCAATGACGATGTCAAAGGCGTCAGTGTCCAACACTCTGCAGTGTTGGGTCACGGTTTCGTCGCCCAGACATATGGTCACATCGACCCCCCCCAAGGAGTGGATGGTACGCCCATCCCCTACTCTTATGGCCACGGTCTTAGTTTTCCTGAAAGTTTTAAGTAAGGCGCCGGGCCACTATGGAAAGTGTTGCACCGGTATCAAGCACCGCTCGAAAAACCTGATCCCCGATTTTCACGAGGATCCAGAAAACCAAGTCCTCCTCTTCGGAGCCGCCCCCCTATTCCTCATCAGGGAATTTCACATCCACCCCTGCAGCCATGAGGGACTTGGCCATCCAGGCCAAGCGCCTCTTCTTAGAATTATTCCCCTCAGGGGTAGCATTATCCCCTTGGGGGCGCTTCTGGGGGACACCTGCGGCAGGAGCGGGTGTAGCAGCAGGAGTAGGTGTAGCAACGGGCGCCGATGAGCGCCTCTGGGGGTTAGGGGGTCCAGTTTTGCCACCCCCATTGCCACCTCCTTTACCTTTATCCCCACTCGGGGGATTTCTGGCGGGCGTCTGGGTCTTCTGGCGCTCCGCCTCCTGACGCTTGAGTTTGGAACTCTCGCGTTTCTTGATGTGGCATTCGTCCTCATAGTGACGACGTTTGCCACAGTAACCACAGGTGATGGTACACCTGAAGTGGTCCTGATGGGTCACAGTTTTCCCATCTTTAGTATGCTACTGACGTTTCATCTGCAGCATACAGCCACTGCGGAGATCGCAGTCAGAGGCATGACAAGGTCCCCCCTTGTCATTGACAGGTCGGCAGTAAAACAGGGGGGGTGTGCCTGTATCAGTTGGAACCTCGTTCATGGCACGTAGGTTGCCCCTCCCTTTACCACCTCCCTGGTTAGTGTTTGTGGGATTTTTATGCCCCTTCCCTTCGCCACGTTCGGGGTTAGGGGTACCACCTCGTCCCAAATGCTTCTTGAGGAACTTCTCCATGTGGGAGTCGTTCTCTCTCTCAAGAGCTAGCTCAATCAAGAGATCCACCAGTGTATCGTACGAGTGGGTCCTGCTCTTCCTCTCAGAGGTGGAGCGGCAATCATCCCACGTACGCTGGGGGATCTTACTCATGAGCCACAGGTGGGGCTCAGTGGCTCCGTAGGAGCCCACATTCATCCTCGAAAATAAGTACTCCAGGTCGCACACATACTCAGAAATTCGCGCAGCGGATGGAAACTCCGGGAGCATAGGTAGCTCCTCGATCTGTGTGCGTACGCTGAGGTCAGTGTCATAGACTGGAAATGTTTTCTCCAACCTCAGGAGTACCTCTGCCCAGGTAGAACAGGTTTTCACAATCTGTTTGACCTGTTTTTGCAAAAGTTTCTTTTTGCATGAGCGTTTTAGCAGTGAACATTTGGTGGCCACATCCACATGGGATTGGCCAGTCAACAAAAGGAACTCTGCAAATTCTTCTGCCCATTCAGGCAGATTTTTGGGGTCGAACTCCGGCAGTTCCAGCTGGATGTTCGCCTGGGCGATTGGTCTGCCCGTCTTTCCAGCCCCCGGAGTTAGGCCTGATGGCGACACGCCGGCAAGAGGGGCCAGGGCTGACAGCCCTCTCCTCTCACTCTCTGTGACAGGCACGTCCTGTAGATCAGCCATAGGCACAGTCCTGGCACGGGGGTGGAAGGGGCAGGGGCAGGTAACCTTAGGCAACAGCTTTGAGACCCTTGATCTCTTGAGATCTTCGGCCAGGTTACTCAGCCCTGGAGAGAGAGAGGGCAACTCAGGCCTGGGTAAGGGTTCTGCAATACCCAGTTTAGCTTTAATGGCCTCCGATGAGGCCGTCACATCTGGATCTTCTGATCCAGACAGGAATTTGGCCAACAACTCGGCCGTTTGATCCAGGGCACCGTAGGTTGGCCTTGGATGATGTTGTTCTTCGACTCGGTTTGGGCCCACTTCGGGAGCCCTTGGGGTTAGATACTCAGGTCTTAGTCGTCTTGGCAGGGATGCAGTGGACGGAGGACCAGAGTGTGCGTAGGACCCTAGATCTGTACGTGGTCTGGATCCATGTACAGCCAATGGCTCCTCTCCATCTTCCCCGCGGATGGATTTATAGTACTCCTCATGCATGATGTACTCATCCATCTTCTTCTTCAGCTTCTCATACTCCTCAGGTCCTTCAATGGCAGTTGAGGATGAAGCTGGACAATTGGATCTTGATACTGAAGCAGCCACACGTCTGTGGAGGTGACTGAAGCTGTCTCCACCGTGTGCTGCTAAGGCCTCGGTGGTAAGGCCTTTATTCTCTTCCGCCCTTCTGCGTTCTGGATCTCCTTGGGACCCAGATGCGCCACTGAGATGATGTGGAGCTCGGTGAGGTGGTTCACTCATTGGGTTGGCCATGCTGCCCATTTGTACTTGGACAGTTCGGATAGGCCAGGTCCTGACGCTTGGCGTGGACATGATGAACTTGTTGTTGAGCTTTTGTTCTGCACTTCTTCTCAGGGTCGGTTTAAAAGGTCACAAGGGACTGTCTCTGGTACCAGAAAGATGTCCTTGAATTATGCCCTAGGTCTTTTGATGTATTCCTGCAGGTTTTGTCGTTGAAAACCCCAAACCAAAGCAGCAAGTAGAGCAAGGACTAAATGTGGATCGAATCAATGATTGGTTTTGGAATCCAGTGTAACACAGAAGGGCTGCAGATAGACAAAGCAGGTTTATACACATAGATTCAATCACAAATGGATAATACAAAAGATGTTATATGAAAATTGGTCAGACTCTAGCCTCAGAGGTTGCATTAGGCACTTCATGTGCACTCTTTTGGGTGAAATGGTGCTGGTTAGGACTGAGGGGCATAGATGTCAGGACCACACAGAAAATGACTTGGCCAAGCAACTGAATTCAGAAACAGTTACAAAGTAGGACCACAATAAGTGGTAGAAACAATTGAGTATAGGGGTCTTGGGGTGGGAGACCACTTAGGCTTAACCTCCAAGGCCAACAAGCATGAAATACCTGATTTATTTTGGTATGTCCTCCATGAAGGAAGGTACCTCCGCTCAGTTGAGTGGTAGGGGTGAACTTCATGGGGGGGGCTAGGGTCACAACCCTAGTTACTTTGAGAAAGTGTACTTTAGGCAACAAAAGAGAGATAAAAACACTTAAGTTTGTCTTAGCATCAACAAAGGGTTTTAAGGGGGGCTTAGCCTGGATCAAGCCCTCCAAGAAAGACATGGCAGTGACTTTTTCTTACTGACAGTGTTGGGCCCCCACACCCACACACCCGCGCCCACAGCACGGGGTTGCGGACCCCAACAGCCCGCCCAGTGGGCGGGCAGTCGGGGGAGGGGAAGCGCCTGGCCTCAGACGCCCCTCACAACGGTGGAAGGCACCCCCCCCGGGGACGCCCTTCCGCCACCCTCACAGCGAGCAACTCCAGCCTGCAAGGGCGCACGCTGTGGGGCCGGTGCTGGGTCCCCACGCCCGCACCGACCACACCCGGGACACACGGGTCGTGGCACCCCGGCTGCCCGCCCCAGAGGACAGGCTGCTGGGGGAGGGACAGTGCCTGACACCAGACAACCCTCACAACGGTGGCAGGCCACCCCCCCCGGGGACGGCCCCCCACCACCCCCACGGCATGCAGCCCCCACAGGGCATGCAGGCCAAGGGGACAGTGTTAGGTCCCCACACCCACACACCCGCGCCCACAGCACGTGGGTGGTGGACCCCAACGGCCCGCCCAGTAGGCGGGCAGTCGGGGGAGGGGGAGCGCCTGAACTCAGACGCCCCTCACAACGGTGGAAGGCACCCTTCCTGGGGAAACCCTTCCGCCACCCCCACAGGGAGCAACGCCGGCCCACAAGGGCGCACGCTGTGGGGCCGGTGCTGGGTCTCCACGCCCGCACCAACCGCATCCGGGACACACGGGTCGTGGAACCCCGGCTGCCAGCCCCAGAGGACGGGTGGCTGGGGGGGGGACAGCGCCTGACACCAGACGCCCCTCACAACGGTGGCAGGCCACCCCCCCCCGGGACGGCCCCCCACCACCCCCACGGCATGCAGCCCCCACAGGGCATGCAGGCCAAGGGGACAGTGTTGGGTCCCCACACCCACACACCCGCGCCCACAGCACGTGGGTGGCGGACCCCAACAGCCCGCCCAGTGGCCGGGCAGTCGGGGGAGGGGGAGCGTCTGACCTCAGACGCCCCTCACAACGGTGGAAGGCACCCCCCCTGGGGAAACCCTTCTGCCACCCCCACAGGGAGCAACGCCGGCCCGCAAGGGCGCACGATTCTAGGGCTGGTGCTGGGTCCCCAGGTCCGCACCAACCGCATCCGGGACACACGGGTCGTGAAACCCCGGCTGCCCGCCCCAGAGGACGGGCGGCTGGGAGAGGGACAGCGCCTGACACCAGACGCCCCTCACAACGGTGGCAGGCCGGCCCCCCCGGGGACGGCCCCCTGCCACCCCCGCGGCACACAGCCCCCACAGGGCATGCAGGCCAAGGGGACAGTGTTGGGCCCCCACACCCACACGCCCGCGCCCACGGCATGTGGCTCGCGGACCCCAACAGCCCGCCCAGTGGGCGGGCAGTTCGGGGAGGGGGAGCGCCTGACCACAGACGCCCCTCACAACAGTGGAAGGCACCCCCCCGAAGACGTTCTTCCGCCACCCCCACGGCGGGCAACGCTGGCCCGCAAGGGCGCACGGTGTGGGGCCGGTGCTGGGTCCCCACGCCCGCACCGACCGCACCCGGGACACACGGGTTGCGGAACCCCGGCTGCCCGCCCCAGAGGACGGGCGGCCGGGGGAGGGACAGCGCCTGACACCAGACGCCCCTCACAACGGTGGCATGCCAGCCCCCCCGGGGAAGGCCCCCCACCATTCCCACGGCACGCAGCCCCCACAGGGCATGCAGGCCAAGGGGACAGTGTTGGGCCCCCACACCCACACACCCGCGCCCACAGCACGTGGGTGGTGGACCGGGTTGCGGAACCCCGGCTGCCCGCCCCAGAGGACGGGCGGCCGGGGGAGGGACAGCGCCTGACACCAGACGCCCCTCACAACGGTGGCAGGCCACCCCCCCAAGGGACGGCCCCCCACCACCCCCGCGGCACGCAGCCCCCACAGGGCATGCAGGCCAAGGGGACAGTGTTGGGCCCCCACACCCACACGCCCGCGCCCACAGCATGTGGGTGGCGGACCCCGACAGCCCGCCCAGTGGGCGGGCAGTTCGAGGAGGAGGAGCGCCTGGCCTCAGATGCCCCTCACCATGGTGGAAGACACCCCCCCTGGGAACGCCCTTCCGTCACCCCCACAGGGAGCAATGCCGGCCCGCAAGGGCGCACGCTGTGGGGCCGGTGCTGGGTCTCCACGCCCGCGCCGACCGCACCCGGGACACACGGGTCGCGGAGCCCCGGCTGCCCGCCCCAGAGGACGGGCGGCCGGGGGAGGGACAGCGCCTGACACCAGACGCCCCTCACAACGGTGGCGTGCCACCCCCCCCGCGGACGGCCCCCTACCAGCCCCGCGGCACGCAGCCCCCACAGGGCACACAGGCCAAGGGGACAGTGATGGGCCCCCACACCCACACGCCCGCGCCCGCAGCACGCGGGTGACGGACCCCAACAACCCGCCCAGTGGGCGGGCAGTCGGGGGAGGGGGAGCGCCTGACCTCAGACGCCCCTCCGAACGGTGGAAAGCACCCCCCCCGGGGACGCCCTTCCGCCACTCCCACAGCGAGCAAAGGTGGCCCGCAAGGGCGCACGATTCTAGGGCCGGTGCTGGGTCCCCACGCCCGCACCGACCGCACCTGGGACACACGGGTCGCGGAACCCCGGCTACCCACCCCAGAGGACGGACGGCCGGAAGAGGGACAGCGCCTGCACCAGACGCGCCTCACAACGGACGAAGGCCACCCCCCCCGGGGACGGCCCCCCACCACCCCACGGCACGCAGCCCCCACAGGGCATGCAGGCCAAGGGGACAGTGGTGGGCCCCCACACGCACACGCCCGCGCCCGCAGCACGTGGGTGGCGGAGGGAATGAGAATATCGGCCGCGGCGTATAAATCGTAGCCTGCGGACTCGGGCGTACCCTTTGTTGGTAAAATGGATTCTGGTCTGACCTCTCGGACCTGAAGAGGATTTGAAGAAATATGAGCTTGAATGAATTCGACGAGAGTAGGAGACATACATGGGGGGGAGGGCGGAGAGGAGAGAGGAGGGGAGGGAGGAAGAGAAACTTCTTGACCGGCTGACTCTGATGATGGGGCTGCCGTAGCTGGCCCGAAAGACTGTTGATCGGCCGGTGATTCTGTGGCTGATTGGGGAATGGGGATTGATGGACGTCGAGGACGCCGAGTGGGGGTAGGGGGGCGTTGCTCGTTGTGGTATGCTGAGAGATCCACCACCCCTTGTCGGTTGGCGAGACTGCGTGATAATGAAGGAATTGTGATGACATTCGTCTCTGAGATTGACCTACGGGGTTCGTACGATACCCCCTTCCTACGTTGAGCCATCCCTTGAGGAGTCCAATCTGGCTCAGGCTCCCGGAAGGATCGCTGGAAACACCAAAAACACATGCCTGCTGTGGGCACTTGACCTATGTGGCCCCATACCAGGTGTGCTGGGCGATGACAACGTGTGTTGACACAATAAGATTGAAAAATATTCAAGCTTGTTGTCTAGAAAGCTTACCGTTGGTGCGGTGGTGGCATCTGAAGACCTACGGGGTTTGGTGGTACGTTTATCAACATGTTGTTTGCCACTCAAACACGACTGCAGCGTGATGTCAGGTGCTACCCATTTAAAATACCGCGGCCGAACTAACTCTGTGGAATATTCAGCCTGAATATGTGCTTCTGCCACCTCCAGCGCATACGCAGACATACCCCCATGTTGATAAGCCGGCTTCCGCCTTCTCTGGAAACTATCCAGACTCACTAGGGCATCCCTTCCAGGCACTACTGCTAACCCAGACCTCAACAAGAAGGGAAACCCCAATATCAGGGGAGGTCCTATGGCGGCCACATGTATGAAGACTTGTACGCACTTAACACTCGTAACCCTTCAGGTGTCTCTACCGGTACCCGTACGGTAGACAAGACATCCTTACGACCACCTGACAAGGGCTTACAGCCTACAGTCACCAACTGTACTGGATGGGGTGCGTCGATCAGTGCCGCGCTTTGGAAAAGGTTTGAGGTTTGAGGTTTGATTTTGCGGGTACTAGACGCCTTTTGGCCCCGGAGGGCCACCTGGTCGGGCCAGGTAATATCCTCCCCACCGGGTCCTAGTGGGGGGCCCTCCAAGACGCACCTCCTGCCTGGTGGCGGTGTCCCCTGGGTTCACAGGGCTTGGAGCCCCGCCCCCCCCTGACTTCCCTGTTTTGCCACTCCCCGGTCAGTGCATCAATTCGCAGCCGTGGCTGCGGGTGCTTACCCACCGCGTCCCCCTAATGCGTGGTCGCCCGGGGCGCCGGCGCCGCCGGGCCCGTGCTACTGGCTTGTCGCCAGTGGGACCCCCTTGGGCTGGCGCGGAGGCTGTCTAGCCTAGGGGCTGGGGCGTGGCGCAGTGCGCCACTGCTGCCTTGGCGGGTGCAGTGCCCCGTCCGTGTGTGCGCGGCGCTCGCGGCCGGTTCGGGGGGCTCGGTCCGGGCCATGCACGTGGTCGATCTCAACCCAAATTGGCAAAAAAAATCGTCAATGAAAAGGGGTTGAGGGATTTCTTTGGAGGAAGTATGTCACCGGCCCCCACAGGCCATGGCCGTGCATTCAGGCTATTTGAGAGCAGACGGATGTCACAGTTGAATCCGGCACCCTCAAAATAGGGTGGTATGAGGCTTGTAGGTCGGGTTGGACCATTTAAGCTGAAATTCCCATTTTCACCGTGGAAGAAATGGCAAACGGGAAGAATGAGCTCTGGACACTGAAAAATGGAAATTCTGTCATCCCAGTGTGATTTGGCGCAAAGGAAAGCATCATATGTGAACTCAGCACCCTTAAATTAGGGGGGCTGGGGGTGCTGGACATCAGTTCTGGTCATTTTTCCCAAAAAGAGCATTTGCAGTCCCTTGGGAAAACGCGCGGTGCTGAAATTTGACAAACAGCACCCTCCTGCACCCTGCTGCAGGTCACAGGACCTCATCTGGTGGCAAACGAGGGTCGCCAGTGCGTCAGGCACCCTCAAAACAGGGGGGTTGTATGTGAAATGGACCCCCTAGGGCACAAATTTGACAAAAATTGAATTTATTTTTAAAAAAATTCGATTTTTGCCTGATGCCAGCCAGAAATCAGAATCTGCAGCAGCAGGGGGGGCTGGGGTTAAATCAGTGTCCCGTGGGTCCAAACGGGCATCATAGCTGAATTTGGCATACCCAAAATAGGGGGGTTACACACTTTAATCACCCATATCGGACGTAAAATGCAAAAACCCCATTTTTGGCATCAAAAATTGGTGTTCGCTCTGACAAAGCGAAAAACTGTCAATCTGGACCTTATCTGTACCTCACAGTGCCCCGTGGGTGTCAATATGTGGACAGAGAGCGCTACGATTGAACTCGACATCCCTAAAATAGGGGGGAGTGTACCCTACATCACCCGCCTGGGTCCCGGAGGTGAAAAAACATACATTCACCCCGGAGGGGGGGGGGGGGGGGGGCTGTCAGAATTCTCGCTGACAGCTGGCTGATTTCCTGATGTCGACCAGGAATCGCGCCAAAAATTGAAAACGGGTACAAAAATGTTTTCGTAAAGTTCTAAGGGTCCTTTGGGACCCTGTTGAGGTGTGTAAGAAAGTTTCAGGCTCATTGTAACCGCCTGTGGACCCCTGTGACCCTCCCAAAGTGACCCTGTCGGGCTGTAAAAATTCTGCAGCCTGAATTATGGGTTCTGAGGGGGGGGGGGGGGCTGTCACCTCTCGCGCCCGAATTGCCTCGGGGAGGGAGCTTGAACCCTACCCTGACCCTGACCCTCGTTGTTTACCGTGCGCTAACGTGAGCATGGCGATGCCAACGAAGTCGGTACACGCACTGCAAACTGTCGGAGCTGGGTTGAGGCATAGACTTACAAAATTAAAATTCGGACTTCGGGGAAGGATTGAGTTGAAATTTGGCCACGCGGACCCCGGCCTCGGGCATTGGACACCTGAACGCGACGGCTGGCGAACGCAAAGAACAAAAAAACAAAGAGAAAGACAAAGAGCAGGGGAATCGGGATGGGAACAAGGGAGGGGAGGAGGAATTTGACTGACTGGCTGGCTGGACCCCTGGGACCGACCAGGAATGTTGTAAAAAGTCAAAAATAAATCAGAATTGAATTTCGTAAAATTCTGGTGGCCCCTTGGGACCCAATGCACCAATCCCCACCCGGTTCAGCCAGCCTGTAACCAAAACCGGCTGCCTGTACCCATGGAAAGGGGGGTACTTCACTGCTGGACATTTCAGGACAATTTCAGGGGGGTGGAGGAGAAATATGGAGAAGAGATGGCACAAAAACAAATGTTGTCACCCTACCAAAGCAAAAACAGGACCACACAACCTAATAAGGAAGGGGTCGAGCAATGTAATGTGCCCTACACAGCCTAGGGCCACGCACTTCCGACACACGGGCCGAAAGGGTGCAGAGCAGGGTATAACATGTTTGCAAATGTGATGAACCCTAACTTAACATGCTACCAAACACATGGAGAGGGGGAAGAAGCGGCTGAGGCCCCTCATCACTCGTAAGCCGTGCGACAGGACCACTCTGTAACCGCTGCATAGTGGTTGATCTTTCTTGTGATTGCGAAGCCTGTAGCCTTGATGCCCCAGGGGTCGTAACGCCCGACACTGCCCCTGATATCTCCGAACCCACATAACCCTCTCCAGACCCATATCCAGCCTCGGGGAGCGACATATGCGAAGCACTTGTAAGTCCTTTGAACTCCATGGTGGAATATGAAGAGTACGAAAATCCGGTCTACAAAAATGGAGCAGACATAGAATCTCTATGCGCATTCATCGCACATAATGACACGACGTGAAATCATTCGAAATAATTTAAATAAATCCGATTGGGAAATCACGAAAGACAAATGCGACTCGACGCGCGCTCACAGGCGACATCTGGCGGCGGACGGAAAACAAGAAACAGAACGGAAAATTTACTGCACTAATGTACATCTGAGAATCATTGGAATTCTGATCACATCAGTGTATAAATGAGTGCTGTCACTGCTGCCGTTACACTCCCCCTCTGAAAACATACGTCAGTATGTCAGGCTGGGTCAAGTGAAGTGAACGAAACGGCGAAAGTGACCAAAAACCGACTAATCTAAGGCAAAATGTGTGAAATTGAGCTGAATTGAGCAAAATTGTGCTGAGATCTGTGCTTCGCGATGGCCATCGACTTGAATGAAACGGATAGGTACCTCAGGGCACACAGAAAAAGCTTCGTTCAAGCTCGAAAATTCGAAAAATTGAAAGTCTGAGTGAAGAATGTACATGATGATTCATGATCCATGATTCATGATGAAATCAGGATCTGACATCCCATTGCCAGAAAACAGAAAACGAGCGTCGCCCTGTCGTCGAGCGTCAAAAAAATAGGGTATCCCCTCATGGAGTGCAAGATATGTGAAACTGGCTGGTGTCATTTGCAGTCATGAGACCCGATGCCAGATTATGGTACAAAATGTGCCTGAATTGGGACCAAAATCAGTGAATCACCCACGGATTGAGGGTGGCGAAGTTCACAGCAAGCCAAAATAGGTCCAATTCAATGTCGATAGACACTATGTGTAGTGTTGAACGGAAATCCAGTTCTCATTCATAGCCAATCCAGGTCAAATCCTCATGATGATGATGAATCCCATGATGGAAATCCAATCATTTAAAGTAATGATAGCCAAGAAAACCCAGTGCTGTACATCACACTGTCAGTATTGTTCCCAGGGCTTCATGTTTAATCCAGTATGAGTCAGAAGGGGTAATTGACTCGTTATAGTCCCAGAATGTATAAGCATTCAATGCTTGGTACTGGGAATTTGCCAAAATTGAGCTGATTCTGAGGGGGATTCCAACACAATCCACAGATGAACAGCGAGTCGACACAAGTAAGAACACCATCGTCGTCACTTGGTCTATATAAGCCCTTTGACAGTGGTCGTTTGAAAAACAAACCAACCGTCTCAATGTAAGAGCTGATGGAAATCACATTCTCAGCAGATCCGTCAAACACATGAAATGAATCAGACTCAGTCATGTGCCAGAATCTCTGTAATGAGCACGAACTCGAACGAGTCCTTCCCAAGGCGAGTAGAGGGGCCCAGTCGACAGCAAAAGGCGATAGTGTCGTCGTGGTTGAGAATAATGGCCTTCCGGATCTTCGGATTGGAATCATCTGAGATGAAGCACATGATTCACATGATGACCATGATGAGAATGATGGATGGAATGACCAGGATGACCCCAGAATGTCCCATCATCTGTTCGTCGAACCACATAGACGATGCGTCAGGACTGTTGTGTCCCCATGCCAAGGGTATATGTCGACCGTAAACCCTTTCGAAAGTTTCGGCGAGTCAAATTCTGATCAGATCGGGTCTCGAATAGATTCTGCCACAATTGGAGCTTCTTCTTGTGCTTGTAAGTCTTCCTTGGTGACACAATCTTTGATCAGCGAGAGCTCTTTGTCAATCTCAGGGTGTTTCTTCAGGAACTTGATGAACGTGTCCGTATACCCATGGATAAAACTTGAAGCTGGCTCCCATTTGTCTTCTTCTGGACCGAATCCTTTCCATCTGCACAGAAAGTACCACTTGTTTCGAGCATTCTTCTTGTAATCAAGAATCTTCTCCAGCTCAAAACTGCTTGTGACCATCTTCCTGTCGCTCAGGTACTTCGAAGTCCAATAGAGAGGCTTGAACCTTCCTTTGGGGCAGGGTACTTTGGCCTTCAAACGATCTCGATGTACTTCTTGATGCCTGCCTGGCTCAATTTCAATGTTGAATGTAGTCTCACTTAGTTGACTTTTGACTTGGAATGGGCCATCCCACAAAGGTAACAATTTGTTGTCGTCCTTCAGGGTGTCGTCTGACTTACGAAGCCAAACTTGCTGGCCTTTCTCGAAGGGTTTTCCTTGCGTTCTTGACTTATTTTTGAAATTCAACCAATCTGCTTGACTTTCCACTTTGGCTTGGATCCACTTGGCTTCTAAATCCTTGATCCTCTCAAACCATTGTGAGGCGTCGTAGCACTGCCTTGGATGATACATCACTGGTCCAGGACCCATCTTTTCACGACCAAAAACCAGCTCATTCGGACTTAATCCAGTGTAATTCTTGGTGCGATGGTATCTTCTAAAGACACAGTAAATTGTCTCCAACCAATTGTAGTCTTTTTCAGTCGCCAGGAATTTTCTCAGAATGGAGATAAGAATCCTTCCAGCGCGTTCAGCAGGGAGAGCTCGATGGTCGTAGACTCGGGCACGAAGGTGATGAACTCCCTATGGGGCACACATGTTCTCCCACCAAGTCCCAATGAACTCTTTCCCACTGTCCGTCAGAATTTCACTGGGCACATCCCAGTTACTCATCCACTGACTTGCAGTCCACTTGGCAGCCATTTCAGAGGTGAGATGCTTCGTGTTGCAAGAGAGGACTTGGATATAGCCACTGTGGCGGTCTTGAATTAACAAAACCCCATCGATAGGCTTCCTCGTGTAGAGACATTCCTCTTGGATTTGTCCCAACTCGAAGACATCCGCCGTCACCTTGTCGAACAACCTCTCAGGAATTGGTAACCCCTTCAGTAGTCCTTCTGCCTTTTGATTCTTGGGGATGGTCGCCTGACATTGCTTGCATCCTTTGGCAACTCGTTCACAGGCACCCTTGAGGTCCCTTGTGTACACTCTGTGGCGTAGCTCCTGCTCCAGCACACGAGAATGTGTGTGGGCTGTCTCATTCTGATGCCAATGTTTGACATATTGGTCAATCAGACAATCAGGAACACAAATCTGTCCTTGCCAAAATAACTTGTCGCCTTGGATTTTGAAATCAGACGTCTCTTCAGAGTCGTAAGGCTTGTCCCCTTTCAACATGTGGTATACAGACCCAAAGAACCTGTCCTCCTTGTACATCTTCGTCCAATCCACATAGAGGAAGGACGTTTCCTTGTCCTTTTGTTGTGGAGGGAGCGTGGATTTCGCTTTGGATCTCGTCGTAGGAAACACATTCAGGAGTGGCAGCGACGACTCAGAGTCAGAGTTAACTCCTGCAGTCTGATCTGCCTTGGTAATCTCCTTGCATCTGACCAAATCCACCTTCATCCGAATTTTAATCGAACATTGGAGACAATGTTTCTTGATCAGTGCTTGTTCCTCCTTGTCGAACTCGATCACTTCAGCTTTATCCGTCGCTGTCCCATGAAAACTCACTTCAGAGTAAGCCTCTGAGGCTGGGTAGGCCCAGCGATTCAGGGCGTCCGCCACTGTATTGTAGCGACCCGGAATGTAAGTCACATGGAGGTCAAATCTGCTCAGAGTTTCATGCCAACGGCCTCTTCTCCCAGCTGGTCCACCAGGGGTATCCACATGTTCTGTCCTCCGGCTCTCCAGTGACTTGTGGTCAGTCAGTACCTCAACGCGGTGGCCCAAGATCCAACCTTCATAGCGCCGTAAGGCACAAAGGATTGCGTAGGCTTCTTGTTCCCTTGGACTCCAATTTCGCTGTCTTGTAGTAAGCTTGCGAGACCAGAAAGCCAGAGGATGATGGTGACCTTCGTCGTCGACTTGTTCGATCGTAGCACCAATGGCGTAACGACTGGCGTCTGTACGAATATAAAAAGGTCTTCCATCCAACCACGGAGTCTTTAATGTAACCACATTTGCCAGTGCCTCCTTGAGACAAGTAAAGGCTTGTTCACATTCTGGCGTCCACTTGAGCTTGACTTGAGATCCCTTCTTTCCTTCTATTTTGCCAACCTTGAGTAACTCTGTCAATGGACCAGAGAACTTGGCGTAGAGAGGAAGGAACTCGTGGTAGTAATTGCAGCAGCCTAAAAAGGCACGAAGCTGCGTGATGGTTTGAGGCCTTTCCCATAGCTGCAGGGCAGCCATTTCTCCTGGGGCTGGTCTTCTTGTCCCATCTTCCAAAACAGAGCCACAAAATTCCACACTCTGGAGGAACATTTTGCCCTTCTTGGGTCCACACACGAGCTTCTCTTGTTGAAGGACTTCGAGAACTTTTCGAACTTGTTCTTCGTGCAACTTCAGGCACTCATCAAAGTTGTTTCCCAACGGCGTGGCAATCAGAAGGTCGTCAATGTAGATGGAGCAGAATTCTTGTAAATCCAGATCTTTGTGCTTCTGAAATAAAATAGTCTTCATCATCTTCTGGAACATCGACGGCGCATTCTTCAGACCCATCGGCAGTACAGTGCACTGGACAGTGCCACAGGGCGTGCACATTGCCGTCAAATGCCTATCCTCCTTTCGAAGTGGCATCTGATGAAAGCCATAGCGCAAATCCGACACAGTAAAGAGCTTGCCTTTGGCTCTCGCGGCGATCTCCTTCTTGATTAGAGGAAGAGGATGCGCGCCTGGTACTGTGGCGGCATTCAGGGCTCTGTCATCCACCACTTGACGCCAAGCATCTATGCTGGATTGGTCAGCAGGTGGGGGTTTTTGGCACAGTAAATGGTGCTGAACACCACTCAGAACTCATGCAGCCCTCCAACCAACCGAACTCATAGAGATTGCGCTCAATAATCTTTCGCAGGGCATCTGCTCTGGTGCCGTGGAGATAGAATGGACGTTGTTTGTGAACCTTGGAGCCTTCGATTATCTCAATCCTGGCTTCCCGATTTTCACATCGAATTGGGGGATTTTCCCACAACTTCCCACTCAGCACGTCATCTTGATAATCTTCGAACACTGCGTCCCTTCTTGCAGATATCTTGTCTCCGTCGACCTGATTCCCACATTTAATCACCGACATTATGTGCACCAATTTGCGAATTGTTGGTCGTGGTCTCATGTTCTTGGCCACTTCATTCCAAACTTCTTCGTCGCATTGCTGGCGGATGAAGCTCACCTGAGCTCGCTCCTCCGTGGGATCCCACCAATGAAAGGGGTCCACGAATGTCTTGAAGGGATGGCGGACGAATTCAGCTTCATTCCTGTCAATTCAGGCGAGATTCTTGGAGATTTGTCTTCATTCTTGCTTGAAATCTTGACTTTTTTGGCTTGATTCTTGTCTGATGGGGACGAATTGTAATGGATGGAGGCGTTCTCTTGAGGGACGTCGATTGTCCTTCCCTCCTTCCGCGACGATACGTCGGGATTCCGCTCTCGATCGTCTTCATCCACCTCAATTTCGTTGGTTCTTGAGGAATTTGATATGACCTCTTCTGTTCCCATTTCACTGCCATCTTGCCAATAATCTCCCAGATTCCCGTCAACTAAGCACGCCAACGTGCTCCACGAACGCTGTGGTAAAGGCTTGCCATTGTCTTCGTAATACAGCTTCACTCCCTTGTGAGGTAGCTCGACAATGTCGATTGAAATGTCCATAATGTCCTTGAACCACTCTTGTCTTGGCCAATTGGGGACAATTAAAATCGCCTTTGCGCCGGATTGCTTCAGCTTCTGCACTACACGAGGGAAAACGTCGAAGGGCGGATTGATCCAAAGAGGTTCAGACCAGTCCTCACTCCAGGCATCGTCGTAGAACTTCTGAAATCTTTTATTCTTTTTGTTTGCAAAGGCATCAACTTCAGGACGAAAATTGTGGTTCTTTTCGAAATAATCCACCAGAATGTCCCGCGATTTGTCGACTACACGATAGCAAACTGACTTCCACTTCTTGCTGTTCAACGAATCCACCTTTCCTTCGTCGAAATCTTCTTGATTCCTTGTCCATTCCTGCCCATCTTGCTGAAAATGCAGCTTATTTCTCTCCTTGAATTGGTGGATACTCTTGGTATATGGGTGCAGATAATACAGGTCCGACGGGTCGCTTGTCGACGGTTCCTGGAGGAAGCACGTCCTGTGTCCCATGGGCGACACACGATGAGCGTGAAGCCAGGGTTGACCCAAGAATAAATCGTACTTTATGCTGGCCTCATAGAATTTTCCAGAGAACCATTCCTCAGTGACCGTCTCTTCCACGCTCCACACAGATTGTTTCACCAATCTGACCGCCAATTCTGCTTCTCTGTCGCCACCGTCAAGGCGATGTCCGCTGACTCCCTCCAGCTGGACAGGGGTGGAGGACATCTTCGTCTCATCCTCCTGCAGAAAGCCTTTCCTCACCAGATTGACCTCTGAACCATTGTCAATCAGACATCTGGCAAGTTTAACCTTACCATCCGTCGATCTGACCTGGATCAAGCAGACAAACTGGCGCTGCTTGCCTCGCCGGACAGCGCTGAGGACCCAGGCAGGGTACAGGAGGCCGGAGGAGCGCGCCAGCCGGTCCCAGCAGCGTCCATCCACCGCCCCAACTACCCTGATGGGTTTTGCCTCCTGCCACTCAACCCCAGTGTTGGGATTTGGGTCAAGTTGGCTTCCCTATTGCCATTCTTCTTCTTCGTTCGGCTGTACGTCCTGTACTTGTCCTTCGTCAACCCATTCTTCTCCTGCTTCGACAGCATTCACTCGCTTTCCACGTCCACGACCACCAAATGATTTTCCACCACCACCTTTCTTGCCACCTTGACCTTTGTTGTTGGGGGTGTTGGAATTGGGGTTGGATTCGTTGGATCTGCCCTTGCCTCGACCTCCAGTATCCTTGTTGTTGCCGAAGGTCTTGTTCGCTGGCGTCTACGCGTACAAGGGGTTGCCATTCACCTTGGAATCATCTTGATTCCCGGACTTTCCTTTGCCATTTCCACCTTTTTGGCCAGATTTTCCACCAGATTTTCCACCAGCATCGGTCCATCTTGAGTCGCTTGGATCTCCGCCTTGCTGCGAGCAATCTTTTGGTGTCCAGTCTCTGTTCTTTCCTTTGGACTGCCCTTTACCCTTTCCCCTTCCATGCTGGTCAGCATCTCGTGCTCCATCCTGCTGGGGATTTTTTGGGAGAATTTCCCTTTCCATCCATTTTGGACTGAATTGTCTTGAGATCTGAGGGCGTCCACCTGTGATCTGCGGTCGTGTGAGTCGCCGCTCGACCTTCTTTTCCAAGGGCAATGCACACAGAGCATCCCTTCTCACCAACGGCGTTGACCTTGCCTCCGAAGCCATGTGCATCCTGGGACTTCTGGCGTTCTAAGTTTGCATACTTTTCAAGTTGGTCCCAGATCTGCTCGACTCCATACGAGAAGATCCACGGTCGTACCTTCAAACCTGTTCCCTTATACTTCACTTTTCCATCCACCATGCTGCAGAAAAACTCCGACTGCTCAGAATCGTGGAAACCAACTCTCCATCTGCCCTCACGAATAGTGATGTCCTTCAATCCAGTAGCACTGATAGAGTGTAGCAACTCACGAACTGCCATTTTTCCCATAGTTTCCGGCAATCCTCGGACTGCAACCCAGTTGCCCAGGACTTTTTGGTCCGCCTGAGAGTCCCTGATCTTCTGCTTGGTCTCTGGCGTGAGCTTGCTCAGGAGGATCTTCTTCATTTCGCCTTCAGAAAGTCCTTCTCCAGAGTTCCCCGCCTCTTGCACCAAAAACTCCCAATCTTGCCTTGCAATTTGAATTTCTTCCAGAAACAATTTCTTGATCGCTCTGAAGTTTTCCAGACGGTTCCTGTAATGATCTTCAGGAAGTCGAGAGCCTTTCTTCTTGAGACTGCGATACAACTCCTCATAAGTCAGGGGATTTCCTTGATTTTGCCTTTCCACATAAAAGTTATAAGTACTCTCCCTGAGTTTGCCCGTCAAGCAGTCCATCAGCCCAAGGATCCAGAACTCCTTGTCCAGTTTCTCCGTCTGCAGCAGAAAAGTTTATAGTGTTTTCAGCACTGTGTTTTGCCTCTCCTGCTGCTTGCTGTTGGTGTAGGGATTCCTGCTGCTTGTTTTTGGAGATGAAAAGCTTTGGTTTTGATGAAATACAGTCACTCCAAGTCACTCCAGGATAGCCCAAGCCAATAGTATGCAAAGAGAAGAGGATTCAGGATCAAAGCATGAAGGGCTGCAGTGTCAACAGTGAAAGATGATTGGATATTCACAGAAACTGCAACTCAGGTCCCAAATGAATGCATATTCACAAAGATAGCTTAAATGTTTTTGGAAAAGAGTTAGAAAACTGCCCCAGGATCACTCTCTCTCCATAGTGCCATCTTAGGAGATGTGCACTCTTTGTTTTGGGTCCCATATGTGCTGAGGTGGCATGGTATGTGGCGATGAGGTCACTGCCATGTCACATGGGATCTTCCTACTTAGCTAGGCTGACCAGGAATTGAACCCAGGACCTCTGAAAAAGAGGTGCCCAGCCCCCTAGGGTGCATACCACTAGGATAGCTAAGAATTCATGGAAAAACATTGATAAATCCATAGGCTCTACCTTAGGTATGTCAGTGCTCAGTCAACTCATGAAAAGATGTTTTACTTCACATTGAAAGGGGATTGAGGGGTCCACTCCATATCCTGATTGGGTGTTTGGTTCCATAGGTCAAAATGTGTTATCACCAGTTTTGGTTGGACCAATACTAAGATTAAAACGCATGGATGCTCAGTGCATCCCTAATACAACTAGAGTATGCCTCAAAGCAATGGAAAAGCACTTTTTCTTAATCCCCCCTTGTGCTGTGGTGGCCACCACTGTCGCATGTTAGGAAAAAGGGAATTTTTCTTGGCCTTTCCTTGGTTTCCACATCTACTTTAAAATACCTACAGTTTCCCTCACACTGAAAAATGGGCGCTCACCATGGCTGGCGCTCTTTTGCTGCTTTGTATGTAACATATCCTCCAGAAGACTCAGCGCTCATGGCGCTGCCGGGGCTCCTGTGGCTTGGTTGGGTTAGAATGGGAGCCTGCCAAACATGTGCATATGCATCCCTCCCTCCAAGACGCAGCGTCGACACAACCCAAACGCAAGACACATTATACACACTCGCATGGCTTCTCGTAAACCTGCTGGCGACCTGTGACCTGTCTTAGGGCGAATACAAAGTTGTCATGATAGTATATCTCTATGCTCACCCATGATATCCGCTCATGGTTCAATACACAAATGATTGGAACCATTTGCGAACAATTCCCCCACTTGGATCCCCAATCGGGCGCATGGAGATACCTTCGCCACTAATATCTACATGCCCCATGAAAATGGGAGTGCACCCATGGATCTCTTTGTCAAACATACCATGAGCAATACATACGCGGTAGACTTGGTCTAGCGCTTTGAATTCCACAATTGAGACATGGGCAAAACCCTTGTCACGTATGGCTCCCCATCTCTTCGGCCACACGAAGATATATAACATGGGCGTGAGCATATCAAGACATATACCATGCATATAAAACATACCCTCAAAAGTGGCTCCCACCATGATATGCCATGTCCCTCCATTGGCATAACTTCACGTTAAAAATACGTAGGAACCCAATGAAAGTTGCTATGCAACCCCGACACTCATGCGGCACACTCGAAAGTCGCATTAAAATATTCGGTTGCACGGTCCAAGACTTATGTATCACTTTATACCCTCTTGACCCTTTTCCCTTGCTACACCGGCCATGTGTGCGCACCAAAGGCGTTTGATGCTTCCTAAATTAACTTGGGACTAAGGCGCTTGCAACCCAACCTTCCTTATCCTCTTTCTGCACACTCGCGCGTAGATATGGCCCTTCAAAGTGGTCCCACGATTCACTTTTGTTTCCCTTATATCTCCAAGTCAAATGGGTGGCAAGTATAAGGGAAACCTGATTCGGGCATAGGGAAAGGAGTATGACCACTCGAAGAAGTCCAAATCAAGTGCGGCGATGTCGAAGTCGAAAATCTGATTTCGACATCGCGAAAAATTCTGATTAAAATTTCGAGTGCTTATTTAGAGAATTGCAGAAGCAACGAACCCTTCGCTGATGAAATCTGACCCTTCAACGGAATATCCGCCAAAATATCTGGAAATAACAGTTAACCAATCGGTTAACGCAAAATCGCGAGCCAACTGACAGTCGCCGATACATTGACCATCAGAACGAATGGCTGAAAAATTACAGAAACATTATGATAATAAAACCCTGTTGATTCCTGATAATCCGATATATAAATCTCCGCTGGCGGTGCCTCGGTACTGAATATGGCCGCTCATAGCCGGAATGGCCAAACCTATCACACTATCACATCGGGTTAGGTCAGGTGGACGGGAGAGTATGATATCAGCCAATGGCGGCTTGCCGGCACATAGATACACACCCCAAGTGACCCCAAGATGGCCACGGGGGTCCGAACCGGCTTCACCCCCCATCTCAGAGCGTTGTTACCGCTCGGAAGTCATTGAAGAGAGGACGGGAGGACCCCAATGGGCTCCAACCCCCCCCCCCCCATGTCCCAAGGACACATGGAGGCCCCACACACGTCGTAGGCGTCCCCCCATGCCCCAAGGGAGGGGTGAGGACACTGATACTCAGCGCCCTACGCCATATCCGGTCTCCTCTTGATCTACAACATGGACCAAGGGGATCAAAGATAGAAAAACGTCGTCGGTCGACCTAAATAAGTATACCACAGTAAAATATATATGTGGAGATCGAGTGAAGGGGGTAGATGGCCAATCAAGGCCCAAAAATCCCCGCATGAACGCCCTCACCCGTCTCCCCAAGCACAGAAACAAACAAAATGCCAAGGGGGATCCATTACGGTGCTACAGCAGCTACCAAGTGGACCAACACATCCTTGACATCCAAAGAAATGTTCTTTTTCTTTAGGTAGTCCATCCAGACCGTGGTATACTTCGGCACAAAACTGCTCGGAGGTTCCCACGAATCTCTGGAGGCGGCGAATCCCTTCCATCGGACTTTATAAAGCCTTCCCCCAGGTGTCCCGGGGTCCGGCTTGTCCGCCAGGATCTTCTCCGCGGTGAAATCGTCGTCCTCACCCTCGTCGTCCGAGTCCACATCGCCGGCCGTGAACTCGAAGGTGACGGGACGTCCGCTGGGGTCTGGTGCTCGGGGACGAAGCTGGGTATGGTCACGATCCAGGATCTTGTTATCTCCCACACGAACTGCGTACACATCCTGCCCGACCTTCCGCACGATTACCCCGGGCACATACCAAGATGCTTGCCGATGCCTGGACAGGACATCCTTGTGGTGCCGCTCCACCCACACGGTGTCTTGGTGAGCATACTTCTGGACCTTTCCCTGCTTGAAGTACTTGGCCCTCTTGTCATGCTCGTCCTGAAGTGCCTTGCACACCTTCGCCGCCGTGTCGTCCGCCTCAGCCATCATGGCGTTCGCATCCCGGGCCACTTTGCCATGGTTCAACCACGGGAGAGTGCGTGACACTCGATCCCGTAGGAACAGGATGCGATGGGGTGACAGTCCAGTGGGTCCCAGAAGGTCGTGATACGCTTGGAGCACTCTCCACAGCGAATTATACCAATTCCGGCCCGGTTCGTCAATGTGCAGCTGGCGGAACTTCTCGAACATCTGCCGCCCAGCAACCTCAGCACGACCATTCGACCGGCTGTGGTACGCCACGGTCCTGGCGTGCCGAATGCCCATGTGCTTGCACATCGTCTTGAACCACGTCCCCACGAATTGACTGCCCCGATCGCTGCAGATGACAGCTGGGACATCAAAGATCGTCAGCCAATGCCTGATCATGGCGTTGGCGACGGTCTTGGCCTGCAGCCCCACTCCATGCTTGTCCTTCTTGTCCTTCTTCTTGGACTTCTTGCCAGGAACCGCCACGATATACCCACTGTGCCTATCCACCGCCAGGATGACACAGTCGTAGGTCTCTCCTCCCACGGTGACGTCAGGCATGGCGAATACATCCATGGCCACGGACCGCATAGGGGCTTCCGGTATAGCCGTGTACACCGGGTTGCCCGCTGTGGAGTCGTTGGGGCTCTTCGTGGCCCGACACACGGCACAGTCGCTGCAGTACCTATCCAGGATGGCGTAGTACCCCGGAGGGAACTTGAAACGCCACTTCAGGTCCTGCTGCATCTTGTCTCGGCCAGGGTGCATGAGCTGGGCGTTGTGCCAACGGTCAATGAGCTCCTCCACTCGGTTCTCGGGCACCAGCAGCTTGTCCTTGAGGAACAACTTGTCGCCATCCTCGGTCAAGCCCTCGGGCCATTCGTCGTCCGACGGGGCGCTCACGGCATTCCAGTACTTGCTCCAGTGCTCGGATGCCGCGTAGTCATCCGACCAGTCCTCTGTGAGCACCGACCTGACTAGCTCTACAGGGGCCACCATCCATTGCTCGAGGGTTTCCTCTCGAATAGCTTGGACGCGGGCACCCCGGAACCTGGCCAAGTTCCGTACGGTTTGCCATCACCACAAAGCACTTGGGCCCCTCTTGCTCCATGGTCTTCTCCATCTCGATGATGCGCTTGGCCTCCTCGGTTTCCTCGGCGTCCCCATGGCTGGATATGTCCATCCACGCCTTGCCCGCGGGGTAGGCCCATCGACTGAGGCAATCCGCCACAGTGTTGTCCTTCCCCGGGACGTATACGACGCTGAGGTCGAACTTGGCGAACGTTTCATGCCATCGGGCCCTCCTTGCCGCCGGTCCCGAGGGGGTATCGACGTGCTCCTTGTGCCAGCTCTGCAAGGACTGATGGTCCGTGCAAACCACCACCAGTTGCAATCCGATGTGGCCAGACCACTTCCTGAGCGCACAAACAATGGCGTACGTCTCCTTCTCCCTTGCGGTCCATGTGCGGCGTTGGCCCTCGGCCAGGATCCGACTCCAAAACGCTACGGGTACGTGTGACCCGTCGTCCCGGACTTGCTCGAGGACTGCCCCCACGGCATAGTCCGAGGCGTCTGTCCGGAGCACGAATCCCTTGTCCGGGTCCACCAGGAACAGCCCCAGTTGCCCCAGGAGTCGCTCCTTCAGGCGGCTGAACGCATCTTTGGCCTCAGGGGTCCAAGCAAGCTTCTTCTTGCTCCCCTTCCGGCCATCAAACTTGCCCACTTGCAGCATCTTGTGCAGCGGCCCCGACAGTTCTGCATACATCCGGACATAGCCCGAATAGTAGTTGCAGAACCCCATGAAGGACCGGAGTTCGCTGATGGTCTGGGGCTTCTCCCAGTGGTGCAGGGACGCCAGCTTCCCAGGCATGGGACGGCGTTGCCCGTGACCAACCACGTGACCCGCGAACTCCACTTCCTTCACGAAGAGTGAGGCTTTGGTGGGCTTGCACACCATGTTGTGCTTGTCCAACTCGCTGAGCACTCGGCGCAGATCCTTCTCATGCGCGTCGATGAGCTCGTCCTCAGTCATGTTCTCCGTGCCGGACCCGATGATGATGTCATCCACTAAGGGATCGGCACAGTCCCGGACAGGACCGAGTAGGTCCTCCATCATGCGCTGGAAAGCGGCGTTGCCATTCTTGGCACCCATAGGCACCACTTTCCACTGCATGGGCCCCAGCGGCGTCGACATCGCTGTGCAGGGCCTGGAGTCCGGGTGTAGCGGCATCTGGTGGTAACCGTGTTTCAGGTCCAACACCGTGAAAATCCGCTTTTTCTGTTGCTTTTGGAGGATGGAGTCGATCAGGGGAAGCGAGTACGAGTGGTGCTCGGTCTGCTCGTTCAAACCCCTGTAATCAACCACCAACCTCCACTCGCCCTTCTCCTTCTTGGGCACGATGAAGGCTGGGCTGGCCCACTCACTGTCGGAGGGTTCGATCCATCCCCGCTCAATGAACTCGGCCAACAGCTTCTTCATGGCCTCGGCCCGATCGCCCTGAAGTTGGTACTCCCGATGACGATAGATCTTCGGGTTCGGCTTCAGCTTGATCTTCGCTGTACCAAACCTCCCGCGATCTGGAGGGTTCTTGTTGGCGACGCCACTGAATAGCCGCGGATAGGCCTTGATCAGCCTCTCCTTCAGCTCGGCGACCTTCGGGTTCTCCTCGGCCTCTTCAGCCGCTTGCTTCGGTATAGACACAACCAACCGCACTGCGGTATAGGCCTCTTCTGGGTCCGAGTCTGACTTCTCCTCGTCCGATATGCCGTCTTCATCGTCGTGGGGCATGCTTCCCACCGATAATCTTCGAAAATTTGCCGCCTCGGGCTGGTGCTCGTCGCTACCGGTTCCCACTCTTGGAAAACCCCACGTTGGTGGGTCCGACCTAACCGGACCATCGTATTGGTCCGCGATGTGATCCATGACCCTCGCCACGAACTCATCCTTCTCGTACTTGCCGCTGACCAACATCTTGTCATCCCACCAATGCGGAGATGTGACCATGGCCCGCCTCTTCCTGGCTGCCACACGGTCGTGCATCCCCATCCGCATGTAGTTGACGACGTCGTCGATCTCGGCGTGGGACAGGACGTCAATGCCATCAATTGGCTGATCCGTCCCCTCCTTGGGCTCAAACATGACCTTCATGGGCACCGCCTCCACCCTACGGATGAATGCTTCATCACCCCTGGGCTGGGCTTGCGCCCCATCCACCAGGAAAGCCTTGGTACCCCACGCTTGACCCGGGGAGGGCATTGATACACCCTTGGCGTCGATGAACAAATCCTCCTCTGGCCCGAATGACATCTCGTTCACGGTGATGGAGTCCAGCGTCGACTTGAGACCCTCCAGCGGACATGGGGTGGATCCTATGCCGGTTATGACCAGGATCCCCTTCGCCCTATCCGCGATGATCTTCTCCACCGTACGTCTGGTATTGTCCAGGGAGCCATGCCAATACATAGGTCCCCACTCCTTCAAACCCCAATGCCTGTGCCAGGCTGAGTCTCCTCAATGCCAATGCCTCCTACACTTCCGCAAAAGTGGGGCATCCCGGGAAGCGAAGACGTCCGTCTCGGGCGCTTCGGCTCCCAGCGTCTGGATCATCCTGTCATACACCTGCGGCGCCATTCCATACTCCGTGAGCTGAACTCCGCGGTCTCCTCTGGACTTGGCACCCACAGCTTGTACCGCTTGGACGATCCGATCCTCTTCCTCAGCATTCCATTGGGATGATACGCATGCATAGTCCGTGGACAGCCATGTGAGGCATTCATCATCCTCCCGGACCAGCGTTGCACGATGGGGAAGGGCTCCAATGGCGTTTGCCACCATGAAGTCATACCCCATGATCATATCCCAATCGGTAATGTCGGCCACATAGAAGTTCCGGGATAGAGTGCTTCTCTTCGCCTGATCAGGGCGGTTCAAGCGCTCATGCTCCCAGAATTCCATACTGATGGTGGCCTCATGGGTGCCCCAACCCATGATCTCTCTGTTGGCGACCTTCAGGCGTACCGGTCTCCGGCTGGGCTGCATGAGTTCCTCCTTGAACAACCCTCTCCGGACCAGGCTCACCTGGGCACCCGTGTCCACCAACACATCCACCACCTTCTCCTCTCGTCCGCACCGTACACGCACTTTCAAGTGCAACTGCCGCTCGTCGCCATGAGGTGTATGCACGACTCTCACGGCATGCAACTCTAGCACGTCCGGGTGCATCAGGACTTCAAGGGTATGGTCACGGATGGTGTAGATCTTGGGTTGGTCCTGCCCGTCCACGGGGCTCTCCGTGGTCGCTCCTTCCTTCTTGCCATGTCCCGTACCCACATGTACTTCCCTTGGCAGGGCGCTCCAGGGGTTGGGAGTGGCGAAACTCAGTGGTTTTGGCTCTTCCGGAGCCTTCTTTGGCACCCGATGTGCCTTCGCTTTCTCTGGGATTCCACTGATTTTCGGAGGAGAGACCTCCGAGGTCCCACTCCCGTGGGGGCTCCTCTAGACTTGGCTTCCCGCAGCCCCTTCCGGCTGCGATCCGCCAGGACTTTGTCCACCACGTTGCTGGGCTTTGAGTTCCTCTAACGTCCTCAACATGTCCTCAGCAACCTCCTCGATCGACCTCACTCGTCGGTCTTGGCCCGGTCCACCACCATAACATCTTCCTCCGCCTTTTCCTTGGCCTCTGCCTTGGCCTTTTCCCCCGTCTCCGCCCTTCGCTTTCCAATCTGAAAACTGCTGCTCCTTGGGCTTCTTCTCGGGGTGGGCGGCGAAGTAGGCCTTCTTGTCCGCCTCATACACCTTGCACTGACGGTGGTCATGTGCATGGTTGTTTCCCTTGCCATAACAGACCCAGCACCCGTCATGCTGAGACCTGTACTCCCGGAATGAGAGCGGTGGGTTCCCGATCCTCCTGGGCTCTTTGCCCCTTGGTCCCGCACGGCTCCATCTGGACCGATCCTGCCCATTGTTCTTCACGTTGTGCGCCACAAACGCGAAGAAATGGGCCTCCTCGTGATCCTCCCGGGACCAGTGGTCTTGGCCACTGCCACTACCATCCTCCGCGGAGTTGGCTGTGTCCTCCTGGATCTCCCGATGATGGCGGTCTTCTCGGTGGCCTCGTTGTCCATGACCATGTCGATCCTGCACGTGGGCCTCGTTCTTCGCATTGAGCTTCAACTCCACCGTGATGTACTTCACGATCTCGTCAAGGCTCATGCGGGCGAAGATGACTTGCATCCTCAGCGGCTCCCCGCGCCTCCACTCCACGTTGTTGAGGCGCAGCAACCTTTGCCCCATGGAGTCTCCAAACACCTCCACGTACACGGCGTTCTTCAGTCCCAACATCCGGTTGGGTTCGCCCAGGTTCCTCCTGAAGAACTCCATGATACCCGAATGGGTATCCTCCGCCGCCATGATCCGCACCGCCACCCGCTTCTTGGCGCGCTTCTTCTCCTCGTCCTCCACTCGCCTCTTCCAGTTGCTGGGGAGGACGTCCTTCAGCAAGTGGCGGATTTCACTGGCCTCGTTCCAGTCCTCCACCAGCTTGAGGCATCTGCGGTACTTCCGCAGATACCGGTTCCACTCCCGGACCCGCAACTCACCGCGGTCCAGCGGCAGCGGGATGGACCACAGGTCCTCCAGCTTCTGATTCGGAGCGTCCACCCGCTCCTCGTCCTCCAACCACTGGAGGCAGGCCTGCTCTGTCCTGATCAGTCCTTCCCGGATCTGATCCCGCAGCTCCTCCTTCAGGTCCTGCGCCAGGCGGTGTGGGAATGTCCGGCATACCCACTTATCCCGCGGCGCTCCCCGCATCTCGCCGACGACCTCCTCGGCAAAGTCCTCCCGATCCAGGATGAAGTCATCCAGGTTGGAGGGGTTGCCATCGTAGTAGGGGATTTTGATTCCCCTGAGGTCGTCAATCCTGATGGCGTCTCTGACATCTCCAGCCACCACTCCACCGAGACGGATACCACCTGTGGCCGGGGGGTGTGAGTACACTCCCCGTACATCCCTCTCCTCCATTGAGTGCGGTCCAGTTGGGCCTGAACCCATGGGGTTTGGAATGCGGGAAGGATTTGCTCCATCGGCCGTCCATATCCCCGTATTGGGGTCCTTCGCCCACAGGTTTCCGCCTGGATGACCTCGACCATGTCCGTCGGCGCTTCCCATGGTTTGCCCTGCATGGTGTGGTTCTCGATCTTCTCTTCCGCATATACCACCATGTTCGTCGTGATCGGTACGTCCTGAGCGGCATGGGACATCTGTACCGTCAGGCTCCTCGGGTCCGTGGTTACGTGCCCTTCCCGCGTGGACCCAGCCGGTGCCGTGTGTTCCCCGAGCATTGTGGATTCGCTGAACATGGGAACAAACGGCAGCGCACCCGGGTCAACACGCGGAGGCGTGTATGGTGCCTCTGCAGGGCCGCCCATGGGTTTCTCCATGGCGTTCCTAAGGGTCTTAACCCGCTCCACCAGCTCCATCGCGGCCGGCTTTGCCCTGAGCTCCGGACCCGAGGCGAGGGGCTGTCGCTCCTCTAGCCTTTTCAGGCGTCCCGACATGTCCTCCACTAAGTGGGGGAGGCTGTCCACCACTTGCTGCTGCTTCTGCAGGGCCAGCTCCAGATTCTCCCGGTACCGGGCCTGATCCGCTCGCAGCTCCTCCATGTGGTTCTCCGCGACCGACTGGTCGTCCAGGATCCCCGCGACGTCCTCCTCTAGAGCGTCCTTGGTGTTGTCCAGGCGGTCAAGGTGATGCACGATGGCGTCCATCCCCATCTTCGGGTACTTGCCCATGAGGAAGGACACGTGCTCGCAGTGGCACGCAGCGTGCTTTCCGCCGGATTCAGCACATCCCGCGGTTCCCGGCACCTCAGACTCATCGCCCATGGGCGTATCGCCTATGGCGTCCGTCTCCGGTCCCATGTGCCGGGGCACAGGTGCCGTCCGGGCCCTGGCCGGCCTCTCCAAGCCCTCGGCGTCGTGCTTCAGGGCGGGCTCGGGGGCCGTATGCGCCCTGGCGATCAGTGCGGACATCTCCGGCTCCGAAGGTGGCTCGTAGGCTGTCCGATAGCCCTCGGAGTGCCCCTCGGATTCCCACAGCCTGACCGGGCTGGGGTCCGTGTCCATAGCCCCGGCGTCCCTTGCCGCGGACTTGGGTGACCCGCGCTTCCGGTAGCGCCGGGCCCGTCCTCCACTGCTGCCTGAATGGCAGGCCTCGTCAGAGTCTTCCGCGGCGGAGCAGAGGTTGCATGCCTTGCGGCAGCGACGCTCGCACATGGAGACCAGGTCATCAGAATTGCACCAAGGAAGAAAGCCCTGAAATCGGCATATGAACACATATGAAGCAAAGTTGGGGAAAGAGGTAAACATACACATTCACAGCCATAAACCCCTCATTCCCTGGACTCAAGACCTTCCCTTGACTCACCAACATATTGCCCTGAACCCAGTCCAATAAGATGATTAAATGCCATCTGTCAAAAGTCATTACATAAACCCCAAAAATGTGTTCACCCCCAAGCCTCTAAATCCTAGCCCAATAGGGGAGGTGGCGTGTCATGTCCTAGAGTGGCACTCAGGACCATGTTCTACCCTGACATAACCTTGGTTGGACTTGGAATCGAATGGGCTTAGAGAAATGACCTATGAGTTTGAACTCATAACATGCCAAAAAACTGCCAATTCACACCATATTGGCCATATATCAAATATATGCTCAAAATTGAGGTTACCACTTATCCGAAGGCTCAAAGCATGCATGGAATCGAAGTCTATTATTCATGGAGAATAGAGACCAAAGGCCAATGCCCATGTACATCCTCACTTTACCCTCGAAACCCTCTCAGATATGGGCGCCACGCACTGGCCAAGTCAGCCCATGATTTTGAGACCAATTCTTGTAATCTCTCGTGCGCCAAGCTAAATGGACTACTCGATCCGGCATATGATGGTGTTCAACTCCAAAGCATATGCCAACATATGAACAACATACCATGGTTCGACTCCCCATAGGCTTCTTGCTGTTTGCTGACCAGGTAAGTACACAAAACGCAAAAATGAGCACAAATTGAGGTCAAAAACATGAAAATATGACCAAATACAAAGTTGTCATGATAGTATATCTCTATGCTCACCCATGATATCCGCTCATGGTTCGATACACAAATGATTGGAACCATTTGCGAACAATTCCGCCACTTGGATCCCCAATCGGGCGCATGGAGATACCTTCGCCACTAATATCTACATGCCCCATGAAAATGGGAGTGCACCCATGGATCTCTTTGTCAAACATACCATGAGCAATACATACGCGGTAGACTTGGTCTAGCGCTTTGAATTCCACAATTGGGACATGGGCAAAACCCTTGTCACGTATGGCTCCCCATCTCGTCGGCCACACGAAGATATATAACATGGGCGTGAGCATATCAAGACATATACCATGCATATAAAACATACCCTCAAAAGTGGCTCCCACCATGATATGCCATGTCCCTCCATTGGCATAACTTCACGTTAAAAATACGTAGGAACCCAAGGAAAGTTGCTATGCAACCCCAACACTCATGCGGCACACTCGAAAGTCGCATTAAAATATTCGGTTGCACGGTCCAAGACTTATGTATCACTTTATACCCTCTTGACCCCTTTCCCTTGCTACACCGGCCATGTGTGCGCACCAAAGGCGTTTGATGCTTCCCAAATTAACTTGGGACTGAGGCGCTTGCAACCCAACCTTTCTTATTCTCTTTCCTCACACTCGCGCGTAGATATGGCCCTTCAAAGTGGTCCCACGATTCACTTTTGTTTCCCTTATATCTCCAAGTCAAATGGGTGGCAAGTATAAGAGAAACCTGATTCGGGCATAGGGAAAGGAGTATGACCACTCGAAGAAGTCCAAATCAAGTGCGGCGATGTCGAAGTCGAAAATCCGATTTCGACATCGCGAAAAATTCTGATTAAAATTTCGAGTGCTTATTTAGAGAATTGCGGAAGCAACGAACCCTTCGCTGATGAAATCTGACCCTTCAACGGAATATCCGCCAAAATATCTGGAAACAACAGTTAACCAATCGGTTAACGCAAAATTGCGAGCCAACTGACAGTCGCCGATACATTGACCATCAGAACGAATGGCTGAAAAATTACGGAAACATTATGATAATAAAACCCTGTTGATTCCTGATATTCCGATATATAAATCTCCGCTGGCGGTGCCTCGGTACTGAATATGGCCGCTCATAGCCGGAATGGCCAAACCTATCACACTATCACATCGGGTTAGGTCAGGTGGACGGGAGAGTATGATATCAGCCAATGGCGGCTTGCCGGCACATAGATACACACCCCAAGTGACCCCAAGATGGCCACAGGGGTCCGAACCGGCTTCAGTCGAAAGAAAATTCAAATTGCCATCTGGTGGGGTCTTGGTTCTGCTCAGTCTCTCCAGGCACCTGCGTTTCGGCCCGAACACGGCCTACTCAGCGAGGCTGCGCGTGGGTATCTGCAGAGGCAGGAATGGGAGAATTATGGACGAATCCACGCAAAAACGAAGCGACGACACCAAAATCCGTCAAATGACGGCGTAGAATTTTTCTGAAACGACACACCTGAGCAGAATCCAATTGTGCATCAGAAGCACATTTTTATAGGTATTATAGTCATCTCTGGATTTTTTTAAATCCAGAAATTCATACGCATAAAATGGCGGCGCGCAGGAGCGGCTCCTAGCGAAGCGCCGGAAAATGGAGAAATAATGGAATTATAAACGTATGTCTCACGTAGTCTTGAAAATGACGAGACACACATTAATAAATAAACATACAGATTCCACCCACACTAATAGAAGCTTCAAAAATTCAAGAATTCGAAGATGAACCAAAAGACTTCAATGAATCAGGTATAAACTACAGGTATGTTCGTCTCGCATGCCGCATACACATTGCTCGTCTCGTGTCTCCGTGAACGAGCCTTGTAGCAGCGCTAACAAAGATAGAACGCGATAGAGGGATTGATTAGAAAGATTGCAGATGATTAGCGGTCAGATCAGGGTGATTAGACATACACACAAGTGCATTGCAACGTTCTTCGCGTGCGCCTCTCACTTGCTCTCTCTCCCAGCGGTAGGTAAGGTGAGTAAGCCCAGGCGGGGCCACCCCCTGGTTGAGTCGTGATTGACGCGCAGATGGGCAGGTTTGCCCACGTTTCACGTGCATACTCGTGCATGCACACACGCATTAAAGGGTAGGCCACGCGAAGTGCGCACGGTAAACCTTGTTTAGGCTACCCAGGGGCTCCTCGGTACGTTCTTTAAGAGAACCTGAGGAGTCCCTTAAAGCTTGCTTGCTTGACAAGGGTAGCTGCTCCTGCAGCGTGTTTGCGAACAGTGTATTATAGGTCACACTGAGGAGGGTATAATACCTGGAGTGTGGCTTGGTTCCTCCGTCGCAAACGCCCTTCCATTTGCCTTTGTTTTACAGGTGGGCAGGTAGGGTGATTGGTGCAGCAGCCTTTTTTTTATGCCCTGCTAAACAAGGGCGCAGATCACACAAACACGTAAGTCCGCTCCGCCTGTGGCAGAGCAGGGAGTCCGACTTCATCGACATCTGCGCCTTGCACGCGAGAGCACTCCTTCCCTCCAAGCCCTAGCAGGGGAAACGCGTTGTGGCGTCCCCTGTTAGGCCACAGTTGCTTAGTAGCGCTGTGTTCTCTTGTCATTTCACAGGAGGGTCGCTAGGACCCATGAGACCTTCACCTTCGCAACGCCCAGTAGAGGGTGCGTGTAGGAGTGGTAGTCCTGAGTGGGGGCTAGAGCCAGTTGCCCAGTGCTCGCCCACAAGGATGGTGCCACTGTAGGGTGTGTAGGACCTGTAGGGGGTGTGTCACTGTCCCAACCGTTTCCTGCAATTTTAGCAGGGTTGGTGGGCTGTGACAGTGGTTAGGTCAGTGTTTTGGCCACATAGCAAAACGGCGTTTTCATGCCTTCATAGCTTTTGGCCACCCCTCCCTGTAGTAGACAGATAGGTAGGGAAAACAATACCTGAATTAGTACGCTGGGTATTCCCCCAAGGTTTTGCGCCAGCACAGAAATTGGGCGCATAGGGGAGGGGAGACCCGGGGCGTACCCAGTGGCATCAATAAGCCAACCCTCCAGGTTCAGCAAGGGCGCAGACTTGGGTATAATTAGGACACCACTTCTGCGGCTTGCTCTCAGGACCTTAGGACTAGCACACTCACACATACGCTTTGGCAGGTAAGGGTAAGGTTCAGTCCCTAGCTTTAGTCTTGGAGGCAAGCGTCTCAGCGAGCCTCAGCAATTCACCAAGGTTGTTCTGGGACAAGTAGTCAACCAGAACTGAGTTTAGGCGTCCCTCAGGTAGAACAAATGCAGAGAAGGGCTCCCAGGTGGCCTCTTCGACTCCAAACCCTTCCCAGAGGGTGAGGAAGCGCCAACCCTGGCAATAGCGGTGGCGTAGGACAGACTTCACCAGGTAGAAGCCCTCCTTAGCCATCTCCTCGGCGTTCATGTCGGGGAGTTCACCTTCAACTTCCATAGGGCTGGCAGCCCCTTGTAGGTCCAGAGCGGCGATTTCCTCGTCGTTCAGCTCCCACTCCTCCCCACAGAGGTCTTCAGGATCATGGTAGCGCTTCAGGTGTTGAGCAGCGCACACCAGGGTCCCCCCTAGACGGGGAGAACACCGCACGGTGATACGGTGTCCATCCACAGATAGGATCTTGTATGGCCCGAAGTATGGGTCATCGCTGGTAGAGCGTGGCCAGGCGGGTAGTCGACTGTGGTGCACCAGCACCCAGTCCCCCTCTTGGTAGGTGGCCGGTACACGGTGCTTGTTCTTCTTGTTCCACTGACGCTCCCTCACTCTCTGGAGCATAGCCTTGGCCTTGTCCACCTTCGCTTGTTGCTCTTGGACCCATTCACCCACAGAAGAATGGGTGTCCTCTGGATAGGGGGCATGTAGGAACCACGCCAGGCGCCCCATGAATAGCTCATGTGGCGAGTAGCCAGTAGCTGAACTCTCTTGGGAGTTCATCATCAAGGATATGACGGGGAGTAGTCTCACCCAGTCTCTGGTGCGTTCAGTTTTGCACCATATCCTGACGTTCTCCTTCAGGACACGAATCTGTCGCTCACATAGGGGGTTGCTCGTGTGAGAGTAGGGAATCCCCGTAGACATTTGGACATTGAGAGATCTCAGGACCCTCTTGTACCATCCAGTATCTGAGCGTACTCGTACGTCCTCATCGGTGTTGATCTCCTTGGGCGCCCCATAGACACAAAACCACTCCTCCAGCAGTATCTTGATAGTCTCCTCTCCGGTAATGTGCTTGGTACATGGGAACACCCTGGTAAACCTGGTCAACCCACAGGTTACCACGAGGGCGAAGTCATAGCCCCCGAAGTTCGGCATCTCCGTGTAGTCCACGTATAGAACACTGTTTTCACAGTGTGGGATGGGCAGGGTCGAGTAGAGACCTCTGTCCCTGATATCCCCTGGTTTACAGGACCTGCACGGGCACTTGTCCACGATAGGCTGGAGTGTCTTCCGCAGTTGGTCGTCAGTCCACGTAGTGTGGAACCACTGCTTGAACAGCCTCAGGGTACGGTCAGCACCCACATGACCACTGGACTCATGGGTCCACTTCAGCAGCGCTGGGACTCGGTCACTAGGCACCACGATGCGGTCCTCGTGTCAGAGGTAGCTCTTGTCCCGCTTCCACTGGTCTTGGTTGACCAGGAGGGGTTCAAGGCGTTTCTCCAGGCGCCGGTAGATATCCCCAAACTCCTGTAGGTACTCCGATTGTTGGAGTCCATCCAGGGGGCGTATCATGGTCATGTTCAGGTCCAGGTGTACGTCCATACGGCTGAACGCCTCCTTAGCCAGCGCTTCAGACCGGGCACCAATCAGGGCGTCGAAGTTGTTGCGGCTGATGTAGTCGGCACACTCGTTCTTCACTCCCTGGATATGGTGTACCGTCAGCGGTAGTTGACTGAGGTAGGTCCACCAGCGTCGTAGCTTGGCCTTCTCAGGTGGGGGACCCTTCTGGAAACTGCGGACCGGTTCTTGGTCGCACAGCCAGACCACAGGGTTACTCCCCAACAGTCGTGCTTGTGAGGATAGCACCAGCATACCCGCGAGCAATTCCTGCTCATAGGTTGAGTAGTTCCCCCTGGCCTGGTTCCACTTCCAGTTCCAGTGGCCCAGAGGTACTAGGACCCACTTGTCGTCAGGGTAGCTGTGCTTGAGGGTTCCATCTCGGTTGAGACCTTCCGTCCCCCATTGGGAAATGGCCGAGTCGAACTCCTCCTTCTCTAGTGCTCCACCGCCCACATTGCTGGCGTCGGTTACCAGGATAATCTCCCCTTGTGCCCTAGGCACGCCCAAGCACTTAGCGTTGGCTACCTTGTCTTTGAGCTCGTCAAACGCTTGTTGCTCTTGTGGGCCCCAGCGCCAAGTAGTACTCTTCTTGATCAAGTCAGTCAGTACAGCGCTGGTGTAGGTGAAGTTTTTGATGTGGCGGCGATAGAAGTTGCACGCCCCAATGAAACTGCGTACATCATGAAGTCCTTTCTTGGGGTCTTCGTGTCGTACCTTGGCATCCATCACGGGTTTGGCCTTAGAGGCCGCTGGGGTCCACCACCCATAGCCAACGTCAAACCCCAAGTACTGCATGGTCTCCTGCATGAACGCACACTTCTCCAGCTTGAGTCGTGTGTGGTTCTCCTGGCAGACCGCAAAGAACTCACCCAAGAGGATTAGGTGATCCTCCTGGGTATTGGTCCCGAGGCATACATCGTCGATGTGAGCCGCCATCTGGGCCCCACGGGATATGAGCTCCTGCACCTTAGGTCTCCTTCGTAGGATGGACAAGATCTTGTTCATCAGCTCTTGGAACAGAGCAGGTGCGTTAGCCACGCCAAACGGCATGACCTTCCATTTGAATACCCTCCCCTGAGGGGTGATGAAGGCCAGTAGTTCCTGCGCGTTGGGCGTCAGGTCCACTTGCCAGAATCCACTTCGCTTGTCCATCTTGGTCTTGTAGCGACAGGAGGCTATCTTCTCCAGGGTAGACTCCATATTGGGAATGGACCCTGAGTGATTCAACGTCTTCTTGTTCAGCTCTCCATAGTCCACTACCAGCCGTTTGGCTGTAGACCCAGGTTTAGCCACCAGGAAACAGGGGCTGCAGTGTAGGGGGTAGTCCCCGTCCTTGTACTCCAGGACTAGGCCAGCGTCGATACATTCTTGTATCTGTCGCTCAATCTCGTCGGCCTGCTCTTTAGGAGCTGGATAGGGTCTCCTCCGGATCTTGTGACCCACGAACTGGGGTTTCAGCTTGAGGTCCATCTGTACCAGCTTGTCACATGAGGCTGGAGGGGGTAGTTCTCCGAACACCTCCAGATAGGTCCTTATAAGCTTCTGTACCCGCGGGTCCAATACCTTGATCTTGTCCTCCATGTCCTCGTCGGAGTGTAAGTTGCTTGCCCCTTGAATAGACGTCGGGAGGTGGTCCTCCACCGACTCTTCGCCCGCGGTAGCATCCTTCAGCCCTTGGTAGGCATACAGAAGGTCTTGCTCAACCATCTCCGGTGGACGATGGCAACATAGGCACGCTCGAGGGGGTTCACATACACATTCCTCCGAGAGGTCGTCCTCCTCTGGGGTCCTCACATGGGCGCCCCACACGCTCTTCATGAGCTTGAGATCTACCTCCCTTTGTGAGGTGGTGATCTTCTGTTCGAGGTCCTCCTTCAATTGGGAGAGGTCTCCCATACGTCCTTGCTTCAGTGGCCATGAGCTGCGGGTAGGCTTCGCGTAGCATAGCTCTTTCGCCACCATCTTCCTCTTGGAATCCACATACTCCCTGAGCCTGGATCGGGGGTCCAGCTCCTCATCCACAGGGTCTTCCACCCTCATGGAGAGCAGGGGTTTTAGTGGGGCGGCGTACTCGGCGTTCTCCACTTCCTCCACCGCGGTCTGCACGAAGAAGGCGTCGTGCTCAGTTTCGTCATCTGAGTGGATAGAGCTAGGTAGGTCAGATAGTCCACACTCAGAGACTCCATCAGGAACAGGTACATGGCAGGGAGAGTTGGGGGCGTTGGTGTCAGTCACGACGTACTCATCTCCTCCGGGTGTAGTTTCAACAGCATCTTGAGGTCGTAGGCGATCCTTCAAGTCACCCAAGTCCATCACTTTCACGTTGTATGGCTTGGACCAGAGTCGGGTCCAGGTCCTCCCAGGGGATGGTGGTAAGACTTCTGTCCACCACGCTGAGCATACTCCCCCATCTGGGCTTCCCAATGGGCGTCTTGCGCCCCAGAGGCACGTAGATGGCCTCATCAGGTAACCGCACAGAGCTGATAGTCAGCTTGTCAAGGAGGGTTCGCCAGTACTCGTTGCCCCCATGGGCTCCCCAGTCGGGGGAACACAGGACCATACGGGAACGTTCCAAGGCCACCTTGGTCAGCACCTTCCCCAGTTCACTGAACCTGGGGTTCCCGTAGGCCATCCCGAAAGAGGGCCAGTAAAATTTGTAGCTGCAGTTCTTCCCCTTGCTACAGTATAGGTCCAGTACATGTTGCTTGTCGCTGGCGAACAGCTCCACACTTAGGTCTTCTCGAGAGTAACCCAACTCCTTCAGACCTTGGTCTAAGACTTCCCCCAATAGTTGGTAGTCCTCAGTTCTGGAGGCCGCCATCATGTTCGAGGGCTCATCCTTCGATAGTCTCAGGTAACCCGAGGTATGTTCCGACTGCTCCAGTGGCACAGACTCTCTGCCACTGCCGTGGTCCACGTAGAGGAGGTAGGGCGCTTGCAGCGTCAGGGATTGTATCTGGGAGTGCTGTACGAAGAAGTCACTACCCAGTACAAAGTCGAAGGCCTCAGTGTCCATCACATAGAACCGCTGGGCGATAGTTCGAGAGCCCATAGGTACCTCCACTTCACAGTCACCGCAGCTGTGCACCACATGTCCATCCCCCATGCGTATGGCGGCGGTGGTCATGGTGCTCTTCAGGCTCCCACAAGGTAAAGTTTTCTTGGCCACTATAGATATTGTGGCGCCAGTATCCAGTACCCCCAGGTATTCACGTCCCCCTAGTCGGATACATACCCAAAACACCAGGTCTTGGGTGCCACCAGAGCGTCCCCGTCAGAACTCTGCTGGACAGGTCACCTCGAACCCCTTGTCCTGCAATTTGCGGGCCATCCTCATGAAACGGCTCCTCTTCTCAGCGTTGCCGTCATCACCACCTTCATGCTCACGCTTGGCTCCTTGTTCTTGCTGGGCCTGCGTTTGTGAGCGAGTGGTAGGTCCAGACTGCCCTCCAGAGGGCTCGGAGTTCCCCCCTGGATTAGGGTTGGGGTTGCCTCCGTTCTTGTCCTTGTTCTTGTTGTCGGGCTGGCGGTTAGCGCCTCTTCCTCGTCCACCTTGACCCTTGTCTTGACCACCTTGACCACGTCCTTTCGACTTGCCCTTGCCGGAGTCGTTGCCTTTGGCCTTGCCTCCACCTTTGCCTGAGCCTTTGCCAGGATCTTCCCCCTTAAGCTTCGCCGATAGGCGTTGCTTATGGTAGCACTCATCCTCGTAGTGCTTCCGCTTACCGCAGAATGCACACGTGATGGTGCAGCGGTAATGATCCGGCAGCTTCACTTTGGCGCCGGTGATCTTCTCCTGCTGCTTCCCCTGGACGACGAAGCAGTCTCGCTGCTCGCAGTCAGAGGCGTGCTGCAGGTGGCCCTGCTCATCTCTGGCATCACACCAGAATAGCTCCTTCACGTTCTCCATTAGACGGGCGTGGGCGTGTTTGGGGGTAGTCCCCTGCCCAGGTCGGGACCCTTGGTACCCTTTGCCTCCAGAACCTCCACCACCAGGACGGTAGTTGTTCAAGTGCTGGTCGCTGTCCTTCTCCAGCGCCATCTCCAGGAGCAGCACGCATAGATCCTCGTAGCGGAGGGATCTAGCCTTGCGCTCAGCCGTCAAACGGCACTCGTACCATAGCTCTCGGGGGAGCTTGGCGCACAACCAGAACAGCAGGTCGTCGCTGCTGTAGGAACCGGGCGTCAGTCGTCCAGCCCAGTGATCCAGGTCAGCCAACAGCTCGGAGACCCTGCCAGGTTTGGGGTTGTTGGGCAGCACGGGCAGGTTCTGGATCTCGGCCCTGATGGAGAGGTCGGTCTCGTAGGTCGGGTACTGCCTCTCCAGGGCAACCAACAGATCGGCAAAGGTGGCGGAGTTAGTGACGATCTGCCTGACCTGCTTCTCCAGGTACTTGGTCTTGCAGCACTGCAGGAGCAGATCGCACTTCACTCGCCCACTCGCGTGGGTTTGGCCGGTCAGTCGGAGGAACCGGCCAAAGTTCTCAGCGAACTCGCTGAGGTCCTTGCCTGTGAACTCAGGCAGGTTGACCACTATCTTGGAGGTGGCAATAGCCTTCGCCTCCTGAGCTCGGCGTCCTTCAGGGCGTCGGGTCTTCCTCTTCTTCTTCTTCTTCTTCTTACCCTTGGGGACCTCGGGGTCCTCAGGGTCTTCGTCATCTGAGGGCGAAGAAGAATCCATCGACGGCGGCTCGTCATCGGAAGGGTCTCTGCCAAGGTCACTAGAGCCATAAGGCTCTACGTCCACCATAGCCCTTAAGGCTGTCAGCCCCAGCTGGTCCAGCTCGGGCCTCGTCGAGTTCGTCACGTGGCTGTAGGGCGGCTGGGCCGTTCGCGGGACGAATGGACTTCTCGGTACTGCTGCAGGAGTCGGCATCGGTCGGCTCCTCAGGCTCCCCAGGGTATTTGTCAACCCTGCCGCCAGGTGGTTAGCCTGTACTCGGTGGGGTGACATTCCCACCGTCATAGGTGACGCATGGGACGGGATCATCAGGGGCTCCAGTTTCTCCCTGATCTCTTGCGTGAGGTCGCCCACGATTTTCGAAGTGGCTCCTCGGAGCACCTCGTTGATCTCCGACCGCGTCAGGGACCTGTTGGAGGATCTTCCCGATCCTCTACTCCTGCCTCCCAGAGACTCTGGTCCTCTCCTCAACCCACTCAAGGGTGCATACCCAGGTGCATACCCAGGAGCATACCCAGGAACATCCATATAGGTTCCAGTGGCGTGGAGTGGATGGGGATAGTCAGCCGCATACCATCGCGGCGCAGAGCTGGAAGCCACCGGCTCACTGGCAGTAGTTGCCTCATGGAGCGCAGTGGTAGGTGGGCCCATACCATAGGCGGGGTAGGGAGGCATGCCAGTAAAGCCTGTGCCCTCTGCCATAGGCGGGTTGGTTGTGGAAGTGGATGTTGCTGCGGCTGGGAGTGTGGTGGTTATGGGAGAGGGTGATGCGTGGAGGCCAGAAGCGCTTGGTGCGCCTTCGAAGGTAGGGTCATGCGTCGGGTCTTGCCCTTGTTCCTCTCCTTCGTCTGCTCCTTCTCCAGCATCCTTCTCGCTCTCGTTCTCTCTCTTCCTCTTCACAGGCTGAGGCTGAGAGACCACTTCCTCGACCAACAGGGCCCCGAAGGCCGTCTGGAGGCCATCCAGGGAGTCCTCCGCCGTATCCACTGGCCCATGTAAGGGCTCCACCGAAGGTACAGCGCCAGGCGCCGGCCTTGCCGGTGCCTCAGGCGCTGGCGCTGTCTTCACGTTGGCGTCCACTCTTCCTGGGTCCATCCTAATCCGCCCTTCTGCTTATATTTGCCTGCTCGGAGCACTGATTGTACGGCGCGGGGTCGCTGCCGGTGCACAGAGACAGGCTGCCTCTTGCTACCAGAAAAGTTTATAGTGTTTTCAGCACTGTGTTTTGCCTCTCCTGCTGCTTGCTGTTGGTGTAGGGATTCCTGCTGCTTGTTTTTGGAGATGAAAAGCTTTGGCTTTGATGAAATACAGTCACTCCAAGTCACTCCAGGATAGCCCAAGCCAATAGTATGCAAAGAGAAGAGGATTCAGGCTGCAGTGTCAACAGTGAAAGATGATTGGATATTCACAGAAACTGCAACTCAGGTCACAAATGAATGCATATTCACAAAGATAGCTGAAATGTTTTTGGAAAAGAGTTAGAAAACTGCCTCAGGATCACTCTCTCTCCACAGTGCCATCTTAGGAGATGTGCACTCTTTGTTTTGGGTCCCATATGTGCTGAGGTGGCATGGTATGTGGCGATGAGGTCACTGCCATGTCACATGGGATCTTCCTACTTAGCTAGGCTGACCAGGAATTGAACCCAGGACCTCTCAAAAAGAGGTGCCCAGCCCCCTAGGGTGCATACCACTAGGATAGCTAAGAACTCATGGAAAAACATAGATAAATCCATAGGCTCTACCTTAGGTATGTCAGTGCTCAGTCAACTCAGGAAAAGATGTTTTACTTCACATTGGAAGGGGATTAAGGGGTCCACTCCATATCCTGATTGGGTGTTTGGTTCCATAGGTCAAAATGTGATATCACCAGTTTTGGTTGGACCAATACTAAGATTAAAATGCATGGATGCTCAGTGCATCTCTAATACAACTAGAGTATGCCTCAAAGCAATGGAAAAGCACTTTTTCTTACTCAGCCACACCATGAACTGCCTCTCGAAGGACGCCCAGTAATTTGGGTGCCCTGAGAACTTCAGCTGCTTCATTACTGACCCTCTCAGCCTCATGTGCAAAGGGTTCAGCAAGTGGTTCAGGTTGAAATTTGTGGCTGTGCCAACCGGATTGACGAAAACTGGATTGACTGCGGCGCCTCCCATTGCCTCTGCCCGCGCAATTGCGGCCGCCAGCAACGCCTGGTCCACAGTAGGCTGCACGAACGGCGTTGGTTGTGCTTGATGCAGCCTCATCTCCTTCAATTTCTTCTGCTTTTATTTGATCTTGGCCTCGTTTTCTTTCTGCTGCCGGTCATTCCTCTTCAAAGCCATTGATCGCTCCTTCACGGTGGTCCTTGCTTCTCCATCAATGTCTCCGACAGTACCCACTGACAGTACAGACCTCTCCGACGAAGATTCTCCTCCTTCAGTACCCAGATTGAACCCAATGGGACTTGTAAATCCAGTAGGGGGGATACCAGAAATTCCAGTAGAAGCTGGATGGTGGCCAGTAAAAGCTGGGGAATGTGGAACGCCGTAAGGCGTGGATGTGGGTGCAGCTGAGGAGGTAGGTGCTTGGTGGCTTGCCATTGTAGGCGCTGGTCCAGTGAGCCCAGTAGTGCTCAGATTTTGTACCAGATCTGTAAGCTTCTCCAACTTCTGTTCCATCTCCTTCCACTTGCTGTCATCATCCCTCTTTTTCTCCTTGGCGGCCTTCTTCAGCTCCTTCACCCTGCTTTCCAGCGACGAAATCTGCCGTCGACAGGAGCAGTCCTTGGCGCATTCACCACAGGACGGGCATCTTGTCCCTTTTCCCTTGCTTCTTACCTCGTCGACCCAATGTAAGTGCGGCTAGCCCCATCTGCTCAGATTTTCAGACATTCTGCCCAGATTGGCTACATTTTGGTCATTTTCTTTGCTTCGGCAGAATCGCCGCCTCGCAGCTCAGTCTCAGGATATTTCCTATATATTTCTGAGATGTCGGATTTGATTCCGCGGTCCATTTCTCGTAAATCCGCCGCGTTCCGCTATTTTAGCTGGAATCGCCATTTGCCGCTGACGCGCGCTCGCGGGCCAGATCGGCCAAACATTTTTACATAATTGGATTTTTTAAATCTTTTCAGACAGTTTTGGACACTCAGATGTATTTAGAATAATTCGCATCAATTTTCTTCATAGACTGGGATTTTCTGCCGGACAACACTCAACATGGATCTTGCTTCAGTTGTTGCTGCTCTTGCCTCCGTGGGTGTTCGAGTCTCCGGTTCTACCCCCAATAACAACGTTCAGGTCGACTCCTCGCGTGCCTGCCCCACTGGTCTTGCCGGCCCCGAGCCCTCCAGCACCATCAACGACCCAGGGCAGCACTTTCATGGTAGCAGAGGCTACCTGAATGTTGTTCCTTTGGTGTCCCAACCACAGCTAGCTCCCCAGTACGGCCCCGTAGACTCCGCCACCTCCGGAGACGTAACGATTACGCTGCCATGGTGCTGTGCGAACGAGGCCTTGAGAGGAATGCCTTGCGCAAGCCCAAATTGCCCAAGAAGGGCACAAATCAGCAGCTGTGGAGGCCCAGATTACCATCAAGATCCCAGTCGAAATTGGCCATCAAGCAGCTGGAATCTCCCAGCCTACGCCGATGGCAACGCTCCGGTGGAGCTTACGGACCTGGCAGGTACTAATACTCCTTACCAATGTCCACATTTTGAGACCATCGACGCCGACATTGAGGACATTGAGATGGGTGGTCCAGGTGAGGTACCTACCTATAATCGACCAGCCAATTGGGCACAATGGGACAACCATTTGTCTTCAGAAGTGACCCGTAACCTTGAGGCGCTTGAGGCCCTTTGTCTATTAGCCACGTCTAAGCTGATAGGTCAAGAAAGAATCGCCTCTGATTTTTTATTCGAATATTTTTTCCTCCTTCAAGAAGAAATTAATACCAGGATGTGGTGGTGTTCTCAAGAAGATGAATCTTTTGCCATTTTGTTGCAGATCTGGGAGGCAAGCCCCTTCCCGAAGGAGAAGACCAAGGCACCTGTTGCCGGGCCCTCCGCCCCTCATCCCTCTGTTTCCATCCGCGACGATCTAGCCGCCGCGATTGAGGAAGGAATTTTAGAGGCAGCCAGGCAGGCAAGCCTGGAAATTAGGGCTGAAGGAGCTCCCCAAGTGGACTCCTGGCTGCGAACCACTGAGATTAGCGGTCCGACAGCCTGCTCAGGCCCTTCAGGACACGGTATGTACTGTCCTGCCGACTGCTCTTGCAGATTACAGCGAGATACTGAGCTCCAATTGCTCAAAGATCAAATGCAACTCATCATTCAGACGCTGGGAATTAAAGATCTTTTCAAGACACACATGCGGTCTGAGGGCGCATCATCGGTGGAACAAACAACAGAACCGTCGGAGGAGGCGACAGAAATTTTTTCGATTGCTCCTTCGGTGGACTCTAAGACCACCGATGCCAGGATCAGCAGGACTAAGCTAAAGGAAAGGGTTACAATCTCTCGATCTCAGAGTAGGTCGGCGAAGGCTAGGACTGAGGCTCAGAATGCCAAGCGAACTGCCTCCCGTACTGCCCTTCCTGCTGTTGATTCCAATGCAATAGTCCAGATGTTGCTCGCCCAGACCCTCGCCGGAGCTGGTGTGGCTAATGATGCCGCCAAGGTGTCTGCCATTACGGCCGGTGTTGGGCTGGATTCACTTCTAAATCCTACTTCATTGCGACTTCGTCAGGTTGCCAAGCAACCGAAGTATAATGGAAACCCCAGACGTTGGCCTCAGTTCCAACGGGAATTTAAACTGTGGGTTAAGACTCAAAAGCTCCAAGATGATCAGTTCCTGATGGCCCTCTTGGACTGCCTTGAGGGAGCGCCGGCCAACACTTGGCTCCGGACCTGGAGTGATCGTGAGGATTCAAGTTCCCCCCTTACCTTTGATGAGGTGTGGGAACAGCTGGAGGTACGTGGATCCCGGCTGCCAGAGGACCATTACCACCAGATGTTGAAGAATTTTCCTTCGTTCTCGCGATTAATCTTGCACGAAGTGCAAGACAAGAGACAGCGCTTCTGGAATCTCGTAGAAGAATCTGAACATTCAGGCGAAAAATTTTCTAGTGCCGAGCTGAAAAGTCTGATTTTTGACAAGATCCCCTCAGAAACCGCCGCCACCCTTCGGAATAAACAGTCCGAAGAAAAGGTCAAGACCTGGTGGGCGGAGGTCGATGGCTTTGATGCCTCGGCCAACCGGTTTACAGTCAGGGAGGCACTTCAAAAGTGCTCCCCCACGTCGTTTACCAAGGAGAATTCACTGAAAACACGTGGAAAATCAAGTTTAATGAACACGAGGATCGGGACTTGTTTGTCCAAGTCCTCAACAGGGGAGTAAGTTTCCACGGCCATCGCCTGAAGGCCAGGAACTGGGTGTTTTCGTTCACCCCGCAGGAACTGTGGGAAGAGGTTGAGCGGCTCGCTGACGCCGCCAATCAAAATTTCCATGAGGGTCTTGGGGGAAACAAGAATACCCAGCAAAACACCCAAAATGGGGCCCAAAAGGGCAACAAAAAGGTGAATGACACCCGGAATGTTCAGGATCATTGTAGCATCTGCCTTCTTTTAGGTTCTACGAACCGAGCTAAGACGCATTCTACTGGTAATCACCGATGGTCTGCTTACGATCACAAGGTGATTGGTGAAAATGTCAGTAATTCGCAGAATTCAGACAGGAATGACAGACAGGTGCATGGTGCAAAGGGGGGAAAGGGTAATCCGACCCCCTCCGGTGGGATCAAAAATACTGGAGGCCCTGGCGGGTCCCAAGGCAAAGGAAATCGGACTCCATCCGGCTCCGGTGGGCAGCCAAGCGGCCAGACAAGTCCAAATGGCAACGCCGGAGGCGGAAATCGAAATCAAGGCCAAACCCCTCAATCCGGTACAAACAAAGGAAATGCTCCAGGATCACAGGGTAAAGGTAAGGGAAATCCTTCAGGAACCCCTTTCTCTGGTAAGGGCAGAGGGCGTGGCGACGGTGGAGGTCCATCATCCGGCGGCCGTGGCCGTGGACGTGGAAAGGGCAACCATCGTGTGGATCAGGTCTCAGGTGCAGATCAGGTGTCCGATGCGGATCGAGATTATGTCGAAAATGCCCTGAATCCAGCAGATGATCCGTTCCAAGATGAGTGGATCGACGAATCAGGCTGTGTTCACAATGTTAACGCAGCCGCTGGAGGTCAGAACGCCTAGGGGAGCCACGAAAATCGCCCCTCCCCAGGCGATTTCAGGCATGATCCCCAGATTCCTGATCGACCATTACTTGATGTAGGGTCGCTTGTCTCCTCTCCCCTGGATCCGGCAGCGGATCCTTCTGTTGTAGTGGACGAGGTTGGTGTACAGTCCAAGCACAGGGCTCGTCAGTTTGTCACAAAGCTGTGGGTCTCTGATTGCAAGGGAAATTTCCACCTCGCCACTTGTTTGTGTGACAATGGATCGGAGGTAAATCTCCAATCCAATTCATTCTTACCTGACGACTGCGTGTTTGAATCGCCTCATCCTGTTACCCTCGAGGGAGTTTCTGGACATTCTCTCGCAGGTGGGCAACGCGGTTGTTATATATCAACTCATTTGGTCGCTCAAGACCTTTGGGAAGAGCAAAATGTGGAAGAAGTTGTCCTTAAGGATGACTACTTCTATCGTGCCGACATAAAGTATGACCTTTTTTTGGGCCATCCTTGGCTTCGCAAGAACAGGGTAGCGCCCGTAGGTCATCGTCGTTGTTTTTTGCTGGAGTCAGGTCCCTTGGAGCGTCCTGAATTTCGTTTTTTGCACGCAGGGTTTAAAAGTGCAGAAGAATTTTTGAAGCAAAAGGTGACACCAAAATTTGGTGAAGATGTCACCATTGCAGAGGTGAATGGGAGTGCTGATTACTCCCAGGAGTTAGAATGTCTTCGTAGGGACTCCCAGCCACGACGCCCTTCGCGCTGGCACTCTTCATCCTACAGAGTTGTCGACAAATGGCGCGATGCAATTTGTGAATATTTTCATGAACACCATTCCTTTTGGCCCCAGTATGATGCCTTTGCTAACCGTATGAACAAGCGCTTTGACAAGCACTTTAGCGACGCTTGGACCCATAAATGGGACAAGAAGTTGTGGATTAATCCTCCGTTTCACTTAATCCAGCAGGTCATCCACAAAATCAAGCAAGATAAAACCCAGGCAATTTTAGTTGTGCCCTTGTGGGACGACAAGCCTTGGTTTCAGGAATTACAAGACATTTGTGTAGATTACATCGAACTTCCCAGGAAGATTAAGCTGTATGCCAGGGACGACACAGGTCCCCTGCCACAGCGGTCCTGGAGTTCGCTTGCATTCCTGGTGGATGGAAAGCTTTCTGACTCTAATTCTGCTGATTCTGGTACTGATTCTTGTGTTGGGTCTGAATCTGAGGTTGAGCGTGGTACTGATGATGAATCTATTTTTTCTGATTTTTGTCCGTCAGATACCCAAGGTGATTCAACGTCCAATGGATCCGCCTCGTCTCCCTCTTCCCCAATACGATCGACATCGAAAAGAATCTTCAGTGCACGGGCGAAGAAAAATTCCAAATCGCGCCGCAAATTCAGAGTTTTTTATGAAAAACCCCCTGTGGAAGCTTTCATGGATCCTTTCGAGGAGCTGGATCACGAAGAGAATCTCTGGGATTTCGACACACGACCCACCTATCTTCAGGAGGCAGTTGATACGGACCTGTTTAGGGACATCCGTAAGAAGATTCTTCCTGCCAAAGCCGAGGAAGTCGCCAAAGTTTTTTCGACAGTAATTCCTGGCGATCAGGTGGACACTGAATTGTGTTTCAAGTCAAGAGAAAAGATTTTTGAGGAACGGAAGGACACAACCCTTTCAGGGAAGTTGATCAAAGACCCCCCCGTCCGTGGACAGTTCGGTGAAGCCTTCATCGAGCTTCGTGAAGGGTACAAGGCAAAAAAACAGCGCCCTTATGAAAATCATGGACACAAACATGAGATACTCAGAAAAATCATCGAGAGAAATCTCAGGGAATTTGGTTGGCTTGAGGGTTGTATGACCAGGGAATGGTGCTGTGCACCCTTCACAGTCCCGAAGCCACCGCCTGCAGACCAGAACACTATTGATGGTTGGCGAATGGTTGTTGATTTTCGCAATCTCAACGCCGAAACCAAGGCGGATTCACACCCCCTGCCCCTCATTGAGGAGGAAATCGCCAAGAGGGCAAGAGGTCGTTTGTTTTCTGTGCTGGATCTCCGTCACGGCTTTCACCAAATGCCGTTGAGGAAGGACAGCCGACCTCTCACCTGTATGTGCACGCCATGTGGCCCAGTCCAATGGACGGTCATGCCCATGGGCCTGAAGAACGCCCCCTCGTTTTTTCAAAGAATGATGGAAGATGTGCTTTTTTCAGCTCATCCTGAGCTTCGTGCCTTTGTGAGCGTGTACATAGATGACATAATCATCGCGACGGAAGGGGAGGGACTGACCGAAGCCGAGCTGGTGGCCCTACATGAGAAGCAGCTGAACCAAGTTTTGGACATTCTTGACGCCAATCAGCTGATTTGTGGGCCAAAGAAGGGAAAATTATTTTTAAAATCAGTCGAATTTTGTGGTTCTCTCCTAGAGAATGGCACCCGACGACCCAGTCCAGGGAAGCTCGTCGCTATTCAGAAGTGGAAGCGCCCTGAGACGATCACAGAGTTGAGAGGATTCCTGGGTTGTTGCAATTTTTACCACACTTTTGTGCCGAATTATGCGAAATTTGCTGCCCCCCTCACTGAATTTTTGAAGGTAGGGAGAGATGCGGGCAAGGCAGGTTCAAAGGTTCGTGTCAAGTGGACTGACGAGTGCGAGGAGGCCTTCCATCACTTGAAGGCGGCCCTCTGTGAAGTCGCCACGTTGCATGTGCCCCAATTTGACCGACCCTTCTACATTAGAACCGACGCTTCTAGGTACGCGATCGGAGCTGTATTTGAACAGGTTGATGAAGCCACCGGCGATCATTACCCTCTTGCATTTTGGTCTCGGAAGCTAGCCCCACGCCAGATGCAATGGTCGCCGCATGAGCAAGAAACGTACGCCATAATCTACGCTCTGAAAAAGTACCAATCGTGGGTTGGCACCAATCGAGTCGAGGTCCTGACGGATCATCGATCTCTGGAGTATTGGGCCACTGAACACATTGATACTGTCGCGAGCCCAGCTGGTCGACGGGCCAGATGGCACGAATTTCTCTCTCTGTTTGACCTCCATGTGTCGTATTTGCCTGGAAAACACAACACGGTAGCGGATGCTCTGAGCCGATGGGCTTACCCCGCCTCAGAGGGGCTGCAAAGTACCAACATCCATGGTACGGAGCAGGACCGCCATGTCATCATCGAATGGGATCAGGAAGAAAAGAAACTCATTCGACGTGCATGCATGCAGTGCGCTGTTAAACAGCACGCATTGCCGTGTCACGACATCACGGCCATCTCAGATCCGGCGCATGCTCATGAGATCTGCACCAAAACACTGAAAGTCGTGGAAAAAGTCACCGATCCCTCCTCAGGGAGTGTGAAACGGTTTGACTATACCCGACAAGTAAGTCGATTTCGGTTGATCCAGGGCATTAAGCGTCGAGATCCGGCCAAAACTCCACCCCTGCCTAAAGATTCCCTGATAATCCGTGACTGGACGTCCGATTACCTGCAGGATCCCATGTTTAAAGAGGTCTTTGGAAATCTCAAATCCAAAGATGCTCACAAGGATGGGATTTTTCCTGAGTATTCGTTGGATGGGGGGAAGCTGTGGATGGAGGGTAAATTGTGTGTGCCAGACGCCCTAGCCCCCCGAGTGTTAAACTGGTGGCACAAATGGGAGTCCCCCCACGCACATGGCCGTCGACTGTGGTCGATGATTAACCATAGGTTGTTTGGCTCACGGCTATATACTCACTGCATGAAAGTAGCCGCCGGATGCGCCCAATGTGCTGTCTCGACGCCCCCCAGCGCGAAGAAGCACGGCCATCTGAGGCCTCATCCTATTCCGGAGCGCCTCTTTAACAGAGTCACCAGTGATTTCTTCTATCTCGGTGAACTCGATGACGAAGAGTGCCATTGGACTAATAAAAAAGTCAATGGTGTGCTCCTTATTCAGTGCCGTCATTCCGGCTATATGCAGGTGTTGCCTTGCAACATCGAGTCGATGACTGGCAAGGCTGCCGCCAAATGGTGCGCGCAGACCTGGATGGGAGGCTGGGACGTCCCATCCGAGGTGGTGACGGATTCAGGCAAAGAGTACACCTCCGAATGGTGGAGCGAATTATGTGCTCGCCTTGGAATCCACCACCTCAGGTGTGAAATCCACTCGCATCGAGCGTTGCCTGGCGAAAGAGCCGGCCGCTCTGTTATAAATATGCTTCGTAAGGAGCTCGCGAGTGAAAAGGATTTCCACTGGCTTGAAGTTCTCTTCGCATTGCTTCGCCGTTACCACAACACGCCTTTGTATCATGGCCTTTCTCCAAATGAAATTGTCTTTGGACGAAAGAAGTGTTGGTGGAACATGCCGTTGAATAATCCTCGCCCCTGTAAAGATGCTTCGCTGTTTTTGGACGAAGTCCAACGAGCAGATAAAACTGTGTCGAAATTAATCGAGAAGCATCAAGCTGACTGGCTTTGGGTCCAGAATCAAGGCCGAAAAAACCCCCACAATTTTGAAGTCGATGATCGAGTTTGGCTTCGAAAATCCGAAACCACCCTGGACGGAGATGACAAGCTTCTTCCCTTGTGGGAGGGGCCATTCGCTGTTACAGCGCGTCTTGGTGAGAACAGGTGCAGGATTCGTGTGGATGTCAGCAGGGAAATTGACGTTTCGGGCGATCGCCTCAAGAGAGAGATCCCCTCCCCCAAGGATCGGGTTAAACCCCTTTTTTGGACTGCGAAACATTTGTCTGATCGGGTCATCGAAGGGGGAAAGTACGAACTCAAGAGGATTGTTGAAGCAAGACGTGATGCCAAGGGCGAATGGGAATTTCTGTGTGAGTGGAGGGGCTTTGATTCCAGTCACAACAACTGGGAACCAGCCCAATCTTTTGTCCATGGGTACACCAAGGGGTTCATCGACTTCCTCAAGAAGCACCCCGAAATTGGAGTACTCCTGACAGATTGTTTGTCGAAACCAGACAGACAAGTGGAGAGCGACGGAAAACGACCTGTGGTGAATCGAGATCCAGCCTTTTACGGCCCTCAGCAGCCACATTCCAGGGCTGATCCGTCGATCCCCCCTCCTGCGGTCAGGCCAGCCCAGGAGCCAAATGAGGACCAAGCTTCAAGTTCGGCCGCTGATTTGCAGCGCCCAAGCCGTACGAGGGCCAGGCCAGACAGGTTGGTGGTCACATGTATTCGTGCTTGGCCGAATTGAGGAAGCCATCCTACCACATTCTGCTCAATCCACTGTTCATTCATTCTGTTTATGTCATGATGTGGAAAACTGCGAATGTTTGATAATTTGACGTCAATCCATCACTTTTTCTTTGGTCTCCGTTCGGTAGCGTATCGAAAGTCGAAAGCCGAAAGCCACGGAGTGTGCTGCCGTGTTCAGAAAAAACCAAACTCAGGCTTAATTCAGGCAGATTCGGGGGAATCTTGTCTCTGTTGGTCTGTGCATCTTTGGAATTTGGCTACTCGTGCAGATGGAAGCAAATGTACATAGTAAAAACGCTGCGCAGCGACATTCACCCCTACAGGCACCCCCTGTAGTACTGGCTGCACCAGATGCGACGCCAGGAACTCAGATCGTACCTTCATTTGCTGTGATGCTAACGCCAAAGTCCAGATTCAGATCCAGGATCCTCAAATTTACCTTCAATTTCTCAGGTTTGTCCATCATTCTGCCACTGTTGTACGAAACCCAGACGTCAATTGTTCAGACAACCTTCAGATAGGAGCTCTAGGGACTTCTAACAGCAACCTCTGAAGTCCGTAAGCTTCGTTGTATTTTTGGCACACGCCAATGTGAGCTCAATCCGACCTGAAACTGTCGAAGGTGGTGAATCCAAGTGTCTTGTGGGACTCATTCGAAAGATTGGCCTTGTCCAAGTCGATTGACACCGCCGCCACTGTAAATTCGGTGTCTCTCAGTTATATACTGTCAGTAAAGCGCCTTCAGCGAACCTTCGGCGCGTTACATGCCAAGGACCCAGGGCCAGCATGTCCCATCATGATGCATCATCACATGATCCACATTTTCATAGAATCTGTTAGATGCTCGCGAACCAACGTGCCGGAAAGCACAATTGAGCTGAATAAACGACAATATATATTAACTTTAGTCTAAACGAAGGTGTTAGTAGTTTCAGTTGTAGACATTCCGCTTCATTTCACCTTCATCTCAGGGAATTTGCTGATTTTAGGACAATTCAGATTGATTTCCTTGTCATCTCTTCTCATTCCTCGAAGATCTGTCGACGGCTTTGCCTAACTTCGTTGACGCTTATGATCTTCTGTGCACATAGGGTCTGTAGACAACATTTGTAATTGTTTTACCTCTCTGTGATTGTTTAATCTCCTTCATCTTTGCCCAAATTAACTCTCAAATTTGCTGAATCTTGTGATCATCCACCAGATGCGCCACATCTGAAGCACATGCTGCACTTTTCAGAACGAGAAAAGCGGGAGTAACACGATGTAGAGTTCGGCGAGGACACCGTAGCGTGCCCGCGACAGCGAAACTGTGCCAGAGCGCTGAGATGTCACTCCAATTCTTGATCCCCCCACTCAATCCACCAATTATCTACCTCATTCTCTACCAATGCATGGTTTGGTATCGATTCTCGATATGTTTACATGCTTTTTAGCCCTTGACCTAATGTTTTACTGCACGGAGGACTGTTCGTCACTTCTCATTCTGTCTCATTTCAGGTTCATCCAGCCTGATTCAGTGCCAATTCAGTCCAAATCAGGTCAGATCAAGCAGATTTCGCCCCATCGAGGCTACATTTCTATTTTTTTCTGGGACTTACCCGCACTACGTTCTTCGTTGACGTAGCGACACACCCCAGTGTGTTTTTGGAGGGGGAGTGTAAGTGCGGCTAGCCCCATCTGCTCAGATTTTCAGACATTCTGCCCAGATTGGCTACATTTTGGTCATTTTCTTTGCTTCGGCGGAATCGCCGCCTCGCAGCTCAGTCTCAGGATATTTCCTATATATTTCTGAGATGTCGGATTTGATTCCGCGGTCCATTTCCCGTAAATCCGCCGCGTTCCGCTATTTTAGCTGGAATCGCCATTTGCCGCTGACGCGCGCTCGCGGGCCAGATCGGCCAAACATTTTTACATAATTGGATTATTTAAATCTTTTCAGACAGTTTTGGACACTCAGATGTATTTAGAATAATTCGCATCAATTTTCTTCATAGACTGGGATTTTCTGCCGGACAACACTCAACATGGATCTTGCTTCAGTTGTTGCTGCTCTTGCCTCCGTGGGTGTTCGAGTCTCCGGTTCTACCCCCAATAACAACGTTCAGGTCGACTCCTCGCGTGCCTGCCCCACTGGTCTTGCCGGCCCCGAGCCCTCCGGCACCATCAACGACCCAGGGCAGCACTTTCACCCAAGTGTCAACACTGGAGGCAGAGCTGGGGAGTTTGAACAGCTGCTCCCTGGAGAGGTGCGAATGTGTCGAATCACACCTCATTTCGTCGACCTCGTCGTCGTTCCGACCCCAGACGCCCGACGGACCAGCGTGCGGATGCACATTCTGGCGTCTTTCCTCGGCGATGATGGCCATGTGCACCATCACGGCGGCCTGGTGGTCGAACTGGTCCAGCAGTTCCTCCCAATCCTCTTGCTCCTGCAGTTGGGCGTCGAATCGCAACCGGCCGCTGTCCCTGATGAACTGGCACGACGCCCTGAACCAGTCCCTCAGGCGGCCACGATAGCCCGCCTCCGCCAGCAGCCAATTCTACCTGTGCAGGAATTCCTCATTCCAGATCTGCTGGAAGTGGCTTTCCCAGTAATCACCACTAATTCCAGTACCAGACTGCTCTCCTTCGCTGCTGCTGTCTTCTAGATCAGGCAAAGCTTGAGAGGAGGAACCAGATTCACTCGAGGAGGGAGATTCTCGACCGGGTTTAAGGTTGGGTGGGGCGTTCACACAACAATCAGCACAAGTATGAACTCCAGGCCAATGTCTATGGCCACAGTAAGGGCACTCTGATGGTTGATCTTCGGTTCGCTGAGGAGATGCTACGAATGTAACCTCAGGGGGAACACGCAGTGACTCTCTACGAGTGATAGCCCCGCTAAAGTCCGATGATCTCAGAGTGTCGGTGGAGATTCCAGAAGCAGAGTCATGATTTTCTCTGCTACCATGTAACCGCTGCATAGTGGTTGATCTTTCTTGTGATTGCGAAGCCTGTAGCCTTGATGCCCCAGGGGTCGTAACGCCCGACATTGCCCCTGAGATCTCCGAACCCACATAACCCTCTTCAGACCCATATCCAGCCTCGGGGAGCGACATATGCGAAGCACTTGTAAGTCCTTTGAACTCCATGGTGGAATATGAAGAGTACGAAAACCCGGTCTACAAAAATGGAGCAGACATAGAATCTCAATGCGCATTCAGCGCACATAATGACACGACGTGAAATCATTCGAAATAATTTAAATAAATCTGATTGGGAAATCACGAAAGACAAATGCGACTCGACGCGCGCTCACAGCCGACATCTGGCGGCGAACGGCAAACAAGAAACAGAACGGAAAATTTACTGCACTAATGTACATCTGAGAATCATTGGAATTCTGATCATATCAGTGTATAATTGAGTGCTGTCACTGCTGCCGTTACACACTCATGCTTCAAAGCAAGGGGTCGAACTGCCCGCTTGAACCCCGTAAACCCCAGGCCACGCACTCCCGCAGGAACGGGCGAAAGATTCACAAGGTAGCAATGCAATACCTCAGAAATTCACGGTACGTATTTCTGATGCTTGTTGGATCCTGAAAAATGAGAAAGGGAGCTCAAGTGTGATGCACAACGGATCCATGCATGACATCCGTACAGCAGGGCCACAATGACGCAAAGGGCCGAGCCTCGGGATCCTCATCGTGACGGTAGGGCCACACAAGAAGGGCCGAACCCAACAACCCAAAAAGTGCTCTGTCTGTCGCGACCAACTCAAACTCAAAGATCTCCAGCAGACACCCCAACCACCGAAGGCGATTATATATCAACACGCCCCAGCCCACACCAAATCACCATCTCCAGCAAAACACAGGCCCAAAACGCCTTCTCCATCACCATCTACACCACCGCAAATATCCCTTGACACTTCAAAAACTTCACCCGCTTCTTACTCTTTTCCACCTCTACCACGCCCATGTGCTCAGCAAAATATCAAAGAAGATGCCGACAGCCAAGAATCCACGAAGAACACTCTATGGGCTTACGAAATGAGCCACAGCATGGTATGCTCTGCATCATCAATTCTCACTCTACCAAACAGCTTAGATGAATCCATTTCGATGGCAAATTCCATCCTAAACCCGGACACCAACCCAGTAAACCATTTCCTGGCAAAAGAAGTTTTCACTCAATGCTGCTCTGAGGAACTCATAAGCCCCAATGTCAAGCTTAAGCACACGTCTTTCATATTTATACAAACTTTCCTAAAGTCTTACAAAGCCAAACTCAAATACCAACCTTCATGTTCCTCCTCAATGCACTCTGATCAACCAGACTTGCAATCGACTTCCTCGAATGCGTCTGAATGACCTCACGTATCTGCATCCTTTGTTCCTCTGATCAGCAACCAGAACAACGATGAAGATGAGCATAAAGAAGAAGAGTACACTTTAAATTCAGGAGTCACTTTGTTGCACCTTGCACTGGAAGACTTCGGAATGAACTCAACTTCTACCTGCTCTCTGCATTGCTTTGTTGCTATGCTGACGCTCATTGGATCCTTTTATGAGCCCTGTTTTTTCAGGAGCCAAATTTCACGGTCCAGCTTTGTCAATTATCACTCAATTTTATTTTTCAGTTCCTGGTGAAGAGGACAGATCAAGTACAGATCAACAGATCATGCAGTGGTGGGACTGTAAAAGCGATCCTGTCACAATCTATTTCAGTCATTTTCAGCTCCTTTTTCAAACTGTTTCCTCACCTGTTGATAGCCCCGAAAAATGTTGACTGCCATTTGCCACTCTCCCTAGGCTATTGGTGCCTCTCTTGGCAGTGCTTTGCACCCAGGGAAATTCACAGTGGCATGATCGATTTGTATGGGTTTCATACCCGCGGCTGTCCTTCGAGGAACCTCGCATGGTGAGCAGTTTGTGATGTTATTTTGGGCGGGAAACCGCCATGTCTCAAAAAAAAGAAGGGCCGAACCCAAACCAGAAATTCAGAAAATTGGTATCCTATCACAATGTCAAGACAATAGGTCCGCAGTGCATCAGTTTTAGCTACCCGGCCAACAGAAATTCAGAAATTCAGTGCGAGGTCAAAAAAAAATACTGTTTTGCCCTGAAATTCAGAACATAGGATCAAAAATTCTGCCTGGTCCTGAAATTCTGATGTCTCAACCCTCCTGACTGCAGAATTTGGCAAATAGGACAAGATCAGGACTCACAATCCCAAAGGAGGGGCCGACATCAGTAGACTATGCCACTACACACTTTACCGGGAAGGGTTGAGACCGCAAGTGTAGGCTAAAGCCCTATAACCAAACCTTCTTCCGCATTGCGGGCCCGACGGTTCTTCTGGGCCTTGTTGGCATTGGGCTTCCGGACGTGCCACGGTACCATTGTGTACCAATCATGGTCGTCACCCGGGTACCAGTTATAGATCACATGGTTGATCCAGAACCGGTAGTCACGCATCGGCGGCCATGACATTGACGTTGCCATGGAGGTCTCGAGGGCCGGCGGGATGGCCACATGGCCTGAGACGCCCCCTTCACGGAAATTGAACTCGGGGCCTGCTTGGCACGCTCGACGGTCACCAGGACAATGACGGGACTCCAGCAAGACATCACACGACATCTTCCACTCCTCAAAGAAGTGGTGTTTCTGGTGGTGTCGGCGTGGGGACACGGCGATGAGGAACCCGGCACTCAGCGTAAAGACCTGGACACCCGGGCCTTCAAGATCCACCGGGACTTCAAACAAGTGCGTCGCATCTTGCTGAGTCACCACCGAGTCCTTCAAGAACTCCGGCGCGAGGTACCCACAGTACGTGATGCTCGCCCGTGCTCCCGTTGCCTCAGGGTTGGCCTTCCATACTCCGTGCCATAGATTGGTTGTGAAGAACACCAACCAGTCCATAGGCATGGGCATGACATGGCACACAGGCTTGCCTTTACCCATGGACAGCTGCAGTATCCCGTCTTGCCACAACCCCGGCACCATGACCATGGCCTGAGCACCGGATAAGTTGACCTCGTTCCGCATCCTGGCACACACCATTTCCCAAAGCGACTGGTGGTCTTGATGAATCCCAATACAACGTGGACCAATAAGCTGCAAATGGGCACCAAGCATGGATTGAACATGCATGGCTATATAAAGCTATATAAAGTTCTGCACATAGCCAGGGAAGGTGATGCGTGCCCGTGACAAGGGCAACAAGACACACAACAGGTGACACACAATATTCAGCCCGAAGTAGTGAACTACTCCTAAAAAGGTGTATCATTCTTAAATGAGGCTACCAAGGCCTTCCAGGCCGTACGTTGCGTAGTCTGGATAACCAGACGGGCCTCAAACTCTGCATCCAATGTAGAATTTGGTGCCAAACGGGCCAGCACTTGGCGAATGTCGCTAAGTTGGAGGTCAATTTTATGTTTCTTGTTGTACTGGGTCCAGAGATCATCAATATCGTGCATGAATGCACCAGCGGGCTGAAATTCGGTCTCTGGGTACCCCCTGTACTTGACCTCCCACTCTATGTGCTTACGGCGCCCCAGTCGCACCGTCATATGAGAAACAATGTCCTCGATGACGTACTTGTCGGACTCGACCAGAAGGTCCTGGTCCGTATAGTAGTGCAGAGGAGGAGTACCCTCCTCAGGGGCCACGTAAGGCTTGAGACGCATAGTGTCCAGCGCCATTTTGCCTCGTTCGGCAGCTATCAAGTAAGTATTGCTGCCCAGGCGCTGAAGGACTTCACCTGGTCCTTCCCACACCCGATGCAGCTTATCAGTACCTTTCTTAGTCTTGTAGTCCCTGTACCCGACTTTCTCCCCAAAGACATGGGGAGGGTGCGCCTTTCGGAATTCCTCCGCCTTACGGCGGTGAATCTTATTCAGGGAGTCCTGTACGTAGCGGCGGCCCTGTTGGGAGAATCCAACTGCATCCCGGCACTCAGATTGGGGAAGAATGGATGGGCAGTCTCCAAACCCAATGGGATTGCGGCCACACACTAGATAGTGTCGCGAATACCCACTGATCGGGCCATGGATGTCGTTGGAAGCGTAGATGGCTAGTGGCAACAACTGCGCCCAGTTTTGCTGAGTTGTTTTTCACCAGCCACTGCCTGAGGGATTAAACGACCACCTGAACTGCTCGTTCCGCACGCCAGTTTGACTGGGGTCTCTTGATGGTGGATTGCTTCATGCTGAGTCCTGATAGCTTACAGAGCTCGCTGAAGAATTTGGCCATAACCAGATGGTCCTGGTCTGAAAAGATCTCTTGGGGCATACCCATGACGGGCACCACCCTCTCCAGATATAGATCTGGCCAGACCAAGTGCGGTCAGGGTCTTGTTGCATGGCTTTGCCACCACATACCCTGTTAAACGGCAAACGACGACCAAAACGTAATCATACGTGTTGCTGTTTGCAGTACAAGGACGTCCGCTGAGGTCACAAAAGTTGACACAGACTGATGCAAACGGGTACTCAGGTACTGATGCGGGATGATTGGACTCTGGCTGTAAACCCTGACGGCCCTTGGTTTGGCCGCAGATATTGCCCTTATTGACAATTGACTGCACCATTTGGTGTAGTTCTTTCAGTTGATGTGCACAAGAATACTCCCGGTTGAAAAGTTTCAGGGTTTTTCTGATGCCAGGGTGTGCATACTCATGGCAGGCTTTGATGACTTGTTTGACCAAGTCATATGGTACACACACACGTCCATTGCTTCGCACCTTATCGTTATGCAATGTATATGACTGTCCGTCGTCCTCAATGAACTTGTGCTGCCGTAAAGCATCCCAGCGGGGAGCAAAAAACGGGTCAAGCTCATAGTCGGAGGACCAGTCATCATAAAGGACAGAGATTGCGGGGGGCACTTTAATGGCTTCTATGTCTCCGACAACGAGGGTTTCCACCCCCGGCATATGCCAACTCATGGAAGACATAGTCTCAATCGTGTTCAGTGATGCCAATCTTGCCTTCTGTCGGCATTTAGAGTCCAAATTCAGTCTCTTCCTTTGAGCACGGGTGTATTTTCGACCCTTCACGATGTGGGGACGCGTCTGACAGCGGCTTGATGTCCCTGCCAGGCTTTCATCCCCCACGGAGTGGATGAAAAGCTCATCCAGAGTGCTAAACTTGGACCCGTCTGTCGCGACGTAGGGTGCCTCGGCCTCAACCGTGTTGACCGACTTAACTGCTTGTAGTGCAGCCACTGTGGCTACTTGTAGCTGGTTAAGCATGGCTTGCTCATGGGAAAAGGCTTCGGTCTCCGCTGTTTGAAGGTAATCATGCACAGACTGCGAGTCCTGTTTTTCGGCTTCCTCCCATCCAGCCAGGTCATCATCCCCACCATGGAAGTTGGTGTCTTGGGCCTCCCCTGCTGGATAGGCAAACCGAGAAAGAGCATCGGCAACCTGATTCTCCTCACCTGGACGGTAAGTAGTAATAAGGTTGAACCGGCTCAAAAACTCATGCCAACGTCCCCGCCGTCCTAACGGCCCAGAAATGGTACACAAGTCCTCCTTGTACCATTTCACAATGGCTGAATGATCAGTCTGGATCTCAACTGCAGATCCTCCGATCCATGACTGAAATTTCAACAGGCAACACACAATGGCATATGTTTCCTGCTCCCTTGGAGTCCAGGCAAACTGCCCTGTGTTTTTGGTACTCCCATTGACGCCGGCCTTGTTCCCTTGCAGCTTGCGGGAATAGAAGGCAACTGGGTGCCAGTTACCATCTTCCTGCTGCTGCTCAAGGACCCCACCGACTGCATAATTGGACGCATCAGTGATGATCCGCCACGGCAGGCCTGGCTCGGGTAAGTACAGCCTGGTTTTCTCGCTTAACACATTCTTAAGGGCCTCGAAGTTGGTTTTCATTTCATCGGTCAAATGAATTTGGGCTTCCTTAGGTGTTGACTTGATTTTCTTTCTCTTTTGAGGCACTCCAGTGGATGTCCATGGGGCATTGGGGTCCCTGGGCTCATATTCATATTTGCCTTTGAGGGCGTTCATCAGCGGTGCCGCCATTTTGGCGAGTTTGTCAATATACACCTGATACCAGCCTACGAGCCCAAGGAATCCCTTCATATGCTTGGCTGTTTTGATATCCTCCCACTTCCATTCTTTTACTGCTGAGATTTTGGTGGGACTCGGATATCTACATCCATCTTTAAGGATGTGACCAACATACTGGACAATCCGTTCAAAAGGTCCTCTGTGGGAAATTCCTAATTTCAGGTTGACAGACTACAATAAAATCTTTCCTGAATTTTTCCGATATCACTGATTTCTGCCCACATTTTAGGTATCACTCGATCCGCAATTCCCTGGCGCACACGCTGATCACAATTTCAACAACAGCTGTCCAAAAAATCGATCATGGGCAAAGATCGCACCGTGCCAAAAGCCGCAGATCCGAGCAAGTCCGTCGCAAATCGCGTGGCGCAATTCGAGAAAAGCGACGGACAGCTGAGGGATCACAGACGCAACGCGGCTCTTCGAGAAAGCAGAACAGATGAAAAAGGAAAGGAGAATGATCAACAACCCCAAACTCCCAAGTCAAATCAGAAAACAAACGCCGAGAAAAACACTCCAGACGCAATACCAAGCCAAAATGCGAGTTCAAGCCCAAACGGCAAGTCCAAGCGCCACAAGACAAAATGGATTCAAAAAACCAGCCCGCAACCAAACCGTGAAACGAAAGAGGCTGTCAACGACGACATCGTCATCAACACCCAACTTCATTACAATGGAAAGCCAACGGTGGATTTTGCCAAACCTTCGGAAAAGCGCAACAAGAGTTTCACTTTCATCCCTATGGAAGACTTGGAAACCCACCAAACGACCAACGTTTTTGTGAACGACCCCAATGGCAACTCTCCATCCCAACTCCACCAAGACCTTCAAGATTGAAAAGTTCCGGAAGTCTATCAATTCCAATCTCAAGACAACCGAGTATACTCCGACTACATTACCATGTTACCAACCGAGGACATCATCGCCCAATTCCACAAACAACCTCATGAAATACATTTTGGGGGCACCGACTACGAACACCTTTTCAACGAGAAGTACGAGTATTCCGCCATGTACTCAACGGAAGATCATGCACGAGCCATCAAAGATGCAAAATTGGTCACTCCCCAAAATATCACGACCCTCAGGATCATGGCCAACCTCTACGAGTCCCAAACAAGAACTTTCATCTTCACTTCCACTACAAATTACGACTTCAACAAGGACGCCTCGCACAACACATCCGCACACGTGTCAATGTTGCTCAATGCTCTAGCGTCGCTCGCGCGTGCTAAAATACATGTAAGGGGTACGCTAATTCTTTTGGCCTCAGACCCGAGAGTGTGTAAAGCCACGACCAGGATTTGGGATTACTCTCAAGCCTATGCCAAAGCAAGAAGGTTTATGGTTGACCAAAAAATCTCCCAAAACTTTGTTCCGTTGAATATGGTCCTCAAGAATGATCAAAAACGTTTTGACACTTGCTCCGCCCCACACCCTGAGGGATATATTATGATTACTTTGGACAACCTTTCCAAATTCCAATACACACCGCCCAAATTCTCTCCTATTTCGCCGGGCCATGACCTAGCACAAGCCGAGGCTTTCATCTCTCCACAACAAGAAGCCCGTCACACACCACCAATCACCGACTATGTCAGAATTGACATTTCGCGAGACCTCGAAGTCCTCACCGAGGAAGATGCTTTCCAATTTTTCAACAAATTAATCAAACCCGACCTCCAAGATGCCTCACCCATTACCTTCACCAATTGCGCACACTACCGCGGTGAGATAAAAAAAAGGGGCTCGCCCATTGGCATCACCCACGCTCGTTTCGACATCGAAACCAATTCAGCCCTCTCCTCCCAAATTGCGAAAACCGTTCAATCCCATTACCCACTAGACAGGAATCCACTCATTATGGCTTTCCCCTAAACCTCTCCGCCTATGAAAATACTTTCATGATCTCCGCCTCAAAAAGCTCCGCGAAAAACGGAGTCAAGCTTGAACCCACGGAGCTTCTAAATCGAGTGGGCTCTCTTGAAAAAATGAATTCGATTCTGCAATTCGCAATTCTACGCACCAAATACTCGGTATTGGTGCATCTGGATGTCCACTCTATTCCAAGCAACACCGAAACACGAGTTTCAAAACTCAAATGGATGAACGAACAATGCAAGAAAGCCGGCCTCACTTTTTTCAATCACGATAACACATATGCAGTTTTGTCCGACGCTCCACTAAGCTATCGTGCTAAACCCTCCTACACACCTACCGACGCCAAATCGGTGGTCATTTGTGCTCCACGCTCCATAAGTTTTAGAGACATCAACAAAGCAACTTTATCTTTTGGTACCTTCACCTCCATCCAACCGCTGGAATCCAACCCAAGTGCCAAATCACACCAATATTTTGAAGCGCTCTTCCAAAACTTGGGATCCAGTATCCTAGCACACCAAGAAAAAGTTCAAGGCATCACTTTTACATCCGGTTCGCCCAACCTCTTGAAAAAACAAAACATCATTGATTCAATTGCGAAAGACCATGACACTTCTAAATAGGAAGCCACACTCTTGGCCGCCAAAGAATTTGGCTCCGAGAAACAATTGCGCTCCATCAATGAGCGATTGATCGTGGCCAAGCCCCAATGACTCCCCACCCACCCACACTCTTTCTCTCATTCAGTTCTCTATGTCTTCACTAAGTCATTACTCAGAGATGCGGATCCCCTCCGTCCTCACTTTCAATACCAACGGTATGATCTGATTATCATGCTGCCGATTCTCGAAGCGATAACTTCTAACCATCCGCGATGCATCACCTCGCAAGATATTGTGCCACGCATCGATAACAATGCGAACACACTGGAACGTACACTTTCCTTACAATGCATCCTGCATGCCGTGTGGATTTCGCTCACTCATCTACGGGGCGTCAAGATTTTGATTCATCCAAGCCACAATCGGGTACTCGTTTGCACGCCTAGTGTCACTCTGCCCTATCAGTCGCCAGCAAGTGGCCTGACTGATTTCTGTCATGACCGGATGAAGAGTTTATCTTTTGCAAGTGCTTCCTTCTTGACCCAGTCGGGTTACGATTGCCAAAACGGCCTCACGTTAGACTCGAGGACTCGTCAAGATCAAGGAATGTCTCAGAAGTGGTCAGTGTTAGACACGTGGTCCCATCTCTCTCATCATCATGACGCCGTCAATTGATATCCCCCTCCCACCGGGAGTCCCCCAACCACCAAGTTACGATACCAACATTCACAAAGCACCTAAACCTACCACACCAACAGACAACTTAATCCACTCTAAAACACGTTTAACACTCACTACTCACAACACTGCCAAAAACATTGACAACCTAGACGCCATTATACTACGACACCAACAACAAGGAACCGACATACTTTGTTTACAGGAAATACCTACCGCCCCCTCCTTACATTCACTCCTAAACCTACACACTTTCACAAACATATCTTCTGACAAATCCAACGGCACAGCGATTATCATTCACTCCTCCCTATCTCCTTTCGTCACGCAAATCAAACACGACAAGGTCAATGGATGCCTTACTGCCATCGACCTTACTATACCAGGCTACCACACACTCCGTATCATTAACGTGTACAAATCACATCACGCTCATCTCCGACACAGGTTAGAGAAAACAATCTCCGCCCTCCAACAAGACCAACCGTGCCACATCATGCTCGGCGACTTCAACACATATCTCCAACCTTCTCTAGACACGGTTAATATCAAGCACAATAAATACTGGCCTTGGCTCCACGACAAGGTACACCCCACCAATCCTACCACCACACCAACCCCCATTGACCTGTATCGTAAGGACCACCCAGAGACAAAACAGTGGACGCGCCCTGCAAACAAAAGGCTCCCGTCTCACACACGCATCGACTTGATTCTCTCCTCTCCTCTTTCCAACACCATCTTCAAACCATTCAACACCTTCATTGATATTCACAACGACATCTCCGACCACAGACCCGTATCCACTTCCATAGCCATCCCTACCAATCCGATTAACATATACAACATCCCACACAATTCCATTCACTACCGCCCCCTAAGCAAAGAAGAAAAGTCACACTTTACGTCCCTCAGTAAACCTCTTAACGACTGGCTCTCCAAACATCACGACACTCTCTTCCAACAACCCGTTGAACAACTTATTCCTCTGACCGACTTCCTTTTCACCCAACTAGTCACCACCTACAAAAAAGTCACTTATCAAGCACAGGAACACAAACCAACCAGCGTGGAGAAACAATTCCTTGACGCTGTAAATAATCTACCTTCTACTATCTCCAGTGCACACAAAACAAAAAAACTTCGAACACTACTCAACGACTGGACCTCAAAAAAACAAGCACAAGTGCACAAGAAACTCCACCACTCCCTCATTTCTCACAAGCGCATAAAGAAGACAATCAACAACATTCTCAACCCCAGAAACACCACCCCCATCTCTCTCTTTGACCAAACTGGTCAACTCACCACCGACCCTTACGAAATGTGCAAATCTATGGGACACGCTCTCTCTTCCCTGGGAGGCCCCCCAGATTTCGACACAGACCCAGCCTTCATCGACACACTCATGACCAACTCCTGAAAAATACCCAACGACGCTCCACTACCACACTTTACCAGAGACTTCTTCAACCTTCTTTTGTCGAATGCTAAACCACACACCGCACCTGGTTTCGACGACACATCTCTCTACCTTTTCTCCGTCTGCCCCCCTGATATACAAACCTACATTTACAGCCTGTGTTCCCTCCTTATCGCCGACCACATACCTTTTGCTGGCTTAAAGCAAAAATTTTTCTACTTTACAAAAAAGGCGACCCCCATAATCCTACAAACTACAGACCAATAGCACTACTTAACACACTCTACAAAATCATAGCTTCTTACGGTGCACACACCCTCACTTACTACGCCACAACATACCACCTCACCAACAACACACAGTATGGCGGGCTTCCTAACCACAGAACCACAGACCACATATACACTATGATTGCCAACCTATCATTGCACCCAGACATGTACCACTTATATCTTGATTTAAATAAAGCATTTAACTCCGTTCCTCACCGAGCCTTATGGCAAATACTCTCCAACTACAACATACCTCACTCAATCATCAGCCTCATCCAAAACCTCTACGCCTGCCCCCACGACTTCCCCGTCGTCAACAGCTTCGCCCTCTTTGCAGCCCACTGCATAAGGGGACTTAGACAAGGATGCTCCATGTCCCCCATACTCTTTAACCTCTTTGTCGACCCCATCATTAACCACATACAATCTCTCCTACCTAAACACGAATTCAACGACCTTTTCTCCTTCATCGACGACATCGCCCTCCAAACAACCTCCCATGCCACTCTACACAAAGTGCTGCACTTCCTCTTTGTCCAAGGGCCTCGATACGGCCTTTCTTTTAACACGACTAAATCCGAACTCCACGCCCTCAACAAGGCCAGCCACATCACCATTCGTATGAGTCCTACCCAACATTTCAGTACCTTTACCGATGACGGCGACCCCAGGGCTTTTTACAAATACCTGGGCACCTACTTTTTCAACAAACAACAAAACCCCAGCATGCTCCAACTTCTACTTAACACCATTCACGCCTTTTTCACCAACATATCCACCCTCCCTCTCACACACAACGAAGTCATGAAACTATTCAACATACAACTGATACCTACCCTCACCTACTGTTTAATCTACAACTCACTCCCGCAACAGGACCTCGACAAACTGGACACCACAATTTGGAGTCATATCTCCAAGTTAGGCAAATTCTCCTTTCGTACCCCCAATAAAACGAAATACTCCCCCCCACACACACTAGGTTTAAACATCACGAAAATTTCTATCGTAACCCACATCCGAGCCATCAACCATATACTGCGCTACACTCACGACGATGGACCTCCCCACACCAACGAAAGAGTCAAGTACACCTTGCGCTACAAGGCCACTAACCCCAACACCATGCAACGCATGACTGCCCACTCTGCTAGCTTTTTAGGTTTCCACACGCACAACATACCCACAGTCAACCCATGTCTCCCTTCTCAAATCCCTACACACACAACAATCGAAGTCGCCTTTCTCTACTACCAATCAAACAGCCACCCACCAACATATTCCATTACAAAAAATACCACCCATACCACAAAAACGACCCAGTGGTTCCGAGGCACAGTCGACCACCCCACGCCTCAGAAAACCACAGTTACCTTCCCTGACATGTCTACAATCCTCACCCCAACCACCAGTTTCGCTTCCTTACTCTCCCCATATTCCAAGATATTTCCAAACCTACCAAGTCTCTCTCCATACCCGACACGGCCAACTTCCCTTCTCCTTTCACTAGCACCACAACCACTCAAAATTTCATTCAATTTACCCTGAAAAACAATCTTCCTCCCCCAAACCCTCAACACCTGCACTACTGGGGGTGCCACGATCTTTTAGACGCACTCGACGCCTACCCTAACGCTACGATTGCCTACACCGACGGGTCGGATGACCCCACAGCTAACACGCCATCGGGCGCCGCCATCACCTTCCACACTACACCGCCAACAACCATCTGCAACACATCACCGGTAAAAGGATCTTACCCAGCAGAAATTTATGCCATTATACTGTTTACCTACCTCCAACACCTCGACACTCTCTCTCAACCAATCATTTTTGCCATTGACAACCTGTCGGTTTGCTCCACACTCCACCAAATACAACAATTCAAAACTAAACCCTTCGCTTCTAACGCTAATTGCTTCGCTCTTTGGTACAACTATATTTGGGAATTTCTTCACAACACCCACCTTCACATAATTTTCACCTGGATCAAAGGACACGCTGACTTCGCTGGCAATGAGCACTCTGACAAAATTTCTAAATCGATATCACTCAACCTCCACCAACACCGAGAACACCACAACCCCGACACTTTTCACTTCATGTACCACAATCATACACCACTGCCAGGACGCATTACACGCAAAACTGTCAAACACCTACTTCCAAGCCATAAACACAACAACATACACCTACCTTCTAGCACCGACTTCTACGCCCACACATCGTGGTTTTCCAGATTACCTTTTAAATGGACTAACGGACTGTACTGCTGCACTGGTTTTCTTCCCCATTACAAACTCAACACATATCAATGCCCCAAATGCCACACTCATCACCCCCTCGACCCCATAACAACTGTGACCGAATGCGGCACAGCGAAACCTGTTCGTGACCTCTTTTTTGAGGTCTGGCAACAACCCTTCAAACAAACAGTCATCGACTGGTGGCTACATGCATCCAAAGAAGAAAGAAGAAACTACATCCGCACGCTCATTCCCAACTCACTCAGTAATTCACTAAGAGCAATCCCACCCAACACTCCCTACTTCCAACACCTACAAAACCTGAAAACAGCCTTTAAACACAGAAGGAAAAGACTCAAAACAGCACTGCAAGAGACACAAACCTGGCTCAGACAAAACCCAATTAAGGATCTGCACTTACTCCAACCAGATTCCGAAGACAACCCATGGAACAACCAATACTCCATCTACAGCACTTCGTCTCACAACTCCACCTTGTTGACCTACCCAAAAAGGACAAACACAACAGTCACCAATAAACACCCCCACAAACACAGACACGTTCACAGCAAAAACAAAAGAACCAAATCCCAACTACGTAATTTACAGTAACTACCCACTTAGGAACACGTTACCCTAAAAAAGCCATCGCGAAAAGAAACTATGCTCCGCAAGCGACTGGGGGGTTTCTGCCCCGCTTTGGTCTCTGGGTGACGAGTTTCTCCCCCCCTCTTTTTCTTTTTTCTTTTAGTCTTTCTTTCCGTCCTCCTCATCTTCACCACCTGCGATCTGCACCCCCCCCCCCCCTGACACCAGTTGGCAGATCGATGACATGGGACCACGTCAGCACTTTTTTGATGCTCTCTTCCAGCTCCGTCTCGCACACCTTCCAATCAATCATCCAATTTACAGCCTTTTTCCCCAGCCACTGCTGTCATGTGGTACCTCGGCATTCATTGGTGGTATGAACCAGAAGGTTTTGGATAGTATCATCGCGAGCCGTCCCCGGAAGTCCTGTGGTACCTGGATTGATTGATTTTTTGATACCCCTGATGTTCTAAGGCCGGGATTATTTGTTTGTTTCTGACTTCTATATATATATATATATATACATATATATAGAGTCCCTTTTATTTTCGATTCGTCTTGCGTCATAACACCAACCACAGGGCTAATGGCAAAGCCACAGCCCACAGTAACCAGGCCTTTGGTGCATTTTGGAGCAGGGTCACACCCCCTGAGTTACTGTACATATGGCTGCTGTCCTTCGATGAACTTCGGCTCGCCATGAACGCTCACTTGCCCGTGGTTAGGCCGCTTTTGTGTTATGCTCGCCGGGGGGCAACCCCCATGCACCAAAAAAACATACTGGACAATACGTTTGAATAGATGGACCTTGGAGGGCTTAACTGTTAACTGAGCCTCCTCCATTGCATCAAACATCTTGCACAGGTCCTCATAATGCGCCTCAAAGTATTTCTTTTGCGTTCCCGGTTGTTGTTTTTGCTCAATTGTGAGGTTGTCCGTCTCTAAAACATTCCGCCCTGACGACGATAGAATGTCATCAATGTAGGGTCGAGATTGAGGACAATTGCGTGTCACATATTGGACCATTTGTTGGTAGGCTACAGGCCCCACCTTAACACCCATTGGAAGGACATTCAATTCAAAGATGCTAAATGGGGTACAGAAGGCAGTAAGATGCTTGCTGCTCTCGTCCAGATGCATTTGATGAAAACCATCCTCCAAATGGATGATGGAAAAGATAAAATTGCCCTCCTGGTTGGCAATTTGGTCCTCAATGACAGGCAGCCGAAAACTATTTCCCTTTAAGCAGGAATTAAGATGACGGTAGTCACTGACCAACCGCCAATCATGTTTTCCTGGTTTTGGCACCAAGAACGCTCTGGCGACCCATTGTGGCTGCCCTTTTGCATCTCGTAGCATGCCACGGTCCTTGAACTTCACGATTTTATCCCATAAGGCTTTTTCGCGTTCACCCACGGCTCGTATGGGCTTATCAGCTCTGGGGCCAGCATGTTCAGGCAGGAGCTCCAAGTGGAGCGTAGAATGTGGCCCTCTTGCCTTTTTGGCTGCCGGAGTCACATCCTGAGTGCAAATGGGATTAGAAACGGTTTTTTAATAGCGAGCCATAATTTTGGCCTTGAGGTCTTCACATTCTTCCCAGTCCTCATCCGACTTGATGACAGACCGGATGTGGCGGCGGTAGCCTTGTACCCAATCATGCTGGCTTATCTCCCTAGGACCCAGACTAGACCTATCCACACAAGACTCATTCATTACCGGGGGTGTAGTTACCATTGGCCGCTGATGCATGGTATCAGACTCCACCATACTGGAGTAATCGGGACCTGGGGACGCTTCGGACTCTGACTGACGGATGTCCCCTGACTTGGCCCTTTTGGTTGCTTCGCGATGTGCCCCTTGCCGCATCTGGCGGCATTCGACCTGTACGGGCAAAACTTGTTGTACCTGATGGTTAGAACTACCATGCATGAGCAACTCTAAGGAAGGCTTGGGGTGTGTGTGTGAAAAGGGAGCAGAAACTGTGCAGTCGTGCGGATGTAGGGCGACAAAATCCCCGCGGGGAAGGGTCGAGTCCCATACAGCGCGCTGCTTGTCGGCGGTATCCGCTGGTTCCGCCTGTGACTACTCAGGAGTCCATCCTAGCGCATGTGCTACAACTGTACCATACTCCCTATCTGCTGAGCGTACCTTACCATCATGATCTACAAAAAGGGGTTCACCGACCGGCACATCTACCCAATCTACTACCACCTCGCTCAGTGACAACCACCAATCCCTATCCTTACATGTCGGGAAAATAGCGATACCTCGGCCTTGCTCAAACTTCAGTTTTTGAACGGTTTGCTCCCACAGTCTATCGGGGGGATGTAACCAAAGGTTCTCTCCGGCCCATGGCTGTGACAACCCGTCCTTTTGCTCATCCCAATATTTCGGGAAACGAGCAAGCCGTTTACTACTGAATACATCGGTATATTCCCGGAAATGACACTTGTCAACCAGCGACTTAGCCCATCGCTCAATGCGAAGGACAATATCCTGGCGGACTGCAAAATCATCCCTATCACGCAGCCATGTTTGCCGCGCTTTGCGTTTGGCCGCCGCCTGAACATGCCGAATATTGCCTCGACCCTCATGGGTACGGAATAAGGACTTAACCGCCTTGGTGCTCTTTCGTAGCACCTTGGACGGCCCACCACCGCCGGTGTCGCTAGCTGTACTGTCATAACTGACTCTAGAATCAGTCGCGCAATCTGAGTTTTCAGAATCCGCCCACAGATCTAAGTCTGTCAACGCCAGACTTTCACATGTAACCGCCCTCAACTCGGTAACCTGAGCTGAGTTTATACGGGCTGAGCCCCACCCCGAAGCGTTGGCGCCGGGGTGGCCTACCCTGGCGCGGTTACTGACACTTGGTAACTCGGTTTCCATGCTACCTGTGGCCTCCTCTACAACCAACTCTGGTTCAGTATCAGTGAACTCCGCTAATGTGTTGGGAAGCAACACTGCCACCCTGTGTGGCAGACTAACGCCCATTGCAGGTCCAGCGTGTCGTACTGGGCCCAAGGCCTTGGATTTATGTGTAGGTACCGGAGGAAACTGCTCCGTACCCGACAGATCGCCACTGTTGGCTGGGCCTACATGATTGTGACCCTTCATGCTGTCTGAATAGGCCAGCAACAAAGAACATACAAGTCCTTGCACTAGCCCCAAGGCTTGGTTCACTGCAGAACCCTGATCAGCGGTCTCACTGCCCGCCTGAATCATGCCAGCCCTGTGCGCCGCCACCCAAAGAGTAATATATGTGCACACCAAGAGGACGTACTCTTGTGCGCAAGATCGAGAAGGTAAGGTTAGTGTGCTTGATGAAACTGGAGAGATTTGGGCTCCCTCTTCCTGGGAGGAGGGGAAGGGCGTACCCGGGGGAGGGAGGTACCGTACCTTTGGATGTGTCTGTACTACCGAACGCGCCGGAACCGCGTTCCGTGGCTTATAATTCGCAGACTGGTTGAACTAAAGGATTTGGATGCAACGGGTACCCACGGGGTTAGTATTCACTACCCCCGCTCTCACTTACAGTAAGATTCAGGACAGGTCAGGGAATGCAAGCAAGTTAGCGTTAAGGGTAGTAGCAGGGGTAATCGATCACGATTACACGGGAGAAGTCGATATGTTATTAAGCAATCAAGCAGGATCATATGGTGCGACAAGAAGATAAAGTCGCCCAAATGACCCTCGAACTTCACCCCGACCGGGGACGCCCTTCTGCCACCCCCACAGCGAGCAAAGCCGGCCCGCAAGAGCGCACGCTGTGGGGCCGGTGCTGGGTCCCCACGCCCGCACCCACCGCACCCGGGACACACGGGTCGCGGAACCCCGGCTGCCCGCCCCAGAGGACGGGCAGCCGGGGGAGGGACAGCGCCTGACACCAAACACCCCTCACAACGGTGGCAGGCCACCCCCCCTGGGGACGGCCCCCCACCGAACCCGCGGCACGCAGCCCCCACAGGGCATGCAGGCCAACGGGACAGTAAAGAAGGTCCCTACCAGGACCGGCCCCCGCTGTGCCCCTTCCGCCTGTAACCCCTGCTGATTTACTCCGGATCAACGATTGCATTCCTCAATTTCCGGGGTCCAAATCCAAAAATATAGAAAATAAAATCCTCCTTCAACCCTGAATGGCAACCAGATCCCACAAGTACAGCAATAACCCAATTCACAATCCAAATCAGGCTGCGGGCTTCCGTTCAGCACACCGGTATTCCCACGGTGGCGGGCATGTACAAGAATTGCACCAAGGAAGAAAGCCCTGAAATAGGCATATGAACACAAATAAAGCAAAGTTGGGGAAAGATGGAAACTTATACAATCACAGCCATAGACCCCTCATTCCCTGGACTCAAGACCTTCCCTTGACTCACCAACATGATGCCCTGAACCCAGTCCAATAAGATGGTTACATGCCCCATGTCAAAAGTCATTACATAAACCCCAAAAATGTGTTCACTCCCAAGCCTCTAAATCCTAGCCCAATGGGGAAGGTGGCGTGTCATGGCCTAGAGTGGCACTCAGGACCATGTCCTACCCTGACATAACCTTGGTTGGACTTGGAGTCGAATGGGCTTAGAGAAATGACCTATGACTTTGAACTCATAACATGCCAAAAAACTGCCAATTCACACCATATTGGCCATATATGAAAAATATGCTCAAAATTGAAGTTACTACATATCCGAAGGCTCTGAGCATGCATGGAATCGGAGTCTAGTATTCATGGAGGATGGAGACCAAAGACCAATGCCCATGTACATCCCCATTTTACCCTCGAAACCCTTTTGGATATGGGCGCCACGCACTGCCCAAGTCAGCCCATGATCTTGAGACCAAATCTTGTGATCCTTCGTGCGCCAAGCCAAATGGAGTACACGATCCGGCATATGGTGGTGTTCAACTCCGAAGCATAGGCCAACATATGAACAACATACCATGGTTCGACTCCCCATAGGCTTCTTGCTGTTAGCTGACCAGGTGAGTACACAAAACGCAAAAATGAGCAACAATTGAGGTCAAAAACATGAAAATATGACCAAATACAAAGTTGTCATGATAGTGTATCTCTATGCTCACCCATGATATCCGCTCATGGTTCAATACACAAATGATTGGAACCATTTGCGAACAATTTCCCCACTTGGATCCCCAATCGGGCGCATGGAGATACCTTTGCCACTAATATCTACATGCCCCCTGAAAATGGGAGTGCACCCATGGATCTCTTTGTCAAACATACCATGAGCAATACATATGCGGTAGACTTGGTCTAGCGCTTTGAATTCCACAATTGGGACATGGGCAAAGCCCTTGTCACGTATGGCTCCCCATCTCTTCGGCCACACGAAGATATATAACATGGGCGTGAGCATATCAAACATATACCATGCATACAACACATACCCTCAAAATATGGCTCCCACCATGATATGCCATGTCCCTCCATTGACATAACTTCACGTTAAAAATACGTAGGAACCCAAGGAAAGTTGCTATGCAACCCCAACACTCATGCGATACACTCGAAAGTCACAATAAAATGTTCGGTTGCACAGTCCAAGAGTTATATATCACTTTATACCCTCTTGACCATTATCCCTTGCTATATCGGGCATGTGTACACACCAAAGGCGTCTGATGCTTCCTAAATTAAGTTGAGACCAAGGCAGTTTCAACCCAACCTTTCTTATTCTCTTTCCTCACACTCGCTCGTAGATATGGCTCTTCAAAGTGGTCCCACGATTCCCTTTTGTTTCCCTTATATCTCCAAGTCAAATGGGTGGCAAGTATAAGGGAAACCTGATTCGGGCATAGGGAAAAGAGTACGACCACTCGAAGAAGTCCAAATCAAGTGCGGCGATGTCGAAGTCGAAAATCCGATTTCGACATCGCGAAAAATTCTGATTAAAATTTCGAGTGCTTATTTAGAGATTTGCGGAAGCAACGAACACTTTGCTGATGAAATCTGACCCTTCAACGGAATATCCGCCAAAATATCTGGAAATAACAGTTAACCAATCGGTTAACGCAAAATCGCGAGCCAACTGACAGTCGCCGATACATTGACCATCAGAACGAAAGGCTGAAAAATTACGGAAACATTATGATAATAAAACCCTGTTGATTCCTGATATTCCGATATATAAATCTCCGCTGGCGGCGCCTCGGTACTGAATATGGCCGCTCATAGCCGAAATGGCCAAACCTATCACACTATCACATCGGGTTAGATCAGGTGGATGGGAGAGTATGATATTAGCCAATGGCGGCTTGCCGGCACATAGATACACACCCCAAGTGACCCCAAGATGGCCACGGGGGTCCGAACCGGCTTCACCCCCCTTCTCAGAGCGTTGCATCCGCTCGGAAACCAATGTAGAGAGGACGGGAGGACCCCAATGGGCTCCAACCCCCCCCTCCATGTCCCAAGGACACATGGAGGCCCCACACACGTCGTAGGCGTCCCCCCATGCCCCAAGGGAGGGGTGAGGACACTGATACTCAGCGCCCTACGCCATATCCGGTCTCCTCTTGATCTACAACATGGACCAAGGGGATCAAAGATAGAAAAACGTCGTCGGTCGACCTAAATAAGTATACCACAATGAAATATATATGTGGAGATCGAGTGAAGGCGGTAGATGGCCTCCCCAAGCACAGAAACAAACAAAATGCCAAGGGGGATCCATTATGATGCTACAGCAGCAACCAAAGGGACCAATACGTCCTTGACATCCAAAGAAATACCCTTTATCTTTAGGTAGTCCATCCAGAACGTGGTATACCTCGGCACAAAACTGCTCGGAGGTTCCCACGAATCTCTGGAGGCGGCGAATCCCTTCCATCGGACTTTATAAAGCCTTCCCCCAGGCGTCCCCGGGTCCGGCTTGTCCGCCAGGATCTTCTCCGCGGTGAAATCGTCGTCCTCACCCTCGTCGTCCGAGTCCACATCGCCGGCCGTGAACTCGAAGGTGACGGGACGTCCGCTGGGGTCTGGTGCTCGGGGACGAAGCTGGGTATGGTCGCGGTCCAGGATCTTGTTCTCCCGCACACGAACCGCATACACATCCTGCCCGACCCCCCGCACGATTACCCCCGGCACATACCAAGATGCCTGCCGATGCCTGGACAGGACATCCTTGTGGTGCCGCTCCACCCACACGGTGTCTTGGAGAGCATACTTCTGGACTTTTCCCTGCTTGAAGTACTTGGCCCTCTTGTCATGCTCGTCCTGTAGTGCCTTGCACACCTTGGCCGCCGTGTCGTCCGCCTCAGACATCATAGCGTTCGCATCCCGGGCCACTTTGCCATGGTTCATCCACGGGAGAGTGCGTGACACTCGATCCCGTAGGAACAGGATACGATGGGGTGACAGTCCAGTGGGTCCCGGAAGGTCGTGATACGCTTGGAGTACTCTCCACAGCGAATTATACCAATTCCGGCCCGGTTCGTCGATCTGTAGCTGGCGGAACTTCTCGAACATCTGCCGCCCGGCCACCTCAGCCCGGCCATTCGACCGGCTGTGGTATGCCACGGTCTTGGCATGCCGAATCCCCATCGTCTTGAACCACGTACCCACGAATTGACTGCCCCGATCGCTGCAGATGACAGCTGGGACATCAAAAATCGTCAGCCAATGCCTGATCATGGCATTAGCGACGGTCTTGGCCTGCAGCCCCACTCCATGCTTGTCCTTCTTGTCCTTCTTCTTGGACTTCTTGCCCGGGACTGCCACGATATACCCGCTGTGCCTGTCCACCGCCAGGATGACACAGTCGTATGTCTCTCCTTCCACGGTGACCTCCAGCATGGCGAACACATCCATGGCCACGGACCGCATAGGGGCCTCCGGTATAGCCGTATACACCGGGTTGCCCGCTGTGGAGTGGTTGGGGCTCTTCGTGGCCCGACACACGGCACAGTCGCTGCAGTACCTATCCAGGATGGCGTAGTACCCCGGAGGGAACTTGAAACGCCACTCCAGGTCCTGCTGCATCTTGTCCCGGCCAGGGTGCATGAGCTGGGCGTTGTGCCAATGGTCAATGAGCTCCTCCACTCGGTTCTCGGGCACCAGCAGCTTGTCCTTGAGGAACAACTTGTCGCCATCCTCGGTCAAGCCCTCGGGCCATTCGTCGTCCGACGGGGCGCTCACGGCGTTCCAGTACTTGCTCCAGTGCTCGGATGCCGCATAGTCATCCGACCAGTCCTCTGTGAGCACCGACCTGACTAGCTCTACAGGGGCCACCATCCATTGCTCGAGTGTTTCCTCTCGAATAGCTTGGACGCGGGCACCCCGGAACTTGGCCAGGTCCGTACGGTTCGCCATCACCACAAAGCACTTGTGCCCCTCTTGCTCCATGATCTTCTCCATCTCGATGATGCGCTTGGCATCCTCGGTTTCCTCAGCGTCCCCATGGCTGGATATGTCCATCCAAGCCTTGCCCGCGGGGTAGGCCCATCGACTGAGGCGGTCTGCCACAGTGTTGTCCTTCCCCGGGACGTACACGACGCTGAGGTCGAACTTGGCGAACGTTTCATGCCATCGGGCCCTACTTGCCGCTGGTCCCGAGGGGGTGTCGACGTGCTCCTTGTGCCAGCTCTGCAAGGACTGATGGTCCGTGCAAACCACCACCGGTTGCAATCCGATGTGGCCAGACCACTTCCTGAGCGCACATACAATGGCGTACGTCTCCTTCTCCCTCGCGGTCCAGGTGCGGCGTTGGCCCTCGGCCAGGATCCGGCTCCAGAACGCCACGGGTACATGTGACCCTTCGTCTCGGATCTGCTCGAGGACTGCCCCTACAGCATAGTCCGAGGCGTCCGTCCGTAGCACGAATCCCTTGTCTGGGTCCACCAGGAATAGCCCCAGTTGCCCCAGGAGTCGCTCCTTCAGGCGGCTGAACGCATCTTCTGCCTCAGGGGTCCAGGCAAGCTTCTTCTTGCTCCGCTTCCGGCCATCGAACTTGCCCACTTGCAGCATCTTGTGCAGCGGCCCCGACAGTTCTGCATACATCCGGACGTAGCCCGAGTAGTAGTTGCAGAACCCCATGAAGGATCGGAGTTCGCTGATGGTCTGAGGCTTCTCCCAGTGGTGCAGGGACGCCAGCTTCCCAGGCATGGGATGGCGTTGCCCGTGACCAACCACGTGACCCGCGAACTCCGCTTCCTTCACGAAGAGTGAGGCTTTGGTGGGCTTGCACACCATGTTGTGCTTGTCCAACTCGCTGAGCACTCGGCGCAGATCCTTCTCATGCGCGTCGATGAGCTCGTCCTCAGTCATGTTCTCCGTGCCAGACCCGATGATGATGTCATCCACGAACGGATCGGCACAGTCCCGGACAGGACCGAGTAGGTCCTCCATCATGCGCTGGAAAGCGGCGTTGCCATTCTTGGCGCCCATAGGCACCACTTTCCACTGCATGGGCCCCAGCGGCGTCGACATCGCTGTGCAGGGCCTGGAGTCCGGGTGCAGCGGCATCTGGTGATAACCGTGTTTCAGGTCCAACACCGTGAAGATCCGCTTTTTTTGCTGTTTTTGGAGGATGGAGTCGATCAGGGGAAGCGAGTACGAGTCGTGCTCGGTCTGCTCGTTCAAACCCCTGTAATCCACCACCAACCTCCACTCGCCCTTCTCCTTCTTGGGCACGATGAAGGCTGGGCTGGCCCACTCACTGTCGGAGGGTTCGATCCATCCCCGCTCAATGAACTCGGCCAACAGCTTCTTCATGGCCTCGGCCCGATCGCCCTGAAGTTGGTACTCCCGATGACGATAGATCTTCGGGTTCGGCTTCAGCTTGATCTTCGCTGTACCAAACCTTCCACGATCTGGAGGGTTTTTGTTGGCGACGCCACTGAATAGCCGCGGATAGGCTTTGATCAGCCTCTCCTTCAGCTCGGCGACCTTTGGGTTCTCCTGGGCCTCTTCAGCCGCTTGCTTCGGTATCGATACAACCGAACGCACTGCGGTATAGGCCTCTTCCGGGTCCGAGTCCGACTTCTCCTCGTCCGATATGCCGTCTTCATCGTCGTGGGGTGCACTTCCCACCGATAGTCTTCGAAAATTTGCGACCTCGGGCTTGGGACTGTCGCTATCGACACCCATTCTTGGAAAATCCCATGTTGGTGGGTCTGACCCAACCGGACCATCGTATTGGTCCGCGATGTGATCCATGACCCTCGCCACGAACTCATCCTTCTCGTACTTGCCGGTGACCAACATCCTGTCATCCCACCAATGCGGAGATGTGACCATGGCCCGCCTCTTCTTGGCTGCCACACGGTCGTGCATCCCCCTTCGCATGTAGTTGACGACGTCGTCGATCTCGGCGTGGGACAGGACGTCAATGCCATCAATTGGCTGATCCGTCCCCTCCTTGGGCTCAAACATGACCTTCATGGGCACCGCCTCCACCCTACGGATGAATGCTTCATCACCCGTGGGCTGGGCTTGCGCCCCATCCACCAGGAAAGCCTTGGTACCCCACGCTTGACCCGGGGAGGGCATTGATACACCCTTGGCGTCGATGAACAGCTCCTCCTCTGGCCCGAATGACATCTCGTTCAGGGTGATGGAGTCCAGCGTCGACTTCAGACCCTCCAGCGGACATGGGGTGGATCCTATGCCGGTTATGACCAGGATCCCCTTCGCCCTATCCGCGATGATCTTCTCCACCGTACGTCTGGTATTGTCCAGGGAGCCATGCCAATACATGGGTCCCCACTCCTTCAAACCCCAATGCCTGTGCCAGGCTGAGTCTCCTCAATGCCAATGCCTCCTACACTTCCGCAGAAGTGGGGCATCCCGGGAAGCGAAGACGTCCGTCTCGGGCACTTCAGCTCCCAGCGTCTGAATCATCCTGGTGTACACTTGTGGCGCCATTCCATACTCCGTGAGCTGAACTCCACGGTCTCCTCTGGACTTGGCACCCACAGCTTGCACCGCTCGGACGATCCGATCCTCTTCCTCAGCATTCCATTGGGATGACTCGCACGCATAATCCGTGGACAGCCATGTGAGGCATTCGTCGTCCTCCCGGACCAGCGTTGCGCGATGGGGAAGGGCTCCAATGGCGTTGGCCACCATGAAGTCATACCCCATGATCATATCCGAATCGGTGATATCGGCCACATAGAAGTTCCCGGATAGAGTGCTTCTCTTCGCCTGACCAGGGCGGTTCAAGCGCTCATGTTCCCAGAATTCCATACTGATAGTGGCCTCATGGGTGCCACCACCCATGATCTCTCCATTGGCGACCTTCAGGCGGACCGGTCTCCGGCTGGGCTGCAGGAATTCCTCCTTGAACAACCCTCTCTGGACCAGGCTCACCTGGGCACCCGTATCCACCAACACATCCACCACCTTCTCCTCTCGTCCGCACCGTACTCGCACTTTCAAGTGCAACTGCCGCTCGTCGCCATGAGGTGTATGGACGACTCTCACGGCATGCAACTCTAGCACGTCCGGGTGCATCAGGACTTCAAGGGTATGGTCACGGATGGTGTAGATCTTGGGTTCGTCTTGCCCGTCCACGGGGCTCTCCGTGGTCGCTCCTTCCTTCTTGCCATGTCCCGTACCCACATGTACTTCCCTTGGTAGGGCGCTCCAGGGGTTGGGAGTGGCGAAACTCAGTGGTTTTGGCTCTTCCGGAGCCTTCTTCGGCACCCGATGTGCCTTCGCTTTCTCTGAGATTCCACTTGTTTTCCGGAGGAGAGACCTCCGAGGTCCCACTCCCGTGGGGGCTCCTCTAGACTTGGCTTCCCGCAGCCCCTTCCGGCTGCGATCCGCCAGGACTTTGTCCACCACGTTGCTGGGCTTTGAGTTCCTCCAACGTCCTCAGCATGTCCTCAGCAACCTCCTCGATCGACCTCACTCGTCGGTCTTGGCCAGGTCCACCACCATAGCCTCTTCCTCCGCCTTTTCCTTGGCCTTGGCCTTGGCCTTTTCCCCCGTCTCCGCCCTTCGCTTTCGAATCGGAAATCCGCTGCTCCTTGGGCTTCTTCTCGGGATGGGCTGCGAAGTAGGCCTTCTTGTCCGCCTCATACACCTTGCACTGACGGTGGTCGTGTGAATCGTTGTTTCCCTTGCCATAACAGACCCAGCACCCGTCGTGCTGAGACCTGTACTCTCGGAACGAGAGCGGTGGGTTCCCGATCCTCCTTGGCTCTTTGCCCTTCTTGGGTCCCACCTGACTCCATCTGGACCGATCCTGCCCATTGTTCTTCACGTTGTGTGCCACAAACGCAAAGAAATGGGCCTCCTCGTGATCCTCCCGGGACCAGTGGTCTTGACCACTTCCACTACCATCTCCCGCGGAGTTGGCCGTGTCCTCCCGGATCTCCCGATGATGGCGGTCTTCTCGGTGTCCTCGTTGTCCATGACCATGCCGATCCTGCACGTGGGCCTCGTTCTTCGCATTGAGCTTCAACTCCACCGTGATGTACTTCACGATCTCGTCCAGGCTCATGCGAGCGAAGATGACTTGCATCTTCAGCGGCTCCCCGCGCCTCCACTCCACGTTGTTGAGGCGCAGCAACCTTTGCCCCATGGAGTCCCCGAATACCTCCACGTACACGGCGTTCTTCAGGCCCAACATCCGGTCGGGTTCGCCCAGGTTCCTCCTGAAGAACTCCATGATACCCGCATGGGTATCCTCCGCCGCCATGATCCTCACCGCCACCCGTCTCTTGGCGCGCTTCTTCTCCTCGTCCTCCACTCTCCTCTTCCAGCTGCCGCGGAGGACGTCCTTCAGCAAGTGGCGGATCTCACTGGCCTCGTTCCAGTCTTCCACCAACTTGAGGCATCTGCGGTACTTCCGCAGATACCGGTTCCACTCCCGGACCCGCAACTCACCGCGGTCCAGCGGCAGCCGAATGGACCACAGGTCCTCCAGCTTCTGGTTCGGAGCGTCCACCCGCTCCTCATCCTCCAGCCACTGAAGGCAGGCCTGCTCCGTACGGATCAATTCTTCTCGGATCTGATCCCGCAGCTCCTCCTTCAGGTCCTGCGCCAGGCGGTGTGGGAATGTCCGGCATACCCACTTATCCCGCGGCGCTCCCCGCATCTCGCCGACGACCTCCTCGGCGAAGTCCTCCCAGTCCAGGATGAAGTCATCCAGGTTGGAGGGGTTCCTGTCGTAATAGGAGATCTTGATTCCCCTGAGGTCGTCGATCCTGATGGCGTCTCCGACGTCTCCAGCCACCACTCCACCGAGACGGATACCACCGGTGGCCGGGGGGTGTGAGTACACTCCCCGTACATCCCTCTCCTCCATTGGGTGCGGTCCAGTTGGGCCTGAACCCATGGGGTTTGGAATGCGGGAAAGATTTGCCCCATCGGCCGTCCATATCCCCGTATTGGGATCCTTCGCCCACAGGTTTCCGCTTGGATGGCCTCGACCATGTCCGTCGGCGCTTCCCATGGTTCGCCCCTGCAAGGTCTGGTTCTGGATCTCGATCTTCTCTTCCGCATAGACTGCCATATTCGTCGTGAGCGGTACATCCTGGGCGGCATGCGACATCTGTACCTTCAGGCTCCTCGGGTCCGTGGTCACGTGCCCTTCCCGCATGGACCCAGCCGGTGCCGTGTGTTCCCCGAGCATTGTGGACTCGCTGAACAGGGGAACATACGGCAGCGCACCCGGGTCAACACGCGGAGGCGCGTATGGTGCCTCTGCAGGGCCGCCCATGGGTTTCTCCATGGCGCTCCTGAGGGTCTTAACCCGCTCCACCAGCTCCACCGCGGCCGGCTTTGCCGGGAGCTCCGGACCCGAGGCGAGGGGCTGTCGCTCCTCTAGCCTTCTCAGGCGTCCCGACATGTCCTCCACTAAGTGGAGGAGGCTGTCCACCACTTGCTGCTGCTTCTGCAGGGCCAGCTCCAGATTCTCCCGGTACCGGGCCTGATCCGCTCGCAGCTCCTCCATGTGGTTCTCCGCGGCCGACTGGTCGTCCGGGATCCCCGCGACGTCCTCCTCTAGAGCGTCCTTGGCGTTGTCTAGGCGGTCAAGGTGACGCACGATGGCGTCCATCCCCATCTTTGGGTACTTGCCCATGAGGAAGGATACGTGCTCGCAGTGGCACGCAGCGTGCTTTCCGCCGGATTCAGCGCAACCCGCGGTTCCCGGCACCTCAGACTCATCGCCCATGGGCGTATCGCCTATGGCGTCCGTCTCTGGTCCCGTGTGCCGGGGCACAGGTGCCGTCCGGGCCCTGGCTGGTCTCTCCAAGCCCTCGGCGTCGTGCTGCAGGGCGGGCTCGGGGGCCGTATGCGCCCTGGCAATCGGCGCGGACATCTCCGGCTCCGAAGGTGGCTCGTGGGCTGTCCGATAGCCCTCGGAGTGCCCCTCGGATTCGGATAGCCTGACCGGGCTGGGGTCCGTGTCCATAGCCCCGGCGTCCCTTGCCGCGGACTTGGGTGACCCGCGTTTCCGGTAGCGCCGGGCCCGTCCTCCACTGCTGCCTGAATGGCAGGCCTCGTCGGAGTCCTCCGCGGCGGAGCGGAGGTTGCATGCCTTTCGGCAGCGACGCTCACACATGGAGACCAGGTCCTCCATGTCACGTCCTCCTCTTCCCGAGTGTCGTTCTTCTCTTCGGGCTTCTACTTCCGGAGTTCGCCATGCTCTTGAACGTCTCGGTCCTTCTATGGCTCCAATCTCCGGCGTGGTCTCCACCGAGTCCACAATACGCACCCGGGGCGTACTTGGGCAGGGCTCATAAGGGCCCAAGTCCCCGGGTCGGCGGTTGGTAGGGGCAGCAGGTAAGCCTCTGCTACCATAAAGAAGGTCCCTACCAGGACCGGCCCCCGCTGTGCCCCTTCGGCCTGTAACCCCTGCTGATTTACTCCGGATCAACGATTGCATTCCTCAATTTCCAGGGTCCAAATCCAAAAATATAGAAAATAAAATCCTCCTTCAACCCTGAATGGCAACCAGATCCCACAAGTACAGCAATAACCCAATTCACAATCCAAATCAGGCTGCGGGCTTCCGTTCAGCACACCGGTATTCCCAACCTGGCGGGCATGTACAAGAATTGCACCAAGGAAGAAAGCCCTGAAATTGGCATATGAACACAAATAAAGCAAAGTTGGGGAAAGATGGAAACTTATACAATCACAGCCATAGACCCCTCATTCCCTGGACTCAAGACCTTCCCTTGACTCACCAACATGATGCCCTGAACCCAGTCCAATAAGATGGTTACATGCCCCATGTCAAAAGTCATTACATAAACCCCAAAAATGTGTTCACTCCCAAGCCTCTAAATCCTAGCCCAACGAGGAAGGTGGCGTGTCATGGCCTAGAGTGGCACTCAGGACCATGCCCTACCCTGACATAACCTTGGTTGGACTTGGAGTCGAATGGGCTTAGAGGAATGACCTATGAGTTTGAACTCATAACATGCCAAAAAACTGCCAATTCACACCATATTGGCCATATATCAAAAATATGCTCAAAATTGAAGTTACTACATATCCGAACGCTCAAAGCATGCATGGAATCGAAGTCTAGTATTCATGGACGATAGAGACCAAAGGCCAATGCCCATGTACATCCCGATTTTACCCTCGAAACCCTTTCGGATATGGGCGCCACGCACTGCCCAAGTCAGCCCATGATCTTGAGACCAAATCTTGTGATCCTTCGTGCGCCAGGCCAAATGGAGTACACGATCCGGCATATGGTGGTGTTCAACTCCCAAGCATATGCCAACATATGAACAACATACCATGGTTCGACTCCTCATAGGCTTCTTGCTGTGAGCTGACCAGGTGAGTACACAAAACGCAAAAATGAGCAAAAATTGAGGTCAAAAACATGAAAATATGACCAAATACAAAGTTGTCATGATAGTGTATCTCTATGCTCACCCATGATATCCGCTCATGGTTCAATACACAAATGATTGGAACCATTTGCCAACAATTCCCCCACTTGGATCCCCAATCGGGCGCATGGAGATACCTTTGCCACTAATATCTACATGCCCCCTGAAAATGGGAGTGCACCCATGGATCTCTTTGTCAAACATACCATGAGCAATACATATGCGGTAGACTTGGTCTAGCGCTTTGAATTCCACAATTGGGACATGGGCAAAGCCCTTGTCACGTATGGCTCCCCATCTCTTCGGCCACACGAAGATATATAACATGGGCGTGAGCATATAAAACATATACCATGCATACAACACATACCCTCAAAATATGGCTCCGACCATGATATGCCATGTCCCTCCATTGACATAACTTCACTTTAAAAATACGTAGGAACCCAAGGAAAGTTGCTATGCAACCCCAACACTCATGCGGTACACTCGAAAGTCACAATAAAATGTTCGGTTGCACGGTCCAAGAGTTATATATCACTTTATACCCTCTTGACCATTATCCCTTGCTATATCGGGCATGTGTACACACCAAAGGCGTTTGATGCTTCCTAAATTAAGTTGAGACCAAGGCAGTATCAACCCAACCTTTCTTATTCTCTTTCCTCACACTCGCTCGTAGATATGGCTCTTCAAAGTGGTCCCACGATTCGCTTTTGTTTCCCTTATATCTCCAAGTCAAATGGGTGGCAGGTATAAGGGAAACCTGATTCGGGCATAGGGAAAAGAGTACGACCACTCGAAGAAGTCCAAATCAAGTGCGGCGATGTCGAAGTCGAAAATCCGATTTCGACATCGCGAAAAATTCTGATTAAAATTTCGAGTGCTTTTTTAGAGAATTGCGGAAGCAACGAACACTTTGCTGATCAAATCTGACCCTTCAACGGAATATCCGCCAAAATATCTGGAAATAACAGTTAACCAATCGGTTAACGCAAAATTGCGAGCCAACTGACAGTCGCCGATACATTGACCATCAGAACGAAAGGCTGAAAAATTACGGAAACATTATGATAATAAAACCCTGTTGATTCCTGATATTCCGATATATAAATCTCCGCTGGCGGCGCCTCGGTACTGAATATGGCCGCTCATAGCCGAAATGGCCAAACCTATCACACTATCACATCGGGTTAGATCAGGTGGATGAGAGAGTATGATATTAGCCAATGGCGGCTTGCCGGCACATAGATACACACCCCAAGTGACCCCAAGATGGCCACGGGGGTCCGAACCGGCTTCAACAGTGTTGGGCCCCCACACCCACACACCTCAGCCCACAGCACGTGGGTGGCGGACCCCAGCAGCCCGCCCAGAGGGCGGGCAGTCGGGGGAGGGGGAGCGCCTGACCTCAGACGCCCCTCACAACAGTAGAAGGCAACCCCCCCGGGGACGCTTTTCCGCGACCCCCACAGCAAGCAACGCCGGCCCGCAAGGGCGCACGCTGCGGAACCGGTGCTGGGTCTCCACGCCCACACCGACCGCACCCGGAACACACGGGTCGCGGTACCCCGGCTGCCCGCCCCAGGGGACGGGCGGTCGGGGGAGGGGCAGCGCCTGACACCAGACGCCCCTCACAACAGTGGCAGGCCACCCCCCCCCGGGGACGGCCCCCCACCGCCCCCGCGGCACGCAGCCCCCACAGGGCGTGCAGGCCAAGCCAGGTAGGGGGGAACCGGGACCGGACCGCCCCCCCCCCCAGCACGCCAGACGGAGCAAGGGACCGGAGCAGGACACGCGGAGGGGCACGGACCACCTGGAACGGCCTTACCAGCGCCCAGTGCCGGCACCGCGCGAGGTGCGCACGCCGCACCACCCAGGGGGGGGGGCGGACGCCGCGGGAGCGCGAGCGCACACACACGCAAAGGGCGCACGGGGACTACCAGAAGGGCAACTGGACGGAGCTCGCGGAACACACAGACTGCGTGGAATGGCGTACCAGCGAGCGAGGGTAAGGGACACCCGGACAGGACGGCCCGCCACACGCAGCGCGGGACACGCGGGGCGGGAAGGGGGAAACGGGAGAGACACAACACAAGGTACCGGCCCGCCATGACGTAGTCTAGGAAGGGGGTGTAACGAAAATGGGCATCTAGGCATCAATTGGCCATTATTGGACCAAAAGGTTCATTGAAAAGCATCACAAATCCTCAAATCCCAATTAATATTTGAGGATCGGCATGCCGCTCCCGACAGTAGGAGCGGCCCCATGACGAAATCCGAGACGTGGACAGAAATTCCCAAATTCTGTCGATTTTTGTACAAGACGGAATACAAATTGTTTTTTGCAGTGAAATGTCGAGAATTCCGTCCTTGATCGCAACGGTCCCAGCCGGTTTCGTCGACACCGCCTTGGACCACAATGATGATTCTCAAGTCGGTTTCAAGAAGCCGCCTTGAGTGCAACATGGCCAATGACACACCACTTGGTTCTCACAACCACGTCGTGCTTTATCACATTGATTTCCACTTTGCCATGTTGCCATGTTTTGATGAATGTTTGTGTCTCGCATGTTGTTTGCATCATTCGTAATTTCTCAATCAAATTCGAGACACTCCATTTCCATTGAGGATGATCACATGTGAGTGGCCATGTCAAGAATCCTCAATTCTGCAACATGCATGACTTCACATGTATGCATTTCTATGCACATGCATAATTCATGTATCATAAATTCATGCACGATCATTCTCAGTCACCACACATGTGTCAAAGCACATACATGGCATGTGTTCCCCACTCCCCTCAAATTTGGGTCACACCTCCCCATGGGCTTGGATATCAATTCAAGCCAAAAGTCAATTTTTTTTGCATGAACATGCAATATTTTGCTTTCATGACCCATGGTGAACACTTTTGACTATGTGTCAAATTTTGGAGTTTTTGCATGACATGGGTTCAGCACTTCACCCATGCTTTCCTCTCTCTCTCTCCTTCTCTCTCCCATGATGTGTTGTCTCTTTTATTCCAAAGCAATTGCTCCATATCTCAGGACATCCTTCTCCTTGCCCAAATTATGTTTCAATCTCAATCCGTCGCAATGCCGTGAATTCATTGATCCACCGAATCAATTCATTCGAATCAAGGAATCAGAATTTCGAGAGCTCGTATTGGTGACGTACCGAGGTTTTGATCCACGCATCTTTATTTGTTTGGGTTTTGTCTAGTGTCGGTTTGTGCTTCAAGTATTGCTGAATTTTGCATAACTAGGGGGAGCCCCATTAAAACAAACACCAAGGCATCTCAATCATCACCTCCTACTTCCTAAAGTGCTTCCTTTAGGTTTTACATTATCTTAAACTTTTTGGATTGCATTTTTCGAAGGATTTTCCTTTTTCTGACTTTTTTACTCTGCTTGGAGAATAAATTTTGATTCTGCGCTCCATGGCTCAGACAACACCACCTGCCATGGATAAGATAATATGGTCCTCTCCAAGCTTATTACAGTAGGACCAGACTGCCCTTCAGAGGGCTCGGAATTCCCCCCTGGATTAGGGTTGGGGTTGCTTCCGTTCTTGTCCTGGTTCTTGTTTTCCTTGTCTGCCTGGCGATTAGCGCCTCCTCCTCGTCCACCTTGGCTCTTGTCTTGGCCTTTCCCACAGCCTTTCGACTTGCCCTTGCCGGAGTCGTTGCTGTTGCTCTTGCCACCGCCCTTGCCAGAGCGTTTGCCAGGATCTTCGCCCTTCAGCTTCGCCGACAGGCGCTGCTTGTGGTAGCACTCATCTTCGTAGTGCTTCCTCTTCCCACAGAAGGCACAGGTGATAGTGCACCTGTAATGATGCGGCATCTTAGGCTTGGCGCCGGTGTTGATCTCCTGCTTCTCTCCCTGGACCACGAAGCAATCGCGCTGATCGCAGTCAGGGGCGTGCTGCAGGTGACCATGCTCGTCTCTGGGGTCACACTAGAAGAGCTCCTGGACTTTGCCCATGATACGGGCGTGCTTGGGGGTAGTCCCCTGTCCAGGTCTGGGTTCCTGGTACCCTTTGCCATGGCTCCCAGAGCCTCCTCCTCAAGGACGGAGTAAGAAAAAGTCACTACCATGTCTTTCATGGAGGGCTTGATCCAGGCCAAGCCCCCCTTAAAACCTTTTTGTTGATGGTAAGACTTACTTAAGTATTTTTATCCCTCTTTTGAAGCTTTAAGTACACTTTCTCAAAGTAACTAGGGTTGTAACCCTAGCCCCCCATGAAGCTCACCCCTACCACTCACCTGAGCGGAGGTAGCTTCCTTCATGGAGGATATACAGAAAAAAAAAGGCATTTCATTCCTTAAGCCTTGGAGGTTAAGCCTAGTGGTCTCCCACCCCAAGACCCCTATACTGAATTGTTTCTACCACTTATTGTGGTTCTACTTTTTAACTGTTTCTGAATTCAGTTGCTTGGCCAAGGTATAATCTGTGTCTGGCCTAACTGCTTTGCCCCATATTCCTAACCAACTCCATTTCATCCAAACGAGTGCACATGAAGTGCCTGAGACTAATTGGAGGCAAGAGTGATGCCAGGTTTCTTTTAAAAATCATTTGTTTTATCCAATTGTGATTGAATCTTTGTATTTAAACCTGCTTTGTCTATCTGCAGCTCTTCTGTGTTACACTGGATTTCAAACGATTCATTGATTCGATCCACATCCTGTTTATGCTCTACTTGCCGCTTTGGTTTTGTGATTTAAACATCAGAAACCTGCTGGATTTCATCAAAATCTATAGGGCACTAATCAAGGACATCTTTCCGGTAGCAGAGGCTAACCCTGAGTACCTCCCTAACCGACTCTGAGCAGAAGCACAAGAAAAGCACACCGAAAAGCACATTGAACATGTCCACTCAACTGTCCTCCCGAACCTGGCCGATGAGAAGTGTACAAGTCCAACTTGGCAGTGTAGCCCACCCAAAGAGTCGACCGCCACTCAGAGCAGCATCTAGGTCTCAGGAAGATCCAGAGCACAGAAGGGCGAATCAAAGTCCGCTCAGAACAACCCCTTTAACCATGGAGGCCTTAGCGACTTCGTACCTTGTATACCTACCCTCGTGTGAACAAGGGCAAATCGGTGGAAAACCATCACGCCAAACACAAAAAGGGGCAATGGTTTGTACCCGCCAACCCAACAAGGTTTTAAGCCTTCGCCATTTGGAGCAAATGTTTTAGCTCGTTGGCTTGTGTCACGGGTCAGGGACGGTCGTCGGGTTGTGGTTTCGGTACGGGGCAGCACTCCGAAACCTTGCAAGCACCACCATGCGCACAACCCGGCAGAGTCTTCGGGAAGTGTTTGCCACGTTGTTAGCGCCCTTGACGGGGGGCGTCATCGTGGGCAGGATGTTGTCCTGGTGGTGGTAGGAGTGCTCCAGTAAGACCGAAGGATAGGGGTTTGCATGGCATTAAGACCCCCAAAAGAACACGTCCCACTTCTGCCCCAGGCTATATACCACGCCACCCAACCCCAAGGACTCTCAAGCCTTTAGCCCTGAGAGAGGTAGATGGTGGGGTAAACCTGCGATATTCACCGCCCTGCTCCGGTGGGGACTTTTGTAACCGAGGAGCGCGCCGTGCATGCACGTTTTCTTCACATTCTTTCCTGTCTCCCACCGCTTCTCCCTCTCTCCTCCCTTCCCCCAACAATAATATATCCCCATATTGGTTAGAGCTTTATTTTCGTGGCACGCTCATGAGAGCGGTCCACCAAAATGAGCGAGGAAGTCAATGGTTTGTGTGAGATTCTGTCTCGGCAAGTAGTCTCTCCAAACCTTTTTGTAGGACGGTAAGAAGGTTTCAACGGGTTCCTCCGTATCCCAATCCTTGGTATAACCCTCCAAGCGCACTCTGAAGAGAAATCTCTTGCAGTAAGTACGGTGACTTAATATTTTCTTGACATTATAGGTGTCCTCCTCAAACTGGGAGGGCACTCTAGCAACCCCCTCCGTGTAATTTAGAGGCACGGGGTAGCGAGGGGAGTTGACCGTTTTCATTAAACAATCGACGTGGACGTCAACTAACCTTTGTTGGTCCACTTGAATAACATAGAGGTCGTGTGCTTTCTTGGCCACAACCTCATAGGGCCCATCCCAATCACCTATGATTTTATGAAGTCGCCAGATCCCAAAATTATTGTCGCAGCGGATGCCAAAAAACCAACAGAAACTGTCGCCGCGCGCGCATTTTCACTCGCCGAGAGCAATTTTTGGCTCAGAAATCTGAAAATACGCGATTACGAAGCGCTTTTTGCGCGTACAATCGAAGATACCAACCACCCGCACCTTTTCAATCACGATACCCCGCTCGGAACTGCTCCCAAGTCTCGTAAACGGTCAATTACCTCCCAAAAAGCCACAATTTGGCCTTTTTTTGCCATTTTTCCGTCGGAAAACACATTCTATCTTGTTCCGAGAGGCTGCGGATCAATCAAAGGTGTTCCGTGGAACCACTTGACGATTTCCAAAACATAGCAACATCCACCAAGCCATCAAGCTCTCGTAACGTGCCAATCTACCCCCATTTTTGGCCCAAAATGCCACATTTTGGCCTTTTTTCACCACTCTTTCATCATAAAACACATTCTATCTCTTTCTAAGAGGTTGCGGATCAATCAAAGGTGTTTAATGGAACCACTTGACGGGACAAGCTTTATCACCAAGGTTTTTGCGTTGGCCACGGACCGATACGCGGTCCCCTTTTGAGGAATTCGGGGACATCCTCCCACTCTTATTATACTTATGAGCCACTGTCTCTTGCACTTGAATCATAGCCCTACGTGCAAGAGCAATAAGCTCCTCATGTCATTGGAAATAATGAGCGGCCTCCTGGGCAACCCCCTTAGGCTCAGCAAGAGGAGGCCCCTTAGTACGGTTGTGTTTACGAAACGCAATCTCGTTAGGTGTATAACCTGAAGGACCTGTAGTCACGCTTGTAGAACGGCGGGAAAAACCTCTACCCAATTATTGCCCTTCTTCAAGGTAAGGGCTTTAGCAACGGCACGCCTTAGCTGCTTGCCAGTATTTTCGGCTTTTGCGATTACATTGGTGCCTACCCACGAGACGCATAGTCGAGCGGGCATGAATCTTAGAACAAAGGGTTTGGAAATATTGGCTCACAAACTGTGGCCCACGGTCGGAGCATATTTCACGAGGGGCTCCAAACCTATCCACCCAGCGCTCCATTACCAAATGGGCCGCTCTTTTCCCCGTTAGCCCTTCATCCTCGTCTTCATGATGGGGTTTAGGAATGGGGATCGCGATGACGTAGCCGGAAAGCCGGCATACACATAGGAGCATTCGGTCATACACCTCTCCATCATGGGAGCCGGAAGGGTAGTGAAACACATCAAGCGCTATGGAGTCCATGGGCTCCATAGGTATAGGCATAGGGGTCATTTACCCTTGCTTGCGCTTGGTGTCATGCGTGTGAATGGCACATGAGGGACACGTTTGACATTGCAAGTCCAGTGCTTTGTACAACCTCTCACCTTCCACGCCATGGTTAACTTCCCCCCAGTGTTTTTCCACACTGCAGGTAGTTAAGTGAAGTGCATCATGGTATTCCGCCACCAAACGATGCACTAGCGGCGTAGGAACGAACCATCGTCCATTACGGACGAGTTCGTTATCCACCGACCTTACTCCATCTTCGAAACTCCCATTCAAGGCATCTTGCCACATTTTTTTGTAGCGTTGATGATTTGGGTAGTGTTTAGCCCAATTTATCTCAAAATCATTGGGAGCATCCTCCCCATGTATAGGAGTTGCTTTCTTGTGGGACTTCCAAGAGTTTTTTAACTTAAGAATTCGCTCCAGTCTCTGAAGCTTTCTCTTTTGCTTCGTCCCCACCCCCACTGGAGGCGAAGCCAGAGGGGGTGGATCACACGCGGGTGCCCCTTGAGCCCGAGGCCCCGCTTTAGACCTATCATATTTTATGTAGTTCTTATCATTCAAATGCATACAATACCAACCCAAGCCCCAAACATGTGTGTGGACGGTGATAGGTGATCAAAACCCTACCATGAACCATATGGATATTGGGCCCCATGGTGCATGAGAAAGGGATGAATAGCCTAGAATAAAGGCAAAACATCGCTTGTCATGTAGGCTTCTACCAATGGTGATGACAATTTGTTCATATATCACCTCTATACCACCTCTTCCAGCCCTGTAAGGCCCTCTACATGGCCTCCATAGACCCTAAAACCATGAAAAAGAGTGGTTTTTGGCTAGAAAAGTGTGAATTTCTCAAAATCTGTGCCTGCCAATCTGGATTGTTTTAGGTCAGCAGCAGGGTATTCATCTCGGGGACACGCTCATGCCTTTACTTTGCTTCCAACTGCGAAAAAAAGTGGACTTTTTGGCGATTTTCTATTGCGCACGGCGGTCAGGAATCTGAAACTCGCGTACGCGGCAGTTGTCGACAGTTGATCTGCGGCTCCAGCTCCAGCGACAGCATAATTTTGTTAAAAATTTGAGAAAACACAAAAACAACAGTACTACTGTGTACCGATGATATCGCTCTTCTGAAAATGCATGACTTGGAATTTTGGGAAAAAACAGCTGCTAAAATCATAGGTGAGTAACAACGGGCGCCACAACCGCCCTAAATACAAGGGGGCGGGCGAGAAGTTCCTCCTTCTCGGCCGCCATCATGCCCCGCACGTCCCGGGCTGCTTGGGCCGTCCCATGTATGGACACATCATCCAACGCCGGGTTAGCAGGGTAAGCCCAACGGGACAAGAAATCACCCACGGGCTTCAAGGGCCCCGGAGTGTAAACCACGTGGAGTTTGACTTTAGAGAACAACTCATGCCAACGTGCTTGGCGACGAGAGGGACCCCCCACGTTTTTGAGGTCCTCTGTAGCCCAATTTTCAAGGCTATGGTGGTCCGTACGGACCTCCAAGCGCTTGTTCCCCATCCAACCATGCCATTTGAAAAGCGCCGCCACTATGGCGTAGCATTCCTCCTCCCGAGGGCTCCAATTCAATTGGCTGCCTGACAACTTACGGGAGAAAAAGGCAAGGGGGCGTAGAGCACCATCGGGACCCTCCTGATGTAGGGCCACCCCCATCGCCCAATTACTAGCGTCCGGGGTGAGGACAAAGTCCTTATCCCAATCGGCTAGTTGGAGGGGAACAATATCCGTAATAGCACGCTTGAGCTTCAAAAAGGCCTCGTTAGCCGAAGCATTCCATGTTAGGCCTATCTTTTTCCCATTCTTATGCTTAGGCAAATTCTTCAACATCTCAATCAAAGGAGTAGCTATGGAGGCGTAGTTTTGGACATAGCCCGAATAATAGTTGGCGAGCCCCAAGAACCCCCGGAGCTCCCGAACATTATCTGGCTTTTCCCAACGCTCAAGCGCCAACATTTTCCCTGGCGCCGGCCGGCGTGTGCCATTTTTCAACACATGGTGACAAAACTCAACCGAACAAACAAAGAAATCGGTTTTGCTAACCGAAGCAACCGACTCCTCCTTTTGTAGCCTATCCAACACGGCACGCACGTCGCGGTTGTGGTTAGCCAATAGCTCCTCCTCCGTCGCACCGGAGGAACCTATAATAATATCTTCAATATATACGTCCGCACAATCCGAACCCTGTAAAACATGGTCCATGACCCGTTGAAAAATAGCGGGCCCATTCTTACCCGCCAAATTCATGGCGGTCTTGGCCCGGGACTCAGGGTGAAGTGGAATTTGATGAAACCCTTTACTCAAGTCCACAATAGTGAAAATTTTGTGTTTGGATTGATTTTCCAACATGTTTTCAATGAGGGGGAGGGGGTGCGCGTCGGGCAAGGTAGCCTCATTAAGTTGGGGGGAGTCCACCACGAGGCGCCATTTTCCTTTCTCTTTCTTGGGCACAACGAAACCGTTGCACGCCCATTCGGAGGCAGGGCACCGCTCAATCCAGGCAGGAGCCAAAACGTCCTCCACTATTTCTTGCTCCGGCGCGGCACGCTCCCCCACCAGCTGTATAGGCTTCACGGACTTGGGTTTGGCGTTCGGGTATAGGTCAAGTCTAGCAAAACCCAACCGCTCCGTACCACAGACCTTAGGGTGGTCCTGGCCTGGACGGAGACAAACCTCCCCGCTAAAAACATCCTGCTCATAGTCCGCGAGGATGCGTTTCCTCATGAGCTCCACCTCCGGAGACACAATAGGCTCTTGGGTTGTGACAACGCCTCCTACACGGGAAGCCGCCGACAATCGTGTGGCGCCTTTAGTTTTTCAGTAATGCTTAACGGTAGTGGCCCTCCCACGCAATCACTCGTGTTCAAATTTCGCAATGTGTGAACGCACGCATTCTTGTGCCTCCAAATCTTCGGGGGTAGGGTAAAGAGTAACGGGCGCGAGGAGTTTTTTATGGGTCGCCTGATACGTGAGGGTGCGCACCGAAACCAAATGGTTAGGCACCCTTTCATCCTACAACTCTTCCTCCGAGGTCATGTCCGGCTCGCCATCTGCATTGGGGTTAGGGACGGCCGGTGCCAAAACGGAGGCCACATGACATTTAGTGGCCCCCAAATTTTCCTCCGCAATACCACCGTCCACGTATAGCGCCACCGTCGACCAACCCCGTTGAGGAAGGGGTGTGAGGCGGGCATTTGGATAGAGACAGGCTTTAGTCTCCGGCCCAGGAAGGTGTTACCCTTGCAAAGTAATTTCCATAAGGGGTTTCCACCACTCCCTATGTGTCCACTTCGGCCCTACGATGATGGCTCGTAGTTTTTCTTGCCGAATTTTCTGAATACAATCGGAAAACCAATGATAGGGAGGGCACATCCAATACAATTTGGAGGGGTCCGCGGAAGTGGAAAAGAAGTCTTCAAGCGGCGAAACCCAATGAGTGGCTTGGACCATACCCGGGACCCTATTGAAGGCGTCCACAGCAGGGTTTTTGCCGAATTATTTTTTAACACGCGAGGCCCAATTTGGCGTGAGGCCATAGTCAGACTGAGTCCACATGGACCCATCACGCCGTGTGGGTAGAACATCACGGGCAAGGGTTTCGGGAGCGAATTCAACCAGCTCCAAAGCACAAGCCCAATCCTGCACGGGGGCCACGGAGGAAGCGGTCAAGGCATAGGATATGTGCTTCTCGGCCTCAACAAGGTTGGGCGGTTCGCCACCAGAGGGCGTAACCACAATGGCCGGGGCCGGCCGCGTAGGAGTGACCGCCCCAAAGATTGGAACGGTTATGCCCCACACGGAGTGACGTGACACTTTACCATGAATGGGTTTAACGAAAAATGATTTGCCGGTTCGTGGAGCTTCACGGAAGTCCTCAATCCAAAAACGGGGGTGTACTGGATGGTGAGAGTACAAACAATTGAAACCGGCAAAATGGCTCACACAATGTTTGTAACCCCATGGGTGCCCCAAAACCATATCCCAAGGTGAATTCGGGACAAGGTACGGGGACACGCCATATTGGGCAGCAGGAGGAAGTGAAACACTACCATCCACCACCCCCGTAAATTGAGTTTTGACATCTATTTGCTCGCCCCCCCCCGGCAAAGGCGTCTCATTATCGGCTTGGAGTAGTCGCCTACGTTGGGGGTATTCATACTTTTCGGAGAGTTGGTCTCCAAAAACATTGGGGTTGGCCAAAGCGACCGCTTGGCACCCGAAATCCACCAAAACACGGAGGGCCTTGAATTCTCCATTGGGCAAAACAACCTGAACAGAAAGTTCGGTTTGAATCTCACCAGTCACTACATGCGCCTCAATGACTCTCGATGGAACGAGAGCCACGGTAGTGTCACAGGGGTGTCCGAGGGTTTATTCTTTCGAAGGGGGCGCCTCTGCTCACTCCTACCAACGTCCGCGCCCGTTCGGCGCTCCTTTCCCTCCTTTATCGCCCTTGCTGCCGCCACCCTTATAACCACCACCACCCTAATCACCACCGCCACCCTTATCGCCACCCTTAGGCTTACCACCCTTAGACTTACCCGCAATGCTCCAATGAGTGTCATTGCATGGAGAATTAGGCTTACACGTCCAAAGGGTGCTATTGGTGGCACCCCAATCAATCCAAGACATGTCCATCTCTGTTTGTTTGGGTGTTTTCCAATGTTCGGAACACAGAACCCAAAAAGGTAGGTGGCGGTTTAGCCCCAGGGTCGACGGTTTTCTTCGCGGGAGGTTTAGGGTGACCCACGGCGTTGACGGAGGTGTCAGCGGGCTCGGAGTTGCTAGGATCCGCCGTAGCATCCGCAATAACCGCATTCACCGCGGTTCTATTGTGAGAAGGGCGATGAGTGTATGTCACTGTCGTCTTGTGTCCCTTACTGAGGCGTTCGAGAGCTTCCCTCTCCGATACGCTTTTATGGGCAAGGGCGTAGATTTCCGCAGGCTTCAAACGAGGCCTACGTTGCTCCACTTTCATAGTGTAGCCGCGTGTGTGAGGTGTATTGTTGAGTTGCAAGATCCAGTCCTGTAGAGACGGGTCTTTGCAATCAACTATCACCCCCGGCCCACAAAAGGAAACAATCTCAGGAACCGTAGTGCAACGTTGAGCGCTATATTTCCTGAGTTCTTTTTCGAATGGGGCGCGACCCGGCGAAGGGTCAAGGCCACTAAAATCCACCACATAGCTGTCTTGGCTATTCTTGGCCTCCTGCTTGACAACCTTCTCCTTGATCGGCGGGAGCTTGCTTAGGAGCTGCTCCCAGATCACGTGTGGACGAGTCTCATTGCTCAGACGCATCAAACGTTGCCAACGAGCATAGAAATCTTCAAGGTCGATGAGGGTCACTTGCCCTTTAACCACCCTGGGGGTGAGGGCTCGCCACCTTTCATCGGCCCTTGAGGGGTCATACTCGTGGAAACGTTGTTCCAAAAGGTCCCATAAATCTTTGAGGGTGGGGGCCGTGCGTGTGTGGTGGGTGGCCTCGGCAACCTGGGCGTTGATGATCGCCTTTAGCCATGGATCAAGGTACTCAAAATCATTTTTGCCTCGTTGGCTTTTCGGTACATAGGATCACACCCCCCCAACCATTGTTGAAGCTTCTCCACCCACTCGTCGTAGCTATCCAGCTGCCCATTAAATTGCGGTTTAGGCATATCACTATCCTCCACCGCTTTGGTGTAACTATTTTGGACCATAGGCATTTGGTACGGGTGGTAAGCAGGGGGAGCCATGGTTGGGGGTGCACCTCCACTAGCACTTGGTGCAACGTTCACTGGACAGACTGTACACGTGTCGGTAGGATGAGAGGGCGTGCACGAGGGTTTCCCAGGGGAAGTGAAAACATTTTTCGTGAGGGGATTAATGTTTCCCAACGAAGAGGTGTTCTCCTCCTCATTGGCCCACGGGGCCGTAGGCTCCGTGGGGTGTTCTTCGCCCTTAGGCGTCGCCCTCCACTGGGGAATAGCAGGTTCCTTCTGGTTCTTGAAGGTGGGGGTGTTCGTGGTGTTCTTCCCCCCCCCTCGGCCACCCCAAATCCGGACAAGCGTTCGGATGGTAGATGCAATCGTGGGATGGGTGGACGGAGAAAGGAAGGACACACCCACCACCGGGTGAACCGGATGGCGCGCCCAAGGGCGCCGTAGGCGCCGCCGGTTCAGGACCAGAAACGACTGGAGGCGCCAATGGCGGGGGCAGGACCACCGTAACGGGTTCCGCAGGCGTGGAGTACCAGTGGTCGCACGCATCGATCCTAGATGCAACGGCAACGTAACGTGTAGCGAGCAACTCCACTGCGCTAAAGCACTTAGCCGTGTTGCCGTTGGACATCTTAACATGATCTGCCACGCTAGCCTCCACCACCTCAGAATCTCGTCGGTAGCCCTGAACGGCCGCGTCAAACTTAGCCAAAGTAGACACGATTTGGGTCATCCGGTCCCCGTGGGACTGACTGATGCCGGCTGTAGAGGCTACTGCCTGAGAAAGTTCCTGATGGGATCGCTGCAACTCTAGATTCTGAGTTCGCAGGTCCTTCACCTGTGTCATCAGAGATTGGATGCATGTTTCATAATGCACCACACAACGGGGACAGCCACAGGTGTGCTGTAGGTCTTCCTCCCCCCGTGTAGGAGTGGGGCCCCCAGAATGTCGAAAAGATGGACCCCCCTCTCCACGAGGAGGAGATGACCCACCACCGCCCCCCCCAGCAGCCCCCCCTGCCACGGAGGGACCAGAGGGCCCCCCCGCAGGGTGAGAACGGGGTGTGGGGCGCGCAGCAACAGGCGCTGCCGCCCCCCCACTAGAGGAATGTCCCCCCTCCGAACCCCCACCACTAGATGGCCGAATCAGGTGCGGGATTCCTTGCACGTGCTCGATGTAAGCCACCTGGCGGTGGCGGGGTGACGGCGGAGGGGGAACAGGACCAACAGTATTCGGTCGCCGCCGTGGCGGTGGGGACTCGTCCACCACAATATATTGCGGTGACTCATGAACCACCATAGGTGATTGGGTTCTCGGATGGGAAGCAAAAACAGGTTCCGATCCCATGTAACCTCTGGATCCCCCCCCCCAACTGGGCAGTTGGGGGTCCTCCGTAGGAGATGTTTTTGTGGGGGCAGAGACCAAGTTTATTGGGAGGGTTGCTGAACCTCCCTCCAGCGGATTCCCTCCCCCCCAGCACAGATTGTTGACCTTCAGCATTGCCGGAGAAACATCCACTAGGGATGGGCGATCTTTGGTGCCACTCGTAGGCACTGAAGATGTAGTACCGGCCCAGTCCTCCGTAGGCTCCAGAGATTCCACGACAAGACACAGGCGGTTTTTGACGCCGCTCATAGGCACCGAGGACTCTTCCACAACAATGAAGTGAGGGGCCGGAGAGTCCTCCACCATGATGTAGTGGGGAGCCTGGGATTCTTCCACAAGCATGGGGCGATCTCTGGTCCCTGACATAGGTTCAGGAGGTGCAGGCGACGAGGCGAAGGAAATAGGGGAATGATGGAGTTCATGACGTTCCAGAACTCCAATCTCCTCCTCCTCATCGTGGTTCCTCTGTTCCAATGCCAGGGGGAACCACTGGTCACACTCATCCTCCTCGATTTGCGTGGGAGGTTCCTCGATGATCGTAGGATTTAGCCTGGATCCGGTCAGGGATTGGGATACGCTCCCAAGGCAGGAGATTCCTCCACCAGAAAGGGAAACCGCCGCGATCCACTCATTGGACCGGGCGACGATTCCACCATAGTGGGGTTCAACCTAGTCCCCAACAGGGCTTGCTGGAACAGGGCCACGGCCTGTCGAGCTGGACCCAGATGGCCATGGGGATCAGGCGTGAGCGCAAGGACTTGACCGTTTTATAGCGTCGAGTTGGTCAATAATAGGGCTGATGGGCCCTGCCGCAAACAGGTTCTTTCTCACCTGAGGCTCTGGCAACCCCCCTAGCGACGGAGGAGTGCCAGAGTCGACAACGATGGGCCCCATTGGTGAAGCCATCGTACCCCAGTCGGCAGTGCGTATAGGTACAGCGTTCGTACGCTCGATCACCCCAGTAAATGAGTCGATTATTGCCCGATTTTTGGCGCTAATAACGGTTCTCGAGCCCGTAATAGGCATTTGTGGTCCTCTTATCCCTCTCTGAGGGTGGCCGTCTATTCCCCCCCCGACCATCCCAGGTGCACCAGCTGGATCTCTAGGATGGGGGGCCCTGATGAGAACATTCGGAGATTTTCGAAACTTAGGATTTGTAGCCACTTGGGGCTTGGCCTGTTTTTGCGGCCCCTGCCCAATTGATGGAGTCAGGGCCGAGGAGGTCCTGAGAGTGGGGACCTGGACACCCTCAGCTATCCCTCCCGGGGAAGAGATTTTAATTTGGTTTCGGTCCACGATGTCTTGGACCGATCGCTTTCCGCGGTGCCAAACGCCCAACAGAGAAGAAACATTTTCGCCTCGGCTACCATGAAACCAGACCGAGTGGTCAGGAGCAGAGGTCGCAGTGGCATGGGCAGCAACATTGCTTGGCACGGAAGACACAATGATAGTGTTCACTGAATAGTATCCAGCAAAGAGATATGATACACATAGCCAATGAAATACCTGATATGCACATATGAGAAATCCACCCTATCATCCACTAATTGATATAACTACTAAACCTCCAAGATTGCCTTATCCATCCCACATCGTATGTTCCGAACAAGGAAATGGAATATGATATACCCTATCCGGTATAGATCCCATATATAGGGCCATATAATGCTCCCTTAGGGGTAATATGTCAGGGTTGGGTTGTGACTTGCTTCAACCCCAGGGGGTGGGAAGAGTGGCAGACCTATTGCCCAGGCGAACATCCCGCATGAATTGCCGGAGTTCGACCCGAACATTCTGCCAGAAATGGGCAGAAGAACCTGCTAGTTCCTTTTGTTAACTGGCCAATCCCATGTGGATGTGGCCACCAAATGCTCACTGCTGAAACGCTCATGCAGAATAAAATTTTTGCAAAAACAGGTGAAACAGATTGTGAAAACGTGTTCAACATGGGCTGAGGTACTCCGAAGACTGGAGAAAACATTCCCAGTCTATGAGACTGACCTCAGTGTGCGCACACAGACAGAAGAGCTACCTATGCTACCTGAGTTTCCTTCCGCTGCGCGAGTCTCTGAATACGTGTGCAACCTAGAGTATCTGTTTTCACGGATGAACGTGGGCTCCTATGGAGCCACTGAGTCCCACCTGTGGCTCATGAGTAAGATCCCCCAACGTACGTGGGATGACTGCCGCACTACCTCTGAGAGGAAAAGCTGGCCCCACTCGTACGACGTCCTGGTGGACCTGCTGATCGAGCTAGCTCTTGAGAGGGAGAATGACTCCCACATGGAGAAATTTCTCAAGAAGCACTTGGGTCGAGGCGGTACCCCTGCCCCCGAACGTGGCGAAGGGAAAGGGCCTAAAATTCCCACTAACGCCAACCAGGGAGGCGGTAAAGGAAGGGGTAACCTACGTGCCATGAACGAGGTTAAACCTGATGCAGGTACACCCCCTCTGTTCTACTGTAAACCTGTCAATGACAAGGGGGGGCCTTGTCATGCCCCTGGCTGCGACGACCGCAGTGGTTGTATGCTGCAGATGAAACGACAGCAGCACTCCAAAGATGGGAAAACCGTGACCCAGCAGGATCATTTCAGGTGTACCATCACCTGTGGCTATTGTGGCAAACGTCGTCACTACGAGTACGAATGTCACATAAAGAAACGCTAGAGTGAGAAAAACGAGCGGCGGGAGGCTGAACGCCAGAACAACCAAAAACCCACCAGATCCCCCAGAATGGGGAGAAAGGTGGTAAAGGAGGTGGCAAGGGGGGTGGCAAAGGTGAACACCCTAACCCCCAGAGGCGCTCATGAGCGCCCGCTGCTACTCCCCCTCCTGCCGAAGGTGACCCCAAGAAGCGCCCACAGGGGGATAACGCCTCCCCTGAGGGGAATAACTCCAAGAAGAGGCGGCTGGCCTGGATGGCCAAGTCCCTCAAGGCTGCAGGGGTGGAGGTCAAATTCGTTGCTGAGGAGCGGCTCCGAAGAGGAGGACTTGGTTTCCCGGATCCTCGTGAAAATCGGGGATCAAGTTATTCGAGCGGTGCTTGACACCGGTGCGACACTTTCTATAGTGGCCCGGCGCCTGCTAAAAACTTTCAAGAAAACTACGACCATGGCCATAAGAGTAGGGGATGGGCGTACCCTCCATTTTTTGGGCTTAGGCGGCTCAAGTTGCATGGTATAAAACGACAGAAGGTGCCCAAAATACAGGCCCTCAAAAAACATCAAAAGAACCATTCTTTGGCTTGCAAAAAACCAAGCTGTTTTTGAAACACCAAGAGAACTCTTATGTAATGAATTTTGGCCTTTTCCTGGTCCTGATGGGTCCAAAAAATGCTTCTTTTGGGGCCATGGACTGTTCCTTGCGCAGGGCTCCTCGCAAGGAGCGGTTCATTGCCCCTTCAAAGCCAGGTAATGATGGTACAATTGAGGAATCAAGCAGGCGCCTACACTCGAGTGACATTGCAGGCACCCTTGACTTGATCACATTGTACAATATGTTTAGGTGGGCAAACATTCAGCGCTCTAAAAAAGCCTTGCAAATCTCATTGATGACTCAAGAAATCATTTCGATTATTGTTGCATTCCTACAAAAAGGAGCACATACGTTGGAGGTGTTGCACAGGGTCCATCCTTCAGCATTGCTCATGATGCACACCTGCCACAAATTATGAGGAGTGTAGAAGCAAAAGAAAGAGTATCACTGGTAACACATGAAGCATGTCCACTCAACAGATGACGCTGAGCTGAACAGGGACCCCCCTTGTAGCTTTGGCTGAAGAAAAATTGATCCTTCCGTGGTTGACTATAGATCAAAGTAAAATGTGCAAAGAAAATACAAATTTGCCACGCGTGGCACTTTTTTGAGCGTTTGTAATGTAATGCAATGTAGTGCAAACGACACCAATTCTCAAGATGATGTTCCATACCTGGAGAAAGAAGGTGCCCTCAGGGAAGCAGTCTGCCAAGCGCAGGGGCTGACCAAGCCCAAAAACAGTTTTTCCGCCTCCGCGGGGGGCAAGCTTCTGGTAAATTTGAATGACTCAACGACAATTTAGGTACTCGTTGCTTCAGTGAACATTGTGCACAAGCGCTATCAGATGAGAACCCCTCACAATGGTACAAAGAATATATTTTCTGGGCCTTTTTTTGCGCGGGGCCTCGCGCAATGAGGAATGCAATGCAGTCCAAGAACTTGAAAGTCACAACCCATACCTCTTTTTTCAGGCAGTGCAAATCAAAAATCAAACCGTGGGGTGGGTAATAAGACCACTCGACCCTGAAGCCGTCTTTCCAAAGGAAAATGAATCGGGTGAGGTTTTTGGTTTAGTAAGTTATGCGCCAGGCCTCGCGCATGGGGCAGCCCTGGAACCACATGTTGCATATGCTTTGCATTGATATTTAATCCGCCATGCTTCTGTTTTAATGATCCTTGGTCTTGATTGCGCGAGGCCTTGCGCATAGAATTTGATCAATAAATCATTTTTCCAGGTATGCAATGAACATGCAGAAAAGAAAATGATGTTGCTATTGTTTTTTCTGCAGACCATGTTCATCCAAAAACAAGGGGAACGCAAAATGTATTTATTGACCAATTTTCGCTAAAAGCACATCATTTTCCACTGAAATCATAAGATTTATTTATTTTTTTATATAGTTTTTTTTTGTTTTCGGCTGTCCGAAAAAAGGCACAAAATGGCACAAATGGTAAGAAGGATACTTTCTTTGGCCTAATATTCTGTTTTCAAAAAAATGAGCCTGTGAAAAACTATTTTTTTGCATGGTCCAAATTGGGTGCATTTGGTGTGATCTTGACCATGCAACTTGAGCCGCCTAAGTTTGGGGGGGGGTCGATGTGACTATATGCCTGGGCGACGAAACTGTGACCCAACACTGCAGAGTGTTGGACACCGACCCCTTTGACATCGTCATTGGTACCGACTTCCTATGAAGAAACCCCCAGGTAAAAATGCTGTCTCTCCAGCGCCCCCATACTCTGCACTGCGACTTTGGCAGTGGCCTCTTCTCCGTACCTTTGGAGCTGTCAGGAGAAAAAGAGTCTGGGCTGCGCTACGCATCCAAGACTAAATATTGTACTGAAAACTATCAATTGGCCCGTCACGTTCTTGAGAATGGACTGGCGGCCCTTCAGGTAAACCTGGATGAGATCCAGGTGGAATTGTTTGCGAGCCCACAACAGCACATCATGCAGTTGTACTGCTCGAAACATTTGAACAACGCTTTCCGTTTCTTCTGGAAAGCAATGGGCCTAGCGTATGCTAACACTCCCTTCTCCCTGCTCGCGAAGGTTCTAAACAAAATCGCTTATGAGGGAGGAAGGCTTGTCATGTGCACCGCTGATTGGGGCTGCTCTGGTGAACACGCTTACTGGCGCCGTATGCTAAATTGAATGACCGTCGGAAGAGTGCAACTCCCCGATTGTCCCATCTATGTGCCTGAGGACTCAGACACAGCTATGCAGGCCCCTGAGTGGGCCAGCTCCTTATCCATTGTCGATGGATCTCTCAATCCTGTACCCCTGTGTGACCTAGATCAGGTGCTACTGAAAGAGGTCATGGCCGAAAATCGTGGCCTGACTCTTTCTGATCTCAACAACCGATATCCTGAGCACCTATCTGCCACACTTACAGGGTGTGAATCTCCCGATGGCTATCTGGAACCTGCAGCTGTTAAAGAGGATGCTGACGACCAACTGTCCGAGATCGCCAGCACTATCCCTCCTGTTGATCCCAGCTGTGTTGATCTAAAATACAGTGCCTTCCTAGCCCAGCTGTTGCTGGAGGAGGTAAATCTAGAGTCAACCTCAGAACCCACTTCCCCTGTTGGGAAACCAGTGCTACACATGCAGCCTATGCACACAGGTGAACCGGTGGCCCGGAGTCCTGATGCTCTAGCACAGCCTGCTTCTAATAACATGCCACTGTCTGCGCATGACACTCAGGATCCCCAACGACTGTTGTACCTGAAGGCCAAAGGTATTGAGCGCCAAGAGCGGCTGCAATACCTCAGAGAGACCTGGAAATCCTCCATCTGGTCTGAGGAGGACGATGATTCCTACACGCTGCCTGACCCTGAGATACCCCTAGTGTATTCTTTGCACTATGGGCAGCAATGTCCCCCTGAGTGAGACGATGGTTCTGTACCTGTCGAAACTGTTGATCGGCAGAAAAAGAAAGAACATGGAAAGAGCAACCTCCATGCTGAGGAGGATTTCCTGCAGAAAATTGAGAGTCTTAACCTTGACCCCCGACTGAAGAAACTGCTTCTAACCTATGAGGAGGTGTTCGGCGCCTTGCCACCCCCCCCTCTCGTGTAAAAAACTGGTCCAGATGGACCTGAAACTGAAACCTGAATTAAAAAAGACGCGAGTGAGGCGTCGTCTCTATCCCGCTCCACAGGAACAGGTTGAAGAAATGGAGCGCCAGGTCCAGGAATGTATTGATGCTGGCCTCGTGGAGGAATATAAGAAGGGGGACTACCCCCATCATTGCAGTCCCTGTTTCTTGGTTGCTAAACCAGGGTCAACTGCGCTACGACTGGTTGTTGACTATGGTGAGGTCAACAAGAAAACCCACAGGCACTCAGGGAGTATTCCTAACATGGAAAATACCCTGGAGCGTATTGCCAAATGCAGGTACAAGACCAAAATCGACAAACGCAGTGGTTTCTGGCAGGTAGACCTAACCGCTGCAGCTCAAGAGCTGCTGGCTTTTATAACCCCTAAGGGTCGTGTGTTTAAGTGGAAGGTCATGCCTTTCGGGGTGGCTAATGCCCCAGCGCTCTTCCAGGAGCTAATGAACAAAATTTTGTACATACTGAGGCGCAGACCTCTAGTACAGGAGTTGATTTCTCGGGGAGCAGAAACGGAGGCCCACATCGACGACGTGAGTTTGTATACTAATACCAGTACCATAGTACTATTACTGCAGAAACAGGCTTGTAACTGCACTGAGATGTCTTTGGGTAGACCTTGACTTTGATTCCTCTTGTTTATGGAATGGTTGAGGACTGATCGGCAAAGCCAAAACTCTAGAACTCCGAACTCAATAGCAAACAAGCACGGCACGGACATGGCAAAGAACTCGAATACCCAGTTGTTGAGAGGTCCGTGTATCCCAGAGTCCAGAACTCCAAAGGGGCAAGAAAGCCCTTGTGGCAAGAGCCCTTGGCAAGAGCCGATTCAGGCTCGTATCATACCCTAATAGAATAATAGACATAAAGTACATTGCAGAGCTATAATCAAGTATACATAAATCACACAACAGAACAACGAAAGTCGCAAAATTTCTGGTATATCTGATCTCCTCTTTTGTGTGCATGCGCTGTGCGCTTCGCGTGTGTGCTCGCTCTGGCTTTCCTCGCTTGCTCTCTCACTCACTCGGGCTCACACTACGCCTCGCCCATCGTTCACTCACTCGCTCGCTCCCTCCGACTCTGGCTCTCTGGTTCCCTTACACTCCCCTAAGCCGGGCGGTGAGGATGGTTGCGGCGGGCGGCGGAAATAAAAACTGTCTGTCCCAAAAGGACCCAGTGTACATGTAAACTCAGTAGGTGCCAGTGGTGGATCACACACACTGTAGGGCACAAAGTAAAAAGTAGGGAGTGGTGCAGCGACTCTCCCCTAATGCCGGAGAGCTTGCTCGGAGGCATTGAACAATGCAAGATTGAAAAAAGAATAGAAAATTGGAATGAAGACAAATGGTGGCTGCAGAACTGAGCGTATCAACCACGCTGCAGAACTGAGCGTATCAACCACTGGTCGTCGTCAGGCTTGCGCCTCCGATCCGCCAGGGATTTCTGATGTGAACAGTAACACAAATTGACGACATGACCCAACCGTGACTCAGACATGGCAAAAGAAAATGCTTGTTGGCCTGATGGCATCATTCCACTGTCCCTCACTGTCAGTGTGGTGTCTGTCTCTGTGCTTGTGCTGTGCCTGATCTAGGTGCGAAACTCAATGACCTTGTGGCTGGTCTGGTTGCTCCTGGCTTCCCTGGTCCGTGCTCCGTCTTCCCTTGCGTTCCCTCTGTTGTGGGTCCGTGTGGTTGTGTTGGTGGCTGAGGCCTCACTGAAGCCGTCACTCGTGTGTTGTGTTTTGTTGTTCCTCTCAGTTCCTCCCTGGTCTGCTCTGGTTGTTCACTCATTTGTGGTCTGTGGTCTCTGGTCATTGGTCGCTACACTCTCGGCTCACTCACTCTCACCCTTGTCACACTGCCCCTTACTGTGACTTGACATCTTAGTGGCGCCTGGTTCAGACGCCTGGTTCCCCACAACACTAGGCTCTCCTGAAGGGAAATGTACATATGTGAGCGGTCACCGGTGGTGGCAGGCTGATTATTGACAGGCGAAATACAGAGTATGCCTATCACACGGTAAGGACAAACAAAAACCCGTTTGGAAACTGGACTTGCATGACCCACACACAGTAAGAATCAAGAAAAACCTGTGCGGGACTGACCAACTGAGGTTTAAACTCTGGCACCTGAGACACTCTGTTTGGACACAACTCTGACACTGTAACTGAAGTTCTGAACACCCACTGGAAAACTGATGGAATTATGACTGCAATGTTGGACCAATTGACTGGGTAAACCTATCAACTTTTGCTAACCTTCAATACATTGGACTTTCTGACTTACTAACTGACTTGTGGCGAAAAACTGTTTGACTGCAGGTGTGACTTGTGGCAATTAAGCTCTGTCTGCCTGCTGTGGCTCGTGGTAGTGGCTCGTGGTTTCTGTTCTGGGTGTTGGTCTGACTGCTTCTGCTGGCTGTGTAATTTACCTGCAGCGACGGGATATGGCCGTTAGCACAAGCCATACAACACGAAACATATAACTGGCGAATCAGTTTCAGCCACTAGAGGCACGTCGAAACTACTCAACTTGAACAAAAACTGCAAACAAATTGCAAACACCACTAACTGTCAACCTGTGCAAACTGTCATGAATCAACACACAGTAAACTTTAAAAATCAACCTTGACCTGAACCAACATGACTGTCTGTAGCTGTGAATAGGGCAAAGGATTGTAACCATTGTAAAAAGGCCGCTCGCTGGCGTCGTCCTTGTCCTCGCCGTTGTCGCGTCGCCTCGCGTCGAGTCGCGTTCAACCAGGATGCTTTCAATGCGTCGCCGTCGCCCTTGTTGGCGTTGCCGTCGCCCTTGTTGGCGTTGCCGTCGCCCTTGTTGGCGCCGGTCACTCTCCTTGGCGTTGTCGTCGCCCGTGTTGGCTTCGTCCTTGTTGTTCATCAGTGTCCGCTCAAGATTTGATGTTAAACACTGATACCGATCACTAAAATTTGTTGGTGGCGCCGTACTGGCACCTCAGTTCGACCTCTCAACTTTTTCAAGACTGGGACAATAGGAGAAAGACCTTCATCAATGTCATGGTTGGCGAAGGACAGGAAGGGTTGCAAACTCCACAAGATTTTTCGAACCAGGAGTGGGATTTGGACCTTGGTGCAGTCGATAACTCGGTTTCAGCCTCAAACGGCGTTCCTCACGCTGACTCTGTAAATACTCATCCTTCGTTTCGAGTGCACAGTCATTTGGCGCAGCACTGTCAAACTTATCCACACCACGAGCAGTGACAACAGAGTGGTTGGTAAGCTTTCCTTCAGTTGTGCTGAGCTTTTTGTTACGGCGGCGAAGCTTCCTTTTGTTGTGTCTGGACAAACGTCCTTCTGTCTCTGCGGCGGATGCTGCTGAGCTGCCAAGACACTGATTTGAGGCCGGATGAAGAACGCGAATGCAGAACTCACTCTCCTCTGACCCCTCCTACCATCGCACTTGCGAGGTGAGGAGCCTTCACGGAGTGCCTCATAAGACAAGTGATAATCACTGAATCGGCTTGTAACTGCAGAAACAGGCTTGTAACTGCACTGAGATGTCTATGGGTAGACCTTGACTTTGATTCCTCTTGTTTATGGAATGTTTGAGGACTGATCGGCAAAGCCAAAACTCTAGAACTCCGAACTCAATAGCAAACAAGCACGGCACGGACATGGCAAAGAACTCGAATACCCAGTTGTTGAGAGGTCCGTGTATCCCAGAGTCCAGAACTCCAAAGGGGCAAGAAAGCCCTTGTGGCAAGAGCCCTTGGCAAGAGCCGATTCAGGCTCGTATCATACCTTAATAGAATTATAGACATAAAGTACATTGCAGAGCTATAATTAAGTATACATAAATCACACAACAGAACAACGAAAGTCGCAAAATTTCTGGTATATCTGATCTCCTCCTTTGTGTGCATGCGCTGTGCGCTTCGCGCGTGTGCTCGCTCTGGCTTTCCTCGCTCGCTCTCTCACTCACTCGGGCTCACAATACGCCTCGCCCATCGTTCACTCACTCGCTCGCTCCCTCCGACCCTCGCTCACTGGTTCCCTTAGTATTAGTAATACCCAAGAGGACCATGTCCTTCTCCTCCGTGAATTTTTCTTTGTTTGTCAAGAAAACCAACGCCGAATCAAACTCGAAACATGTGAGTTTATGAAAGAGGAGATGGAGTATTTGGGTTTTGACGTGGGGTATGGCTGTCGGAAACCTGCCGCGTCTAAGATGCAGCCCCTACAGGACATGCAGACTTGTGATGACCCTAAGAAGGGTCTACACTACCTGAGGAGTTTTGTGGGCGCCTGTAACTTCTATAGGCGTCACATCCACAATTTTACCTACTCCTCTGCCCTCCTCACTGATCTAATCAAGAAACCTACTCCCTGAAGGTGCACCGCCAGAGGGGAGGAGTGGTTCCAGGAGTTGAAGAAGAAAATTGCCTCCTCCAACTGCCTGGGGATACCCCGCCCTAAGGGCGAGATAGTCCTGATCACTGATGCCAGTGATGTAGGGGGGTTGAAACGATCTACCAATGGCAGGAGCTTAACCCAGCTGAACTGACCCACTACCATTATCGTACTAGTGGACTAAACCGTGAGGGCTCCTTGAAACTCGACTATCCTACCAGTGAGTGGCAACTTGTGCCACTGGGACACTGGAATTGGAAATGGAACCAAGCGCGTTCCAATTACAGCACCTACGACCAGGAACTCCTGGCCGGTATGTTGGTGCTTTCGTCACAATCCCGACTCCTGGGTTCTAACCCTATTGTCTGGCTCTGTGACCAGGAACCTGTGAAGTCTTTTCAGAAGGGCCCACCAACAGACAAAGCAAAACTAAAGCGGTGGTGTACTTACCTGAGCCAGTTCAGGCTGACAGTTCATCACATCCCCGGTATAAAAAATGAACTGTCTGACTATATATCGCGCAATACCTTCGATGCGCTTATAGGTGAGAGCTCTGAGGCGCTCGCCAAAGAGGCTTTCCAGCGTATGGATGTCCAGCTTGACCTGTCCATGCGCACTTGACGGAATCCTGGACGGTTGGAGCCTAACCGACTATCAGTCAGAGGATAAAGAAATTCTCCAGACCCTCAGCACTGGTCTCGAACCCCGTGTCATTGACGGACACCAGTGGTGTAAAAACAACCAGTACCTCTTCTACGACGACCGTATTTTTGTACCTGATGCCCGACTTGATGGGTGCCTACAGTGGTCCCATCCCAGCTCTGATCACACCGGCCGTAATCACTCAGTGGACTTCTTCCGCGAGTATTTCTACTCCAGTCTAACCCTGACTGAACTGAGGTCTCGTATGCAGATCATTGTGGATGTTTGTGGCTGTCATGCCAGCAAGCAGAGCGACAGTAGGGATAGGGGACTAATTTCCAGCTTACCCATACCCTATTGTGCTAACTGTCTTCTCTATGTGGATTTCATCCACGGTCTACCTCGCTTCGGCGGCTATGATAGTTGCCTAGTGGTCACCTGTAGCCTATTTCGCTTCAACCGTGTGTTCCCTTGCAATAAGAAAATCACAGGTGACCAGACTGTGAAAATGTTGGTCAAACAATGGTTCGAACCCTATGGGGCACCTAAGCAGGTGCACTCTGATGAGAATGTACTCATCCGCAGTGACACTGGATGGTACATCCGAGTGCTACATGCCCTCAACGTGGAGGTAACCACAGGTGTGCCCTATACCCACACGTCTAACCCTCTTTGTGAGAGACAGAACCGTGTGGTAGAGCAAAACCTAAGAATCCTGATGAAACAGGAGTGTACCAAAGACTGGGTACGCCTAGTGCCCTGGGCAGTGCTGACCATGAACTCACAGCGGAGGTCTTCTACGGGTTTCACCCCCCACGAGTTGTTCCATGGAGGACGACCTGCTTGTTTCTTCAAAACCCCCTTTCCTGAGGACTTCAAGAGCGCTGTTGGAGACTGGTTGGAACGCAAGCAGTCTATGGCTAACCAGGCGGGTACTAAGCTGAGCCACATTCATGACCGAGAACTGAGCCGGAGGAACCGCCTACGGCGACCTGCCAGCTTCAAGGTTGGTGACCTTGTTTTGGTTCACCATTCACGCCTACCCTCCTGGCCACGTTACTGCCTACAGGACCCTTATTTTGGACCCTATCGTATCATCAGGATAGATGGATCCAGGATCCCTGGCATGTGCAGTCCACGTCTAGGTGGTGAACTGCTGTGTGCACCTAAACAGTTGAGGCGCTATCACTCCCCTGACAAGTTGTCCTGGGATGAGTGGCGACTCAGCGACAGTGAGGTCGAGCGTATTGACCTAGAGAACGCTGCCAGTCCAGAGGAGGCAGACGAACTCAAGAGATGACTGCCAATGAGATGGCAGTCGATGGTTACTACGTGGTTGCAGGTATTGCTCGCCACGAGTACAAACAGGGCTGGAAATTCCTAACCCTGTGGGATGGCTATGGGTTATCTGAGGCGTCCTGGGAAACTATGTCAGCCTTCATACAACCAAAAGGGAGTATCAACCCCATCTTCTGCTCCTACCTCGTTGAGAAGAACGAGGGGCAGCTACTAACCCGTGCTGAGACCCTGTCCCAGCGTAAAAAGAAAAGCTAATTTCACTGTGTCAGTCTACTGACTCTGTTCTAACCTTACAGGGGCAGTGAGCACTCTTGTGCGGATGTGCCTGTGTATGTGTTTGAGAGCAGTTGTCACAGTTGCCCCGCATTGCATCGCAAGACAGGACTGTCAGCCCCCCGTGACAACCACTCTCTGGCCGAAGGCCATTGGTTTTTCACAGACCACTGCTTGCGGAGCACTGCACTGACCCAGTCTGTGCCCGGCAGTCCCATGCCTATGGTTTCCAGCGTGTACCAGGTGGCCACTTTTCAGGTTTCCAGCCACCCAGCGAGTGTATGCCTTATTGACCATGTGTTGCAAGGGAAGTGCCCTAATGTAATGACCTTGGGGAGCGAACGTACAACGGTGGCTTACTACTCCAGGGGGGAAATGAGAAGCAAGGTGTCATGAAGCAGGGTGTGTCTTCCCTCCTTGGGGATAAGCGAGCCCACAGTTAGGACCTCTGATTGGTCCAGACCCATGGGGTTCTACCCTTCCTTACAGGGTTTACCATACCCCTAAGTGTGCTACGTATGTATGTGTGTGTCTCACTTCTCTCCCCGGCGTGGCTCCCGGAGACCGGGCTTCGCTGACGTCGGACCGAAGGTCCTAATCAGGTACTATTACCACTCCTATGGCGCCGATTTTCTGTGCTGGCGCCTATCCTTGTGGGAAGATGGCAAAAGCCCTACCTAGTAGAGGGTTCTGGTTCTGGTTCTGGTGCACCAGGGCCATCTCCTGGTAAGGCAGTGACGGGCTCGGCGGCCCTGAGCGTTCTCCCGCGACCGCCAACCGCTCCGTTGCCGATTCTGGCACTGCGCGCACGGCGTGGGGTTCCGGCGTGGGTTCAGGTCTCGGGTGTGTCTCCTCGTTGTTGGGTGCCCCTGGGAGCCCTGCACTGCGCGCACCCCGTGTGTACTCCCTTGCGACCACTGGTCTCCCCAGCCCCCGCGCCCTGCATCATTCGCCCGAATGCGGTCAGACCACACGGATCCTCCGCCCATGGGCCTAGTTTTAGATTGTGCCAACCGAAGAGGAATCTTAACGCACCAGACAAGGGGCAACACGACAGTGCACGGGACTCAATCAATTCAGTTGAGGCATGGAATAGTTATGGTCTGCCACTAGAACCCACCCCAACCCCGCGGACACTACGTGCCATACGGATGCTGGACTCGTGCTGCAGCCGCACAGTACCACAGACCTCCTAGACTGCCGTGGGTACTGAAGCATGCACTGATTGTCCGTGCACACAAACAACACATAGTCAAGCGGCGACGGGTCTCGAAACACACGGGACGGCAGACTGACATGATAACGTGCACGGTAGGCCACGACCAACCGTGGATCACGCCTCACAACCCATGCCATGACCATCTGAAGCTGAAACAAGACTGGGGCACTGACCAGACCATTTTCCACAAAGGGAGACAAGCTCAAGTCAGGCACAACACTACATGCGTGAGGCTCAGAGCGATGTACCCCCTCGTGCATTCGCTGCAGCACCAGTTTAGACAGTTGCTGACGCACCAGAGCAGACAAATAGCCTGGGGACCGCACACCATGTACCCATAGCCTCCCCTCGTGTGACCACATCATCATGGACAACACCAGCAAAGAGCCTGCTGAAACTCGATCCCATCTTTATGGGGCGATAGGAATTGAAAAGGAACGAGGCACCTCCCTTCACTATCCCCATCTGAAGAACCACATTTGATAGAGCCTCCTCGTAAAGAGTAAGCAACTTCGAGTAACTCAAGAGTGTAGACTCGGCACAAGCTGGCAAAGCCTGGAGCAATGAAAATGGCACATCATCAAGTGAGGCTGCATCAGAGCCACCACGATCCAGACCCCTCCTAATTGCTGCTGCAGTAAACAGAGGGGCTTTAGGCAGAGATTGAATACCAAACAAATATCGCTGTCTATCCAGAGACCATATGCCATCTCGTATCTGACGAAACAGGATAGCATACGGTAAGTCATCTACAGCACAGAGAGCATCATGAGGTTTGGCGTTATAAAGCAAAACAGGAAGATTCATGCATTCACCCTTTGATAAATGATAGAACCGAAGTTGCTGTTGCGCAGCACAAAGCATCACTGATGCTTCAGAACCACGAGAATCCTGAACTAAGTTGGGGTAAGGCTGAGGCATACTTCTTCTAAGACGCATCGCAGAAGTCGTGTGTGCAGTAATTGAAACCTGATTCAAGATATCCTGAGTTAGTTTCAGTCCCCGTGCGAACAAATGATCTTGAATCTCAATTTTCCATGAGGATACCTCAGCACGACCAACATGTTTACGAGCCAACTGTCGACCCTTTTTCATTAAACCTTCTGCGCTACGACGCAAAGACTGAGAAAACAAGAACCGATCAGCAAGAGTCCAATAGGCAAAAATCCAGTCATCAGGGGGCGCCGAAATTTGACTCATCCACCACCAAAATACAGCCACCAGGCAAGCCAGAGAACTGCGAACCTCAGGCGTGGTAATCCTGTGCTTGTAGCGCTTTTGAAAGGATGACAGCGAGCCTTGAAGACCACCCACATCAGCCACCAGGACTCCGTGAGTGCAGACCCCTGGGTAAACATGGAAATCCTCCACAGACAGGTGATTGGAAACTAATATGTAATCGATCTCGTACTTAGTTACTCCTGTAGAAGAGTGGACTATGTTGGTAAACTGACCGGGTAGATAATCCAGCTTCAGGTGACTCAGTGCCCCACCCTTGGCCAGCTGACGAGCTATGCAATTAGATGCAGTGCGAGGGACATTGAAATCGCCCAGACAGATTCCCGCAGTGGGTCGAACTCTCTGAAAGACAGCCCCAATCTCAATCAACACATCTTCTTTTTGAGTCGCATTAAATTCAGGATCGATGTGAACATTAGTATATAACACCACTTCCCCAGTGCCGTGTTGAACTAATACAGCCAACCAACTGCGTGCATCAAACAGCACTTGAGTGTATGACGGTTTGAAGTCGTTCGGAGCAAACAGTCGTCTATGAAACAGAAAACACAGGCCGCACCCAGGACCAACAACGACACCAGCAATCGCCACATAAGCTTTTAACGGCACTTCATCCTTTAATGAGACGTCCCATAGTTCTTGGATTGCTACCACATCAGGATCATGAATTAGAACGACACTCAATAGTGCTGCAATATTGGCAGCAGTACCTCCACAGTTCACAGACACAACTCTCATTGGCCCTGGTTGTGGAGATGTGGATGGTTGAAAGACTAATGCCTGAAATTGAGCTGACCAACCGGAGTCTGGAGAACAAGTGTTCATTTCCTGGACCGGTGTACAGGTGGCTTTGGCTGTCGAAGTGATGGGAATTACATGACCCAGAGAGACCCCATGGACAGTAACACAGGACCGATTGGCAAGAGATCTAAGAGCAAAGGTTTTACCTCGGGGCTGACAAATGCAAAGTGCCCGCACACACACTCCATGGAACAAAGACAGACAGAAGACCTCATTGACAACAGGACGCCCGCAGGAGGTGCAGAGAGACGGACAGGCAAGCGAAATCCGATCAGTGGAGGGGGCTGACACAGGCATAAAGCCTGTACCCTGCGCCACTGATGTCAACCGTGTGCAGAACACAAGACACTGGTTGGCGTGCAAAATAGGAGGAGACACTGCAATGTCCTTTTGCCTGAGTTTGTAAAGAAATCGCCGCTGCACTTCAATAGCCCATACCCGCAAGGTACCAAAAAGCATATGTAACTCCTCAACAGAAAAATGTCGCAGGACAGTTGATACTGCAGATGGTACCCACGCGGGTAGGGCTGTTCTATGGGGAGTGGAGGAGGCAACAGGTAGATACACATATGAAGGCTGGCCACAGACGGGACACCCTTCGCAGTGCAGAAAACCCATAATAGTTCCACATTCCCAGCAGGTCTTCATTTGTTCACATACTGGAGGCTCCACCTTTGAGCAGTCAGTGGCAGAGGAAGGGGTAAGTTCATAAGAAATCAGCAACTGGAGCAGTGCACTCAGACGTTTTCGAGGATAGACCGCGATGCATTGATACAGCACCCACTGTGCTTCACTATGAACCAGGAAACCCGTGGGCAAGATTGGAGTTCACAACCATTGACGCTGATGTTGAAACTGAGGAAGTGCATGATCTGCCCCTGCAGCAGGAGGCATGTTCCTAGGGTCCACATACACTGCAGGCCGTTGATACCCGCTTCCTGAATCTTTAGACGACGCACCATGACCGGAAGAGGACGAGTACCATTGCCACTGTCCTGCGTTGTCATAATATCCTGACGACTGTTGATGGGCGGGTGGTGCATACCATTGATCATACTCCCATCCATAATCTGAGGGGGCCCCGGAACCTTTCCCTTGAACACCCTTACCCCAGTTGGATTGTTTGGCTGGTGGGCCGACCTGATTAGATTCTTCGCGAGTTCTCAGGGCTCCTATATGCCGATAGGGTTCCCCAAGATGATCGTGAGACCTAGCACGCAAATTAAAACCAGACTGGGTGCGCCATTCCATGGCATGCTCACCTTTGAAAACTATTTCGATGGTCGCCTTTGACAGAGTCAAATGATAAAAACCACGAGATGTATGAGCTTCAGTGAGTCCCGCATGAACTCCAAAAATATCATGCACAGCTTTGTTATACCGAGCAGGAGAGATAGAGGAGGTCAAACCGTGTAGTCTAATTACTGCAGAATCTTTCACGGAAGGCACAGAAACTGCTTCATAAGTGTCCTCGGGAAGCAGGGATGTCACACCAGACGCAACAGGAGCTGCCGACTCTTGTGGTTTACCCGGCGGCTCTGATTTAGAGTGCCCCCCCCCAGCGACAAACGATTCCACGAGAGAATCAGAAATACCATCATCGTGTTCCTCACCATGAACTGAGTCAAGGGCACATGCATTATTTAGAGCTCTCAGAAACATTCTAAGATGCAGAGAACTCACAGCCTTCCTGGCAATCAAAGCTACAGCTCGTCTTAAAGATTTGAAGTCAGAAGCTGCTTCCAAAGGAGTGATATCCAGACCATCTGGAGCTTCAGACAACAGAGAGAAAACAATTGCATGGCAATCAGAGTCGTCTTTGAGCTCCTTCAGAATTTCCCCAGCCTTCATCAAAAATGATTGTTTGTCGGCGGGACGAATAGTAGATGGGACAGATTGAACACACAGGTCGTTCCACTTCGTGATATCCGGTAGTAGAGACTTTTGCACGACAGGATTCTGCTTGGCTAGGATCATCTTGAGAGAAGTGTGCAGCTGTGCAGGCATCCGAACTGAAGATAGAGCACCAGCCAGTCTGCTATCAACATGATGACCTAAAAGCAAGGCCTTTAACGATTTGCTCGCCGTGGATACCACACTTTCCGGGTAAAATTGCACATCCTCAAGAATTTTAATGTACGGGTCGTCGCTCACTGAACTAGACAGACTGGGCTCCAGCATGCTCTGCCATAGTGGTATAGTCGGTTCTCGAGATCCTCCGGAAGCGTCTGTTGAATTTCTGAGATCATGGACAGGTGGGGAATCAGCAAGCAAAGGAGGATCAGCCTTGAATCGATCCTTGAGAAGAGACTTGATTAGCCCAGTCCAGTCCCCAGATCTCAAAGGGCAGTTCTCCAGATACGTGCAGTCCGGGTCGACTTGAATTTGAAATGACGGCTGAAGAGATTTCCGTTTGGCCCACTGAGAGTACAAAGCATACCATAACAGCACCTGGGCCAGAGGCTTGACCTTCAGAGGTTGTGTTCCTGACACTGCTGACAAAAAATCATCCAGCGACATGTTTGCAACAAAGCGTTGCACATTAGAATCGAGAATCTGATCAGAGACTTGCGCTTGCCACAAAATGCGATCAGTATTTGACCATTTAGTAAATTCAGACCGAAGTTCAACCAGGTAGTCGGACCAAGTGATGACCAGACACTGAGGAGCACTCACCCTGTAGGTCACGATGGAACATGCTGGAAGCTGCCCGGCGAACATGGGAATGCCAACCGCTGGAGAGGTAAATACAGCCGAGCTATAAGGAACGTGGTGAACATCCTTTTTGGATTGATAGAGTCGAACCGAAGCCTGAAGCTCTCCCGAATGTGCTGATTTGCCTATGGATAAAGCCGGATATACGTGCTGAGGTAGTACGACTCGTGACTTCATTTCGGCTGTCAAATCGTCGTATTCACTCATCGCTCAACTACAAAGTGTCAAAAGCTGTTGAAATTTGACAGTCAAAGTGTCACAGGACATTACATGCATGGAAGAGGCACCAGACACAACGTGTACAAACAGCAACCCACAGCTACTGCCAGAACTCTTCGGAGCTTTAGTAACTTTGTTGTCTTTCCTGCTCGACTGAATTTAACGCGACGCTTTCGCTAGCCCGATTGCGGTCAGACCATTCGGATCCTCCGCCCATGGGCCTAAACGCGCACAGTTGCGAACCGATAACCGCATAACAGCCAACCGATGACACTCAGGATAGCTGAAGTGCAAACCGCAAAAGTTCAGATAGTCCCTGCGAGTCACAGGTGAGGAAATTAGTCAAGCAGAGAATTCACCGAATCTGCATAGTTCAACGTTCATTTGCGCTAATTACAGATTCAACGAGGTCTTCTTTGATCAGAGCTTTTCATATGTGTCTGGGGGACCTGTGCGCGTGACCGGCCTGGGTGCAGAGACTGCACGCTTGAACACACTTGGTGGGCAGTGGTGCGTCTGCCTCATCCGGATAGCACCGTCCCCGGGAGGGGTATCCGCAACAGCGTGTCCCGGTGGTGGGAGCCGACATAGGCCCATCCGACTCGATACCTAGTAGAGGGGAGGGGTGGCCAAGTGTGCTAAGGGCATACAAAACGCCCATTTTTGCTAAAGGCCAAAAGCTAACGCACTCCCCTGCCCATGTGGAAAAGCACGCGGGACAGGAGACACCACTACACTACACTCACTAACGCCAGCACCGGCCTTCGAAGGCAGGGTGAGCACTCAGCACTTGCACTCAACACCTGCCAGGCTTGCTGACCCTAACACCTACACACGCTATTTGGAGTGGCTGGCAATGAAGTCTCGGGTCCTACTGGCCCTTCTGTGAGAAAGCAGGAGAACACAGCGCTACCAAGCAACTGTGGCCTAACAGGGACGCCACTACGCGTTTCCCTGTCAGGGCTTGGAGGGAAGGAGTGCTCATTATGCGTGCACAGCGTGTATGTCGATGAGGTCGGACTGCACTCGCCACTCCTGGCTGAGTTGCAGTTATTCGTTTGTGTGATCCGCGCAGCATATTTTAGCGCTGCACCAACAGACTGCACCAATCGCCCTTACCTTCCCACCTGTAAAGCAAAGGCAGATGGCCTGGGTTTGCGGCTGAGGAACGGAGAGTATCTCCGAGTATTATACGCTTCTCAGGTAGCCCTATAATACACTGTCCTCAAACCCAGGTGCACGCAAGCAAGATTAAGGAGCTCCACCTGTTCTCTTGGAGAACGTGGCTTGGAGCACCTGGGTAGCCTAAACAATATTTTTACCGTGCGCAATACGGGTGGCCTACCCTTTGATGCGTCATATGCATGCACAGGTATGCACAATGTTTCCCATTCCTCTTTCTCTTACCTAATCTTACCCAACATAACCAATCAAAGCGTGACTCAACCAGGAGGTGAGCTCCTCCTGGGCTTACCTACCTTACTCACCACGCATCATGTGAATGCCGAGGAAGACACGAGCGCAAAACAACCCTAAGCGCTTAAACAATCCTACAGCGAACTATAAACAACCCTAAACGATTAATGCATTGTGTGTCATGCATGCTCTTTGGACTTTTTTTCCTGGAAAGAAAAGAGAGAGAGTGGCGCTCTGCACAACGCAAAACAAGGGTAAGCGTTTTAAGCAACCCTGTTTTAGCGCTACGGCAACACGAACAAGCACTTTCTCCTCTTACCTGTGAAGAGAGATCAAGGGTGGATTGGGTCACAGGCAAAGCGACACAGCGTGTGAATGCCTAAATTAGGCACATGCATCGCGAGCACAGCGCATAATCTAATTCTACGTGCGCGCTGCGTGCTTTATTCGCTTTGCATACCTTTCATTTCTGTTTTGACCTGTGCAGAGCAAAGGAGAGAAGCGCCCGAACCCCCAACAAACACAGCAGTGACTACCCTGACGTTTTATCGAAACAACCAACACGAGCGCAATGCATGCGTGTGAAATGACACTGGCATACCTGAGAGGTGGGATGTCCACCTGTTCTGTAGTGTGGGTTCGTTTGCAATACTTTTCCGTAAAGTTTATAAAAATTTTGATGCAACCTGCCAAAAATTTCTTTTAGAACTTTAAAAACCACGGCTCATACCTTCGTTTTCAAGAGCCGTTTACGCTTGCGCATCCCTTTTTCTAGAGTCCGCTTCTGTTGCGCTTGTCTGCGACATTAAGTGTTAGTGTAAAAATGACGATTGCTCGCGTTGGTTCGAAACTTTTGAGCGATTTGACTTCTTAAGTCGCTACACCTTTCGCCAAACCACAGGTTTCACTCCCTGTTGGTTTTATTTTCTATTCTTTTCAGCTCCTGGGGATTTGTGTCCTCCATCGGGAGTATTGCTCCGCCCTGGCCCTTGGTCAGGACGCTTAGTAAAACGCTGTTTATGCAGCGATTGCAGTCCACAATAGCGCGTTCAACTGTACCCTAGTGGGCAGGCATGTGTGCTCCGGGGAGGGATTCCTGAGTTCAAACCCCACTACCCCCAAATTTTTACCAAACGATTTTGTCGCACGCTGGCAACTTTTGAGGAATGCCCCATCGAAGGGACATGATTCACGGTACATTACACTATTTCTCAAGGGTACCTACAGTGTGATAGGCTTCTACGAACTGATGAGAATGGCTTTGGTAGGTTTAATGCATTTTCTGAGGTAATTGTGGGAATATTTGAGTCTTTTTCCTTGGTACTACTAGCTTGATCAACTAGTACTCCAGGGGGGAGTAAGAAAAAGTCACTACCATGTCTTTCTTGGAGGGCTTGATCCAGGCCAAGCCCCCCTTAAAACCCTTTTGTTGATGCTAAGACTTACTTAAGTATTTTTATCCCTCTTTTGAAGCTTTAAGTACACTTTCTCAAAGTAACCAGGGTTATAACCCTAGCCCCCCATGAAGTTCACCCCTACCACTCAACTGAGCAGAAACCAGAGTGCAGAGCATGTATTAAATCAAATCATGTTGAATACCTGAATTCCTGAATAAGGTAATCATAATCACAGAAATCATTAATTACAAATCACAGATGCATGCGCATGCGCCAGTCTTGTTACACCCCCCCACTAAGACCGAAGCCAGGGGCAGTGGCCAAAAGGGGCACTGTGGGCGCATGGGCTGATAAACCCTCAAGACAATGGCGCAAGCACAAATAGATAGTCTGCTACCAGGAACTGAGACTGCAGAACCACAGGCACTGACTGAGCATGACCCCTGGTCTACTTAAATTCGGCATCATTGGGACAAAATGTACAGATTAGGAAGAGGTAGGGGGCTCTCCACCTCCTGGCTGTGCAGCTCAGCGGCCCCTACAAACCGGCTGACACAATGCTGGTGCACAGAAACACGTGCACTGTCACAACACAGGTGCATCCACTCAACTGGTGCACTCAAGCAAGATGCAGCACAGATCCCTGGGCCAATTTGAGGCCTTAAACCCGTGCAAAATACAGCCTGCAGTGGGAAAGAAGCGAAAAGGACCCACAAGCATGCACAGGGCAGGGACAGGCAGCAGCACAGCGACACTGCGGAAGCAGATGTACACAGCTGCACAGCTGATTCACCACAAACGACCTGAATGATTGCAAAAACCTGAAAATGGCAAATATACCTGATTTGATTCAAAGGGCCAAGATGGAGCCAAAAAACAGGTCTGCAAAGGCTCCAGGACGCACTCTGCGCCCACAGCCAAACCGCAGATCGCTGTCGACGCGTCGACAGCGCCGCCACACTCGGATTTGGCTAGATTTGCCAAAAATGAGCAAAAACCCACCTTCTGAACAAAATAAGCCCCAAAGAGCATAATGAGGCAAGATGAGCCCAGAATCTACACAAACAAACACCCAGGACGTCGTCGACGACACACACAGACTGCGTCAAACGCGTCAAACGCGTTGACAGCCCTGGATGCTGTTGAATTGGCCAAAAAAGGCCAAAGCCAACCAAAAAGTGCAGAAACAAGGCAATGAGGCTCAATGAAGAGCAATGAAGCCGGAGAAACACTTCAGCAACACCAACAACGCACGTCGGCGCCGCCAGAAGACTTGTCAAGGCGCGCAACCACTTCCAGCGCGCTAACAAGCCCTGATCCTGCAACTTTGGGAGCTAATTACCTCCCCAGGCTGGTCCTTCAAGAGCACTATCAGGACCAACACCATCAGGGCCGTAAGCAGCCCACTGACCACCCAGCCAGCTCGTGCAGCCCTCAGGACTGCAAAGGCACGCTGAACTTGGCGGCCTCCACGGCGACGGCCAGGGCCCCGGAGTGTCCAGGTGAGGTGCCCTTTGCCAAAACGGCGCTCATTATTCGAACTTACCAAAATGTAATGCAGAGGAAGGAAGAGGGGGCGAGGCGAAAGCACAGCACAAGACACATACTGAGCACTACTCAAAACTACCAGTCTACTTCACAAGTGTACTCTTCATTCCCCTTTTTGGTACACTTGTCTCCTGATTTTGTTTTGCTTATATCTCTAGACTGAGGCCCCAAGCGGGAGAACGGCCTTCACCAATGGATCCGGCATCCACAAAATATGGGGGTATAGCCCCTTATAAAAATACTTGCAAATTCATCAATTTTGGGGTTTGAACCCAGGTCCCCCATATGCAATTCCGTGCCTTTAACCACTAAGGCAACCAGCCTGCCAGCTTAACTGCCAGTCACCAGTGTATATAAAACCAATCAAAATCAGTTCTCACTCACTCACCAACCGCCAATAACTGTCTCTCTATGCTCAAAACAAACGGTTGGCTTCAAGTAGCACATATGTTTCAAAACCAATAGCACTTTATATCCCTCATTCTTTTACCCCATACATAGGGCGTGGAGGGCAGGCAGTATGTGTCTTGTGCTGTGCTTTCGCCTCGCCCCCTCTTCCTTCGTCTGCATTACATTTTGGTAAGTTCCAGGAGGCTCGGCTTCAGCACAGCACAATCCCCATACTGAGCACAGATAGCAGAAGCCGTAAAAGAATGCAATAATAATATTATAAAACTTAATAAAACTGCCGTTATTCCATCAACAGAAGCTCAGAATCGTCAGAGTCCTTGGGCACCAGCGACTGCGCGATATTAGTCATCGCCCGCACCCTGTTATAAAAGCGCCTGAACGTGTCGTAATTTCTCCAATCACCCAGTTCGCAAACGATATGAGGATCAACCCCCAATAGAATCAGAGCAGTTGCCGCAGAACCCCTCGTACTGTGCGCAGTAAACTCATGCAGTCCTACGCTACGCAGAAGAGCCGTAGTCAACGAATTGATCGTCCCTGCCACAATGGGCTTCCTGGGAGACTTGAGCGACACGAAGAGTTCGCTCCCTTCGTAAGAGCTGGTCATCTCCAGGTATACCCCCATCCGATAAAGAGGACAGTATGCTCTGTTGGACATTTTGTGGATTGGACTTGGTTCATAAACAGGACGTCCTTTACGCCTGGCCTGGACAAACCAAACTTTGCCCTGCTTAATGATACCTGTGTGTTTCGTACGTTCCAGATCTCTGCCACGAAAAAGCGCGAAAAGGACCTACGTCAGAGGCCTCAAGACGAGCCTCCAAGAGGCACACCGCTGGCACGCCTGCTCCTCGTCGCCCCCACGGGGACAGGGGGGTTCACCCGCCCCCGACACCCACCAGGCCAAGAAGACCAAGACAGGTCAGGGGGCCCGCCAACGCGCCCGCCAGCAGGGCGCGACGCCCCGACCAGGGCCCGGGTCCAGCCACACTGCACCACCCCACGCCCAGACCCCTGGGGCACACCAACAACACCGCCACCACCAGCGCCCACCACCACCACCGTACCGCAGCACCCAAACCCTGCAGCCCAGTCAGCCACCACGGCCCACACACATCCACACCATGCCAGGACCACCATACGCGCAGAGCCAGGGGACATGGCACCACCAACACCACCACCACGCCCCCGTCCCTCCCAACCTCTACCCCCTAATGCCCCCATGCTACAGCGACCCCCACCAGCTACATCCCCACCACGCCCCAGCACAACCAGGCCCCACGAACCACCCACACCACATAGCGCACATCACCGCACCACACCATCACGTATTCCACCACCACCAGCCCCTGTCGCCACACCCACCAACGCCCGGGTACCACACACAACCAGCACACCCTCAACACCACCACCACGCGGTCCAGCACCACCCACCGCCCCCGCTACACGGGCCCACGGCACACGAGCCACGGCACACCCCCATGGACCCGCGAGGAGCCGCGCACGCACACCAGCAACACCAGGGCCTAGTAGGAGCGGCCCACCACCACCAGCAGCCCCCCCACCCACACCCCATACCAGCGAGCACCATCCACCAGCAGCCACCCATTACATACGGACCACAGCCCCACCCGGACGCTCATGCGGCCGCCTCCCACCCACACCCCGGCAGCACAACCAGTCAAGAACCGCAAGGGCTGCACGGCGCACACACGCAACACCCACACGACCCACAGGGACGCCCAGACCCCCAGCCAGCACAACACCCACCCCCGCCCCCCCCACCACCAACAGCGCCACCCCCACACCACCCCCCCCGCCCCCCCCCGAGAGCAGGCCTTTTGCTGCCCCCCCCCCCCCCCCCCCAACAGAAATGGGGCCGAAAGCCCCCCCCCCCCCAGCATGCCCTCGCACCCCCGCACCCTCACTGCAGGCCGTCACATGGTGATCAAGGTCCCTCCCCTCACGGACAGGGAGCGGACGCCGAACGATGGGTATGTTGGGATCTGGGACCTGCATGGTAACCCAGCAGGTGGTCCTCCTCTCCCAAACAAGTGAGCAGTTAGACCCAACCACCACTACCCCCCCCCCCCCCCCAGCCTGCCCCCCGACGGGAGAGGTGCACGGAGTCGGCTCCCTCAGGGCCTAAAAAGTGGAGGCTGTGAAGGGCTCGCAGATTGACTGCTGTGGGTATCCCTTGAGCGGCCTGCCTAGGGAACCTCCAGGTGTGCGCGTGCCCCTCCAACTTCATCACAGACGCCTAGGCCAGCACAGCCCCGTGCACTCCAGTTCAGTTGTGGGCGACCAGTGGAGGCCAGACAGCCACCTGCCGACCCCTGCCCCCCCCTCTCCCTTCGGAACGGAGCGGTCACTCGGGTGGTGTGCCCTCGGGGCCCCCCCGTTTACGCGGGCAGTAGCACCGCCACCCAGGCCCCGAGCCCGGGCAGGCTCCAGGGCAGGGCAGCGCTCAGCGCGCCCTGGAGCCCCTCCTCCTGCCGTCCCTCAGCGCTGTGAGCGGATGGTCCAGTCCACGACAACACCACCAGTGCCTAGAGCAGTCAGGAGGTGTGGACCCCCCCAGTCGAGCGCCCAGGGAGCAGTCGTGGGGCCGCTGGCCGCATGTCAATGACCGGGAGGCGGCGTGTCCAGTCCGAACACTCCCCAGGCGGGCTCAGCGTCAGGCTCCCATGGCCTCCCTGCCAGGGCCTGGAGCACCAGGCATCACACAACCCCCCACACGCCCCCCCCCCCCCTCCCCGACGCGCCTCCACCACAAGCAGCCAGGGCCCGGTGGTGGCGGACCCTGGTTCACACCCGACGACCACACGAACAGCCGGGACGCCACTACAAGCGGCGACACGGACGGACCAAGCCGCAGCGGGGGAAACCAGAAACACTGGAGCGGCACCGGCGCCAGCGGGCAAGGCCAGGCGCGGCGCAGCCGTGTGACCCGTCATGCCCTGCGAGCGCCACCAGCATGCACGCCCCGCCCTCCTGCCCCGCGCGCGCCACACACACAGGCACGGCGGCATCTCCCTCCAGTCTGTGCCACCACGGGGTACCGGACAACCGCGATTCGCCTAGCCCAGTCGTGTCGGCACAAAGGCGAGTGCTGACCATGGGCCAGGGCGTCCGGCACAGGCCTTGACCCAAACCAAACCAAACCCCCCTCGAGACCAGGCCACGGACGCAACACGCGGCAGCCAGCACCAGCCAATGGACGTCGATACCCCCGCCGACACACGCCACCCCGATTCCCCCCTCCCGCGAACGCCACAAGAGACCCCATCACCGGACCCCACGCGCGACAACGAAGACCACCCCCCCCCAACCCACACCACCCCCCCCATCACACCCCGCACCACCAGCCGCCGCACCGGCCCAACCCTACGCCCTGCACAACCCCTCAGCGGTACGGCAGGACCTCCGGGGACTCGAGGAACACGACGTCGTGCTGTGCCTCCGCACCTCCGGCACCAGCACCCGCATCCGGGCGGCCACCCCTGTCCAGGCGGCCACCCTGGGGGAAGGCGTCAGAGACTTCCTCTTCGACGCCTTCCTCCACGTTGCCCGACACGACCGCCCCCCACGCGCCACACCAGACGGCGAGAGCCCGTCCCCCACGGGGAGCCGGATCTGGGTGCCTCCCATCGACTGGGGGCGACACCAAGTGGGACACCCCGTGCCGGGGCGGGTGGACACCAAGGGCAGCAGCCGCTACCACGAGCCCCGAATGGCCCACCCCCCACCCGGCGCCACCCCCGACAACACCAAAGAGTGGAAGCGGGAAACATGGGTAGCCCGGATGGCCTCCCTGAGCAACTTCCGGCACCACGTCCCGGGGGACATCCCCACCCCCGACGAGCGGCAGCCAGCCCCCTCCACGTACATGACCCTCATGTACAATCTGCACTACACCCTCTCCACCACCCACTACCACGCACCCACTAACCACTGGGTGGTACACGGCACCGACTGCCTCCTCCCGCGAATACACCCCCCCCCCACACAACCCAGGCCCCGACACGTACGCCAGGGGGGACGACCCGGGCGACCCCCACATCTGGGGCACGTGGGAACGCAAATCCCTGGACACGCTGCTCTCCATCCGCAGCAGCTGCCAGGGCCTTGGTAGGGCGATGTATTGCCTCGCCAAGTGGACCCAACGGACCTGGGGGATCCCCACGGACCGATGGGTGTGGGTGGTCAGGCTGCGCCCCAAGCAGAGGGAAGCCCCCCCAAACCGCAGGGGACCCACCCCCCCACGCCCCACAACCCTACAGCTCTGCCCATACATGGTGGCAGCCCGCCTCATGACGCTGCTGTGGCCGGGCCCAGACACCCCCACCCAAAATTACCCCCACCTCACAGAGGAGGACATGCCCGGCATCCAGCGATGCTTCTTCCAGACCCTCGACTACCTCCAGCAAACACACCCGCACATCCTGGAGCAGATATGGCCACCCCCTGGGTAACCCACATGCCCGCGCAGCCGAGACAACGCCGCCACACCAGCACCAGCACGCACGGATCACCAGGGAAAACGCGCGCACACGCCCGGTGCCCGAACCTGCACCCTCATTCTCGCTACTTACAGGACCCAGCATCATACGCCCGCCCCCGAAGCCCAGGACCCTCCGCCGTCTCCCACAGCCCTCCCTTCCGCCTCAGACTCCACATTCTCCACCACCACGACCACCACATCCACCACCACCACCACGTCCTCATCCAGCACTCCACCCCCCAGGCCGCGGGGGACACCTCCCAAACGGGCCCCCAAACCTGCCCCCACCGCGAGCAACCCCACCGCCGCCAAGGCCCACGCCCCGACGAGGCCCACACCCGCGACCCAGCCGAAACCCAAGACCGCCGCCAAACAGCCACCCAAACCCGTCAGCGCGCCACGACCGCAACCTGCAGTCAAGCCCAAACCCAAGTCCAAACCTGGCGCCACGACGGCAGTGCGAGCCCGGCTCCCCGAGGACGTCCTCTACGACATTCGGCCCTAGCCGTCCCAGGCCCGGAGGCAGCAGCGCCCAGCACGGCGCCCCCCCAGCGTCACCGACGCCGCCGCCACCACCTTCACAGCGGAGCACGCCGCGGCCGAAGCACCGCGCACCTCGTCCCGCCACCTCTCAAAGCCCGCACCCCAGGCCCACGGACCGCCCCCGACCAGGCCAGAACGACGCCAGGGTCCGCCAGCAGCGTCCCCGCCCCCCTACCAACCCCCGATGAGAGCCCGTATGCAGCGCATGCCCCACTACCGCCGCCGCCGCGAGTCCCCGCCCAACCCCGAGTCAGAGACCGTGCGCGCACACCCGCGGGTCCACATCCGCGCGCGCCCCCACTCCCCGCGCACCCCCACGGAACAGGACTACGAGGAATCCCCCAGGCCCGCCACCGCCACCGGTCCCCACGACCCCGTCACACCCACCCACGCCCACTCCTCCGCCCAAGACCGCAGGCCCGCCCAGGGACAATGGTGGCAGCGCTGGACCAACATGCAGCTCTGGGAGCTGCAAAAGTGGGCCCGGGGAGAGCCCTCCCTCGAGGGCCTGGTCAGTCGGCCCCGCAAGGAGTCGGTGGAGAACTGCCGCCTCCAGCCGGCGGGGGGGTGGATGCCGCAGGCCGGGTGGGAAGCCATGCTGGCCGATGCGCTCCAACCCCTGGGAGTCCACCCCCGCAACCTCCCCGCGCCCCAGGACCACCCGTATGTCCTTAGGTGCCTGCGGGAGACCCTCCAGGAGACACAGCGAGACGGCATCCGCCTGTGGGACATCACCCAAAGCCCAGCCCCGCACAAACACACCCCCTCACCACCCCACAAGCGTCGGCGCACCGACACCGGCGGCACCCACAGCACCCCAGGAGCCCTGCGCACCACACAACACGACGCGCCTGACCACCCGGCCGGCGGCGCCGCCACCTAACCCCGTTACCCAGCAAACCACCACCACGGGGCGCCACGCCAGGCCCCGCCCAGAAGTCACCAAACGAACCGGACGCCAAAGGACGCCAACGCACCCGACAACGGGCACCACTACGCCCAAAGGCACCGAACCCAGGCCCGCTACCGTCGCAACCGCCTAACCGAGCCAAAACCCAAACACAAATCAAACCCGAGCCACACCCCGAAACAGCTAACCCTTGACTCCTAACCAGACCCGCCGAGGGAACAACGTAACCACAGCCCACACCCACAGCCCACACAGCCGCCTGACGGGCCAGCTCCAGAAGCAAAGAGACACCTCACCAAACCCACCCTGACCCAAGCCCGTGTACATCAGGACGCGCGAGCCGCACCCCTGGGGCGCGACCGCCGCCACAGCACCGACGACACACGCCAGAGGACACAACACTGTTGCACCGCCGCACCAGCTGCCCGTGCCTGTGCCTGCAGTGTACACGCGCCCCTGTTTTTCCTTTTTTTTCCGAAAAAAAACGAAAATTAAGGGGGGAGGAAGAGGGACACAACCACCCATGGCACCCGCGCACCGCACACAACGCGCAGACCGGTGAACGGGAGCCAAGTGGCCCAGGACACCGCACACGCAACACAACACACCGAGCGAGCACGCCGGTGAACAGGAGCCAAGTGGCCCAGGACACCGCAGACGCAACACAGCAAACCGCGCGGGCACACCGGTGAACAGGAGCCAAGCAGCCCAGGACACTGCACACACGTAGGGCGGCCGAGGGACAGGAAAGAACCAATACCCCATGGGTCGGACGCACTGGGGCGACCCAGCCGACCCACCGGGCCAGTGGCAGGAGCGGTACTCCAAGGCCACTGGTCCGAGCGCGGCCAGGCTGCATCGGGGACCATGGCAAACGTCACCCGGAGCCATGGAAGCAACCGGTGACAGGCGAGCCGGTCCACAGTCCAGGAGGGGGTCACCTGCCAAGCAGAGTGGCCCCGCAACTCAAACCACAAGGGTGAGGCGGTCGTATCGTAGACTAGCGGGAGCAATACCCCTTGTTGTGAGAGATACTCCACACGGCTGGGCAGCCCCCAGAGCTGCCGCTCAAAGCAGGGAGCATGTGGCCCTACCCATGGACACATGTGGGGACACCCTCCCACCCGGGACACATGGACCGGGTGGCCGCGACAATGCCTTCCCAAGCACATGCGGGAGCGGCTCAAGAGGCACCTGACAAAGGGCGGTGGGAGGGACAGGACGTCCCCTTGGTAAGACCTTCTTCCTGCAATGTCAAAGGAGGCATCCCGAGCTCCCGAAGATACCTACCTACCTACCTAAGTTCGAGGAGGCTCGGCTTCAGCACAGCACAATCCCCATACTGAGCACAGATAGCAGAAGCCGTAAAAGAAGGGCAATAACAATCTTATAAAAGTTAATCTAACTTCCGTTATTTCATCAACAGAAGCTCAGAATCGTCAGAGTCCTTGGGCACCAGCGACTGCGCGATATTAGTCATCGGCCGCACCCTGTTATAAAAGCGCCTGAACGTGTCGTAATTTCTCCAATCACCCAGTTCGCAAACAATATGAGGATCAACCCCCAATAGAATCAGAGCAGTTGCCGCAGAACCCCTCGTACTGTGCGCAGTAAACTCATGCAGTCCTACGCTACACAGAAATGTCGTAGTCAACGAATTGATCGTCCCTGCCACAATGGGCTTCCTGGGAGACTTGAGCGACACGAAGAGTTCGCTCCCTTCGTAAGAGCTGGTCATCTCCAGGTATACCCCCATCCAATAAAGAGGACAGTATGCTCTGTTGGACATTTTGTGGATTGGACTTGGTTCATAAACAGGACGTTCTTTACGCCTGGCCTGGACAAACCAAACTTTGCCCTGCTTAATGATACCTGTGCGTTTTGTACGTTCCAGATCGATGCCACGAAAAAGCGCGAAAAGGCGCAATACCAGAATAAGACGCAAACGAACTTCAGATTCAGTCCTTGCCACCAAGTATGGTAGCTGTTGCAATAGCTTGGGAACGTCGTAATACACCACGTAATGCGGCACTGAATAGTTCCATCTTTTCTTGATACCTTTCAAAATAGGCTCGTATCGTAAAGCTTGCGCCCCGGAGAATAGGAGCAAAGCAGCGTATGCGCAACGGGCCTCCGCTAACGACTCCTTCTCAGAAGATTGGATCAGCCAGTAAGCCAACGAAGAAATTGGAATGGCGCCCAGATCCCTTATGGAAGTAAAAGATCGTTTGGAACTCGCCAACGTCTAAAACCTGAGCCACGCCCTGTTGCATCCTTTGAAGGTTTGTTCTCCCAGCGCCTTCATGTGTGTTTCGATTTCTTCCGTGGATGTTCCTCCAAGTCTGAGATAGTCCTGAAGAGCCGGCCGCAGATCATAGGCTGACTTGCCCTGACCGTTACCCCGTCTGGAAGATGATAGGTTGCTCGATAGATTGTGATCGTGCGCTGTGCCAAAGACTGGAACTTGTGCCACCATGATTTCAGCGGATGGTATGGAACCACGAGAAGAACCTCCTATTTTGACGCCTCCTCCAGATAAGCTAGAACTTTGGGGATCACATGCCACGGAGGGTTGCAAAAACCCGGCGATATCTTGTGCGCCCGTTGAACAAAAATGTCCACCCCTGACACCCCCGGATGAGGGTACTCCGAAATAAACTTTTGACATTGCTTGTTCACCGCACTCGCCATCCAATCGATTGCCGTATCTATCCACGAAAATGTCTTCCAAATTGTTGCCATGCTGCCCGGATCCAGTGATGCTTCCGTCAATGTCACTTGTTGACGGCTCCTCACGTCTGCTCGGTTGAGCGCGCTGGGCACATAATGTGGCAGGATGAACATGTTCATCTGACGGCAGTAATCCCATAATTCTTGCATGAGCCTGTTTAACCTTCGGATGCGACCTCCCCACTTCCTCAGGTAGTAGAAGAACACCATGTTGTCTACGTGGAGATGAAGCTCTGTGTCCCGCAGTAGGTACGCTTTGATGGCATTGACGCCTGCCCTGAATTCCTTCAGGTCTATGTGACCCTCTGATGTGCTGAACCAACTGTAAGTTGCCACGTGATTGTGCATAGTTGCTCCCCAACCGTGATCGGATGCATCCGTCCACATGTGTGTCTTCTCGAGTTCGACCGTGAATGGACGCCCTTTCCATTGAAGTAGCTCCTCCAGAACCAGTTCCAACTGAATAGTTACTTGGTCCGGCAGGTCTGCTTGCGCGTGGTATCCGCGCCTGCTCAGTACCGCCACGTGTTGCGCTAGTGAATCTGTTAACAACCGCATTTGTGGAGCCGCGAATAGGGGTGCCCGAAGGCGACCCAGAACCGAAGAGCATCGTCTGCAAGTTGTTGTGTCCGCTTCCAGTAACCGTCTCACATCGTGGAGAAGTGACTTGAGTATGTGTGGTGGTATGCAAACCGTTGCCTCGCGCAGATCCAGCAAGAAGCCCAGAAAGACCAGTGCGTGAGTTGGGCTTAACACGGACTTGGTCACGTGGATCTGTATCCCCAGCCTACACAGAAGATCAGCCAGTCATTGGGTATGCTTTGCTGTGAGCTCCCTCGTCGGTGCAATAATCAGGAAATCGTCTCAATAGACCCAAAGTAAAACCCCCTTTTTTTCGTAAGTGATTCACCACTGGTAGTATCAACCGCTGCCATTCCCTGGGGGCGATATTAAGACCAAAAGGCAAACAATTCCAACGAAACATGCGTCCTCTGTGTCGGAAACACAACCATGATGCATCTCTCTTCGCAATCGGCATGTGAAAATAAGCCGATTTCAAATCCAGTTTGCATGCGTAGTATCCCTTCTTCAGGTACGGCAAAATTTCTCGTAGCGACAGTAACGTAAAATAGGTCACGCGTATGAAACGATTGACTGGCTTCAAATTTGTGCACGGCCTGGATGATCCTTCAGGATTCTCTGGGTCAGGTTTTTTGTCGACTAAGAATATAGAAGTAACACATTTCGCCTCTTCAGGGTCAATTTCGCTGACATGACCTGCAAGAACCAACTTGTCTACCTCTCGCCGCAAGACGACGTCTTCGTCCGAAATGTCTCGAGCGTGTGGAGCCAGAAAAAAAGGTCTGTAATTGTCGTCAAGGTGTAACGGATCGAAACCAGGGACCCAATCGAATAATAGTCCGTTCTGCACTACGTGAGAAACATACGCATCTCCAAGTGCATCCCATTCGCGCCAAGCGGCCTGTAGCTGCTTGTAAGGAGGAATGGAAGTGTCCACTCCCCTCACGATGACTTCCGACATCAGAAGATCATTGACGGACGTCATTTCTCTGCAACACGCTCCGTGTGGAAGGGTTTATCGTAGCCTTTGCCCTTCCCTTTACCTTTGCCTTTTCCTTTCTCAGAACGAAATGAGAATCCCTTGCCATAACCACTACGTGAATGTTGGAAGCTGGAATGTTGGAAGCTGGAATACGCTGATCTGCCACGCAGTTTGTGGTCCAAGGTATCTTTGTGTTTCAATAGCTTTAGCTCTGCCTCAGCAAACAGTGGTGTGGAACCTGGTTTTTCCACTTCGAGTCGTTTATCCACTGCCACGCGTCGCGACTGTTTGATAGAAAGAGACAGCGCCCCCAACGACGCAATTGTGTGATGCAACATATTCACCGGATCAATGTCTTGCATCGACTCTGGTTCTTCTGACACGAGTTGCAAACCGGTGAGCATACGCAAACATTCACGCACGTGTTTGTCCCAGCGCACTTTCTCTGCATCGTATTCCCTACGCACTGGCGCGTTATACACTCGGGCTCGCCCTATTTCCTCATAGTGTGGTACCTCGTGCATGAACTTGCGTCTTTTTGCAGGCTCCACCAACGCGGACGCCTCTGCGAGCAACCTCTTGACGATCGACGGAGTCGAGTGCGTTTTGTCCTGCCACACGAAGGTCTGATCAGAAGACCCGGGGCGCTTCAGCGTGTCCTCCAGCGCCGATGACATCAAGAGGACGTCCTCTTTAATTGCCGTGGACATTGTCTTTTTGGGTTTCCCAGTGTGCACCATATGTAAGGCGTTGAGCAATAAAGGCAAGAAATCTTTCGCGACACAGACTGTCTTATGCCCACTCATTTTCGAATACGCCTTGGTCCCTTGCCACTCTGTCAGTGCATTTGCATCCATGTCTTCCATTGCATCCAATAAGGCCTGCAAATGTGGAACTTGCTGCATCGCTTCTGGTAATTTCCTGATAAAATCCACAATGTTGGATACATCGATTTTGGCCAAATTTTATTCCGTGATTTTAAATTTTGAAACAGAAACTCAAAAAACAAGTAGCTCAGAATTATATCAATTCATGAAGCAAACCGGGTTTTTTGAGCATAGGGAGACAGTTATTGGTGGTTGGTGAGTGAGTGAGAACTGATTTTGATTGGTTTTATATACACTGGTGACTGGCAGTTAAGCTGGCAGGCTGGTTGCCTTAGTGGTTAAAGGCATGGAATTGCATATGGGGGACCTGGGTTCAAACCCCAAAATTGATGAATTTGCAAGGATTTTTATACGGGGCTATACCCCCATTATTTGTGGATGCCGGATCCATTGGTGAAGGCCGTTTTCCCGCTTGGGGCCTCAGTGTAGAGATATAAGCAAAACAAAATCAGGGGACAAGTGTATCAAAAAGGGGAATGTAGAGTACACTTGTGAAGTAAACCGGTAGTTTTGAGTAGTGCTCAGTATGGGGATTGTGCTGTGCTGAAGCCGAGCCTCCACCTCCCAAACCAGTCGGAGAGTTTGATCACCCGAACAACCACCTTCTTGAGCTCCACTTGTACAGCAATGGAACGTACCTTCGGCCGTGCCTGCACAGCAACAGACCGTGAAGAAGGAGCACATGACCAGGATCGTTTGGGTGAAGAACAGGAGCGCTGGAGTGAAGAACGGAGTCCCCACTTCTGATCACCTTGATGTCCTTGATGACCATAATGAGCACCATGATGAGCACCATAAGCTTGGAAACCGCGACCTGGATAATACACCCCGTCATTACGCTCGTAATAAACACCTCTTCCAGTCATGAAATCCATGAACTCCACACTTGGCAATCAGCAAAGTACACAGCAGCAGATCTCACCAACAAATGCTACCGAGAGAGCATGAATTAAATCAAATCATCTTGAATACCTGAAATCGTGAATAAGGTAATCATTATCACAGAAATCATTAATTACAAATCACAGATGCATGCGCATGCGCCACCCTTGTTACACCTCTCTTCATGGAGGATATACCGAAAAAAGATAGGCATTTCATGCCTTAGCCCTTGGAGGTTAAGCCTAGTGGTCTCCCACCCCAACACCCCTATACTCAATTGTTTCTACCACTTATTGTGGTTCCACGTTTTAACTGTTTCTGAATTCAGTTGCTTGGCTAAGTCATAATCTGTGTCTGGCCTAACTGCTTTGCCCCATATTCCTAACCAACTCCATTTCATCCGAAAGAGTGCACATGAAGTGCCTAAGGCTAATTGGGAGGCAAGAGTCATGCCAGTATTCTTTTAACAATCATTTGTTTTATCCAATTGTGATTGAATCTTTGTATTTAAACCTGCTTTGTATATCTGCAGCCCTTCTGTGTTACACTGGATTTCAAACTATTCATTGATTTGATGCACATCCTGTTCTTGCTCTACTTGCTGCTTTGGTTTTGGGATTTCAACATCAAAAACATGCAGGATTTCATCAAAATCTATGGGGCACTAATCAAGGACATCTTTCTGACAGTAGGTGTTCAGGAGCTGGTCGCTTTCTTTATCCCGCGCCAGCTCCAAGAGTAGCACACACAAATCCTCTTAGTTGAGGACTTCCGCCTTGCGCTCTGCCGTTGCCCGGCACTCATCCCACAGCTCTTGAGGGAGCTTAGCCACCAACTAGAAGAGCAGCTCGTCGCTGCCATAGGAAACAGGCGTCAGTCGTCCCACCCAGTGGTCCAGGTCAGCCAGTAGCTCGGAGATCCAGGCTGGTTTGGGGTTGTTGGGTAGCACCGCCAGGTTCTGGATCTCGGCCCTGATGGAGAGGTTGGTTGGGTAGGTAGGGTACTGCCTCTCCAAGGCAACCAACACGTCGGCAAAGGTGGCGGACTTCGCCACGATCTGCTTGACCTGCTTCTCCAGGTACTTGGTCCTGCAGCACTGCAGGGGCAGATCGCACTTGACTCGCCCACTAGCATGGGTTCTGCCGGTCATTCGGAGGAACCGGCCAAAGTTCTCAGCGAACTCGCTGAGATCCTTGTCTGTGAGCTCAGGCAAGTTCACCACAATTTTGGAGGTGGCGATTGCCTTAGCCTCCTGAGACCTGCGTCCCTCAGGGCGCTTGGTCTTCCTCTTCTTCTGCTTCTTCCGCCTGCTGGGGTTCTTGGGGTCCTCAGGGTCGTCGTCCTCCGAGGGCGAAGCAGAAGTCATGGACGGGGGCTCATCATCAGAGGGGTCTCTGCCTAGGTCACTAGAGCCGTAGGGCTCCACGTCAACCATTGCCCTCAGGGCTGTCAGCCCCAGCGGGTCCACCTCGGCTCTCGTGCAATTCTCCACGTGGCTGTAGGGAGGCTGGGCCGTTCTTGGTATGAAAGAGCATCTCGGTATCACAGCAGGACTCGGCATTGGTTGGCTCCTGAGGCTTCCCAAGGTGTCTGTCAACCCCGCCACCAGGTAATTGGCTTGTACTCGGTGAGGTGAAACTCGCACGATGGTAGGTGACGCTTGGGAGGAATCAGGGGCTCCAGTTTAGCCCGAATCTCTGAGTGAGATCACCAACAAGTTCGGAGGTGGCTCCTCGGAGGGCCTCTTTAATCTCCGACTGAGTCAGGGACCTGTAGGAGGGTCTTGCCGATCCTCCACTCCTGCCTCGCATGACTCAGGGCCTCTCCTAAGCCCACTCAGGGTTGCATACCCTGGAACATCAACCACATATGCTCCCGTAGCGGGTGGAGGATGGTGATAATCCGCCGCATACCAGCGCGGTGCAGAACTGGGGGCCACTGGCTCACTGGCAGTAGTTGCCTCTGGAAACACAGTGGTGGATGGGTGCACACCATAGGCAGGGTAGGTAGGCATGCCAGTAAAGCCTGTGCCCTCAGCCATAGCAGAGTGCTTATGGGTGTGAATGGTGCAGCAGCTGGGTCTCAAGTCCGGAGTGTGGTGGTTGTAGGAGAGGGTGATGAGTGGAGGCCAGAGGCGCTTGGTGCGCCCTTGAAGGTTGACTCGCTCGTCCGGTCGTGCCCATGGTCCACAACTTCGTCTGCCATGCTTTCTCCTGCATCCTTCTCTCTCTCCCTCTTTCTCTTCACAGGGTTGGTGTCCACCTCCTCGACTGAGAGGGCCCTGAAGGCCGATTGCAGTCCCTCCAGCGAGTCATCGGCCACGTCCACTGGCCCATGTAAGGGCACCGAAGGTACAGCGTCAGGTCCAGGTCCAGGCTCTCGAGGCGCTGGCATTGCTGGTGCCTCAGGCGCCGTCTTCGCGTTGGTGTCCTCCTTCTTTGTGTCCATACTCGTTCTTCTTGCTCAGCACAGTCCTCGGCGCGCTGGGTGTACGGCACGGGGTTCCTGCCGGCACACAGAGACTGTCTGCCTCTTGCTACCAGAAAGTTCTAAAAGAGTTTATTCAACTCTTTGTTGTGCCGCTCCTGCTGCTTGCTGCTTGTGTAGGGTTCCTGCTGCTTGTTTTTGATGAAGAAAATGTTTTGCTATTGAAATACATCCAATTCAGGATAACCCAAGCCAGAAATGAGCAAGTAGAAGACAAACAGGATCAAAGCATAGAAGAGCTGCAGTCACAATGAGTTAGATGAAGAAAGATATCAACAATAGACCACAGCAATAAACATTCATTGCAACTCAGGTTGAAATATTTTACATGCTTGAGAAAAACTGATTAAAAAACTCCCCCAAGGGCTCACACTCGCCATAGTGCCATCTTGAGATGTGCACTCTCTGTTTTTGGTCCCATAGGTGCTGAGGTGGCATGGCTTGTGGCGCTAAGGTCACTGCCATGTCACATGGGGACTTCCTACTTAGCTAGGCTGACTGGGTATTGAACCCAGGACCTCCCAAAAAGAGGTACCCCAGCCCCTAGGGTGCATACCACTAGGATAGCTAAGAATTCATGAGAAAACATAGATAAGTTCATAGGCTCTGCCTCAGTATATCAGTGCCTCAGCCAACTCAGGAAAAGATGTTTTAGTGCTAATCCTTTGGGGATTAAGGGGTCCACACAACATCCTGATTTAGTGTTTGGTTCTATAGGTCAAAAGGTGTTATCACCCATTTTGGCTAGGCAAATAAAACGATAAAAATGCAAGAGTGCTTAGAGCACCTCTAATACAACTAAAGTATACATTAAAGCATGGGAAAAGCCCTTCTTCTTACTAAGTACACGCAAGTCCGAGGTTTGGAGGAGAGATTGAAGTCAGCTTCCCTTTCCTCAAGAGGTACACCCTGATGGACGAGGCTGAGGAGGATGAGCTCAACGATGATCAAGATGAGGACATGACGTCGGAGCTCGGGAGTGCAGAGGATTCTGAAGGAGAGGGACAGCGGCCTGAAATGAACACAAAGGAGATGAAAGCAAAGAATCTTTACAAGGTGGAAGCTATACTGCGTTCAAAGTACAGGCATTGCTGGAGATTCCTGGTCAAGTGGGTGGGTTACTCAATGGCAGAGGCAACTTGGCAACCCTACACAGCGTTTATCTTGGACCAAGGGAACGTGAGTTCAGTATTTTAGGATTACTGCAATGCGAACAAACTGCAGAAGGTGCTCAAACTAGCGGAAATCAAGAGTAAGAAGGAGCACGATAAGCACAGCAAGTAAGAACCTGAAGACGCTTTACCCAAGTCCACGGACTCTTTGGATGCCACGGGCGACGCCTCATCCAAGTCCTCCAACTCTTTGGATGCCACAGGCGACGCTTCACCCAAGTCCACCGACCCTTTGGATGCCACGGGCGACGCTTTACCCAAGTCCACCGACTTTTTGGATGCCACGGGGGATGGCTCAAGCACGTTCACCGACGGCTCCGACGCCTCCGACTTCACTACCGTCTCGGAGGATTCCTCACCCACCGCAGCCGGAATGACAGCTGCTGAATCCGGTTCTGACCCCCGTGGCCATGTTTGGGTCTCTTGGGGTGTGTATCTATGGGCCGGCAAGCCGCCATTGCCTGATATCATAATCTCCCATCCGCCTGACCTAACCTGATGTGATAGTGTGATAGGCTTGGCCATTCCAGCTATGAGCGGCCATATTCAATACCGAGGCGCCGCCGGCTGAGATTTATATATCAAAATATCAGGAATCAACAGGGTTTTTTTATCATAATGTTTCCGTGATTTTTGAGCTATCCGTTCTGATTGTCAATGAATCGGCGACTGTCAGTTAACTCACGAAGTTGCGGTAACTGATTGGTTAACCGTTATTTCCAGATATTTTGGCAGAAACCCCGATGAAGGGTCAGATTTCATCAGAAAAGGGTTCGTTGCTTCCGCAATTTACATGTTATATACTCGCAAAATTAATCCAATTTTTTCAGACATTCGTAATTGGATTTTGGATTTTGAGGTCGCCGCACTGGATATGATGAATTTCGAGTGGGCCTACATTTTTCCCCCGATCACGAATCAACGTTCCTTTTGTTGTCTCCTTCATTTTTCTTGGAGATATAGGCGAAACAAAATTTATTCGTGAGACCACTTTGAAAAATCATATCTCCCGCTCACTGCGAGGAATTCCAATTTTGAGGCTCGGGTCGGAACTGCCTTGGTCTCAACTTAATTGAGGACGCGTCAAAAGCCCTTGGTATGCACACCTGCTCGTGGTATCAAAGAATCATGGTCAAGAGGGTAGAAAGTGCTTTACAACTCTTGGACCATGATACCGAATATTTGAATATGGGTTTCCAGTGTACCGCACGAGTGTTGGTGTTGCATAGAAACTTTTTTTGGGTTCCTAGGTATTTTTAACGTGAAGTTATGGCCATTGGGGGTCATGACATACCATGGTGGGAGGCACTTTTGAGGGTATGTGTTATATGCATGGTATGTGCTTCGCTATGCTCACGCCCGTTTTATACATCTCCGGTTGTAGGAAGATACGTGGAGTCGCACGTGGCAAAGGCTTTGCCCATGTCCTAATGGTGTGCTCCATAGCGCTAGACTAAGTCTACCACACATATAGTGCATGTGGGAAGGCTTACGGAGCGACCCACAAGCGCCACTAGCAATTTTCCCATTTTCATGGTGTGTGTCGTGAGGAGGTTCGAAGGTTTCTTCATGCGTCCATCCGGGGATCCAAGTGGGGGGATTGTTCACAAATGGTTCCAAGCAATAGTGTGTTGAACCATATGTTGATACCGTGGGTGAGCGAAGTTATATACTATTGTGATTACTTTGAATTTGGCAATATTTGCATGTTTTTGACCTCATTTTATGCTCATTTTTGTATTTCATGTGCTCAACTGGTCGGCTAACAGTAAAGTGCCTAGAGATCAGTGAACTATGGTATGTTGCTTATATGTTGGCATACGCTTCGGTGTTGCACCTCATCATATGCCGGATCACGTGGTCACTTTGGCGTGGCACATGAGGCCTCACAAAATTAGGTGTCAGATTCGTGAGTTGACTTGTGAAGCATGTAATGATCTTGGAGATCTTCTCTTTTGAGTGTTTTTTTCCCCGTGATCTCCTTAGTGATTTCGAAATCCAAATGCGAATCCGGCAACGGCGCAGCACGTTATTGATCTCATAAATCACTACATAGTTCCATCCCAGTGTTCTGCACAGAACACAAAATGAATTTGATTCAATAGTTTAATAATTGAATTGCATTGCACTGTGCTTTACATATGCACGAACGCGCGTTCACTAAATGATCGCGGTCTGCGCGCACGTGCTGAGTTCCATTACGCACCCTTCACAAGCCATGTGCAGGGTGCCGAGGCACCAGACACAGGGCTGACAAGAGATATGATGGACCTCAGCACTGCACAAAATAGACACTCATAAAGTGTTACACCTAGCACTGCACCTAGCACAGGGCTGATACAGAGCATGATGGACTCAGCACTGCATCGGATCTGAGTTAGATTATTAATAAGTGTCTAAATCTTTTCAGCTATACCAAGCTGCAGACTGACTGAAATGTATAAACACTACCCTATACTGCACACAGTGCCAAAGCAGTGCGTGCTTGCTCAGAAAAAGAAGAAGCAACGTGCAGAATGTTGTTGTGCTGCCCACACTGGGTTCGCATCCGCAGTGCTCCTAAAAAGGCATGTCAGTGCGCGAAGCCACCGACACAAGTGCAAGAAAACAAAGCAAAGGCACATATCAGAGCCACGGCTACTTTACAGAAAACTGCACTTTGAAGGCAAAGAGACCAGGACTGACCGACTCAACTTTCACATTCAAATCAGATGCACTGCCATCCACGCATGGCAGGCAAGGAAACAAGCAAGAAGAATAACATGTGTTGCAGAAGGGTGCGAGACCTACAAGTCCCAGCGTACCAAAGCAGTGGCGAGCCTTTCAGAGGCGAGCCCATGGCCCAGCGCTCAGGCCCAGCGCCATAGAAGACGAAACAGAGCAAAAAAAAAATTAGTCCTTAAAACCAAAACACACGTAGCGAGCCTCATGCAGACCCAGCAATACTACTGTCGTCCCTGCCCGCGCTTGCGTGGGCGATCACAGCGTCGGCGCTTGAACGTGGCTTGTCTCTTCTTTTCGTCACCGCGTTGGCATGGATCATCATCCTCAACTGTCGCGCAGGAGCCAACAGCCTTCGTATTCTCTTCATCAGAAGAACTCAGCAGCGCAAGACAAACTGTTCGCACAAATGATGGCTCACGTTCAAGGCACTCCAAAGCCCAGACGTGTTCGTAACCATAACTCAACGTGCAGTCAGACCAAGGCACCTTTGATGGTCGAGCAGCTTGCTCTATCTCAGCACAAAAAAAAGGCCTATCTCCTGGCAACGCATCGGGAACAGGCTTTCCTCTATAGTCACGAACAGCGTACTTGCTTCGCAAACCTGCCATAGAAATCTTGCTGAGTCTCAAAAACTCCCTCTCAAACTTCGTGAAATCTTGGCCTCAGCTCCCAAAACCCCAGTCAATAACCAACCTGCAGCCGCTGGCGATCGTCAAATACTGCGAATTCGGCGAACTTCAATCACTCCAGAAATGACTCCGACATCACCGAAGAGAGTTTCACGGAAATCGAACACTGGGATTGTAATGATCTTGGAGATCTTCTCTTTTGAGTGTTTTTTTCCCCGTGATCTCCTTAGTGATTTCGAAATCCAAATGCGAATCTGGCAACGGCGCAGCACGTGATTGAACTCATAAATCACTACATAGTTCCATCCCAGTGTTCTGCACAGTACACAAAATGAATTCGATCCAATAGTTTAATGAATGAATTGCATTGCACTGTGCTTTACATATGCACGCACGCGCGTTCACTAAATGATCGCGGTATGTGCGCACGTGCTGAGTTCCATTACAAGCATGGCATGTGTATATTCGGAGGGGTTTGGGAGCCAATGTTGGGATATTCCTAGGCATGGACTTTTGGTCTATATCACCCTTGTATATTACTTTCCGGTTCGACACATGCATCGAGCATTTGAATACTTGCCGTATGCATTTTTTAGTATATAATTGAATTTTGGGCACTATGGTGTGACTTGCCTAATTTTGCTATGTTGTGAGGTCGTCTTCATGGGCCAATTCTTCAAGCCCAATGGACTCCAAGTCCAACCAAAGTTATGTCAGGGTAGGGCATGGTCCTGAGTGCCACCCTAAACAATGACACGCCACCACCCCTATTGGGCTAGGATTTAGAGGCTTGGGAGTGAACACATTTTTCGGGTTTGTGTAGTGACTTTTGACACATCGCATTTAGCCATCTTTTTTGACTTGGTTCAGGGTATCATGTTGGCGAGTCAAGGGAAGGTCCTGAGTCGTGAGAATGAGGGGTCTATGGCTGTGATTGTGTATGTTTCCATCTTTCCCAAATTTTGCTTAATTTGTGTTCACATGCCAATTTCAGGGCTTCTTTATTGATTTTGGTGCAATTGTATGTACATGCCAAACGCCCGTGTCTCTGTGTGCACCGTGAGACGATCGGCGTGTTGACAGGAGTTGTTGAGTGTCAACGCGGGACCTCAAACACCCTTGGAAGCCCTCAGTGTGGATCATTTGGATTGGAGCTATTGTACGTGGGAGTTGGTTATTGCAAGGGATCAGGATTTGTGTGAAGAAGCCATATTTTACTATTTTTTGTGGTAGAACCTGGTGAGAAGCAAGACCATAGGAGTGACAGGAAATGGTGTAAGGGGTACAGCAGGGGCCGGTCCTGGTAGGGACCTTCTTTATGGTAGCAGAGGATTACCTGCCCCCTACCGCCGCACCAGGGACTTGGGCCCTCATGAGCCCTGCCCAAGGACGCCCCAGGTGCAGCTCGGGGAGTCCGTGGAGTCGACGCTGGACTTGGAAGCCCGAGAAGAACGAAGATGCTCAGGACAGAGAGCCCTTGTAGGACATGGGCTAGACATGGAGGACCTGGCCTCCATGTGTGAAAGGCACTGCCGCAAGGCTTGCAATCTCCGCTCCGCTGCGGAGGAGTTGGAGGAGACTGGCAGCAACGGCAGGGCCCGGCGTTACCGGAAGCGCGGGTCCCCAAAACCCGCGACGGAAGCCAGGGAGATGGAGACGGATCCCAGCCCGATCAGGCTGTGGTCAGCTGCAAATTCCGAGGGGCATTCCAATGGCTATCGGACTGCTTTCCCTTCGGAGTCGGAGGAGATGGCCAGACCGCCCACAAGAGCGCACACGGCCCCCGAACCCAGCCTGGAGCATGACACCGAGGCGTTGGAGAGGCCTGCCAGAGCCAGAACGGCGCCTGTAGCCCGGCACACGGAGCCAAAGCGGAATTACATGGGCAACACACCCATGGCGGAGGAGTCCAAGGCGCCGGGAACCGTGGGATGCGCCAGATCAGGTGGGGAGCACGTTGAGTGCCACTGCGAGCACGTATCCTTCCTCATCGGCAAGTACCCAATGATGGGGATGGACGCCATCGTGCAGCACCTTGACCGCCTGGACAACCAGAGGGACGGCCTAGAGGAGGACATCGCGGGGATCCTGGATGACCAATCGGAAGCGGAGAGAGACATGGCGGAGCTGCGAGCGGAGCAGGACCGGTACCGGAAGAAGCTGGAGATGGCCCTGCAGAAGCAGCAGCGAGTGGTGGACAGCCTCCTCCACCTGGTGGAGGACATGTCGGGACGCCGGAAAAGGCTAGAGGAGTTACAACCCCTCGCCTCGGGTCCGGAGCTCCCGACAAGGCCGGCAACGGCAGAGCTGGTGGAGCGGGTTAAGACCCTCAGGAGCGCCATGGAGAAACCCATGGGCGGCCCTGCAGAGGCACCTTACGCGCCTCCGCGTGTTGACCCGGGTGCGCTGCCGTTTGTTCCCGTGTTCAGCAAATCCATAATGCTCGGGGAGCATACGGCACCGGCTGGGTCGATGCGGGAAGAGCACGCAACCACGGACCTGAGGAGCCTGACGGTACAGATGTCCCATGCCGCCCAGGATCCACCGACCGCTACGAATGCCCATGCAGTGTATGCGGAAGAGGAGATCCAGACCATGCAGGAGCGAACCATGGGACATGGTGGAGGCCATCCAGGCAGAAACCTGTGGGTGAAGGACCCCACTATGGGGATATGGACAGCCGGTGGAGCAAGTCCTTCCCGCATCCCAAACCCCATCGGTTCAGGCCCAACTGGATCGCACTCCATGGAGGAGAGGGATGTACGGGGAGTGTACTCACACCCCCCGGCCACAGGTGGTATCCGTCTCGGTAGATTGGTGGCTGCGGACATCGGAGACACCATCAGGATTGACAACCTCAGGGGAATCAAAATCCCCTACTACGATGGCAACCCCTCCCACCTGGATGACTTCATCCTGGATCGGGAGGACTTCGCCGAGGAGGTCATCGGCGAGATGAAGGGAGCGCCAAGGGACAGGTGGGTATGTCGGACATTCCCACACAGGCTGGCGCAAGACCTGAAGGAGGAGCTCAGGGATCAGATCCGCGAGGGATTGGTCCAGACGGACCAGGCCTGCCTCCAGTGGCTGGAGGACGAGGAGCAGATGGACGCCCCCAACCAGAAGTTGGAGGATTTGTGGTACATTCCGCTGCCGCTGGAGCGCGGGGAGCTGCGGGTCCGGGAATGGAATCGGTACATCGGCAAGTACCGAAGAAGGCTCCTGGAGGACTGGAACGAGTCCAGCGAGATCCGACACCTGCTCAAGGACGTCCTCCCCGGGCACTGGAAGAGAAGAGTTGAGGATGAGGAGAAGAAGAGAGCAAAGAAGCGCGTGGCCATACGGATCATGGCATCAAAGGACACCCACGCCGGAATAATGGAGTTTTTATGGCGAAACCTCGGCAAGCCCAGCTGAATGTTGGGGTTGAAGAACGCCGTCTACGCGGAGGTATTCGGCGACACCATGGGGCAAAGGCTGACGCGCCTCAACAACGCGGAGTGGAGGCGCGGAGAGCCGCTGAGGATGCAGGTCATCCTCGCCCGCATGAGCCTGGACGAGATCGTGAAGTACATCACGGTGGAACTGAAGCTCAACGCCAAGAAGGAGGCCCACGTGCAGGATCGACAGGGCCATGGACATCGAGGTCATCGGGAAGATCACCAACACCGAGAGGTCGAGGAGGACACGGTCGGCATCGCGGAGGAAGGGAGTGGAAGCGGCCAAGATCTCTGGACCGCGACCACCCCAGAGGATCATGAAGAAGCCCACTTCTTCGCCTTTGTAGCGCACAATACGAAGGAGCAAGGGCAGGACAGGTCCAGGTGGAACCGCCTGGACCCAAGGTCCAACAAGAACTGCAAGGAACCGCGGAGGATCGGGAACTCGCCACTCTCGTTCCGCGAGTACAGATCACAGCACGACGGTTGCTGCGTCTGCTACAGCAAGGGGAACAACCATGCACATGACCACCGGCATTGCAAGGTATATGAGGATGACAAGAAGACCTACTTCGCCGCCCATCCCGACAAGAAACCCAAGGTGCAACGAATTGCCGATTGGAAGGCAAAGGGCGGAGACAGTGGAAAAGGCCAAGGAAAGGGCCAAGGGAAAGGCGCAGGAAAGGTCTACGGTGGAGGACCCGGCCCAGACCGACGCGTGAGGTCGATCGAGGAGGTTGCTGAGAACCTGTTGAGGACGTTGGAGGAACTAAAAGCCCAGCAACGTGGTGGACAAAGTCTCGGCGGATCGCAGCAGGAGGGAGCTGCGGCAAGCCACGTCTAGAGGAGCCCCCACGGGAGTGGGACCCCGGAGGCCTCTCCTCCGAAAATGAGTGGAATCCTAGAGAAAGCGAAGGCATATCGGGTGCCGAAGAAGGCTCCAGAAGAGCCAAAACCACTGAGTTTCGTCACTCCCAACCCCTGGAGCGCCCTGCCAAGGGAAGTGTATGTGGGCAAGGGACGTGGCAAGAAAGAAGGAGCGACCACGGAGAGCGCCGTGGACGGGCAGGACCAGCCCAAGATCTCCACCATCCGTGACCATACCCTCCAAGTCCTGACGCACCCGGATGTGCTAGAGTTGCATGCTGTGAGAGTCGTCCATACACCGCAGGGTGACGAGCGGCAGTTGCACTTGAAGGTGCGTGTACGGTGCGGACAAGAGGAGTTGGTGGTGGATGTTTTGGTGGATACGAGTGCCCAGGTGGGCCTGGTCCGAAGAGGGTTGTTCAAGGAGGAATCCCTGCAGCCCAGCGGTAGACCGGTACGCCTGAAGGTGGCCAATGGAGAGATTATGGGTGGTGGCACCCATGAGGCCACTATTAGTATGGATTTCTGGGAGCATGAGCGCTTGAACCGCCCTGATTTGGCGAAGAGAAGCACTCTATCCGGGAACTTCTATGTGGCCAACATTACAGATTGGGATATGATCATAGGGTATGACTTCATGGTGGGAAACACCATTGGAGCCCTTCCCCATCGTGCAACACTGGTCTGGGAAGAAAATGAATGCCTTACATGGCTGTCCACGGACTTTGCATACGGATCGGCCGAATGGAATGCTGAGGAAGAGGATCGGATCGTCCAAGCGGTGCAAGCTGTGGGTGCCAAGTCCAGAGGAGACCGCGGAGTTCAGCTCACGGAGTATGGAATGGCGCCGCAGGTGTATGCCAGGATGATTCAGGCAGTGGGAGCCGAAGCGCCCGAGACAGACGTCTTTGCTTCCCGGGATGCTCCACTTTTGAGGAAGTGTAGGAGGCATTGGTATCGAGGAGACTCAGCCTGGTACAGGCATTGGGGTTTGAAGGAGTGGGGGCCCATGCATTGGCATGGCTCCCTGGAAAATACCAGACGTACGGTGGAGAAGATCGTCGCGGATAGGGCGAAGGGGATCCTGGTCGTAACCGGCATAGGATCCACCCCATGTCCGCTGGAAGGTTTCAAGTGTACGCTGGATTCCATCACCCTGAACGAGATGTCATTCTTGCCAGAGGAGGAGTTGTTCATCGACGCCAATGGTTGATCAATGCCCTCCCCGGGTCAGGCGTGGGGTACCAAGGCTTTCTTGGTGGATGGGGCGCAAACCCAGCCAACGGGTGATTAAGCATTCATCCGTAGGGTTGAGGCGGTGCCCATGCGGGTCATGTTTGAGCCCAAGGAGGGGACGGATCAGCCAATGGATGGCATTGACGTCCTGTCCCACGCCGAGATCGACCACGTCGTCAACTACATGCGGATGGGGATGCACGACGGTGTGGCAGCCAAGAAGGGGTGAGCAATGGTCACATCTCCGCATTGGTGGGATGACAAGATGTTGGTCACCGGCAAGTACGAGAAGGATGAGTTCGTGGCGAGGGTCATGGATCACATCGCAGACCAATATGATGGTCGGGTTGGGTCGGACCCGCCGACGTGGGATTTTCCAAGAATGGGGGCCGGTAGCGACAAGAACCCGGCTGATGCCGCAAATTTCCGAAGATTATCGCTGGGAAGCGCGCCCCACGACGATGAAGACGGCATATCGGACGAAGAGAAGTCGGACTCGGACCCGGAAGATGCCTATACCGCAGTGCGGTCGGTTGTATCGATACCGAAGCAAGCGGCTGAAGAGGCCCAGGAGAACCCGAAGGTCGCCGAGCTGAAGAAGAGGCTGATCAATGCCTATCCGCGGCTAACCAGTGGCGTCGCCAACAAGAACCCTCCAGATCGTGGGAGGTTTGGCACTGCGGGGATCAAGCTGAAGCCGAACCCCAAGACCTATCGTCATCGGGAGTACCAACTTCAGGGCTATCGGGCCGAGGCCATGAAGAAGTTGTTGGCCGAGTTTATTGAGCGGGGCTGGATCGAACCCTCCGACAGTGAGTGGGCCAGCCCAGCCTTTATCGTGCCCAAGAAAGAGATGGGCGAGTGGAGGTTGGTGGTGGATTACAGAGGTTTGAAGGAGCAACCCGAGCACAACTCGTACTCGCTTCCTCTGATCGACACCATCCTCAAAAAACAACAAAAAAAGTGGATCTTCACGGTGTTAGACCTGAAACACGGCTATCACCAGATGCCGCTACACCCGGACTCCAGGCCCTGCACAGCGATGTCGACGCCGCTGGGGCCCATGCAGTGGAAAGTGGTGCCTATGGGCGCCAAGAATGGCAACGCCCCTTTCCAGCGCATGATGGAGGACCTACTCGGTCCTGTCCGGGACTGTGGCGATCCCTTTGTGGATGACATCATCATCGGGTCCGGCACGGAAGACATGACTGAGGACGAGCACATCAAAGCGCATGAGAAGGATCTGCCCCGAGTGCTCAGCGAGCTGGACAAGCACAACATGGTGTGCAAGCCCACCAAAGCCTCACTCTTCGTGATGGAAGTGGAGTTTGCGGGTCACGTGGTTGGTCACGGGCAACGCCGTCCCATGCCTGGGAAGCTGGCGTCCCTGCACCACTGGGATTGGCCCCAGACCATCAGCGAAATCCGAACCTTCATGGGGTTCTGCAATTACTATTCGGGCTATGTCCGGATGTATGCGGAAGGATTGGGCCCGCTGCACAAGATGCTGCAAGTGGGCAAGTTCGATGGCCGGAAGGGGAGCAAGAAGAAGCTTGCCTGGACCCCTGAGGCCGAAGATGCGTTCAGCTGCCTGAAGGAGCGACTCCTGGGGCAGCTGGGGCTATTCCTGGTGGACCCGAACAAGGGATTCGTGCTACGGACGGACGCCTCAGACTATGCTGTAGGGGCAGTCCTCGAGCAGGTCCGGCATGACGGGTCGCACGTACCCGTAGCGTTTTGGAGGCGGATCCTGGCCGAGGGCCAACGTCGAACCTGGACCGCGAGGGAGAAGGAGACGTACGCCATTGTTTGTGCGCTCAGGAAGTGGTCTGGCCACATCGGATTACAACCGGTGGTGGTTTGCACTGACCATCAGTCCTTACAGAGCTGGCACAAGGAGCACGTCGACACCCCCTCGGGACCGGCGGCAAGGAGGGCCCGGTGGCACGAGACGCTCGCCAAGTTCGACCTCAGCGTCGTATATTTCCCGGGGAAGGACAACACTGTGGCAGATTGCCTCAGTTGATGGGCCTACCCTGCGGGCAAGGCATGGATGGACATATCCAGCCATGGGGACGCCGAGGAGACCGAGGAGGCCAAGCGCATCATCGAGATGCAGAAGGCCATGGAGCAAGGGGGGGTCAAGTGCTTTGTGGTGATGGCAAACCGTACAGACCTGGCCAAAGTCCGGGGCGCCCGAGTCCAAGCTATTCGAGAGGAAACCCTCAAGGAACGGATGGTGGCCCCCGTAGAGCTAGTCAGGTCGGTGCTCACAGAGGACTGGTCGGAGGACTATGCGGCATCCGAACACCGGAGCAGGTACTGGAATGCCATGAGCGCCCCGTCGGACGACGAATGGCCTGAGGGCCTGACCGAGGATGGGGATGAATTATTCCTCAAGGACAAGCGATTGGTCCCTGAGAACCGAATGGAGGAGCTCATTGACCACTGGCATAACACCCAGCTCATGCATCCTGGTCGAGACAAGATGCAGCAGGACCTGGAGTGGCGTTTCAAATTTCCCACCGGGGTACTACGCCATCCTGGACAAGTACTGCAGCAACTGCGCCGTGTGTCGGGCCACGAAAAGCCCCAACCATTCCACAGCGGGCAACCTGGTGTATACGGCTATACTGGAGGCCCCTATGCGGTCCATGGCCATGGATGTATTCGCCATGCCTGATGTCACCGTGGAAGGAGAGACCTACGACTGTGTCATCCTGGCAGTGGATAGGCACAGCGGGTATATTGTGGCGGTCCCTGGCAAGAAGTCCAAGAAGAAGGACAAGAAGGACAAGCATGGAGTGGGGCTGCAGGCGAAGACCCTCGCTAATGCCATGATCAGGCATTGGCTGACGATTTTTGATATTCCAGCTGTCATCTGCAGCGATCGGGGCACTCAACTTGTGGGGACGTGATTCAAGACGATGTGCAAGCACATGGGGATTTGGCACGCCAAGACCGTGGCGTACCACAGCCGGTCGAATGGCCGGGCTGAGGTGGCCGGCCGGCAGATGTTCGAGAAGTTCCGCCGCTTGCACATTGACGAACCGGGCTGGAATCAGTATAATTTGCTGTGGAGAGTTCTCCAGGCGTACCACGACGTTCCGGGGCCCACTGGACTGTCGCCCCATCGCATCCTGTTCCTACGGGATCGAGTGTCACGCACTCTTCCGTGGTTGAACCATGGCAAAGTGGCCCGGGATGCGAGTGCTATGTTGGCTGAGGCGGACGACACGGCGGCCAAGGTGTTCAAAGCACTTCAGGACGAGCATGAGAAGAGGGTCAAGTACTACAAGCAGGGAAAAGTCCAGAAATATGCTCTCAGAGACACCGTATGGGTGGAGCGGCACCACAAGGATGTCCTGTTCAGGCATCGGCAGGCCTTTTGGTATGTGCCGGGGGTAATCGTTCGGAAGGTCCGGCAGGATGTGTATGCGGTTCGTGTGGGGGATAACAAGATCCTTGACCGCAACCACACCGAGCCCGTCCCCGAGCACCAGACCCCAGCGGACGCCCCGTCACCTTCGATTTCACAGCCGGCGATGTGGACTCGGATGACGAGGGTGAGGACGACGACTTCACCGCCGAGAAGATCCTGATGGACAAGCCGAACCCGGGGACGCCCGGGGGTAGGCTATATAAGGTCCGTTGGAAGGGATTTGCCGCATCCAGAGAATCGTGGGAGCCTCCGAGCAGTTTCAAGCCGAGGTATACTACGGTCTGGATGGAGTATCTGAAGAAAAAGAACATTTCTTTGGATGTCAAGGACGTGTTGGTCCATTTGGTGGCTGCTAAAGCACCGTAATGGATCCCCCTTGGCATTTATGTTTGTCTTTGTGTTTGGGAGACGGGTGAGGGCTTTCATCCGGGGACTTTTGGGCCTTGATCGGCCATATATCCTCTCCACTCGGTCTCCACATATATATTTCACTGTGGTATACGTATTTAGACTAGTCGACGACGTTTTCTCTTACTTCGATCCCCTTGGTCCATGTTGTAGATCAAGAGGTGACCGGATATGGCGGAGGGCACCAATTATGAGTGTCCTCAGCCCTCCCGTGGGGCATGGGGGACGCCTACGCCGTATGTGGGGCCTCCATGTGTCCTTGGGACATGGGGGGGGGGGGTTGGAGCCCATTGGGGTCCTCCCGTCCTCTCTTAAATGACTTCCGAGCGGATACAACGCTCTGAGAAGTAGGGTGAAGCCGGTTCGGACCCCCGTGGCCATCTTTCGGTCACTTGGGGTGTGTATCTATGGCCCGGCAAGCCGCCATTGCCTGATATCATACTCTCCCATCCGCCTGACCTGACCTGATGTGATAGTGTGATGGGCTTGGCCATTCCAGCTATGAGCGGCCATATTCAATACCGAGGCGCCGCCGGCTGAGACTTATATATCAAAATATCAGGAACCAACAGGGTTTTTTTATCATAATGTTTCCGTAATTTTTCAGCTATCCGTTCTGATTGTCAATGTATCCGCGACTGTCAGTTGGCTCGCGATTTTGCGGTAACCGATTGGTTAACTGTTATTTCCAGATATTTTAGCAGAAACCCCGATGAAGGGTCAGATTTCATCAGAAAAAGGTTTGGTGCTTCCGCAATTTTCATGTTATATACTCACAAAATTAAACGAATTTTTTCAGACATTCAGAATCTGATTTTCGATTTCGAGGTCGCCGCACTGGATATGATGAATTCTGAGTGGTCCTACATTTTTCCCCGATCACGAATCAACCTTCCTTTTGTTGTCTCCTTCATTTTTCTTGGAGATATAGGCGAAACAAAATTTATTCGTGAGACCACTTTGAAAAATCATATCTCCGGCTCACTGCGAGGAATTCCAATTTTGAGACTTGGGTTCGAACTGCCTTCGTCTTAACAAAATGTAGAAAGCGTCCAACGTCGTTGGTATGCACACCTGCCCGTGGTATGAGAGGATCATGGTCAAGAGGGTAGAAAGTGCTTTATAACTCTTGGACCATGATACCGAATATTTGAATATGGATATCGAGTGTACCGCACGAGTGTTGGTGTTGCATAGAAACTTTCCTTGGGTTCCTACGTATTTTTAACGTGAGGTTATGGCCATGGGGGGTCATGACATACCATGGTGGGAGCCACTTGTGAGGGTATGTGTTATATGCATGGTATGTTCTTGGCTATGCTCACGCCCATTTTATATATCTCCGGTTGTGGGAAGATACATGGAGTCGCAGGTGGCAAGGGCTTTGCCCATGTCCGATTGGTGTCCTCCATAGCGCTAGACTAGGTCTACCGCACATATAGTGCATGTGGGAAGGCTTACGGAGCAACCCACAAGTGCCACTATCAATTTCCCATTTTCATGGTGCGTGTCGTGAGGAGGTTCGAAGGTGTCCCTGTGCGTCCATGTGGGGATCCAAGTGGGGGGATTGTTCACAAATGGTTTCAAGCAATAGTGTGTTGAACCATATGTTGATACCGTGGGTGAGCGAAGTTATATACTATTGTGATTACTTTGAATTTGGCAATATTTGCATGTTTTTGACCTCATTTTATGCTCATTCTTGTATTTCATGTGCTCAACTGGTCGGCTAACAGTAAAGTGCCTAGAGATCTGTGAACTATGGTATGTTGCTTATATGTTGGCATATGCTTCGGTGTTGCACCTCATCATATGCCGGATCATGTGGTCACTTTGGCGTGGCACACGGGGCCTCACAAAATTAGATCTCAAATTCGTGAGTTGACTTGTGAAGCATGGCATGTGTATATCCGGAGGGGTTTGGGAACCAATGTTGGGATATTCTTAGGCATGGACTCTTGGTCTATATCACCCTTGTATATTACTCTCCGGTTTGACACATGCATGGAGCATTTGAATACTTGCCGTATGCATTTTTTAGTATATAGATGAATTTTGGGCACTATGGTGTGACTTGCCTAATTTTGCTATGTTGTGAGGTCATCTTCATGGGGCAATTCTCGAAGCCCAATCGACTCCAAGTCCAACCAAAGTTATGTCAGGGTAGGGCATGGTCCTGAGTGCCACTCTAGGCCATGACACGCCACCTCCCCTATTGGGCTAGGACTTAAAGGCTTAGGAGTGAACACATTTTTGGCGTTTGTGTAGTGACTTTTGACACATGGCATTTAGCCATCTTATTTGACTTGGTTCAGGGTATCATGTTGGAGAGTCAAGGGAAGGTCCTAAGTCCAGGGAATGAGGAGTCTATAACTGTGATTGTGTATGTTTCCATCTTTCCCCAATTGTGCTTGATTTGTGTTCATATGCCAATTTCAGGGCTTCTCTATTGATTGTGGTGCAATTCATGTACATGCCCAACGCCCGTGTCTCTGTGTGCACCGTGAGACGACCGGCGTGTTGAAAGGAGTTGTTGAGTGCCAGCGCGGGATCTCAAACACCCTTGGAAGCCCTCAGTGTGGATCATTTGGATTGGAGCTATTGTACTTGGGAGTCGGTTATTGCAGGGGATCAGGATTTATGTGAGGGAGCCTTATTTTACTTTTTTTTGTGGGAAATTGTGCAGGATAGGGCAAGATCATGCAGAACCTGGTCAGAAGCAAGACCATAGGAGTGACAGGAAGTGGTGGAAGAGGTACAGCAGGGGCCGGTCCTGGTAGGGGCCTTCTTTACTGCAGGCACAGCCGGATCAACAGCCGCAGGCACAGCCGGATCAACAGCTGCAGGCACCAATGCAGGCACCAGTCCTGGGTCCACGGCTCCTGGCAGCCAACGCTGCTCGCTCAGCTGGATGCTGTCCAGCTGAGCATCTGCCCAGCGCAGCCGAAGCCCGCCAGAGCTGGGGATTACCGCCCAGCGGCCGACGGGCTCCAGCTGGCGCCCAGGCCCAAAGAGGGACTGGACGGGCAGGTAGGAGCGGGGGAAATGGATGCGGGTGTTGGTGATGGGAGTAGGAATGCGAGGAGGCGGAGTGCCGGAGAAGGAGAGCGGAGAAGGCGGATCAGGGGCAAATGGGTGGGGAGATGCTGAAGCAGAAGAAGATGAAGAAGAAGAAGAACATGTGGAAGGCGATGGCATAGGCGGCGGCGCCAAGGCTGCAGGAAGCGGCGCTTGGGGCAATTGAGGTGGTGGTGGCGCCAGCGGTGGTGCAGGTGCTGGCAGTGGCAATAGCACGTGTAGGAAAGGCACGGGCGTGGACAAGGTGCCACTGGGGGCACTGGGTGCAGGAGGTAGCTGGGGGTAGGGCTTGGCTGGTTTCGGTTTAGGCTTGGGCTTAGGCTTGGGCAGGGCTCTACCGGCAGGCTTGCTACCAACCATTGTAAATAAGCTGCTAAGCCACACAAGGCACTGCAGCGACGTGTAACAGTCAGCAGTAAGGTATCGTTTTAGGTGCCAAAACAGGAGTTTGCGTCCCTCTAACCAAATGTCGCGCACCAACTCGAAGACCCAAACCAACAGAAAGGCCAGAGGAGAGAGAGAGAGCAAGACAGAGAAAGGGGGAAGAAAAGAGTGTAAGAGACTGGGGGGGAGGAAATACGAAAAAATGTTTTTTTATGAAACCCACGCTGAAAACAGCGAACACCGCCAGCGAGGTTCTGGGTAGCTAGGGCGCAAGGCAACTGTGACCAGGGGTAGACGCCTACGCACCCAGGTACTAAGCAAACGGTGAACGCCCAGTAGCAATGGTGTACAGTGACATCCTTTTCTCCTTGTGCGAATCAATGATTTCATTCCCTTCCCACCAATGAACGAACCAACACGTGCACGCTGACCTTCTGGAGCAGTACAACGGCCATCACGGCAGTGCGGTGACTACAGCCTGCCGAGTGGATCGAAGAACGCTCGCAGGATGGCAGTGATTTTGTGGAACAAACACGCAAACCACGACGTGGTCTGTGCGATGCTAACGAAGGTCCACCTCAGCAACTTGCCCGTACCAGTACCTTTTCTACAAGAGTGACGGAGCAAGAGGAGAGAGACGGATGAGTACCAAGTACCACTACTACAGCTACCTGCGGACTGACGACAACGAGATCAACCTGACTGCCTGCAGCGACAACGACACTGGGATCGACGCGTGGAATTCAAGGAAGGCGCTACGCAAAGCTGCCAAAGGACCTGTCAGACCCCTCCACGCCTACGCAACGAACAGATCATGGCGATGAAGGACGGTGCGTGCAAGCAGCTTGACTGAGCACGGCCCCAAAGGACACGCGCAACTCACATGCGCTCTTTCAGAATACCTAAGGTTTGACTACAAGCAAGAAATGGGTGTATGGATACTGCGCAGGCATGTTGTGAGCCCATCTAAGGGTTATATATTTGCGACGCACGCAAAGGACTTGCAGTGCTACAGGGGGGGTAGGGTTAGATGGACCCACTGAGGCTGTTTCGTTTTGCGAACATGCCTATTTATATGAGCATTCAGTTTTTAAGCTGAACTTTGGTTGACCATGTAGTGAGTTTCCTACTTTAATGCACCTGATGCACCCAGATCCCAGAATGCACAGCATGATGCTACAAATGCAAGATTGCATAGCATGAACAGTGAAGATGATCACTAAATCTGACGAATCACTGAAGGTGATGGTGACAGGCAGATTCACAGGCGTGTAATTGTACAGAATCAGATCCTGATGCAGAACTGAGATGATGGGTCATGATGGGGCACATGAATGGCTCCATGGTGGCGAGTATTACTTAGTGGGCAGTTCAAGAGATAAAGATCAGAACTGAACTATGGTGATAGTAAAAGGCCCAGAAACCACAGAAACATATCTTTTTCATGTATTTAATGCACAGGAGACATGTGCATATTTTTGGGTCATTTTGCTAGCCTTTTATGCCATGGACCTACAATCAATGGTGGACTTTCATCAGCAAGTTTGATCCTGAATTTTTGCTTTGTCCTAGGGTGTAAGGCAGAAATCTTTCTACAACGCGGAACGGAGCCTGCTTCTCCCGGTATCAGAACCTTCTTCCTCGACCAATGGCGACGGAGAGGGCAACCGCATAGCTCCCTCACATTGCCCCATGTCAGCGCTGCGCTCATCTCACCGGAGGCAGTCACAGGGAAAGATCCTCCACCAGCAGGACATCCCGGGGCATCCTTTACTCCAAACAGTGTATCATCCCCACATTGCACTTCGAACCTTTGGGGTGAGAGCACTGTGGCATTTCTGGACCGCGCACCAGCTAGCGCCTGTTGGGAATTTAGAGTTAAGCTCAGGTGTCACACTTGTGTGCGTACACGTGTGTCACACATGCGTGAGGCACAAAAAGGAAAATTTCATTTCTCATTCCCCCACCACCCTCCTCTGGCCTTGGCGTGAAAGGTTGGCCAAAATGGGCTTAAGGACTCAGGGGTTACCCTCAGGGGTGTCCGGGTGACGCCCCTGGTTCCCTGGAGTCATCCGCATAGTCGAAGGAGACGTCATGCTTTACCTCAGGGACGTCCAGGTGACACCACCGGTGCCCTGGAGTCGTCCAAATTGTCCAAGAAGTCGTGGGGTTGGTACTTGCAACAGCGTCCCCACCTTAAATACCACACAGTTTGCCGGTCAGGTAGTCTGGGGTGCTGCGGTCAGAGAACGGGCCCGACCACTTGCGACTGTCAGGACCAAACCAAAGCCAGGGTGGCGTTTGGAGGGGCCTCAGCCCTGGCAGGAACAGCCTTCAGCCCAAAGCCGGCAAACATGGCCACAGGCGATGGAGCGTACTGGGTCACATAGGCGTCGTGCAGACCATTCACTGCAAAAGGCGTCTGCAATCTGCGCCACCTAGCTCTCAACAGGACACTCCCCCAACTCAATCCCCTGTACAAAGTACCGGAACATGGAGAGCATCGTCAGACGTCTGTTCTTGATCTCCATTCACCTTCAGTTCAGCAAACATGTCAGGATCACACAGGATACACTTACATATTTTTTCTGTATCACACAAAAAAAGACCAAACTGGACAAAGGGCATACCGTCAGAGAGGTAGGGAGGTAGCTTCGGTTGATTTGGTGGGTACCCGGGACAGACCGCTCAAAGGCTCTCCATGCCCGACCCAAGCTCTTCCTGTCTACACTTGCTACTTTATATAGCGTCCATGCGAAGCGCTCACAAGAAATCCATTGAAAAGCAAATCACACTCGCTAATCTTTATAGCGCCCGTGCGAAGCCCTCACGCATGTACAGCGTGTGTAGGGGGCAGGAGGTTAGACCCGCCCCCCAAGCAAGCACAGGAGTAAGGGGCTTAGCAGCCTACGTATTCCACCATTTGAGTACCGCATCTGAACAGTAGCGGTACAGTCAATCACTCGTCAACAAAAACAAACCTAGTCAGACAACCCCATCTGGCGAAGGAATGCCTTCTGACTACTGGGGCATGGCAAAAGCATCCAATCTACTTAGCTACACGTACACGTGCCTTTCATCCACGCCCTACATGTCGCACGAAGAATGACTGCGCATACACTTCCTTTCACTAATAATGGCAACCAACGTATTGTTCTCCCTTCTGCTTTTTTTTTTGTTGCAAGATTGATTTGCCTGTGCGACACAACGTCCTTGGAGTGCATTTCAAGTCGGCAGCAAATCAAGTCAATCAAATCAGAGGAAAGCCACAGAAAACAACCAAAGCAGATTGGTATATAAGCAGCTCTCTCCCTTCTTGTTTCCCGAAACAAGGGTAGTAAGTGACCTCAACATTCCCAATATACCAACACCCATACAGCAGGAGAAATGGAGCGATAAGAGGGAAACAAACCCAAACCAGCGCTGACTGCCTCGAAGAGCAGCAAATGCCAGTGAGTGAGTAGCCAAGAGGAGGAAGAACCCAATAGCTCTAAAATACAGAGCCTGTAACGGAACAAACAGATGGCAAAGAACGGTATGTATATTTTTTGGCGCCCCGTCTTGCAATCTGGTGCCGGCGCACACTACCGAAGTAGAGCACTAACCCAAAAATTTAATTTGAGTTCAAGTTGATTTTTCTGCAATTGGAATTCCTCAACTCAATATCCGGGTACTACAGAGAGAAGACATATTTGCTTGGACATTCCTTGCTCACCCTCGAGGTGAGCACACTCCCATCGTGTCGCCTTCAAGGCCTTCCATTGTAGCCAAAGACACCGCTCCAAGGGCCCTCAGCTGCGGCGTTCACAGCGTCCTCATCAGTCCTCTTGGCGATCTTGACAACCAAGTACTCGATGGACACATTTGGTGTAGGCACAGGGAGCTGCAGGGTTCACAGGGGCAGATTGGTATATAAGCAGCTCTCTCCTTTTTTGTTTTCTGAAACAAGGGTAGCAAGTGCCCTCAACGTTCCCAACATACCAACACCATACATCAGGAGAAATGGAGTGATAAGAGGGAAACAAACCCAAACCACGGGTGACTGCCCCGAAGAGCAGCAAATCGCAGAGAGAGAGTAATGAAGAGGAAGAAGAACCCAATAGCTCCCTACGTGCTCATTTGGATCAGGTACCCTTGAATTACCCAAGTGAAACCGTGGTTCAACCGAGTTCAACCGCGCACTTTCATTACGGCTTCCCCACGGTTGAACCCCTATCGAGGTACAGCAACAAATTGCTAAGTAGCAACCTGAAAACCGCTATTTTTCAGCCCTGCAAGAGATGCCACACCCCCTAAAAAGAATGTTTTTGAAAACCTTCTTACCTCATTGCTGCAAAACACTGGAGACATATTTCTCTTGGATCATATTTCACGGCGGTTGTGTTGTAGGTGCCAGTGGCGGCGGCTGTATTGGTGAAACCGCACGGCTTCACCATCAACTTTTCGTTAGGCGTGGTGACATACACCCCTGCGCCTTGTTTGGATTCCCCTTAGCACTTTGGACCCTTTTTAGTGAACAACAATTACATGCAAGCCTACACTTGATTGTCAGAAGCTTGTTTCCTCATAGATTGCACTAAAATGTAACCGGCTTTCGAGGTGGTTCAACCGCTGGACAGGCGCGCGGTTGCACCGGCTTCACCGGTTCAACCGCTGTTGCACGAAGCGCTACACAAAAAACACATCTTCACCTTGGGAAGCCAAACGTGACCAGTTCGTTCTGCATCGCCACAGGCAGACGTCCCCATGCAATGCCTGTGTACGGTACGAGCACAATGCGCTGTCCAGACCACGCCAGAGGCACGTGGGGCCTAAGAGCGTTAAACATGACCCCATATCGAGGATCCACAATGTGTCCCCATAATAAATTACGCCCCCAACGTATCCATGCAGGACGAGAAGGCCCATTTGCACAAAGTAGGGCACTGGTAAACAGTTCCCCCCCCACAAAATCACCCAGGGCTATTTCCCCCGTAAGGGGACTGTCATCCTTTGGATGTGTATGTACAAGCATGGGATGATCGCCCACCCCATGGACCACTGCGAGCGCAGTGTAGGTTAGTTTGGGGAGTACACTTCGGATGTGTGCGTTCACGCGCCGGACCAGGTCCGGATCTCTCCTCGTTTGCACTGCAACTTGCACACGGTGATGCCCCTGCACCATTACGGCCCCCCACAACTGCCTACGGTACCGTGCTCCATGTCCTTCCCGCCACTGCCACCCCCTCATTCCCTTGAGGCACGTAAAAAGTCAGTCGTTTGGGAGTGGCTCTTCCTTCACGTGAGGCACTGGTGCACCAACCTCTGGGGCTGCCTCTTCGTTATCTTCCTGCTTACATGCAGGCATTTCCTCGTCCTTCGGCGCTCCACCAACCTCCTCAATCTCCTCTTGCCCAACCGGGGCTGCAGGCGAGTCCTCCCCACTGTGCTGGTGCTCCTGCACCCCTGGACCAGCAGACTCCACCTTTTCCTCTTTGACCACCTGTTCTTCACTCTCCTTTGGCTCTGGCACCTCCGGCGGACTAGGCACAGGAATGTGCTTCTCAGTGTCCTTTGGCTCTGGAATCACGGGCGGCGTCGGCACAGGAACCCCATTGTCACTGTCCTTTTCCGCTTCAGCTTCCGGCGCGGGAGTGACCTCCTTCTCCTCGAGTGGACTGTACGAGGGGGAGTCCTCCATTGTCTTCTTGCCCTCCTCATCGATCGCTTCCTGTTTCTGGGCGCGGCGCTCTTTCAACGCCTCCTCGGCAGCGTGGGGGTTACTGAAGCTTGTGCTGTCGTTGACTGCAATAACTGGCCACGTTGTCCCAGCTGCATCGCCCTCCTCCTCCCACTGTGGGGGAAGGAAGACCAATTCTTCCCCCTTTTTGGGCTGGGGGCTCCCCCTCGTGGCTTTCCCCGGGGTACCCACGGCCAGACGTGGCTCGCCATCAGGACCGTCCACAATGACCCATCGAATCGGCGTGTTGGCCGCCCATCCGAACCGCTGTCGCAGCTGTTTGCGTGTGTCCTCAACCGCCAGTCGTCGTTGTTGGGCTTGATCCAGGCTCTGCAAAAAGGAAAAAATAGTGAAACCGTGGTTCAGGCGGTTCAAGCGTGCGGTTGAACTACACTTCACCAGTTCAACCGTGCACACCTCCAGAGCTGACGCATGCGCCGATTCTGCCCTGATCGCTTTCTCCTCGTCGCCATCCTTCGATCCCGCAGCCAACTCAGTTGCCAGGGCCTTCACATCCTGCCCCGTGTCGCTGGGGAGCTTGCCGGAGTCACTGTCGGAACTGGGGGCCGGAACTACCTTCTTCTTCTTCTTCTTTGGGATATGCTTTGCGGCTGGGACCCATTCGTGCTCTTCAAAAAGGGGGTCTGACTCGTCCGTCTCACTGCTGTCCGGGGCGATTTTCCGCTTTTTCGAGGAAGCACCGCTGCCAGTTTTGGCTTTCTTTTTGGGCTTCTTGTCTCCAGAGACTTGGGCCTTCGCGGGCGGTGCTTCAGCCTTTGCACCTGTCCGCTTCTCCTTCCGGAGCTCCTTCCGGGCGGACTGAAACAGGGACTTCGGAACCACTTTGCTGCCAGGGGTGCTCGTCTCTTCGGGTGGCGGTGGTGCTGGAAGACGTGGAGGCTTGGGGACCTTTCCACTGCTTTCGGATGCTGCACCTGCTCCAAGTGGGCGGTCCCACACACTCTTGTAGAACTCCTCAAAGCTCTCTCCCACAGGACTTGGTTGGGGCGCGGTGGTGACGGCTGGACTCGACTCCAGAGGCGTTGACCTCTGCCGTTCTGGCGCAGGACTGCCTTGCCCGGCATTGCCCAATTCCCGCAAACCCCGCTGCACGCCACGACTCATGCGGTCGACCACTTGAGCGGCGCCAGGGATCTGCAGATACCACACGTCCCACCACTCCACGATGGGCATGGGTGGCCATCGCCCGCGGACGACAATGCCAGGGCCACGCCGATCCACCACGAACATGTGCTCAGGCACATCACTGGCGGTCAACTGCAGAGAAAGCAAGGAGGCAGGTGAACCGCAGAAGTGGGGGAACGTGATTCAGTGTGTAGGAAGGTGACGCTCAAAAGTGCACGGTTGAAGGCGGTGAAGGCGGTTCAGCCGCACGGTTGAACCCGCTGAAACAACGGTTGAACTACTGCACACCTGTTGCACCCCTTGGATCGCTTGAACCACACTTGGCTGCACGAATGGCGATGGTGCCATTGCCAGTGGCGCCGCTGCTGCCGTCACGGCGCTTGCCTTGGCCTTCTTGTGCTTTCCCCCACCTGAGATGGTGGCCCCCATAGCCAGCATGCTGCTCGGAGTCGCCGTGTACCGCTGGACCTCCGATTCGTCGAACCACCCTGGTGGCAACTCCACCGGGGCCTTGAAGAAGAAGCGCGGACCGTGTCCTGCGCTGTGACCACCGCCGCGGCCCACGGAGTCCGCGCCAAACCAGGATGCGCTCCTGGCAACACCGCACCCCGCAGTGGCCCATATCCTGAACAGGGCATCCAGCCCTGGTTCGTCCAGGGACATGTGGCCCTGGGGGTCGCTCGACAGGCCCACACGGAGCACCTACAATCAGAAAACGCACATCAGAACATTCATAAACACAAAAACACACAGCAACGAGACGCAGCATGCGCCATATCAAAACATCTACCAAAAGACCGAAAAACACCAGCACAATCAACTAGCAAACAACAAGACAACAGCAGACCTTCCACTCCGAAAACTCCCCAGCGCTCAGGCACTTCGTCTCCCAGGGGTACGAGCGTACCCCATCCTTGTCTTCTTGGCGGTGCTTCTTCATCCAGAGCGTCATGGCACGGCGGAACACGTACTTCGGCGTCACTTCAGCCAGCCACCGCCACTCAGGCGTCTCGGGCGCCAGGGTGGTATCGGGGTTGCAGGTGTTGTGGACCACCACTTCTTCCTTCAGCGGGAACTTGTCGGCCAGGTGGGGGGCTGGAGGTGCTGCTGCTGCTTGTGGCGCTGGCGCGGCAGGGGGATCGGCGCCTTGTCCCGTCCCCAGTGCCCGCAGGCAGTCCTGCAAGGCCTTCCCCTAAGACTCGGGGTCCATGGTGCAAAGGCACCTGAGAGAAGCAGGGGTGAAACCGTGGGGAAGCCGGTTCAACCGCACGGGTGAACCTCCTGAACCACGGTTGAACCACACACACACCTCCTAGTTGCCAACTTCCAATTGAGCCCGCACTACGTGCTCATCTTCCCGTCGCCGCCGCCCGTCCCATCGAGGCATCTCCTTGTAGAGGAAGGTGCGCTCGTGCGCATGGCGGAGCATTGCCTCATCCTTTTCCTCCTTGGTAGCCTTACGACCACCATCCCGGAAATTTGTGGTTAGAAAGTTGTCTTTAAAGACATAGTTAAGCGACTCAACAATGTCGCCACAAAACATGGCCCCCCCTCCTTTAGAAGGCTTTGAACCTTGGATCGTTGTGGTACCGTCAACATTGTGGCTCGTGTGCGCACAAACGTTGTTAAGTATTCACCACATCGTATCACAAGATGAAGAACACACATGATGACACACCCTATACGGTCATCCACTCTCAATAATGAACTTTCGATGCACCCTTTTGCACCAACACAACTAACTCCTTGTTTCCTACACTTTAGGAATTTTGCTTCAAGTCTTGTACTTCGTCGCCATTCACACCCTACCCATCTTTCTTTCTCCCTAGACCATGTCGCAAAAGAATAAATTGAACCAATTTCATAAAATGTTGATAGACCAAGTATATGACGAAGCCAAGGGCTATCGCCTCCAATATTGACAACCGTTCGCACGCCAAACCCTCGGAGCAACATGTAGCCACGGTCAATAATTTGTTGTATTTTTCTTTTAGTGTCTCTCCAAAGAGGACACGCACAAGATCCGTTTCATGCTCACTTACGAGAGCAAGGTCAAGGGTCCAATTGTAGAGCAAAGTTCGTGCTTTTTGCATGTGGTTTGCAAAACCACATGCAATTTGGCACCATGACCTTGCTCCACATGGAAACCCATCACCACGCACTATAAGTACATAGGGGGGATCATCCCTAAATCTTGGGAAGTGCATTTCTTCTAGCACATCCCTTTGATCACCTATATATTGTATCCAATCATCCACATCCCAACGAACCCCAACTCTTCCATCCTTTATGGTCGTTTTTAGTACTTGTCTCTTACTTAACGTGGACCAAGCTTTATCCATCGTTGCATACGACGGAAAGCAATGTGTCCATGGGACGGTGCTTGCACGGGTCTTCTTCTCTTTGGCATCGGCCCACGAAATAAGCTTCTTGTACCTAGGGACGGTTGAAGCGAGAAATTGGGATAAAGTGCGCGGTTGAACCGGCGGTTGAATGGGTTGCCGTCATGGCACCAAAAAGCGTCCAATGGTACAAACCACAAAGTATTCACATTTGTGACGCGGGCAACACGTTGCAACTCATATGTTCATGCTTTGGGCAACATTAAGCGATTATTTTGCCGTGCAAACGTTGTCATGAAGCACAATCACAATTGCTCATTTGTGATAAGGGTTCAACCGCACCGTTGAACCCCGTTGAACGACTTGTAGGCATGTGTGCATTATGCCACATACCTTCGCTTCGGCATCCCAAGGTCCAAAATGAGGCGCACAGCGTCGGATCCTGTGAAAGCTTTTTTTGTAGCCCTTTTTGTCTGTTACCAATTAGGTCAGCAAGTTGTTTCCATAGGCATTTTGTCGGGCCGTTTGTGCAAAAAAAGGTGAACAAGTCGTCCACCAGCTGTTGGTCCCCCCACCCGCTGTAGTGGTCGTTCACCACTTGCAGCCAGTGGTGGGACATTTTTTGATTTTTTTTCAAAAAGCTTTGTCACGCGTCAGTTTCAGGCGGTTATGAAAATATTTCGTTCAGAAACGCGCGCGCCGCTGGCGCAGCCGCCACTGCCAGCGCTGGCGGTGGTTCAACCGCGGTTCAACCGCGGTTCAGCGGTTCAACCGCGCCCCTTCCGAGTTCAACCGGGTTAAACCGGGTAAAACCACTGTGTGAAGTACCTGATCCAAATGAGCACGTAGGGCTCTAAAATACAGAGCCTGTAACGGAACAAACACATGGCAACGCATGGTATGTATGTTTTTTGGCGCCCCGTCTTGCAATCTGGCGCCGGCGCACACTGCCGAAGTAGAGCACTAACCCAAAGGTTTGAATCAAGTTCAAGTCGATTTTTCTGCAACTTGAGTTCCTCAACTCAATGTCCGGGTGCCACAAAGAGAAGACGTATTTGCTGGGCCATTCCTTGCTCACCCGCGGCGTGAGCACGCTCCCATCGTGACGCCTTCAAGGCCTCTCATTGTAGCCAAAGACACCGCTTCAAGGGCCCTCAGCTGCGGCGTTCACAGCGTCCTCATTAGTCTTCTTGGTGATCTTGACAACCAAGTACTCGATTGACACATTTGGTGTAGGCACACGGAGCTGCGGCGTTCACAGGTACAGATTGGTATATAAGCAGCTCTCTCCCTCTTCGTTTTCCGAAACAAGGGTAGCAAGTGACCTCAACGTTCCCAACATACCAACACCCATACATCAGGAGACATGGAGTGATAAGAGGGAAACGAACCCAAAACACGGGTGACTGCGCCGAAGAGTAGCAAGTCGCAGAGAGAGAGTAAGCAAGAGGAGGAAGAACCCAATAGCTCTAAAATACAGAGCCTGTAACGGAACAAACACATGGCAACGAACGGTATGTATATTTTTTGGCGCCCCCTCTTGCAATCTGGCGCCGGCGCACACTACCAAAGTAGAGCACTAACCCAAATGTTTGAATTAGGTTCAAGTTCATTTTTCTGCAACTTGACTTCCTCAACTCAATGTAGCAGTACCACAAAGAGAAGACGTATTTGCTGGGACATTCCCTGCTCACCCTCGGCGTGAGCACGCGCCCATTGAGACGCCTTCAAGGCCTCTCATTGTAGCCAAAGACACCGCTCCAAGTGCCCTCAGCTGCGGCGTTCACAGCGTCCTCATCGGTCTTCTTGGCGATCTTGACAACCAAGTACTCGATGGACACGTTTGGTGTAGGCACACGGAGCTGCGGCGTTCACAGCGTCCTCATCAGTCTTCTGGCCGATCGACAACCAAGTACACGATGGACCTGTTCGGTGTCGGCACACGGAGCTAGAGCAGTTGTTGCCAGGGGTAGTGATGACAGCCAAGAAGATGAGAGCAAACACACGCATGATCACGTGAATGGAACGGAACACGTCAGTGGCGATGAAAGAGCCTGGACACTTCAGGTTTCCAGCAAGAGGACCTTGAGAAGCCAACGAGGGCACGGGTCGTCCACCCGCAAAAATCCTCATCTTCGCAGCTGGTATGGTTCAGCGAGCTGGGCTTGTTCTGGACGCTCCGCCGTTGGCGAGGCAAGGAGCGTAGGAGATGATGGAGTTGTCCTCAGGGTCGTAGTCTCCAAATGCTCACTGACCTTCCATGCATTGTAATGACGGATGGCTGAGTCCACGTGGTGGCACACATGCGTGCTGCCAATGCCGTGGTGCAATGCTCCCCAATGGCTCGCGCGCGGTCCTCAAAAATGTTTTTGCGGCCGCCAATGGCGAGGGACGTCAAGGAGATGCAATGTCCTCGTTCACACCGCACAAGTAGGTTGGGCAATTCTTGCCGGGGGCAAGGAGGATCTCCTTGGCATTAGCCTCGATGTGCTTGGAGAAGCCGTCCCAGGTGTTGAAGGCAACCGTACCCTCAATGGCGATCCCAACACCCGGCGGTGGCGACGGCGGCGGCGGGGTCACGGGTGGGGAGGAACAAAACACACAAGGATAGGCAAGACAACAAGCAGCACAACTGAACGAAAGTTTACGGGATAGAAATTTCCCAAAAGTGTTTCACCCTCTAGGGGCAAACAAGACACAGGAAAACACCACCCATGGGGCTTGGGGACCCCGGGGCTAGTCACCGAGGGGCCCGGATGACTCCACCGGTCCTTGGCAACTCTTGGCGGTGTCCAAGGACTCAGAGGGGCATGCTTGTATTTCGCGTGCGCCCAAGCGGAGGCGCGGCTTTGTTTTTCTTCTTCAAGGGCGCCCAAGCGCAAGGGTCTCGTGGTCCGCGAGGAAGAAAGAGAGGGAAGCAAAGCAAGACTCAGCAACCCATGGCAAGAAAGAATCCCTTGCTCCAAAATTGAGCATTTTCGGAGTCGGCACAGGAAAGCCCAAAAATGCGTTGGCTTGCCACAAATTTTGGCAAGCCTCTGCTACCAGAAAGGGAAACTGTTATAGAAAAAGTGAGCTCGACTCCATTGTGATTCAAAATGCTTTCAGGCGAAAATGTCCTTAACCTAATCAAACAGGTTTTCCTTTGGTTAGAAAACCCCAAAAAAAACCTCGTATAAATTTTGAGAGGGGTCCAACACGAGCAAAAACTTATCCAATCATCTCATGTGATTGTTGGCCCTAGTTATTTTCAATCCAAAAATATTCCTAGGGTCATATTCCCGGAAACAACCAAACAAAGCATACACAACTACACACAAGCGAAGCAAAGCACAAGGCAAATGAGGTAATGCACTCCACAGTATGGCATGAGTGCATCTTTTTTCTCCATGCCATACCTGGTTGAACCTCGACCGGCTCACCACCGTTGGCGGATCATCCTGCCATGCAAAACTGTGAAGCATGGCAAGGTGTATCAACAAAGAAGAAGGCAAAGAGCCATAATGCAATGCATATGGTATGCATGAGTGCATGCATGAATGCAATGAATGCATGTACGTGCGTGTTTATCGCGAGGCTATCAATGCTATGTTTCAACTATACACACTCCATAACCTTTATGTTACTTGCTTGCCTGGTATCTGTGAATGCATGCATGAATGCAGTGAATGCATGCGCACAACAATACTCGAACCACTCGCCCTTTCCCAAATACACTCCGACAATCTACTGCTAATGCACAACGCCTGCTAATGGGAGTCTTCGTCAACTATTTAGATGCGTCAGAGCGACTATTCAACAAGCAAAGCGGCTAGTCAACTATCCTGTGGAACTGATATAATATCATGAGGAAACAAGGTCCTCCATCGAGTCTTTAGCTGAATGGTACTCGCTGATCAAGCTATGATCTTGAAACTGAGAGATTCTGAACTACGAAATTAAAGTCAGGGGGGGCAAAATGCGGCAGATCGCCGACAGCAGATTGGCGATCGCAGAGGTCAGCTCGCAGATACAAATCAGTAACAGATCAGATAGACAATCACAATACTAACAGCAAAAAAGTACAGAAGGCGTCCCAATGGGAAAATTCTTTTCTTCTTATTATTGCTTCTACAATGAAACAGGCACAGGCACAGGGCATTGTGAGATCATTGTGGTATCATGATGCAATCTGAATGTGCACAAGATGAAATAATGAATGTGCACAAATAAGCTTGAATATGCAACGATTAATACATTTATGGATCCGCGATGCGAACGCGCGCTTGTCTGGTTACACCCCTCCACTAGGACACGACCCAGGGGGGCACACCATGGGGCCGTGGCCGAAGAACCACAACAAAACAAGCGAGTGCAAAACAAAAATAGAAAATGTGGGTTAAGGGCAATTCCAAGGAGGAAGAGAATGGGGTTGCGCCACTACGGCATATTCCAAGATTATGTTGCCTCTTTATGATTATTGTACCCTCACCACTGCCGATGACCTGCTGGGCAGGCCACATCGAGAGCGACAATGACTTGACTATGCCCCCACAGTACCCGCAAAGTACTGGAAGGCAACGGGTATGGGCAGCCGAACCAGATATGTCCAAGCCATACTCACCAGGGTTTTCACCAGTAAGGAAGTTGACGATGGAGGCACCGGATTGGAAGGGCACACCAAGGGATGTGCAGCCAAACTTGGCTAAGAAGGCGAACTCCTCAACGCTGCAGCCCCAGCGGCTGCAAAACCCTGGTAAAAGGTGAAGGACACCAAATAAACCCAAACTCAGCACCAGTAGCTACAGCGTCTCCAAACTGTACATAGAGGTACCCACAACTGGATGGCAGGGCCCGTAGGTGAAACGATAAGGCCCAGAGCCCAGATACAGGGCTCAAGGATCCAGAGGTTGCAGATCACCATGAGATGCACTGGGAAAGGGTGAAGTGGCGCAATAATCTCCCAGAACTGCAAAAGCAGCCTCCAGGAGCTGCTGCCCCTCCAGGTTATTGATAGGGCCCAAAGTAACCCCCAAAATGGCCGTAATGGCATGCCCTGGCCTGCCCAGCTGCAGAGTAGCGCAGCGGCACAGGAATCATCCCCCCCCAAAGAAATTTGAGGGTACCCTCTGCACCATGAAACAGGCACAGGCACAGGGCATTATGGGATCATTGTGAGAAACGTTCATAGTGGTTTCAGCACTGTGTCTTTGTCTCTCCTGCTGCTTGCTGCTGGTGTAGGGTTTCCTGCTGCTTGTTTTGGAAGATGAAAAGCTTTTGTTTGTTGAAATACAGTAAATCCAGGATAGCCCAAGCCAGAGGTGTGCAAGGAGAAGAGAATCAGGATCAAAGCATGAAGGGCTGCAGTGTAAACAGTGAAAGATGAAAGGATATTCACAGAAACTGCAACTCAGAATGCATATTCACAAAGATAGCTGAAATGTTTTGGAAAAGAGTTGGAAAACTGCCCCATGGTCACTCTATCTCCATAGTGCCATCTCAGGAGATGTGCACTCTTTGTTTTGGTCCCATATGTGCTGAGGTGGCAGGGCATGTGGCGATGAGGTCACTGCCATGTCACATGGGATGTTCCTACTTAGCTAGGCTGACCAGGAATTGAACCCAGGACCTCTCAAAAAGAGGTGCCCAGCCCCCTAGGGTGCATACCACTAGGATAGCTAAGAATTCATGGAAAAACATAGATAAATTCATAGGCTCTGCCCTGGATATGTCAGTGCTCAGTCAACTCAGGAAAAGATGATTTGTCTCACATTGAAAGGGGATTAAGGGGTCCACTCCATATCCTGATTGGGTGTTTGGTTCCATAGGTCAAAATGTGTTATCACCAGTTTTGGTGGGACCAATACTAAGATAAAAATGCATGGATGCTCAGTGCATCTCTAATACAACTAGAGTATGTCTCAAAGCATTAGAAAAGCACTTTTTCTGACTCCCCCCTTGTGCTGTGGTGGCCACCACTGTCGCATTTTAGGAAAAAGGGATTTTTTCTTGGCCTTTCCTTGGTTTCCACATCTACTTTAAAATACCTATAGTTTCCCTCACACAGAAAAATGGGCGCTCACCATGGCTGGCGCTCTTTTGCTGCTCTGTTAGTAACATTTCCTACAGAAGACTCAGCGCTCATGGCGCTGCCGGGGCTCCTGTGGCTTGGTTGGGTTAGTGTTTTGGCCACATAGCAAAACGGCGTTTTCATGCCTTCATAGCTTTTGGCCACCCCTCCCTGTAGTAGACAGATAGGTAGGGAAAACAATACCTGGATTAGTACGCTGGGCATTCCCCAAAGGTTTTGCGCCAGTACAGAAATTTGGCGCATAGGGGAGGGGAGACCCGGGGCGTACCCTGTGGCAACAATAAGCCAACCCTCCAGGTTTAGCAAGCGTGCAGACTTGGGTATAGTTAGGACACCACTTCTGCGGCTTGCTCTCAGGACCTCAGGAATAGCACACTCACACATACGCTTTGGCAGGTAAGGGTAAGGCTGGCTCAGCTAGCACTACACAATCCCCATATATGGGCCAACTCCTTAAAACCGGTTTGTTTTCTCTGTTTTCTGCTCTTTTGGTGCCCTTTGCTACCTTTCATTGAAACGTAATTTTTCGGGACGTGAACAGACTGGCACACAGTCAAACACCATCAGTGAGGCGATGCGCCACCGTTCTTGGAAGAATCCGTTCCTTGTTGTTCGCCATGCCCCATATCCGACTCCTCAGCGACGCCCTGGCGGTGCACGTGGCGGTGGCAGTCCAGGCTGGCTGGGAGGCAGACGTGGCGCTCCCGGAGCGCGTGTCACGTCAGTTGATGGATCTGGCGGACGAGTTACACCAGTGGAAGGGACGCACCTTCGTAGTTTCCATGGGTCACGTCAGGGACATGTACTCGGACGCGTCAGATCTGGCGTGGGGCGGAGTCCTTCAAGGGAATGCCCAAGCAGCGTTCGGTTGGTTCCTGAATCGAGAGGAACACATAAACGTCAAAGAGTTCAGGGGAGCCCTACTGACTATTCAAGCGTATGCGCTGAGGGACACCACGCTGCGATTTTTCACCGACTCAATGGTCCTTTACTGGTATCTCCGCAAGTGGGGAGGTCGCAAGCCGCGGTTCAACGCATTGATTCTCCAACTGTGGAATTTTACACAAGCCAATCGCATCGAGATTCAACCGTTTTACGTGCACACCTCGGTGAATCCGGCGGACGTTTGGTCTCGGCTTCGTTGGACACCGTCGGAGGCTACCTTCCCGTCAAACGTGTTGACTCCGATCCTGGAGGAGTTCAAAAGTTGGATTCAGCCGGAAATCGATTGGATGTCAAGGAGTTCCAATGCGGTGTGCAGCAAGTTCGTCAGTCCGTGTCCTCAGCCGGGGGCTTACGCCATCGATGTCTTCTCCCAGAATCTAACTTTACTTTCACCGGGGTGGGTCTTCCCGCCGTTCAAGCACATACCTCAGTTGGTCAACAAAGTGTTGGAGTCACCAGGGGTGAAGGTTCTCATGGCTCTGCCGTACAGGCCGCGCGAGGTTTGGTGGAACCTATTGATGAAACACGTGAAGTTCGCAGTGAACACGTCGGAGTTCCGTTTGCAAATGCCAGACGGCACGGAGACACAACCACGTTTCGTGTTGACCTTGGCGTATGTTTGCGTGAATACTATCAATTGCGAGGAGCTACCAACGAAGAGGCGACGCTTATCATCAATGAAATCGGGAAGGACACCTTGAAACGTTACAATTCTGCGTGGCACATGTTTGGTACGTTCTTGTTACAAGACGCGGCGCTTGCTCCACTGTTAAAGGTGGAGCGCTTTGGTCAAGTACCACTGATGACGGTGGCGGTGCAACTTTTAAAGTTTTCACGAACGCATTCTTTAAGTGCTGGGCGTATCGCGTATTCAGCAGTGTGTTTATTTCCGTGCTTTTCGCAACTACGTTTCGAGGGTATGCTACGCAACTTGAAACGTGACTGGTTCGTCAGTGTTCCTCATTATCATCGTTTCTATGATGTACGGCGTCTTATACAAGTCATGCATCAGCAACCTGTGGAGACGGAAGCTGAGCTGCGCTTGCAAGCCATTTTCTCCTTGAGATTCTTTGCCTTGTTCCGAGGCGTTGATCTGGCGCGATCACGTAGGGATATCCAACGCGCTGCTCAGCCTTGGTTCATTTCTGCTAAGCGCAAAGGGAGGAGATACTATGCACGTTATCCTATTCACAATGTTACGCCACCGTCAATTGATCCGCAGCGCTGCTTAGCGCGTTATTTGGAGGCTACTGGTGATTACGAGGGTTCTGAGATTTTTGTGTCCCTACGAAAGCCACGGAAGCCTTTATCATCTGATACCATCAACGGTCTCACTACTCGCTGGTTAAGGAAAAACCTACTGGAATTGGGGGAACTGGAGACGGATTCGTTTTCCGCGCATTCTACACGAGGAGCAGCAGCAACTGCACTAATCTATCTTGGCGTGGATCCGCATGTGGTAGCAGCATTGGGTGATTGGTCCTGTTACGATACATTCAGAAAGTTTTACGACAGGACCAGAGCTCTGTTGCGCATCGCGCAAGTTCTGGTCCCTCCTGATCTGGCGACTGGAGAAGAGGCGCGCGCTTCGCGCCTGGCGATTAATTAATTCTTATAAAGGGTTCAGTTCACGGGAGCTCAGTCTTCCGTTCTGTTGCCCATATATGGGGATTGTGTAGTGCTAGCTGAGCCAGCTCGAATTTACCCCAATAGGTGAGGAGGAAAGAAGAGATGGCGAAGCAAAAGCACTACACAAGACACATATATGCCCACCCTGTCCCTCCCTTAAGTTCTTCGCTCACCGTGAAAAGCAGTTGACACTTGGGTCGTCGGTTGCCACGGTTTTAAGAGCATGGGAGGTTAATAGTGGTTGGAGCATGTAAGGAGTACTGATTTTCCAAATTTTTTATTATACTACGGTTTTCTCTGAGATCGTCGACGACAGGTCGTAGCTTAGAGGAAAAACACAACTCTAAGGTTGGTAGAGTGTGGGTTCAAACCCCATGAAGGGGGTATTTGAGGTCAAAAATTTCATTATTCATGTATAATACCATTTTTGTGTATATTCTGAGGGTGCCCGTTTCAATGAAAGGTAGCAAAGGGCACCAAAAGAGCAGAAAACAGAGAAAACAAACCGGTTTTAAGGAGTTGGCCCATATATGTGTCTTGTGTAGTGCTATTGCATCGCCATCTCTTCTTTCCTCCTCACCTATTCGGGTAAATCCGAGTTCAGTCCCTAGCTTTAGTCTTGGAGGCAAGCGTCTCAGCGAGCCTCAGCAACTCATCAAGGTTGTTCTGGGACAAGTAGTCAACCAGAACTGAGTTTAGGCGTCCCTCAGGTAGAACAAATGCAGAGAAAGGCTCCGAGGTGGCCTCTTCGACTCCAAACCCTTCCCAGAGGCTGAGGAAGCGCCAACCCTGGCGATAGCGGTGGCGTAGGACAGACTTCACCAGGTAGAAGCCCTCCTTAGCCATCTCCTCGGCATTCATGTTGGGGAGTTCACCTTCAACTTCCATAGGGCTGGCAGCCCCTTGTAGGTCCAGAGCGGCGATTTCCTCGTCGTTCAGCTCCCACTCCTCCCCACAGAGGTCTTCAGGATCATGATAGCGCTTCAGGTGTTGAGCAGCGCACACCAGGGTCCCCCAGACAGGGAGAACACCGCACGGTGATACGGTGTCCATCCATTGATAGAATCTTGTACGGCCCGAAGTATGGGTCATCGCTGGTAGAGCGTGGCCAGGCGGGTAGTCGACTGTGGTGCACCAGCACCCAGTCCCCCTCTTGGTAGGTGGCCGGTACTCGGTGCTTGTTCCTCTTGTTCCAGTGACGCTCCCTCACTCTCTGGAGTATAGCCTTGGCCTTGTCCACCTTCGCTTGTTGCTCTTGGACCCATTCACCGACAGAAGAATGGGTGTCCTCTGGATAGGGGGCATGTAGGAACCATGCGGGGCGCCCTAGGAATAGCTCATGGGGCGAGTAGCCAGTAGCTGAACTCTCTTGGGAGTTCATCATCAAGGATATGACGGGGAGTAGTCTCACCCAGTCTCTGGTGCGTTCAGTTTTGCACCATATCCGTACATTCTCCTTCAGGACACGGATCTGTCGCTCACATAGGGGGTTGCTCGTGTGCGAGTAGGGAATCCCCGTAGACACCTGGACATTGAGGGATCTCAGGACCCTCTTGTACCAACCGGTATCTGAGCGTACTCGTACGTCCTCATCGGAGTTGATCTCCTTGGGCGCCCCATAGACACAAAACAACTCCTCCAGGAGTATCTTGATAGTCTCCTCCCCGGTAATGTGCTTGGTACATGGGAACACCCTGGTAAACCTGGTCAACCCATAGGTTACCACGAGGGTGAAGTCATAGCCCCCGAATTTCGGCATCTCCGTGTAGTCCACGTATAGAACACTGTTAGCACAGTGAGGGATGGGCAGGGTCGAGTAGAGACCTCTGTCCCTGATATCCCCTGGTTTACAGAACCTGCACGGGCACTTGTCCACGATAGGCTCGAGGGTTTTCCGCAGTTGGTCGTCAGTCCACGTAGTGTGGAACCACTGCTTGAACAACCTTAGGGTACGGTCAGCACCCACATGACCGCTGGACTCATGGGTCCACTTCAGCAGCGCTGGGACTCGGTCACTAGGCACCACGATGCGGTCCTCGTGCCAGAGGTAGCTCTTGTCCCTCTTCCACTCGTCTTGGTTGACCAGGAGGGGTTGAAGGCGTTTCTCCAGGCGCTTGTAGATATCTCCAAACTCCTTCAGGTACTCCGATTGTTGGAGTCCATCCAGGGGGCGTATCATCGTCATGTTGAGGTCCAAGTGGACGTGCATACGGCTGAACGCCTCCTTAGCCAGCGCTTCAGACCGGGCACCAATCAGGGCGTCGAAGTTGTTGCGGCTGATGTAGTCGGCACACTCGTTCTTCACTCCCTGTATATGGTGTACCGTCAGCCGTAGTTGACTGAGGTAGGTCCACCAGCGTCGTAGCTTGGCCTTCTCAGGTGGGGGACCCTTCTGGAAACTGCGGACCTTGGTCGCACAGCCAGACCACAGGGTTACTCCCCAACAGTTGTGCTTGTGAGGATAGCACCAGCATACCCGCGAGCAATTCCTGCTCATAGGTGGAGTAGTTCCCCCTGGCCTGGTTCCACTTCCAGTTCCAGTGGCCCAGAGGTACTAGGACCCACTTGTCGTCAGGGTAGCTGTGCTTGAGGGTTCCATCTCGGTTGAGACCTTCCGTCCCCCATTGGGAAACGGCGGAGTCGACCTCCCCTTTCTCTAGTGCTTGCCATTGGAACAACGTTCCACCACCGCCCACATTGCCGGCGTTGGTCACTAGGATAATCTCCCCTTGTGCCCTAGGCACGCCCAAGCACTTAGCGTTGGCTACCTTGTCTTTGAGCTCGCCAAACTCTTGTTGCTCTTGTGGGCTCCAGCGCCAAGTAGTACTCTTCTTGATCAAGTCCGTCAGAACGGCGCTGGTGTAGGTGAAGTTCTTGATGTGGCGGCGATAGAAGTTGCACGCCCCAATGAAGCTGCGTACATCATGAAGTCCTTTCTTGGGGTCTTCGTGTCGTACCTTGGCATCCATCAGGGGTTTGGCCTTAGAGGCCGCTGGGGTCCACCACCCATAGCCAACATCAAACCCCAGGTACTGCATGGTCTCCTGCATGAACTCACACTTCTCCAGCTTGAGTCGTGTGTGGTTCTCCTGGCAGACCGCAAAGAACTCACCCAAGAGGATTAGGTGATCCTCCTGGGTATTGGTCCCGAGGCATACATCGTCGATGTGAGCCTCCATCTGGGCACCACGGGATATGAGCTCCTGCACCTTAGGTCTCCTTCGTAGGATGGACAAGATCTTGTTCATCAGCTCTTGGAATAGAGCGGGTGCGTTAGCCACGCCAAACGGCATGACTTTCCACTTGAACACCCTCCCCTGAGGGGTGATGAAGGCCAGTAGTTCCTGTGCGTTGGGCGTCAGGTCCACTTGCCAGAATCCGCTCCTCTTGTCCATCTCGGTCTTTTAGCGGCAGGAGGCTATCTTCTCCAGTGTAGACTCCATATTGGAAATGGACCCTGAATGGTTCAGCGTCTTCTTGTTCAGCTCTCCGTAGTCGAATACCAGCCGTTTGGCTGTAGACCCAGGTTTAGCCACCAGGAAACAGAGGCTGCAGTGTTGGGGGTAGTCCCCGTCCTTGTACTCCAGGACTAGGCCAGCGTCGATACATTCTTGTATCTGTCGCACAATCCCGTCGGCCTGCCCTTTAGGAGCTGGATAGGTTCTCCTTCGGATCTTGTGACCCACGAACTCGGGTTTCAGCTTGAGGTCCATCTGTACCAGCTTGTCACATGAGGCTGGAGGGGGTAGTTCTCCGAACACCTCCAGATAGGTCCTTATAAGCTTCTGTACCCGCGGGTCCAATACCTTGATCTTGTCCTCCATGTCCTCGTCAGAGTGTAAGTTGCTTGCCCCCTGAGTAATAGACGTCGGGAGGTGGTCCTCCACCGACTCTTTGCCCGTGGTAGTGTCCTTCAGCCCTTGGTAGGCATATAGAAGGTCTTGTTCAACCATCTCCGGTGGACCATGGCAACATAGGCACACTCGAGGGGGTTCACATACACATTCCTCCGAGAGGTCGTCCTCCTCTGGGGTCCTCACATGGGCGCCCCACACGCTCTTCATGAGCTTAATGTCTACCTCCCTTTGCCAGGTGGTGATCTTCTATTCGAGGTCCTCCTTCAATTGGGATAGGTCTCCCATACGTCCTTGCTTCAGTGGCCATGAGCTGCGGGTAGGCTTCGCGTAGCATAGCTTTTTCGCCACCAACTTCCTCTCGGAATCCACATACTCCCTGAGCCTGGATCGAGGGTCCAGCTCCTCATCCACGGGGTCTTCCACCCTCATGGAGAGTAGGGGTTTCAGTGGGGCGACGTACTCGGCGTTCTCCACTTCCTCCACACAGGTCTGCACGAAAAAGGCGTCGTGCTCAGTTTCGTCATCTGAGTGGATAGAGCTAGGTAGCTCAGATAGTCCACACTCAGAGACTCCATCAGGAACAGGTACATGACAGGGAGAGTTGGGGGCGTTGATGTCAGTCACGACGTACTCATCACCCCCGGGTGTAGTCTCAACAGCATCTTGAGGTCGTAGGCGATCCTTCAAGTCACCCAAGGCGAGTCCGTCGCTTTCTCGTTGTATAGCCTGGACCAGAGTCGGGTCCAGATCCTCCCAGGGAATGGAGCTAAGACCTCCGTCCACCACGCTGAGCATAGTCCCCCATCCGGGCTTCCCAATATGCGTCTTGCGTCCCAGAGGCACGTAGATGGCCTCATCAGGCAAACGAACAGAGCTGATAGTCAGCCTGTCCAGGAGGTTTCGCCAGTACTCGTTGCCCCCATGGGCTCCCCAATCGGGGGAACACAGGACCATACGGGAACGTTCCAAGGCCACCTTGGTCAGCACCTTCCCCAGTTCACTGAACCTGGGGTTCCCGTAGGCCATCCCGAAAGAGGGGCAGTAAATTTTGTAGCTGCAGTTCTTCCCCTTGCTGCAGTAAAGGTCCAGTACATGCTGCTTGTCGCTGGCGAACAACTCCACGCTCACGTCTTCTCGAGAGTAACCCAACTCCTTCAGACCTTGGTCTAGGACTTCCCCCAATAGTTGATAGTCCTCAGTTCTGGAGGCCGCCATCATGTCCCAGGGCTCCTCCTTCGATAGTCTCAGGTAACTCGAGGTATATTCCGACTGCTCCAGTGGCACAGACTCTCTGCCACTGCCGTGGTCCACGTAGAGGAGGTAGGGCGCTTGCAGCGTCAGGGATTGTATCTGTGTGTGCTGTACGAAGAAGTCAGTCCCCAGTACAAAGTCGAAGGCCTCAGTGTCCATCACATAGAACCGATGGGCGATAGTCCGGGAGCCCATAGGTACCTCCACTTCACAGTCCCCGCAGCTGTACACCACATGTCCATCCCCCATACGTATAGCAGCGGTGGTCATGGTGTTCTTCAGGCTCCCACAAGGTAAAATCTTCTTGGCCACTATAGATATGGTGGCACCAGTATCCCCCAGGTATTCGCGTCCCCCTAGTCGGATACGTACCCAAAACACCAGGTCTTGGGTGCCACCAGAGCGTCCCCGTCAGAACTCCGCGGGACAGGTCACCTCGAACCCCTTGTTCCGCAATTTGGGGGCCATCCTCATGAAACGGCTCCTCTTCTTAGCGTTGCCGTCATCACCACCTTCATGCTCACACTTGGCTCCTTGTTCTTGCTGGGCCTGCGTTTGTGAGCGTGTGGTAGGACCAGACTGCCCTCCAGAGGGCTCCAAGTTCCCCCCTGGATTAGGGTTGGTCCTTGTTCTTGTTGTCGGGCTGGCGGTTAGCGCCTCCTCCTCGTCCACCTTGACCCTTGTCTTGCCCTTGACCACGTCCTTTCGACTTGCCCTTGCCGGAGTCGTTGCCTTTGCCTTTGCCTCCACCTTTGCCTGAGCCTTTGCCAGGATCTTCACCTCTAAGCTTCGCCGATAGGCGTTGCTTATGGTCGCACTCATCCTCGTAGTGCTTCCGCTTCCCGCAGAATGCACACGTGATGGTGCACCTGTAATGATCCGGCAGCTTCGCTTTGGCGCCGGTGTTCTTCTCCTGCTGCTTCCCCTGGACTACGAAGCAGTCTCGCTGCTCGCAGTCAGGGGCGTGCTGCAGGTGTCCCTGCTCGTCTCTGGTTATCACACCAGAATAGCTCTTTCACGTTCTCCATGATACGGGCGTGGGCGTGTTTCGGGGTAGTCCCCTGCCCAGGTCGGGACCCTTGGTACCCTTTGCCATGACCTCCAGAACCTCCTCCTCCAGGACGGTAATTGTTCAAGTGCTGGTCGCTCCCCTTCTCCAGCGCCAGCTCCAGGAGTAGCACGCATAGATCCTCGTAGCGGAGGGATCTAGCCTTGCGCCCCGCCGTCGAACGGCACTCGTCCCATAGCTCTCGCGGGAGCTTGGCCACCAACCAGAACAGCAGGTCGTCGCTGCTGTAGGAACCGGGCGTCAGTCGTCCAGCCCAGTGATCCAGGTCAGCCAACAGCTCAGAGACCCTGCCAGGTTTGGGGTTGTTGGGCAGCACGGGCAGGTTCTGGATCTCGGCCCTGATGGAGAGGTCGGTTTCGTAGGTCGGGTACTGCCTCTCCAGGGCAACCAACACATCGGCAAAGGTGGCGGAGTTAGTCACGATCTGCCTGACCTGCTTCTCCAGGTACTTGGTCTTGCAGCACTGCAGGAGCAGATCGCACTTCACTCGCCCACTAGCGTGGGTTCGGCTGGTCAGTCGTAGAAACCGGCAAAAATTCTCAGCGAACTCGCTGAGGTCCTTGCCTGTGAACTCAGGCAGGTTCACCACGATCTTGGAGGTGGCAATAGCCTTCGCCTTCTGAGACCTGCGTCCCTCAGGGCGTCGGGTCTTCTTCTTCTTCTTCTTCTTCTTCTTCCCCTCTGGATCCTCGGGGTCCTCCGGGTCATCGTCCTCCGAGGGCGAAGTAGAGGTCATCGACGGCGGCTCGTCATCGGAGGGGTCTCCGCCTAGATCACTAGAGCCATAAGGCTCTACGTCTACCATTGCCCTCAAGGCTGTAAGCCCCAGCCGGTCCAGCTCGGCCCTCGTCGAGTTCGTCACGTGGCTGTAGGGCGGCTGGGCCGTTCTCGGCACGAAAGGACTTCTCAGTATAGCTGCAGGGGTCGGCATCGGTCGACTCCTCAGGCTCCCCAGGGTGTTTGTCAACCCTGCCGCCAGGTGGTTAGACTATACTCGGTGGGGTGACATTCCCACCGTGGTAGGTGACGCTTGGGGCGGGATCATCATGGGCTCCAGTTTCTCTCGGATTTCTTGAGTGAGTTCGCCCACGATTTTTGAAGTGGCCCCTCGGAGCACCTCGTTGATCTCCGACCGCGTCAGGGACCTGTTGGAGGGTCTTCCCGATCCTCTACTCCTGCCACCAAGAGATTCAGCTCCTCTCTTCGACGCACTCAGGTTGCATACCCAGGTGCATACCCAGGAACATCCACATAGGTTCCAGTAGCGGGTAGTGGATGGGGATATTCAGCCGCATACCATCGCGGCGCAGAGCTGGAAGCCACCGGCTCACTGGCAGTAGTTGCCTCAGGGAGCGCAGTGGTAGGTGGGCCCATACCATAGGCGGGGTAGGGAGGCATGCCAGTAAAGCCTGTGCCCTCTGCCATCGGCGGGTTGGTTATGGGAGTGGATGTTGCAGCGGCTGGGAGTGTGGTGGTTATAAGAGAGGGTGATGCGTGGAGGCCAGAAGCGCATGGTGCGCCTTCGAAGGTAGGGTCATGCGTCGGGTCTTGCCCTTGTTCCTCTCCTTCGTCTGCTTCGTCTCCAGCATCCTTCTCACCCTCTCTCTTCCTCTTCACAGGCTGAGAGACCACCTCTTCGACAGACACGGCCCCGAAGGCCGTCTGGAGTCCACCCAGGGAGTCCTCAGCCGCTTCCACTGGCCCATGTAAGGGCTCCGAAGGTACAGCGCCAGGTGCTGGCCTTGCCGGTGCCTCAGGCGCTGTCTTCGCGTCGGCGTCCCCCTTTCTTGGATCCATCTTCTTCCGCCTTTTGGCTTATATATGCCTGTACTCGGCGCACTGGATGTACAGCGCGGGGTTGCTGCCGGTGCGCAGAGACAGACTGCCTCTGCTACCAGAAAAGTTTATAGTGGTTTCAGCACTGTGTTTTTGTTTCTCCTGCTGCTTGCTGCTGGTGTAGGGTTTCCTGCTGCTTGTTTTGGAAGATGAAAAGCCTTTGTTTGTTGAAATACAGTAAATCCAGGATAGCTGAAGCCAGAGGTGTGCCAGGAGAAGAGAATCAGGATCAAAGCATGAAGGGCTGCAGTGTAAACAGTGAAAGATGAAAGGATATTCACAGAAACTGCAACTCAGGTCAAATCGGAATGCATATTCACAAAGATAGCTGAAATGTTTTGGAAAAGAGTTGGAAAACTGCCCCATGGTCACTCTATCTCCATAGTGCCATCTCAGGAGATGTGCACTCTTTGTTTTGGGTCCCATATGTGCTGAGGTGGCAGGGCATGTGTCGATGAGGTCACTGCCATGTCACATGGGATCTTCCTACTTAGCTAGGCTGACCAGGAATTGAACCCAGGACCTCTCAAGAAGAGGTGCCCAGCCCCCTAGGGTGCATACCACTAGGATAGCTAAGAATTCATGGAAAAACATAGATAAATTCATAGGCTCTGCCCTGGATATGTCACTGCTCAGTCAACTCAGGAAAAGATGATTTGCCTCACATTGAAAGGGGATTAAGGGGTCCACTCCATATCCTGATTGGGTGTTTGGTTCCATAGGTCAAAATATGTTATCACCAGTTTTGGTGGGACCAATACTAAGATAAAAATGCATGGATGCTCAGTGCATCTCTAATACAACTAGAGTATGTCTCAAAGCATTGGAAAAGCACTTTGTCCTACTTTGTGGTATCATGATGGAATCTAAATGTGCACAAGATGAAATAATGAATGTGCACAAATAGGCTTGAATATGCAACAATGAATACATTTACGGATCCACGATGCCAACGCGCGCGCTTGTCTGGTTATAACAATACGATTAAACTGTAGCAATGATTTTACAATAGAATTTGCTAATCACAGTGGAGACTCACAGTTTGCACACATACATACACATGCGCAGTGATCGGCCGAATCGCACAAGCACACGATTCGCATACACCCCCTGTAACGTGTTTGGTGTGGCCAAGGAATGGAGCATGTATGTATTTGTTTAGTAGGAAAGGGGTTGCGTAGCAATTGCCGATTAGTCACGTGCACAGCGCAATACAGACCTACGCACACAAGAATTGCGTGTTAGATCACACTGAAGGAGAACGAGTGTGCTAGATGGGACAGGTGTTGCACCTCAGTACACTTCGATCATGAGATATTATTGTTATCATTATTATTTTTCCTCCAGGTACAGATTTCTGCATGTTCCACAGGAAAAGCACTTTGGCGGTTACTGTTGGAAATTGTCCTGGGTTCAACCATGTCCTGCTTTTGTTGTACAATGCATTGAATATATTATGCAGCTGGGTGAGCACACAGTGCATAGCAGTGAATATTATAAATATAGCCAGTGCCCAATATACGTTTTAAAAGAGTTCTTTCAACTCTTGGTTGTGCTTCTCCTGCTGCTTGCTGCTGGTGTAGGGTTCCTGCTGCTTGTTTTGATGATCAAAATGTTTTGTTGTTGAAATACAACCAATTCAGGATAACCCAAGCCAGAGATAAGCAACTAGAAGACAAACAGGATCAAAGCATGAAGGGCTGCAGTCACAATGAGCTAGATGAAGAAAGATATCAACAAGAAACCACAGCAATAGACATTCAATGCAACTCAGGTTGAAATATTTTACATGCTTGAGAAAAGCTGATTGGAAAACTGCCCCAAGGGCTCAGACTCTCCATAGTGCCATCTTGAGATGTGCACTCTTTGTTTCTGGGTCCCATAGGTGCTGAGGTGGCATGGCTTGTGGCGCTGAGGTCACTGCCATGTCATGTTGGAACTTCCTACTTAGCTAGGCTGACTGGGTATTGAACCCAGGACCTCTCAAAAAGAGGTACCCCAGCCCCTAGGGTGCATACCACTAGGATAGCTAAGAGTTCATGAGAAAACATAGATAAATTCATAGGCTCTGCCTCAGTATATCAGTGCCTCAGTCAACGCAGGAAAAGATGTTTTAGTGCACATTGCTTGGGGATTAAGGGGTCCACACAACATCCTGATTTAGTGTTTGGTTCTATAGGTCCAAATATGTTATCACCCATTTTGGTTAGGCCAATACTAAGATAAACATGCAAGAGTGCTTAGAGTACCTCTAATACAACTAAAGTATACCCTAAAGCATTGGAAAAGCAATTGTTCTTACTCGCCCCTTGTGCTGTGGTGGCCAGCACTGTCGCATTTTAAGGAAAAAGGGATTTCTTCTTGGCCTCTCCTTGGTTTCCACTCCTACTTTAAAATACCTATAGCTTCCCTAACACTGGAAAAGAGCGCTTTACCATGGCCAGCGACTCTTGCTGCATTGTTCATGACAAAGTTCCAACAGAAGATTCAGCACTCATGGCGCTGCAGGGGTTCCTGTGGCTTGGTGGGGTTAGAAGAGGTCATGCAAAGACCATATGCATATGCATCCCGCCCTCCAAGCTGCAGCGTGACACAACCCAACGCCAGACTCTCATACGACACTGGATCTGAGCCTCATGGAACCTGATGGAGACACCTGTCCTGATCCTGAGGCGAGGGGGGGACGATTAAATGAGAATTGCCCCTTGGTGGGGTCTTGGGTTCTGGTTCAGTCTCCTGCTGCTGCTTTTCGGCCCGAACGGCGGCCTACTCAGCGACGCTTCGCACAAATATCTGTAAAACAGAGGAACGGGAGGATGAGGGACGAATCCACGCAAACGCGAAGCGACAACACCCAAATCCGTCAAATTACGGCCTAGAAGTTTTTTGAAAGCACATACCTGACCAGAATCCCATTGTGCATCAAATGCACATTTTTATAAAATTTGCGGTCATCCCCTGATTTTTTAAATCAGGAAATTCCCACGCAGAAAAAGACGGCGCGCCGGAGCGGGTCCTAACGAAGCGCCGGAAACCAAGGAATTAACAAGATTATAAACGTATGTCACATATAATGAAGAAAAGGACGAGACACACATTAGTAAATAAACATCGAGATTCCACCCACACTGACACAAAGAATCAGAAATCAAAGAATTCAAGAATCAACGAAAAGACTTCAATGGATCAGGTATAAACCACAGGTGTGCTAGTCTCGTATGCAGCATGCACATTGCTCGTCTCGTGTCTCCGTGAACGAGCCTTGTAGCAGCGCTAACAAACAATAGAGGGCTAGATTAGTAAGATTGCGGATGATTAGAGGTGAGATTGGGTGATTAGTACATACACACGTGTGCATAAACGCTTGCCTCGCTTGTGTTTCGCTTTTTCCTTTCCCTTGCTTTGCTCTCCAGCGGTAGGTAAGGTAGGTAAGCCCAGGAGGGGCCACCCCCTAGTAGAGTTCGTGAGGGTGGGGTGGATTGGTAGGAAAAAAGAGAGAAGAACAGGTGATTGCAAAACTCGTGCATGAAAATGCATGCATATGACGCATGAAGAGGTAGGCCACGCGTGGTGCGCACGGTAAAACCCTTGTTTAGGTTACCCAGGGGCTCTACCCCATGTTCTATAAGAGAACTGGTGCAGTTCCTTAAGCTTGCTTGCTTGTACTTGGGTTTGGGAACAGTGTATTATAGGGCAGCCTGAGAAGCGTATAATACGTGGGGGCTGTCTTGGTTCCTCCGTCTCAAACCCAAGTCATTTGCCTCTGTTTTACAGATGGGAAGGTCAGGGTGATTGGTGCAGCAGCGATTTTTTTTTCTGCCCTGCTAAACAAGGGCGCTGAACACACCAAACAAATAACTCGGCCTCTGCCAGTGGCAGAGCAGGGACTCCGACTCCATCGACATATGCGCTGTGCACGCCCAGAGAGCACTCCTTTCCTCCAAGCCCTAGCAGGGAAACAGGTTGTTGTGTCCCTGTTAGGCCACAGACGCTTAGTAGCTCTGAGTAAGAAAAAGTGCTTTTCCAATGATTTAGGGTATACTTTAGTTGTATTAGAGGTGCTCCAAGCACTCTTGCATTGTTATCTTAGTATTGGCCTAACCAAAATGGGTGATAACACATTTTGACCGATGGAACCAAACACCAAATCAGGATGTTGTGTGGACCCCTTAACCCCCGAACAATATGCACTGAAACATCTTTTCCTGGGTGACTGAGGCACTGATATACTGAATGCAGAGCCTATGAATTTATCTATGTTTTCTCATGAACTCTTAGCTATCCTAGTGGTATGCACCCTAGGGGGCTGGGGCACCTCTTTTCGAGAGGTCCTGGGTTCAATTCCCAGTCAGCCCAGCTAAGTAGGAATATCCCATGTGACATGGCAGTGACCTCAGCGCCACAAGCCATGCCACCTCAGCACCTATGGGACCCAAAAACAAAGAGTGCACATCTCAAGATGGCACTATGGAGGAGAGTGAGCCCTTGGGGCAGTTTTTCAATCAGTTTTTCTCAAACATGTAAAATATTTCATCCTGAGTTGCAATGTATGCTAATTGCTGTGGTCTATTGTTGATGGTTGCCTTTATCATCCTCATTGTGACTACAACCCTTCATGCCCTGATCCTGTTTATCTTCTACTTGCTTATCTCTGGGTTGGGTTATCCTGGATCGGTTGTATTTCAACAATAAAACATTTTCCTCATCAAAAACAAGCAGCAGGAACCCTACACCAGCAGCGAGCAGCAGGAGAGGCACAACAAAAACACAGTGCTGAAAACACTATAAAACCTTCTGGTAGCAAGAGGCAGACAGTCTCTGCGTACCGGCAGCAACCCGGTGCCGTACATCCAGTGCGCCTAGAACTGTCATAAGCAAGAAGGGCGAATATGGACACAAAGAAGGAGGACACCGACGTGAGAAAGGCGCCTGAGGCACCAGCAATGCCAGAACCTGGTGAACCTGGACCCGGCCCTAGCGCTGTACCTTCGGTGACCTTATATGGGCCAGTGGACGTGGTTGATGACTCGCTGGAGGGACTTCAGTCGGCCTTCCGGGCCCTCTCAGTTGGGGAGGTGGACACCAACTGAAGCGGGTTCAGAGAGACCGCGATTGCCTGCTAAAGTCGCCGCGCTCTGCTGCAGAACGCAAGGGCAGAATGGCGACATCATATGATTTTCAGAGATCTGCATGGCCTCAGCGCCTGGCAGTTTTACTGCTTTTGGCAAGGTTTTTATAGTTATTTTTATTAATTTCCGCATATATTGAGTTATTCTGGAAAGATTAGACATGTGTCCGTACATGTGAAGAGCGGCCAAGAGCAGCGCCGCGTATGCATGTAAATACTCGCAAATAGTCTCTATCTGCGCCTGTCTGCCCTACATGTGTTTCATGTGCAGGAGACATGGTGCGAAGAGCCGGGCAAGGTTCTTAGAACTGTTTGTCAAAGCAATGCGTGAAAGCAAGAAAGACCACGTGTCTTCGCCGTGTTGCCAGGGAGTTTGGGAGGAGATCCAGTGAGAGGTTTTGGAAAAGCAGCACTTGACAGTTTTGGAAATCATCGTGGATTTGAAAAATATCGAAGGATTTTCAATGAAAACTTCAAGAGTGCCGTCTAAAACTCGGAGCTCAGCAGCAACTGAAAAAGCGCCAAGGCTAGGTGCTAAGGAGCAGACCCAGGCTCCCGCGTCAAAACAGCTCTAATACCGGGACATGTGAGTGTTCCCCTTGCCTGCCCTTGTGTCTCAGTCGGAAGTCAATGCCGTGCAGTGCTTGTGAACAGGCCGGACGCCATGCTGCTGCGCAGAGTCACGAAGACAGCAACTGCCACCGTGAAGACTGGTTCCGTCAAAGAGATGACAGCCTCCAACGCGAGCGCGAGGCGAAGCGAGCGAAGCGTCAAGGAGCCAACTCCAAGCCAGCGCAGCTCAAGCCAGCGGAGCCAAAGCCAGAGCTCAGCCAGCAAGTGGGACCCCAGCCAGCGCCGACCACGTCCGCGGAGACTGAAGCGGTACCCAGAACCCCATGGCTAGGTTACGGCATACAACCGGTCTCCGGTCCACTAACCCCAAGTACGGAAGGGAAGACCGGTCTCCGGTCCACTAACCCCATGTACGGAAGGCGCCCGTTGACGCCCGGTGCGAGCCCGGCGGGGGAGTGTTCCGTGCCGTAAAGCCCCGCATCGGCAACCGATGCACTGCCAGCGGAGATTTGTATATCAGAATGTCAGGAATCAACAGGGCTTTATTCTCATATTGTTTCCGTCAATTTTTACGCTTCCGTTCTGATACTCACTGTTTTGACTGCTGGCGGTTGGATCGCGACTTTACCGTAACCGCCAGTTTAACTGTAATTAATGGAAATGTTAACGCAATCCGTCACGAAGGCTCCAAAGTCTTCAGGAACTGCATGGATGCTTCCGCAATTTTCACATCTTACACTCGCAACCTTAATCCGAATTTTTCAGGATGTCGAAATCGGATTTTTCGACTTCGACATCCCCGCACTTGATTTGACCTCTTTCGAGTGGACCTACGTGCTTCCCTATGCACGAATCAACTTTTCTTTCATCCTGCCCTCCATTTGTCTTAAAGATATGGGCAAAACAAAGTTGATTCGTGAGGCCACTTGTGAAGGTCATATCTCGTGTTGCTTGCGAGGAATGACAATAAGAAAACGTGGGATGTATTCACAATACTCCCGACGTAATTTGGGAAGCATTATATGCCTTGCGTCTCCACACGTGCGCGCTAGTGTAATGGATCATGGTCAAGAGGGTAGAGTTTGCGTTGTAACTCTATGGCCATGATATTGCGTGCCTTAAGATAACTTTCGAGTGTAGTGCGCGAGTGTTGGTGTTGCATAGGAACTCTCCTTGAGTTCCTATGAGCGATTGACACAAAGTTATGCCCTTGGAGGGGCATGACATATCGTGGGGGGAGCTACCTTTTTGGGCAATATGTGGTATGTGCCATGTGTTGTATTACGTGCCCATTTGGCGGGTTTGGCTAAGAGCGATTGCCCTGCCAATGGACCTCATATTGTGCAAGCCCCTTCTCCATACTCCCCACGATCAATTGCAAGCCTAACCTTCGTGAAGGGAAGCTTGTGTGGTGATCCCGAAGCGATGCGTTGGGAGCAAGGTGTGTGTTTTGCAATTTTCCATATTTTCGTGTGCCCACTTGGGAAGTAGCGCTCGTAACCTTTCAAGGCGCCCCAAGTGGAGCACATATGTGGAATCGAAGGTCATTGGTGTCAACTCATTGTGTTTAGAAGGAATAGTTGATTGCACGATCCAAGCCGAAGATATTATAATATAATTGTGCACCTTTCAATGCACTTTTGTCTGTCTTTGTGCCAACTTTGCCGTTTTTGGCCCGTCATGATGTCAAGGAGTGCGTACTCGAAGGGCATAGGGTCAGTTGCCTCGTCCCTACCTCTGGCAGGTCCGGACGAGGGGTCAATTTTGGAGATTTTGGAGCTAATTTCAGTTTGGGCTGAAACAGCCCATTTTCAGCTACCAACTCCTGAGGGATAATGGCGGCGCCATATCTCTCGCTCAGAGGGGAGTTGGCACCTGCAGTTAAGGGAGCATAGGGAGTTATTGTCGGTTGGCCTTGGAGCGCCTTTGTTCTCAGGAACTCGCCTGTGGCTGGGCGGGACACCTCCCTTATGGGCAGGGTTTCAGGGTCCGGACTGAGCAGGGCATGGGTGTTTGAGCCCCCGCCCCCACCAGCCACTGAGAGGGTCGGACCTGGGATTGGGATACAAGTTGGGATAGAGTGTCTATTGTCCTGTTTGGCTAAGAGCGATGGCCCTGCCAATGGACCTCATATTGTGCAAGCCCCTTCTCCATACTCCCCACGATCAATTGCAAGCCTAACCTTCGTGAAGGGAAGCTTGTGTGGTGATCCCGAAGCGATGCGTTGGGAGCAAGGTGTGTGTTTTGCAATTTTCCATATTTTCGTGTGCCCACTTGGGAAGTAGCGCTCGTAACCTTTCAAGGCGCCCCAAGTGGAGCACATATGTGGAATCGAAGGTCATTGGTGTCAAGTCATTGTGTTTAGAAGGAATGGTTGAATGCACGATCCAAGCCGAAGATATTATAATATAATTGTGCACCTTTCAATGCACTTTTGTGTGTCTTTGTGCCAATTTTGCCGTTTTTGGCCCGTCATGATGTCAAGTTGCGACCGTGTATCTCAACGTTGCGCTCAATTGACATGATGACCCAAGTATGTTATGAGGGTACATACTTCGGGGCCCAACATATCTTGGACCCGGTGAATAACTCCTCTTGAGATTGGCACACCATGGCCACCATGTTGGCGATTTGGGACTATCCCAAATCATGGGCTCACTTGGCGACCCTGCCATTCCCAAAACCGGAGGAGTTGGGCGACGCCCAAAAGATATGTTGGACACGTAGGACTTGATACCAATCCTATGGCACACTCCGGTCCGAGTGGGGCATGTGCCCCATTTGCCCCCACCATGAGTGTGCGCATTTTTGACCATTTTGAACAATTTTCCACTTTCTCTGCCCGCCGTGCACTATGTTGAGCCCACCCGTGCACGCCGGATGCATGAACCAATGGACCATATATGACATGGGTGTTATGTATGTTGGTCCCCATGGTTCACACACCACGTGGGCGAAGCGGAGCAACCTTCGTTAAGGCGCTAGCCCAAAGTGAGAGTGGGCAATTTTGCCATTTTGGCATTTGTGGACCCAATTGGGATCGTCACCACGCCAGGTGGCATACAGATCTTTGGGAGCCAAGGGCATGGAAGTCTTTGTTGGACTCCTGGTGGATTGCGTATGGAATGGCGGATCAGATCTCCAAGCCGGCGTGGAGATATACTATTGGGAGCACTCCAAATTTTGGCTCATTTCAAGCAGCCAAAATGACCCCATTTTGGGACCCCAACTTCCCCCTTCCGTGTGGTCAATTAGCGGCCCCATTCCTCTATGCCCACTAGGGGCCCGGACCGAATTTCAAGTTGTACACTCAGATATAGATCCTATGTCCTGCCTCCTAACCTGTGAGCCATTGGCCTTGCCCTGGCCGGGCGAGCCACGCGTGGGAATGACGCCAATTTTGGGTGATTTTGGCATCATGACCCCACTTCACGAATCCGTGTTGCCCTGATGCCGGGACCTCAGAGGGAACCAGGTTGGGTGAGGGCTCCAAGGAGTGCGTACTGGAAGGGCATAGGGTCAGTTGCCTCGTCCCTACCTCTGGCAGGTCCGGACAAGGGGTCAATTTTGGAGATTTTGGAGCTAATTTCAGTTTGGGCTGAAACAGCCCATTTTCAGCTACCAACTCCTGAGGGATAATGGCGGGGCCATATCTATCGCTCAGAGGGGAGTTGGCACCTGCAGTTAAGGGAGCATAGGGAGCCACCGTCGGTTGGCCTTGGAGCATCTTTGTTCTCAGGAACTCGCCTGTGGCTGGGCGGGACACCTCCCTTATGGGCAGGGTTTCAGGGTCCGGACTGAGCAGGGCATGGGTTGTGTTTCAGCCCCCGCCCCTACCAGCCACTGAGAGGGTCGGACCTGGGATTGGGATACAAGTTGGGATAGAGTGTCTATTGTCCTGTGATGCCCTTACTCCAGTCCAGTCTTAACCCCATGTGTACATATTCTGATGTGTTGCTGTACATACTTTCGTTCCCTCATTTCAGAGTGGCAAGGATTCTGAAACGCTTTGTCACATGACACGAGCATATTGATGCCCTTGTGAGCGTAGTGCTTTGCCTGCCTGCTCACTTGTGCGTGTCACCGCAGCGTCCTGTGGCCGGCCCCCCACGGGAACGCGTCAAAAGCGTTTCACCGCCGCGGGGTTACCCAACCCTCGCGTGCCACTCGAGCCACCAACCCCGAGCAGCGCGGCGCAGCTCGCAGATCGCAGCGCAGCGCAGCGGCTCGCAGCGCAGCGCAGCGGCTCGCAGCGCCGCCCAGCGACAGCGCCGAGTTCGTCACGGAGCCAGCAGCGCCGTCCAGAGCATCGCCCTCACCACGCTGCGACCGTGAAGGAAGTGGACAGACCAGACCCATCGGCCGACCAGCAAGGCCGCGTCAACCACTTCCACAACCACCGGCTGACCAGCACCAGCCGCACGCCCAGTCCAGTGCTGCAGCACCCGCCTCAACAACCACCACCAGTTCGTTGAGTGGAACGAGTGCATACCAAGGACCTCAAGACCAACTACGCCCCCGCTGCCATGGTAAACTGGCAAGAAGCGGGCAGAACGTGGCCGCGGCCCCACCCCCATGCAGCGCGCCTGCTGCGTGGGTTGGTATGGGACCAGCATTACCGCCACAGCCACCCCTAGTGCGAAGGCGGCATGCCCGGGAGCTTCGAGCTCCGCACGGACATCGCCCCCGACCGCCTGCAGGCCGTGGAGCACTGGCTGCGGGCGGAAGGGTTCGCCTTCGGCTTCCAGCAGAGGCGCTGGAGGACGTGGACCCGGCCGGACAGGCCTGGCGAAGACCTGCGTCCTGACGGGATTGAGGAGGACGAGGAGCCGAACGTGTACCCGTCGGGCACCTCGATCAATGTCTCCATGTGGGACATGATCGAGAAGAACTTCCCGGAACCGGGGAGCGAGCGCAGGCTGCAGGGCAGCAGCAGCGCGTCTCCGGGGAAGGAGAAGCGGTCCGCCAGGGACATGAAGGGGGACCGGAGGTGGCGGGAGTACCAGAAGTCCCTGGCCGCCGAAGCCGCCCAAGGCGCCAAGGGCGGAACCCCAGCCCCCAGTCCCCAACGGGCCAATGGTGGTCATCACCCCGGCCACGCCACCCTCGGCGACTTCATCCAAGTCGCCAGGCAGACCAAGGCCAAGCCCCGTCCGCTGCTCCTGAAGCCCCAGCAGGCCTCAGCAGGCCCCAGCAGCGACGTGGAGTCGGCCCACCGCGGGAGGATGCCGGCCGACCAGGCCAGCTCCAGCAGCAGCGTTGCTCCCGACAGGGACGTGGCGCGCGCCTGTGAGCGTGTCTGTGGGGTGCCCTGCAACCTTCGGGTTGCCCGGCAACGGTCCAGGCAGCACAGCGCTGCCGTGGAGGGCGCCGTCGGCATCGCCCAGGAGGAGGCTGCGGAGTGGGCGCATGGCATGGCCATCCACGCCCAGACCGTGGCGGCCATTGCTGCCGGACTCACGGCCGTGGCAGCCCATGGGGCAGCGACTGCCCAGGTCAACGGTGAGTTGGCGGCAGCTGACGAGGAAGCCCGCCTGACGCAGGAGGCCATTGCCTGCAGGGAGGCCGAGGTGAGGGCGCTGGAAGAGGCGCTTGCCCAAGAGAGGGCAAAGAAGGAGGCGGAGGAAAGGGCCCACGCCGAAGCGACGGCTAAGGCCCAGGCGCACGCCGCCAAGAAGGACGCCATCGAGGCCGCGCGACCGAAGGTCGCTGAGGAGAAGGCCAAGACGGAGGCGGAGCTGGCGGCGTTGGAGGCGCAGAAGGCGCGGCTGCAGCAGGCCCGGGAAGCCGAGGCGGCTCGTGCTCGGGAGGAAGCCGAAGTGCGGGCTGCCGCAGCCACCGCCGCCGCAATGGAGGAGGCAGAGGCCAAACTCCGCCGCGAGACTCCCCCGGGAGGATCACGAGTGGAGACCCTTCGAAAGCTTTTCGAAGGGGACGCCTCCTCCAGGATGACGCTGGATGAGGCGGACACGGGCAGCAGTGGGAGCAGTGGCCCCACCGCCCATCGACGGAGGAAGGGCAAGGGGAAGACCCCCGAGAGGCCGCGGAGGCCAGCGGGTGGACACCCCCACGACAGTGACCCCTTCTTCACCGCCAGTGACGGGGATGAACGAGGCCGCCGACATCGCCAAGTGGTGGCTTGGACGGGCGGAGGAGGCGGAGACGTCCCCATGGAGCCGGAAGGTGAGGATGAGGATCTCCCTCCTCCCTACCGGAGCTCGGAGTCTTCCGAGACCGAGACGCCCAGGTGGGGCGACATGGACGAGGATGACAACATGGACTTCGGCATCACGAAGAAGCGCCCATCCTCGGACCCACCGAGGCGACCCGGCGGAGACCCACCGGGACCCCCTGGAGGACGCCCACCAAGTGGACCCCCTGGAGGCGGACCACCGGGCGGGGGAGGACCCCCTGGACCGGGCGGACCCGGCGGAGGCCCTCCTGGAGGACCCCCTGGGGACCCCGACGACCCACCAGGGAACGGTGACCCGGATACCGCCTGGCGGTGGATCGTCTACCTCCGCAGGAGGGTCTTTTCCCTCGAGTGCGAGGTAGACACGGGCAAGGGCGAGATGACTCGCATCTCCAAAGTCGCCGCGCGCGCGCAGACAGAGCTGGACATCGCCAGGGCTGAGATCAGCGGGCTGAACACGGTCATCAGCGGCCTGCAGCAGAGGCTGGACGCGCTGGAGGCCCGTGGGAGCGTCGGCAGCGACCACCCACCCATGGAGTCTGGCTCGTCGGACGACGGCTGGGGACCCGGACCATGTCCAGGCAGACCCCAGGCCCCGGGAGAGCCCCCAGGAGTCGCCCCGGCGCCAGCGCCCCCTCTCTCACCGCCCCCTCTCACCACAGCGCGGGCCGCCGCAACGAGCGCGTGCCGCCCGGCAGTGGCAGTGAGGATTGGCGCGATGAGTGGCTCAGCTCGGACTACCACAACCGCCGTGCTCCACCGCGGACGCCTGTACGCCCCCGACGCCCGGCACCAGCCCCGGTGCCAATCCCAATGGCTGGAGGACGTTATGGTGGACTCAGGGATGAGGTCCCCAGAGGAGACGTGGAGTGGGATGTCGGCGAAGGTGAGGACCTGGACCTGGACCTCGAGGAGTTCGACATCAGCCCGCCGCGTGGTGTACGACGGGAGGCCGCTGAACGCAGCCGCCGGCGCCGTGATGAGGATGCGTACATGGAAGAAGTACGGCGTGAACACTTTGGTTCAGCGTACATAGAGGAACCGCGGCGTAGCCACAGGGGTTCCATGGAGGAGATGGACGTGGCGGCCGTGGGAGTCCGTGGGCGAGGCTGATGGGAACCTCGGTCGACCTCGCGGCCGGCGTTCATGCTCTCTAAGGCCGTGGATGCCGCCGTGTGGGAAGACTTGAAGGACATCAAGCCCCCCATGTACGATGGCAACCCCCTCAACCTCGACCGCTTCTTGGAGAAGCTGGACGATTGGGGGCTGACCGTCACTGAAGACATGCCTCACGCGGATGCGGAGAGATATGTCTTCAGACGGTTCAGGTACCGCCTGCCGGAAGTGCTCGGAGAGCTATACTTCATGGCGACCAAGGAGGGGAAGATCAAGACCCTCGAGGAAGCCAAGAAGTGGCTCAACCAGCAGGAGCGGGTGGACGCCCCGCAGGTGGCTGCCAAGCGGTGGAAGTCCATCAAGCTTGAGCATGATGGACGGGAGATCGGCCTGCGGGATTGGCGGAACTTCCGAGGGAAATACACCCTCCACCGCCGCAACGTGGAGGATTGGAACGAGGGTGACGAGCAGGCTCGCCTGCTCTCCATGCTGCCGGAAGCATGGATCAAGAGGGTCACCAAGGAGGAATCCAAGCGGGCCAAGTCCAACCACACGGTCAAGATGATGCTCCCCAAGGAGTATCATACGAACGTGGTGGCTTGGGCGAAGAAAAACGTGGCCCGGGATGTCAACCGGCACTCCCTGCGGAACGCTCTCCTCATCACCGTCTTGGGCGATCGCGAGAAGACCGCGATGTGGCGCCTTGACGAGTGTGAGTTGAGCGGCCAGACCATCCGTCTGCACTCCATCCCGGCGCGGATGAGCTGCGACGAGATCCTGGAGTGGGTTGGAGAGGAGGTGCTCAAGGAGTACCGGAACCTCCACCACACCCGCGGGTTGAGGCCCGGCGACCGCGACATCAACTACGTTGGCGGGGGACCTGGCGGGGAAGCTGCCATGGACCCAGCGGGAGCCGGCGGCGATGAGACTCTCGTCAACGATGACGAAGACGATGAGCCCGCCGAGGTGGCCGTCTGTGCCTTCGTGGCCAAGAACCTGAGCGCGGGGAGCAAACCAGGAAACTGGAAGCCCCTGCAGCAGGGTTGGAGGAAGCAAAAGAAGAGGGACCCTCGCCGTATTGGCGACCCTCCGCTGTCCTTTGGGGAGTTCATACGAGCTCACCCTCACGGCTGTTTCGTGTGTTATGGGAGGAAGCGAGGCTTCAACCATGACCACCGAACATGCCCCCTTCACAAGGCCGACACGGAGGCTTACAAGAAGGCGCACGGGTCGAAAAAGCGTGCGCCCGCGGGTATCCGGGAAGCCAAAGTGGAGGTCGACAAGGACAAGCTGGCCAAGCTGATGTCATCGGTGGGGACCGAGTTGGCCAAGGAGATCCAGGAGATCAAGCGGAACTGGGTCCCCAGGTCGGATAACAAGAACAAGGAGAACAACCAGAATGACCAGAACAAGGACAAGGACAAGAACAAGGGTAAGAAAGGGGGAAGGAAGAAGGGCGTCAACGAGGATGATGCGGAGGAGAACACCCCTTCCTCCACAACCGACGCCCCCTAGCGGAGCCCCTGCAGCCAAGGGCCCCAGCTAGGGCGGTAGCAGGATGGTGACGTGGGAAGCGCCGACCCATCCCAGTCGGGAGTTGATAAGCACAAAGGGACTGCCGCGGGCGGAAGGCCCGGTCCGGCACCCAGTCGCGGAGGCGGGCTGAGGGCAAGTGAAGGCACGAACCCTTGCACCCGTCCGTCCTTCGCGACCAAGAATGTGTTTGATGTACTACAGGATCTTTCCGAGAGTATCGGAGGATCACCCGGACCGCGGCTGGATGCTGCAGATGGGCAGCCTGAGCACATTGTCCACGACCTGCACCAGTCGCTTGTTGAGCTTCTGGAACGGCCGGAGATTCCGAGTTTGCACGCCGTGCGCCGTGTCGGTCGCGAGCGGCAGTTGCATCTTAAGGTCCGTGCCTTATGCGGGGAACCGGAAAAGGTTTTCGACGTGTTGGTCGACACGGGAGCTCAAGTCAGCTTGGTCAAGGCTGGCCTACTTCCACCAGAGTGTCTGACCGACAGTCGGAAACCTGTCAGGCTGAAGTTGGGGAACGGCCAGTACATGGTGGGATGCACGAAGGAAGCGGCCATCGGGCTGCAGTTCGTGAACCATCGTGAACTGAGCCGCCCAGACCTCGGCAAGGAAATCCTCCTGCACGGTCGCTTCTACGAGGCCGAGATGGACTGGGACATGATCGTCGGGTACGACTTCATGATGGAGACGGACTCCGGCGTCCTCCCGGCCCAGGCCTCCATGACCCTGTACCAGGACGACCAGCTCTCGTGGCTTTCGTCACCTGAGCACCATGTGGAATGCCAATGGATCCACCCCGAACGCAATCAGCTCGAAGTGGCCGTGCTGGACACTGAGCCAACTGGTCCTGCAAACCAGGAGTACGGCGTAAGGCCGGAAGTGGCGAGCCGAGTTGTCGCGGACTTGGGAGCTTCGGATCTGGCCCTGGATGCGTTCTCTTCAGGAACCTCCGCCCATCTGCGGGTGTGTGAGAAGTACTGGAGCGCACAGGACTCCGCGTGGAAGAAGCACTGGGGTCCGCATCAGGGATTGATGTGGATCCATTGCCCCCGTTGGGACATTCCAAGAGCGATAGCGAAGATTCGCAAGGACCGCTCCAAGGCAGTGCTGGTTGTTCCCATGGGATGCACCGAGGAGGAAAGTACCCGATATCGGGTAGCCTCATTGACCAACATGACCTTAAACAAGGTCGTCCTACCGGCTGGAGAGAGTGTCTATCAGGACGCTAAGGGACAGCCCATGCCACCCCAGAGATGGCCAACGGAATTCCACTATGTGGATTGGGGCCTTGATCAGGCCGACACCACAGACTTCGTGTGTGTCAACCGCATCGTAGCGGAGCCTTGGAGGCAATGCTTTGCGGTTCCCCCTGTTGACATCGAAGAATCGGAATCGGAAGACCCCCTCACTGAAGAGGAGTGGGATCTGGTTCAGGGGTATATGGATCAGCCCTTTCACGACTGGGGAAACCAGCGTGAGGGCAAGGGCCAGGACAGAGCCTGGTGGGAAGTGGACTCGATCGTCTCTGGTTCCTATGACGGGAACACCTTTGTGCAGAGGGTGCTGGACCACCTATCCAGCCAGGACGAGCAAATCGGGGGTAACCCACCCACCTACGGCGATCTATTCCGAGGCAAGACCAGAGATGGCCCTTTGGGCTACCTGGGAAGACCACCTGAGCCGAAAGCGAGCGGAGTAGCTACCCCTCAAGTAAGCTCCGTGGTTCAAGTGCCCGGAAAAGCCAAGGCGGAGTCTGATGACTGCCCCAAGATCCAGGCATTGAGGGCCAGGCTGAAACAGAAGTATGGTGATACCTTCTTCAGCGGTAAGCCTGTGTTTCCCCCACCGGTGCGTGGACCGTATGGCGAGGCCAAGATACGACTGAAGCAGGACCCCCGTGTGTACCGGCACCGGGAGTTCGCCCTGAGGGGCGAGAGGAAGGAGGCCATGGAGAAGATCCTCCGTGACTTCATCCAGAGGGTTTGGCTCGAGCCGTGCCACTCCGAATGGGCCTCCACGTGCTTCGTCGTCCCCAAGAAGGTGGCCGGTGAGTGGCGGCTCGTGGTCGACTACCGCGGCCTGAACGCCCAAACGCAGCACGACAGCTATACGCTGCCCCTCATTGAGGACATGCTGCAAAAACAACACCGGCGGAGGATCTTCACGGTGATTGACCTGGAACATGGTTATCATCAGATGCCTCTCGCCGAGGAGTCCCGTGCCTGCACAGCCATGAGCACCCCACTTGGACCTCTCCAGTGGAAGGTGATGCCCATGGGCGTTACCAACGGCAATGCGGCTTTTCAGCGGATGCTGGAGAACCTGCTTGAGCCGGTGCGTGACTGTGCGGACCCCTTCGTGGACGACGTGATCATCGCGTCCGGGGACCCCAGTATGAGCTACGAGGAGCTCCTGGAGGCACATGAAAGGGACGTCACTCGAGTGCTCGACCTTCTCGTTCGGCACAAACTCACGGGCAGCAGTGACAAGGCCACCATTGCGGTAAGCGAGGTGGTCTTCGCTGGCCACGTAGTTGGGAACGGGCAGCGAAAGCCCATACCTGGCAAGGTGGCTGCGATTGAGCACTGGGAAAAGCCCAAAACGGTCTCTGAGCTACGGGCGTATCTGGGGTTCTGCAACTACTACTCGGGGTATATCAAAATGTATGCCGAGTATGCAGCCCCCATGACGACCATGCTCAAGGGCAACCGAGAGGAGACCAAGAAGGGGTCCAAGAAGGCTCTGGTCTGGACAGCTGAGTCCGACCGTGCCTTTGAGGGGATGAAGCAGGCGCTGCTATCCGCAGTGGGTCTGCACCTCGCGGATCCCGACCGAGGGTTCGTCCTGCGCACCGACGCTTCCGACTACGCCGTTGGCGCTGTGTTGGAGCAAGTGCTTGACGACGGGAGGCACGTGCCCGTGGCCTTCTGGAGCTGAGTCCTGGCGGAAGGCCAGAGACGGACGTGGACGCCCCGTGAAAAGGAGGCGTATGCCATCGTCATGGCTCTCCGGAAATGGGCTGGGTACATAGCCCTCCATCCCGTCACCGTCTGCACCGACCATCAGAGTCTGCAGTCGTGGCACAAGGAGCACGTGGACACCCCCTCAGGTCCCGCCTCCCGACGGGCAAGATGGCATGAGACCTTGGCCAAGTTCGACCTGTCGGTTGTGTATATTCCTGGAAAGGATAACACCGTGGCGGACTGTCTCAGTAGGTGGGCCTATCCCGCCAGCAAGGGCATGCAGGATATATCTGCCCATGGCGATGAGGCTGAGACCGCTGAAGCCAAGAGGATCATCGAAATGGAGCGCCTGATGGAGGAGGAGGGTGCTAAATGCTTCGTCGTCATGGCTGCAGATGCCCCCCTCGCGTCGAGGGTGAGCAGAGCGGTCAGTGTACTCGCCCCTGAGGGAGCTGAGTCCGACAAGCACCTCTTCCCGGAGTCTTGCCTCCAGGACGACTGGACCGACGATTACGCCAAGTCTGAGGCCTTTGCGGCCGAGTATAGGGCTGTGACCCACCCTGACGACGGGCAGAAGTGGCCAAAGGGGCTGACCGAGGAAGATGGCAAGCTCTACCGGAATGGTAAGCTGCTAGTACCGGAGTCCCGGGTGCTCGAGCTTTGTGAAGCTTGGCACCACCACATGCTGCACCCAGGGGTCAAGAAGCAAGCTCTTGACATGCAGCGTCGGTTCGAGATCGACCATATCGTTCTCTACACCGCCGTCAAGAAGGTCAGAAAGGGTTGTTCGGTCTGCCAGGCCTGCAATCCCGATAACCGGAACGTCAGGGGGGAAGCCCAATGGACCCCGGTTCCTGACCAGCCCATGGAGAGCGTGGCCATGGACGTCTTCTCCATGCCCGAAGTCCACATTGGCAAGGAGACCTTCGACTGTGTGGTTCTTTGTGTGGACCGCCACAGCGGCTACGTTGTAGCCATTCCGGCACGCAAAAAGGGGTTGCTTGCCAAGGAAGTGGCAGTCATGATGATTCGTCATTGGCTGACCGTCTTTGACACCCCCCGCACCATTTGCAGTGACCGAGGGCCCCAGTTTACTGGTGGCTGGTTCAAGGCTATGTGTTCCCTCATGGAGATACGTCATGCCAAGAGCGTCGCCTATCTCAGCCGGTCTAACGGCCGTGCTGAAGTGGCTGGACGGCAGCTGTTCGAGAAGCTGCGCAAGATCCACATCACAAATCCACGGCGGAACTGGTTCGAGGAGATGTGGCCTGCTCTGAAGGCCCATCATGACACCCCCACTCCGGGCGGTTTGTCCCCTCACCAGATTCTGTTCCGCAGGGACCCCCTGGGTAGGGGACTTCCCTTGTCTGGTGATGGCATGGCTATGGATGCCAAGGAATTCTTCGCGCGGCAAGAGCAAACGGCGCGGGACATCCGCCAGCAGCTCGAGAAGGAGCATGCTGAGCGTCAGAAGTCCGCCCCGAGCTCGACAGCGCAGAAGTTCAGGGTGGGAGACCCGGTGTGGGTGATCAGACCCCGCCCTATGGGCACCCACCGCACCAAAACCTGGTTCACACCCGGCGAGGTGGTCCGCAGGATTGGTGAGGACACCTACCGTATCAAGGTGGGTCACGGACAGTTCCGGGAGCGCCACGAGAGTCAACTCTGTGTGCGGGAACCCGACCTCCGTGGCCAACATGTGTCCCTGAGCTATGCCGCACATGAGGCTGATTCGGACGACGACTATGCTGAGCAGGACGACTATACAGTCGAAAAGATCCTTGCTCAGCGTCCGAAGGCCTCGGCACCCGGAGGTCTGGAGTTCAAGGTTCGTTGGCGAGGCTATGGGCCGTCCCACGACACCTGGGAACCCGTCTCCTCGTTCGTGCCGCGGGTCAATACTCCCTTCATGGAGTACATCCGCAAGCACAAGACCAAGATCCACGTTTCGGACTTGGCAGCACTCACCCGGGCGATTGCAGCCAGGGGTGCCTGATCAGCGCCCTGAGCTCTCCCCTGATGTGTTTTCAGCGCTTGTGAGGTGGACGGATCGTCTTTTACTTGCTTGCTCTCTTCCATCTTTCGGTGACCTGCCATCAGAGTGGCCAAATACCCCCCCCTGCTGTATCCAGAGGAGGATGGCCCCTCTGTTTCTTTTATTTGTCACTCCCCCCCCTGCTGAATCCTTGGGAAACCAGGTAGGGCGACTGACCTTCATATTTCTGAGCTCTTGGGGCCTTGAAGCCCATACGACGTTGCGCAACGGATGCCGCTGTCATCGGCATTGTGATTTTTGGTGTGTGGTCTGGTCCCATGGCATTTGCGGGATCCAGACCAGTCGACGTGTGTCTGCAGACTATATATGGCCTGAACTCAGGCGTTTTCCTGTCCACCCTCCTGCATTTGCCTTGTCCTGACCGTGGCGTGGTTTGGCACTCTGTCCAGAGTGTGTTTACACGCCTATTTACCCCGCTTGTTTTGCTTTTCTGCCCTCCAGGATATGTGCATCTGTATGTTAAGTGTCATCAGCCCATCGCTGAGGGATGGACTGTTTTTCACCACGAATCGGGATACAGAGGCGCCCTGAGTCGCCGTTTACATGTTTTTACATATGGTCCAGCCTGGACCAGTACCGCAGAACATATTCTACTGTTTGAGTGCCCTTGATACCGTGTTGCCCTATTCGCTGTGATGTGGAGATCCTGATGGCGCCAGGCGGGAGCCCAGTTGCCTGACTACACTCCCAGCGGTCCGCCACTGTCAGTCCCAGTGTGAGCCTACCGATTCGCGGACGCACTTGCAGTCGGATGGCGGCCTCCGGTGCTCTTGACCTCGGTCAGTCTGCCTGGGAAACTGGTGGTTTGAGGAGTCGACGCCTCCGCCCACACTGCATGAGGACTCCCTCATGTATGGCCTTCTTGGTAATAGGGCGAGGGAAAAGACGGCCTTGATGCCCGATCCCTTAAGAAGGAGCTCCCTTAAGATCCCTTAAGGAGTTCGGCTGTATCACTCTGGACTCGCGTCGTATGGATATGGACATGGTGCGCCCGAGGAAGGACCCGTGGGGACTCTCCCCAGTCAGCGGGCCTTGGGAAGCTTGGGGTAGCCTGATGGATCTTTGTGGTCGCTCTCGACCTGTGGGACCACCTCGGTCGTCGTGTGTCGCCTATGTTGGCCGTGTATGCCACTGCCAATGTGGCGGTGACCGTAGCAGCCGGCACCCGGTGCGCCTGGTATGGGTTAACGGGTCCTTTGGATGCCGAACAATCGCCGCCAGGACCCGGGACTTGATACTTGATACTATACTGAAGCGGTATGGGGTGCTTCACCCATACCCGCTGCACAGCCTGTGGCGCTCTTCGCCAGGCCAGATCAGGAATTTTCCTGTCGATGCTACGGCATCTTGACTTCTGTGGGATTTCTGTAAAATACCCCAGAAATCGTCATTTTACGTCTTGTCTGGACTGGCGACGACAGTCGTCGCCTGCGCGACGCAGCTCCAGAACGAGAATTTAAATCTCGATTTCTAAAGATTTTAGGCAATTTTATTATTGTTTTATCGTTTTTAGGAATAAAAGATTATAGCGTGACCTTTTTCGCGGCGTTCCGCGAAGGTCCATTTTTACGAAAAAAGGCGCGTTCACGCATTTTTCAAAAAATGCTGAGGCGATTCCAGGAATCGCCCAGACGCCTATGGCGTAGCCCAACAGTGGGCCTTTTCATATGTAGGTTGAATTGGCACAGAAACGCGTCGCGTCGCTTACGCTACGCGTTGGGGGGAGACGCGCAAAATGAGTGTTTTTGACTCAAAAACCACTTTATTTTGTTGTTTTTCGCCCAGAAACCACTGGTTGGCCCAGTTTGGGCAGGATCTCAGTGGAGATCCTGATGGCGACGCCTCGTAGCCGTCAGATTTTCTGATGGCGGCGACGCCGTCGCCTTCATTTCGTCTTCCTTTTTATGCTATTTTATAGTATAGAATTGTTACTCATACATTGTACATGTTAACGCATTTATTTTGCATATTTATTTCACATATACCTTCTCTTTGTCCATAGACGCCAGATTGTGTCCGCGGACGCTCCCCATGGGGCGAGCAAGGATTCCAAGACCATTTACGCAACTCCAATGGTATCGAAGTTTGGAATAGACTTCATGTAGTACTTGGAGAGGTTGGGGTGATGGGTTGAAGGATTTTCAATTTTTCAATTTCAATTTCGATTTTTCTGTGGACGCACGGACATCACCCCCACCGAAAATGCTTCAAAATGGTCTTGCCGCTGTCCGCGTGGTTCACTGGCGGACCTGTCGATGGCTCCCACAACGTTGAGTGGTATCCTGCTGCCTGGTTTTCGACGACTCCCGCAGCGCAACAGACTGCAGCCTAAGGTATTGCCCTGGTGGAAATACAGTGCAAGAAGGGACGCCTGGGCCAAGACTGGCCCCCAAGGCAACAGCAGCGACGACGACAGCCCTGAGATCAGCTCCAGGAGCTCCTGCGACGACGACGACGATCCCAGCAGAGGTCTTCAGGAAATCTGGACCCTGCAGCAGCTCGACAAGTGGAGTGGATGGCGAATCCCAAGAGCAAAGACAGCAGGTCGCGCGGTAAGCGCCCCGCGTCCACCAGTAACCAAATCCGGCGCGTTAATTCGTCGCCTTGGGTTGGTTGACCCTCCGGGAGGTCCCTTCCTAAATAGGCGTGGGGCGCCTTGGGTAGGAAATTACCCTAAATCCCCCAAATCAGGTGCGTTCATTCGTCACCTTGGGTTGGGAATCGACCCTAAAAGGCACGAGGAATTCGTCGCCTTGGGCAGGAAATGGCCCTAAATTCAGGCTCGGTGGAAGGCCTTGCCTTGGGTTTGACCCTAAATAATTTTTTCCGAATTTATTGAATTATTGATTTCCATGCCCATGGCGAAAAAGGGCCAATATGTGCACCTAAGTGCCATCAGTCAGGGCGGAAGGCCCTGCAGCGCCCCTGGTCTGGTCACCAGAGGCTACGAGGAGTGCCAGGGACCAGTGTTGTCGCCTGAGGGGCAATTGCCCTATGAATATTTCAAGATCAAAAAAAAAAAAAAAAAAAAAAAAAATTTTTTAATTTTTTTTACATGTGTGTGGTGCTCCCCCCCATGTAAATTACTCACGCAGCCCCCCCCCCCCCACTGTTCTGATGAATCAGTATTGAAACCAGGACTCTGCAGGGGTCAGAGCGCCTCCTTGGCCTTGCCTTCCTTTGGATATAGGCAAGGCTTCTAAGGAGGGGGGTGAAGCGGTATGGGGTGCTTCACCCATACCCGCTGCACAGCCTGTGGCGCTCTTCGCCAGGCCAGATCAGGAATTTTCCTGTCGATGCTACGGCATCTTGACTTCTGTGGGATTTCTGTAAAATACCCCAGAAATCGTCATTTTACGTCTTTTCTGGACTGGCGACGACAGTCGTCGCCTGCGCGACGCAGCTCCAGAACGAGAATTTAAATCTCGATTTCTAAAGATTTTAGGCAATTTTATTATTGTTTTATCGTTTTTAGGAATAAAAGATTATAGCGTGACCTTTTTCGCGGCGTTTCGCGAAGGTCCATTTTTACGAAAAAAGGCGCGTTCACGCATTTTTCAAAAAATGCTGAGGCGATTCCAGGAATCGCCCAGACGCCTATGGCGTAGCCCAACAGTGGGCCTTTTCATATGTAGGTTGAATTGGCACAGAAACGCGTCGCGTCGCTTACGCTACGCGTTGGGGGGAGACGCGCAAAATGAGTGTTTTTGACTCAAAAACCACTTTATTTTGTTGTTTTTCGCCCAGAAACCACTGGTTGGCCCAGTTTGGGCAGGATCTCAGTGGAGATCCTGATGGCGACGCCTCGTAGCCGTCAGATTTTCTGATGGCGGCGACGCCGTCGCCTTCATTTCGTCTTCCTTTTTATGCTATTTTATAGTATAGAATTGTTACTCATACATTGTACATGTTAACGCATTTATTTTGCATATTTATTTCACATATACCTTCTCTTTGTCCATAGACGCCAGATTGTGTCCGCGGACGCTCCCCATGGGGCGAGCAAGGATTCCAAGACCATTTACGCAACTCCAATGGTATCGAAGTTTGGAATAGACTTCATGTAGTACTTGGAGAGGTTGGGGTGATGGGTTGAAGGATTTTCAATTTTTCAATTTCAATTTCGATTTTTCTGTGGACGCACGGACATCACCCCCACCGAAAATGCTTCAATACATGTGCTACGAACTATTACAGCATCTACCTATCTTACTGTGTGATTTGAACAGCCCAACCGCCGAATCAGCCTGAAGTGGGATGTGACACCCCCCCTTCAGGATATGGTCCTGGGTACCCGCTGCCATACTTGGGTGTTATCGAGCCCCCCCCAGGGTTTGCTCTAAGGAGGGGGGTGAAGCGGTACCCAGAACCCCATGGCTAGGTTACGGCATACAACCGGTCTCCGGTCCACTAACCCCAAGTACGGAAGGGAAGACCGGTCTCCGGTCCACTAACCCCATGTACGGAAGGCGCCTGTTGACGCCCGGTGCGAGCCCGGCGGGAGCGTGTTCCGTGCCGTAAAGCCCTGCATCGGCAACCGATGCACCGCCAGCGGAGATTTGTATATCAGAATGTCAGGAATCAACAGGGCTTTATTCTCATATTGTTTCCGTCATTTTTTACGCTTCCGTTCTGATTCTCACTGTTTTGACTGCTGGCGGTTGGATCGCGACTTTACCGTAACCGCCAGTTTAACTGTAATTAATGGAAATGTTAAAGCAATCCGTCACGAAGGCTCCAAAGTCTTTAGGAACTGCATGGATGCTTCCGCAATTTTCACATCTTACACTCGCAACCTTAATCCGAATTTTTCAGGATGTCGAAATCGGATTTTCGACTTCGACATCCCCGCACTTGATTTGACCTCTTTCGAGTGGACCTACGTGCTCCCCTATGCACGAATCAACTTTCCTTTTATCCTGCCCTCCATTTGTCTTAAAGATATGGGCAAAACAAAGTTGATTCGTGAGGCCACTTGTGAAGGTCATATCTCGTGTTGCTTGCGTGGAATGATAATAAGGAAACGTGGGATGTATTCACAATACTCCCGACGTAATTTAGGAAGCATTATATGCCTTGCGTCTCCACACGTGCGCGCTAGTGTAATGGATCATGGTCAAGAGGGTAGAGTTTGCGTTGTAACTCTATGGCCATGATATTGCGTGCCTTAAGATAACTTTCGAGTGTAGCGCGCGAGTGTTGGTGTTGCATAGGAACTCTCCTTGAGTTCCTATGAGCGATTGACACAAAGTTATGCCCTTGGAGGGGCATGACATATCGTGGGGGGAGCTACCTTTTTGGGCAATATGTGGTATGTGCCATGTGTTGTATTGCGTGCCCATTCGGCCGGTTTGGCTAAGAGCGATGGCCCTGCCAATGGACCTCATATTGTGCAAGCCCCTTCTCCATACTCCCCACGATCAATTGCAAGCCTAACCTTCGTGAAGGGAAGCTTGTGTGGTGATCCCGAAGCGATGCGTTGGGAGCAAGGTGTGTGTTTTGCAATTTTCCATATTTTCGTGTGCCCACTTGGGAAGTAGCGCTCGTAACCCTTCAAGGCGCCCCAAGTGGAGCACATATGTGGAGTCGGAGATGATTGGTGTCAAGTCATTGTGTTTAGAAGGAATAGTTGATTGCACGATCCAAGCCGAAGATATTATAATATAATTGTGCACCTTTCAATGCACTTTTGTGTGTCTTTGTGCCAATTTTGCCGTTTTTGGCCCGTCATGATGTCAAGTGGCGACCGTGTATCTCAACGTTGCGCTCAATTGACGTCATGATTCAAGTATGTTATGAGGGTACATACTTAGGTGCCCAACATATCTTGGACCCGGCGAATAACTCCTCTTGAGATTGGCACACCATGGCCGCCATGTTGGCGATTTGGGACTATCCCAAATCATGGGCTCACTTGGCGACCCTGCCATTCCCAAAACCGGAGGAGTTGGGCGACGCCCAAAAGATATGTTGGACCCATATGACTTGATACCAATCCTATGGCACACTCCGGTCCGAGTCGGGCATGTGCCTCATTTGCCCCCACCATGAGTGTGCGCATTTTTGACCATTTTGAACAATTTTCCACTTTCTCTGCCCGCCGTGCACTATGTTGAGCCCACCCGTGCACGCCGGATGCATGAACCAATGGACCATATATGACATGGGTGTTATGTATGTTGGTCCCCATGGTTCACACACCACGTGGGCGAAGCGGAGCAACCTTCGTTAAGGCGCTAGCCCAAAGTGAGTGTGGGCAATTTTGCCATTTTGGCAATTGTGGACCCAATTGGGATCGTCACCACGCCGAGTGGCATGGAGATCTTTGAGGGCCAAGGGCATGGAAGTCTTCGTTGGACTCGTGGTGGATCGCGTATGGAATGGTGGATCAGATCTCCAAGCCGGCGTGGAGATATACTATTGGGAGCACACCAAATTTTGGCTCATTTCAAGCAGCCAAAATGACCCCATTTTGGGACCCCAATTTCCCCCTTCCGTGTGGTCAATTAGCGGCCCCATTCCTCTATGCCCACTAGGGGCCTGCACCTAATTCCAAGTTGTATACTCAGATATAAGTCCTAGGTCCTGCCTCCTAACCTGTGAGCCATTGGCCTTGCCCTGGCCGGGCGAGCCACGCGTGGTAATGACGCCAATTTTGGGTAATTTTGGCATCATGACCCCACTTGACGAATCCGTGTTGCCCTGATGCCGGGACCTCAGAGGGAACCAGGTTGGGTGAGGGCTCCAGGGAGTTCGTACTCAAAGAGCATAGGGTCGGTTGCCTCGTCACTACCTCTGGCAGGTCCGGACAAGGGGTCAACTTTGGAGATTTTGGAGCTAATTTCAGTTTGGGCTGAAACAGCCCATTTTCAGCTACCAACTCCTGAGGGATAATGGCGGGGCCATATCTCTGGCCCAGAGGGAATTTGGGACCTGCAGTTAAGGGAGCATGGGGGGCAACTGACGATTGGCTTTGGAGCGCCTTGGTTTCCAGGGACTCGCCTGTGGCTGGGCGAAACACCTCCCTTATGGGCAGGGTTTCACGGTCCGGACTGAGCAGGGCATGGGTTGTGTTTGAGCCCCCGCCCCCACCAGCCACTGAGAGGGTCGGACCTGGGATTGGGATACAAGTTGGGATAGAGTGTCTATTGTCCTGTGATGCCCTTACCCCAGTCCAGTCTCAACCCCATGTGTTCATATCCTGATGTGTTGCTGTACATACTTTCGTTTCCTCATTTCAGAGTGGCAAGGATTCTGAAACGCTTTGTCACGTGACACGAGCGTATTGATGCCCTTGTGAGCGTAGTGCTTTGCCTGCCTGCTCACTTGTGCGTGTCACCGCAGCGTCCCGCGGCCGGCCCCCCACGGGAACGCGTCAAGACCAAGCCAGCGCAGCCTACCGAGGAAAGACTCGTGCGCGCCGTGGCGGTACTACGTGAGCGTGCAACGGAGAAGGTGGAGCGCCTGACCTGGAGTGTCATCGAGGACAATGTGGCCAGGTGGCTGAGGAAGAACCCGGGCGAGGATATGAAGACCTGGTGGGAATTACAGCGCTGTGCAGTGGCGCACCGTCAAAAGTACAAGCAGCCCGTGAACTATCCAGTGCCAGGGACGCCGGACTACTTTCCTATGGCTACGGTGAACGCCTTGTAAGAGGAGTGGGTCAAGCGTTGGGCTTCGGCAACCGAGTGGAGACAACGAGAGCTTGCGCGACAGCTTCAGGAAGCGTGGGTCCGAGCAGGCGGACAGCAGAACGCCGAGTGAGCTTGCGCTGCCAGAAGCCACGGAGGCGTCCAGCGTGCCAAGAGCAGAACGCCGAGTAGGAGCTCGCGCTGCCAGAAGCCACACCAACGGCGAACGTGCCGAGTGCAGAAGAACAGGTAGAGGCTCGCGCTGCGACAAGCCGGAGGACACAACCACCACTGGGGCAGCCGGAAGACAAGGCGAGGAGTCGTCACAAAGTTAAAACAAACTGAGGCGGAGACGCCACAAGGGGCCATACGTCTGCCGTAGGTGTTTGGAACTGCCAGCCATGGCAAATCTCTTAAGGAGGGGGGTGAAGCAGGTTCAGAGAGACCGCGACTGCCCGCTGAAGTCGCTGCGCTCTGCTGCAGAACGCCAGCGCAGAATTGCGACATCATGTGATTTTCAGAGATCTGCATGGCCTCAGCGCCTGGCAGTTTTACTGCTTTTGGCAAGGTTTTTATAGTTATTTTTATTAATTTCCGCATATATCGAGTTATTCTGGACAGATTAGACGTGTGTCCCTACACGTGAAGAGCGGCCAAGAGCAGCGCCGCCTATGCATGTAAATACTCGCAAATAGTCTCTATCTGCGCCTGTCTGCCCTACATGTGTTTCATGTGCAGGAGACATGGTGCGAAGAGCCGGGCAAGGTTCTTAGAACTGTTTGTCAAAGCAATGCGTGAAAGCAAGAACGACCACGTGTCTTCGCCGTGTTGCCAGGGTGTTTGGGAGGAGATCCAGTGAGAAGTTTTGGAAAAGCAGCACTTGACGGTTTTGGAAATCATCGTGGATTTGAAACATCGAAGGATTTTCAATGAAAACCTCAAGAGTGCCGTCTAAAACTGGGAGCTCAGCAGCAACTGAAAAAGCGCCAAGGCTAGGTGCTAAGGAGCAGACCCAGGCTCCCGCGTCACAACCCTGTGAAGAGAAAGAGGGAGAGAGAGAAGGATGCAGGAGAAAGCATGGCAGACAAAGGAGTAGACCATGGGCACGACCCGACGAGTGAGTCCACCTTCGAGGGCGCACCAAGCACCTCTGGCCTCCACTCATCAGCCTTTCCTACAACCACACCCTCCCAACTCCAGACCCAGTCGCTACAACATCCACACCCACAACCACCCCACCTATGGCTGAGGGCAGAGGCTGTACTGGTATGCCTACCAACCCTGCCTATGGTGTGGACCCATCTACCACTGCGTTTCCAGAGGCAACTACTACCAGTGAGCCAGTGGCCTCCAGTTCTGCGCCGCCATGGTATGCAGCTGACTATCACCATCCTCTACCTGCTACGGGAGCCTACGTGGATGTTCCTGGGTATGCAACCCTGAGTGGGCTGCGGAGAGGACTTGAGTCATGCGGGAGCAGGAGTAGAGGATCGAGGAGATCCTCGAACAGGTCCCTGACGCGGTCGGAGATAGAAGAGGCTCTCCGAGGAGCCACTTCTGAACTTATTGGTGATCTCACTCAAGAGATTCGGGCTGAACCAGAGGCCGTGATTCCGCCTCAAGCGTCACCTACCATCGTGGGAGTTTCACCTCACCGAGTACAGGCTAATCACCTGGTGGCAGGGTTGACAAACACCCTGGGGAGCCTGAGGAGCCGACCGATGCCGACCCCTGCAGTAATACCGAGAAGCCCTTTCATACCGAGAACGGCCCAGCCACCCTACAGCCATGTGGGCAATTCCACGAGAGCTGAGCTGCACCGGCTGGGGCTGACAGCCCTGAGGGCAATGGTTGACGTGGAGCCCTACGGGTCTAGTGACCTAGGCGGAGACCCCTCTGATGATGAGCCGCCGTCCATGACTTCTGCTTCGCCCTCGGAGAACGACGACCCTGAGGACCCCGAGAAACCAAGTGGGCGGGAGAAAAAGAAGAAGAAGAAGACCCGGCGCCCTGAGGAACGCTGGTCTCAGGAGGCTAAGGCTATTGCCACCTCCAAGATCGTGGTGAACTTACCTGAGTTCACAGGCATGGATCTCAGCGAGTTCGCTGAGAATTTTGGACGGTTCCTCCGAATGACCGGCCAAACCCATACTAGTCGGCGGGTCATGTGCGATCTGCTCCTGCAGTGCTGCAAGACCAAGTACCTGGAGAAGCAGGTCAAGCAGATCGTGACTAAGTCCGCCACCTTTGCCGACGTGTTGGTTGCCTTGGAGAGGCAGTACCCAACCTATGAAACTGACCTCTCCATCAGGGCCGAGATCAAGAACCTGGCCGTGCTGCCCAACAACCCCAAACCTGGCAGGGTCTCTGAGCTATTGGCTGACCTGCATCACTGGGCTGGACGATTAACGCCCGGTTCCTACAGCAGCGACGACCTGCTTTTCTGGTTGTTGGCTAAGCTCCCTCGGGAGCTGTGGGAGCTGTGGGAGTTGAACGGCAGAGCGCAAGGCTCGAGCCCTCAACTACGAGGATCTGTGTGTGCTACTCTTGGAGCTGGCGCTGGAGAAAGAAAGCGACCCGCACCTGAACGCCTACCGTCCTGGAGGGGGAGGCTCTGTAAGCCATGGCACAGGGTACCAAGGACCCAGACCTGGACAGGGGACTACCCCCAAACACGCCCGTATCATGGACAATGTCAAGGAGCTCTGCTGGTGTGAAGCCAGAGATGAGCAGGGCCACCTGCAGCACGCCCCTGACTGCGAGGAGCGAGACTGCTTCGTAGTCCAGGGGAAGAAGCAGGAGACCAACACCGGCGCCAAAGCGAGGATGCCGCATCACTACAGGTGTACTATCACCTGTGCCTTCTGTGGGAAGAGGAAGCACTACGAGGCTGAGTGCTACCACAAGCAGCACCTGTCGGCAAAGCTGAAGGGCGAGGATCCTGGCAAAGGCTCTGGCAAGGGCAGTGGCAATGGCATAGGCAACAACTCCGGCAAGGGCAAGTCTAAAGGACTTCGAAAAGGACAAGACAAGAACCAAGGTGGACGAGGAGGAGGCGCTAACCGCCAGCCAGACAAGGACAACAAGAACCCGGATAAGACCGGAGGCAACCCCAACCCTAATCCAGGGGGGAACTCCGAGCCCTCTGGAGGGCATTTCGGTCCTACCACACGCTCCCAAACTCAGGTCCAGCGAGAAAAAGGGGCCAAGCGTGAGCATGAAGGTGGTGATGACGGCAACGCTAAGATAAGAAGCCGTTTTATGAGGATGGCCCGCTAATTCCGGAACAAGGGGTTCGAGGTGACCTGTCTCGCGGAGTTCTGACGGGGACGCTCCGGCGGGGCCCTGGACCTGGGGTTCTTGGTACGTATCCAACTAGGGGGACGTGAATACCTGGGGGTATTGGATACTGGGGCCGCCATATCTATAGTGGCCAAGAAACGTTTACCTTGTGGGAGCCTGAAGAACACCATGACCACCGCGGCTATACGAATGGGGGATGGACATGTGGTGCACAGCTGCGGGGACTGTGAGATGGAGGTGCCAATGGGCTCCCGGACTATTGCCCATCGGTTCTATGTGATCGACACTGAGGCCTTCGACTTTGTATTGGGGACTGACCTCTTCGTGCAGCACTCCTGGATACAATCCCGGACGCTGCAAGCGCTCTCCCTCCTCTACGTGGACCACGGCAATGGCAGAGACGTTCTTCCACTGGAGCAGTCGGAGCACACCTCGAGCTACCTGAGGGTATTGAATGAGGAGCCCTCGAACATGATGGCGGCCTCCAAAACTGAGGACTATCAACTATTGGGGGAAGTCCTAGACCAAGGTCTGCAGGAGTTCGGTTACTCTAGAAAAAACCTGAGTGTGGAGTTGTTTGCCAGCGACAAGCAACATGTCTTGGACCTTTACTGCAGCGAGGGGAAAAACTGCTGCCACAAATTTTACTAGCCCTCTTTTGGGATGGCCTACGGGAACCCCAGATTCAGTGAACTGGGGAGGGTATTGACCAAGGTGGCCCTGGAACGTTCCCGTATGGTCCTGTGTACCCCCATTTGGGGAGCCCATGGGGGCAACGAGTACTGGCGAACCCTCCTGGACAGGCTGACTATCAGCTCTGTTCTGTTACCTGATGAGGCCATCTACGTACCTCTGGGGCGTAAGACGCCTATCAGGAAACCCGGATGGGGGAGTATGCTCAGTGTGGTGGACGGAGGTCTTACCTCCATCCCCTGGGAGGACCTGGACTCGACTCTGATCAGGGCCATACAACGAGAAAGCTATGGACTCACCTTGGGTGACTTGAAGGATCGACTACGTCCTTAAGATGCTATTGAGACTATACCCGGAGAAGATGAATACGTCGTGACTAACACCAACGCACCCAACTCTCCCTGCCATGTACCCGTTCCTGATGGAGTCTCTGAGTGTGGACTATCCGAGCTCCTCAGCTCTATCCACCCTGATGACGAAACTGAGCACGACGCCTTCTTCGTGCAGGCTTGTATGGAGGAAGTGGAGACCGCCGAGTACGTTGCCCCATTGAAACCCCTACTCTCCATGAGGGTGGAAGACCCCGTGGACGAAGAGCTGGATCCCCGATCCAGGCTAAGGGAGTACGTGGACTCCAAGAGGAGAATGGTCGCGAAAAAGCTATGCTACGCTAAGCCTGCCCGCAGCTCATGGCCACTGAAGCCAGGACGTATGGGAGATCTATCCCAATTGAAGGAGAACCTCGAACAGAAGATCAGCACCTGGCAAAGGGAGGTAGATCTTAAGCTCATGAAGAGCGTGTGGGGTGCCCATGAGAGGACCCCAGAGGAGGACTACCTCTCGAAGGAATATGTATGTGAACCCCCTCGAGTGTGCCTATGTTGCCATCCTTCATCGGAGATGGTTGAACGAGACCTACTTTATGCCTACCAAGGGTTGGAGGACACTACCAAGGGCAAAGAGTAGGTGGAGGATCACCTCCCGACGTCTATTACTCAGAGTGCAAGCAACTCACACTCTGACAAGGACATGGAGAACAAGATCAAGCTATTGGACCCGCGGGTGCAGAAGCTTATAAGGACCTATCTGGAGGTGTTCGGAGAACTACCACCCCCAGCCTCATGTGACAAGCTGGTACAGATGGACCTCAAGCTGAAACCCGAGTTCGTGGGTCACAAGATCCGGAGGAGACCCTATCTGGCTCCTAAATAGCAGGCCGAAGACATTGAGCGACAGATACAAGAATGTATCGACGCTGGCCTAGTCCTGGAGTACAAGGACGGGGACTATCCCCAACACTGCAGCCCCTGTTTCCTGGTGGCTAAACCTGGGTCTACAGCCAAACGGCTGGTAATGGACTACGGAGAGCTGAACAAGAAAACGCTGAACCACTCAGGGTCCATTCCTAATATGGAGTCTACCCTAGAGAAGATGGCCTCCTGTCGCTACAAGACCAAGATGGACAAGAGGAGCGGATTTCGGCAGGTGGACCTGACGCCCAACGCTCAGGATCTATTAGCCTTCATCACCCCTCAGGGAAGGGTTTTCAAGTGGAAGGTCATGCCCTTGGGCGTGGCCAACGCCCCCGCTCTTTTTCGAGAGCTAATGAACAAGATCCTGTCCATCGTACGACGAAGACCTAAGGTGCAAGAACTCATATCCCGTGGGGCCCAGATGGAAGCACACATCGACGATGTACGCCTCGCAACCAATACCCAGGAGGATCACCTAATCCTCTTGGGTGAGTTCTTTGCGATCTGCCAGGAGAACCACACACGACTCAAGCTGGGGAAGTGTGAGTTCATGCAGGAAACCATGCAGTACCTGGGATTGGACGTTGGCTATGGGTGGTGGACCCCAGCGGCCTGTAAGGCAAAACCCCTGATGGACGCTAAGGTACGACACGAAGACCCGAAGATAGAAATTCATGATGTACGCAGTTTCATTGGGGCGTGTAACTTCTACCGCCGCCATATCAAAAACTTCACCTACACTAGCGCCATTCTGACGGACTTGATCAAGAAGAGTACTACTTGGCGCTGGGGCCCACAAGAGCAACAAGCGTTTGACGAGCTCAAAGACAAGGTGGCGAACGCTAAGTGCTTGGGCGTGCCTAGGTGAGATTATCTTGGTGACCGACGCCAGCAATGTGGGCGGTGGTGGAACGTTGTTCCAATGGCAAGCACTAGAGAAGAAGGAGTTCGACTCGGCTATTTCCCAATGGGGGACGGAAGGTCTCAACCGAGATGGAACTCTCAAGCACAGCTACCCTGAGGACAACTGGGTCCTAGTACCCCTGGGCCACTGTAACTGGAAATGGAACGGGGCCAGGGGGAACTACTCCACCTATGAGCAGGAGTTGCTCGCGGGTATGCTGGTGCCATCCTCTCAGGCACGACTGTTGGGGAGTAACCCTGTGGTCTGGCTGTGCGACCAAGAGCCGGTCCGCACTTTCCAGAAGGGTCCCCCGCCTGAGAAGGCCAAGCTACGGCGCTGGTGGACCAACCTCAGCCAACTACGGCTGACGGTACACCATATCCAGGGAGTGAAGAGCGAGTGTGCTGACTACATCAGCCGCAACAACTTTGACGCCTTGATGGGTACCCGGTCTGAAGCGCTGGCTAAGGAGGCGTTCAGCCGTATGGATGTACACTTGGACCTCAACATGACTATGATACGCCCCCTAGATGGACTCCAACAAGCGGAGTACCTGAAGGAATTCGGGGATATCTATAAGCGCCTGGAGAAGCGCCTTGAACCCCTCCTGGTCAACCAAGAACAGTGGAAGAGGGACAAGAGCTACCTCTGGCACGAGGACCGCATCGTGGTACCCAGTTACAGAGTCCCAACGCTGCTGAAGTGGACCCATGAGTCCAGTGGTCATGTGGGTGCTGACTGTACCCCAAGGCTATTCAAGCAGTGGCTCCACACTACATGGACTGAAGACCAACTGCGGAAGACCCTCCAGCCTATCGTGGACAAGTGCCCGTCTAGGTCGTGCAAACCTGTGGATATCAGGGACACAGGTCTTTACTCCACCCTGCACATTCCCCACTGTGCTAACAGTGTTCTCCACGTGGACTACACGGAGATGCCGAAGTTCGGGAGCTATGACTTCGCCCTCGTGGTAGCCTGTGGGTTGACCAGGTTTACCAGGGTGTTTGCATGTACCAAGCACATTACCGAGGAGGAGACTATCAAGATACTCCTGGAGGAGTGGTTTTGTGTCCATGCGGCGCCCAAGGAGATCAACTTCGATGAGGACGTGCGGGTACGCCCAGAGACTGGCTGGTACAAGAGGGTCCTGAGATCCCTCAATGTCCAGGTGTCTACGGGGATCCCCTACTCTCACACGAGCAACCCCCTATGTGAGCGACAGATTTGTGTCCTCAAGGAGAATGTAAGGATATTGTGCAAAACTGAATGCACCAGAGACTGGGTGAGACTACTCCCTGTGATATCCCAAGAGAGTTCGGCGACTGGCTACTTGCCCCATGAGCTATTCCTAGGACGCCCGGCGTGGTTCCTACATGCTCCCTATCCAGAAGACACCCATTCTTCCGTGGCTGAGTGGGTCCAAGAGCAACAAGCGAAGGTGGACAAGGCCAAGGCTATGCTCCAGAGAGTGAGGGAGGGTCAGTGGAACAAGAAGAACAAGCACCGAGTACCAGCCACCTACGAAGAAGGGGACCGGGTGCGGGTGCACCACAACCAACTACCTGGCCACCTGGCCTGGCCACGCTCTACCAGCGATGCCCCATACTTTGGGCCCTACAAGGTTCTATCTGTGGATGGACACCGTATAACCGTGCGGTGTTCTCCCCGTTTATGGTCTGCTCAACACCTGAAGCGCTACTATGATCCTGAAGACCTCTGTGGGAAGGAGTTGGAGCTGAACGACGAGGAAACTGCCGCCCTAGACCTACACGGGGCTGCCAGCCCTATGGAAGTTGAAGGGGAACTCCCCGACATGAACGCCGAGGAGATGGCTAAGGAGGGCTTCTACCTGGTGAAGTCTGTCCTACGCCACCACTATCGCCAGGGCTGGCGCTTCCTCACCCTCTGGGAAGGGTTGGGAGTCGAAGAGGCCACCTGGGAGCACTTCTCTGCGTTAATTCTACCTGAGGGACGCGGAAACTCAGTTGTGCTAGACTACTTGTCCCAGAACAACCTTGGTGAGTTGCTGAGGCTCCCTGAGACACTTGCCTCCAAGACTAAAGCTAAGGACTGAACCTTACCCTTACCTGCCTAAGTGTATGTGTGAGTGTGCTACCCCTAAGGTCCTGAGAGCAAACCGCAGAAATGGTGTCCTAATTGTACCCAAGTCTGCACGCTTGCTAAACCTGGAGGAGGTCTTACTGGTGCCAAGCGGTACGCCCCGGGTCTCTCCTCCCCTAAGCGCCCAATTTCTGTGCTGGCGCAAAGCCTTGGGGGAATACCCAGCGTACTAATCCAGGTATTGTTTTCCCTACCTATCTGCCTACTACAGGGAGGGGTGGCCAAAAGCTTTGAAGGCTTGAAAACGCCTATTTGCTACGATGGCCAAAATCTAGCCTAACCACTGCCACTGCCCACCAACCCCGCTAAGATTGCAGAAAAAAAGGTGGGACAGTGACACACGCACTACAGGTCCTACACACCCTACAGTGGCACCATCATGGTGGGCGAGCACTTCTGCAACTGGCTCTAGCCCCGACTCAGGACTACCACTCCTACACGCACGCTCTACTGGGTGGCGTTGAAGAAGAAGACACGAGCCCTAGCGGCTCACCTGTGAGGTTGCAAGAAAACACAGAGCTACTAAGCGTCTGTGGCCTAACAGGGACGCCACAACGCGTTTCCCTGCTAGGGCTTGGAAGGAAGGGGTGCTCTTTTGGGGTGCACAGCGTGAATGTTGAAGATGTCGGGCTGCGCTTGCCACTCCTGGCTGAGTCGCAGCTTGTTGTTTGTGTGATCAGCGCCGCATATTTTAGCACGGCTTGATACTGCACCAATTCACCCTGACCTTCCCACCTGTAAAGCAAAGGCAAATGACTGAGGTTTGCGGCTGAGGAACCAAGACTACTTCCACGTATTATACGCTTCTCAGGTAGCCCTATAATACGCTGTCGTCAAATCTCAGTACAAGCAAGCAAGCTTAAGGAACTCCACCTGTTCTCTTATAGAACGTGGGGTGTGGCCCCTGGGTAACCTAAACAAGGGTTGTACTGAGCGCTGGAGCGCACCACGCGAGGCCTACCCTTTAATGCATGTGTGAATGCACGAGCATGCACGAGTTTACTATCCACCTGTGTCGATCACTGTTTTTCCTCCTAATCTTACCCACAATCACGAACTCCACCAGGGGGTGGCCCCACCTGGGCTTACCTACCTTACTCACCGCTGGAGAGTGAAGCAAGGTGAAGGAAAAGCAAGACACAAGCAAGAAACGAGGCTATGCATATGTGTGCATGTCTAATCACCCTGGACTTACCTCTAATCATCTGCAATCTTTCTAATCTATCCCTCTATCGTTTGTTAGCGCTGCTACAAGGCACATTCACGGATACACGAGACGAGCAACGTGCATGCTGCGTACAAGACGAGCACACCTGTGGTTTATACCTGATTCATTGAAGTCCTTCTGTTGACTTTCGAATTCTTGAATCTTGAATTATTTCTGTCAATGTGGGTGTAATCTTTATGTTTGTCTATTTATGTATGTTTCGTCATTTTCGTCATTCTGCGTAACATACGTTCATAATCTTATTAATTCTCTATTTTCTGGCGATTCGCTAGGACCCGCTCCTGCGCGCCCCCTTTTTCTGCGTAAGAATTTCTTGATTCTAAAAATCAAGAGATGACTACAAATTTAATAAAAATGTGCATCAGATGCACAAGTGGATTCTGTTCAGCTATGTGTTTTCAGAAAAATTCCACGCCGTCATGTGGCGGATTTAGGTGCTGTCGCTTCGCGTTTGCGTGGATTCGTCCCTCATCCCCCCATTCCTCTGTTGTACAGATATCCTCGCAAAGCCTCGCTAAGTAGACCGCTGTTCCGGGCGGAAAGCGGCAGTAGGAGACTGAACCAGAACCAAGACCCCTCTAAGGGGCAATTCTAATTAAATTAGCACACCCTTGCCCCAGTACCAGGACAGGTGTCTCCATCAGGTTCCATGAGACTTGGGTCGAGCGTCCTATGAGACTCTGGCCTTGGGTTGCGTTACGCTGCAGCTTGAAGGGAGGGATGCAAATGCATATGGTCTTGGCATGCCCTATTCTAACCCCACCAAGCCACAGGAACCCCTGCAGCACCAAGAGCGCTGAGTGTTCTGTTGGAAATTGTCATTAAAAATGCAGCAAGAGTCGCTGGCCATGGTAAAGCGCTCTTTTCCAGTGTTAGGGAAGCTATAGGTATTCTGAAGTAGGTGTGGAAACCAAGGAAGGGCCAAGAAAAAATCCCTTTTTCCTGAAAATGCGACAGTGGTGGCCACCACAGCACAAAGGGGGGGTAAGAAAAAGCGCTTTTCCAATGCTTTAGGGTATACGTTAGCTGTATTAGAGGTGCTCTAAGCACTCATGCATTTTTATCTTAGTATTGGCCTAACCAAAATGGGTAATAACACATTTTGACCTATGGAACCAAACACCAAATCAGAATGTTGTGTGGACCCCTTAATCCCCGAACAATATGCACTAAAACATCTTTTCCTGGGTGACTGAGGGACTGATATACTGAATGCAGAGCCTATGAACTTATCTATGTTTTCTCACGAATTCTTAGCTATCCTAGTGGTATGCACCCTAGGGGGCTGGGGCACCTCTTTTTGAGAGGTCCTGGGTTCAATATCCAGCCAGCGGAGCTAAGTAGGAATATCCCATGTGACATGGCAGTGACCTCAGCGCCACAAGCCATGCCACCCCAGCACCTATGGGACCCAAAAACAAGGAGTGCACATCTCAAGATGGCACTATGGATGAGAGTGAATCCTTGGGGCAGTTTTTCAACCCGTTTTTCTCAAACATGTAAAATATTTCATCCTGAGTTGCAATGTATGCTAATTGCTGTGGTCCATTGTTGATAGTTGTCTTTATCTTACTCATTGTGACTACAGCCCTTCATGCTTTGCTCCTGTTTATCTTCTACTTGCTTATCTCTGGCTTGGGTTATCCTGGATTGGTTGTATTTCAACAATAAAACAATTTCCTCATCAAATACAAGCAGCAGGAACCCTACACAAGCAGCGAGCAGCAGGAGAGGCACAACAAAAACACAGTGCTGAAAACACTATAAAACGTTCTCTCTGTGTTCTCTTGCCATTTCACAGGTGAGCCATTAGGGCTCGTGACGTCTTCATCAACACCACCCAGTAGAGCGTGCGTGTAGGAGTGGTAGTCCTGAGGGGGGGTTTGAGCCAGTTGAACAAGTGCTCGCCCGCCAGGATGGTGCCACCGTAGAGTGTGTAGGACCTGTAGTGTGTGTGTCACTGTCCCACCTGTTTCCTGCAATCTTAGCGGGGTTGGTGGGCAGTGGCAGTGGTTAGGCTAGATTTTGGCCTTCATAGCAAACAGGCATTTTCATGCCTTTATAGCTTTTGGCCACCCCTCCCCTGTAGTAGGCAGGTAGGTAGGAAAAATAATACCTGGACTCGTAGCCTGGGTATTCCCCCAAGGTTTTGCGCCAGCACAGAAACTGGGCGCTTAGGGGCGGAGAGACCCGGGGCGTACCCCGTGGCACCAGTAAGACATCCGCCGGGTTTAGCAAGCGTGCAGACTTGGGTATAATTAGGACACGATTTCTGCGGTTTGCTCTCAGGACCTTAGGGGTAGCACACTCACACATACACGTAGGCAGTAAGGGTAAGGTTCAGTCCCTAGCTTTAGTCTTGGAGGCAAGTGTCTCAGCGAGCCTCAGCAACTCACCAAGTTTGTTCTGGGACAAGTAGTCTACCAGAACTGAGTTTAGGCGTACCTCAGGTAGAACAAACGCTGAGAAGGGCTCCCAGGTGGCCTCTTCGACTCCAAACCCTTCCCAGAGGGTGAGGAAGCGCCAGCCCTGGCGATAGCGGTGGCGTAGTACAGACTTCACCAGGTAGAAGCCTTCCTTAGCCATCTTCTCGGCGTTCATGTTGGGGAGGTCCCCTTCAACTTCCATAGGGCTGGCAGCCGCCTGTAGGTCTAGAGCGGCGATCTTCTCGTCGTTCAGCTCCCACTCCTCCCAACATAGGTCTTCGGGATCATAGTAGCGCTTCAGGTGCTGAGCAGCGCACACCAGGGGGTAGGTGGGAGATGGCCGCTCCTGAGAATCGCCGACCCTGCTCCTGAGGAGCCAGCTCCTCGGGAGCACCGACCCTGGCTCCTCAGGAGCACCGACCCTGGTGCTGCTCCTCAGGAGCACCGACCCTGATAAATGCTCCTCAGGAGCAGCGACCCTGTACCACCTCCAGGGTCGGCGATTCTCAGGAGCGGCGGTTGTCTTGTTAAGCATTTTGCTCCTAAGGAGCCAGGGTCATTGCTCCTCAAGAGCTAGGGGCGTGGCTCCTCAGGAGCTAGGGTCACAGGTTGGCATTGCTCCGCAGGAGGAAGGGGTTCGGGAAAAAAAATCGAAATTTGACAGTCAACTATGGTCTATGTATGGTGTCTTCCATGATGTATGCATTTAGAAGTGGAATGGTTGTCATGAAATTTCATATGTTGGTTTTCCCCAGGCCATGCGCCATAATTGATTAGGCTGATATTTCCTACTTTGGAAACGACCTGTCACGAGCTTAGAAAAGGAAAAAAAAAAGGCTGTTGAACCAGAACACACCAAAACAGGGTATCGCGATTTGTATGTCGCGAAGCGCCCTGATTCAGGCAGCAGGAGAAAATGAACTGTCGTCCCCATTCAAAGCTGAACCATACACAAATGTTCATTCGTACATCCAACTCACTCATCCATCATTAGAAGCTTTCGCCGTGTTCCAAATTACGCCTGTCCACGATTAGTTGTAAGTCGTTGGTGACCAATGGTTGACAACGGGATGACCAGATTGCTGGGTAAATAACTGGTCCCAAGCCGTCACTCTACCCTTGAAATCGAAAACAATGATGGTCACAGTTTCAGCACTGCAGCTTCGTCAACAGCATTTGGACGTTCAAGGGCGGAAAGCACGTGCAGTACATCCTCGACCAGATAACTGACAAGATCGGTGAAAAATTGAAGAGGAAGGTATTTCAGCGGGGGGGGGCAAACCTGTGCGCCCTTCGATGCGTTTTGATCTTTTTTTAGTAGTTTTCGATCATTGAGTTCTTGTCGTAGTCTGGGGGTAGTTGCGTGGACTTCCAGTTGTGCAAGATCCACTGCACAAGTTGTGCACTGTGCACAACAAATGCGAAGATGCTTGGCGACACAGCGGTGAGGCGCTGCCAACTCTCCTCTTCATTTTTGGTTGATTATTTACTTTGTGAATTTCGGGATAGGATTTTTTGTGCATTTTGCGTACTGCTTGATGCATCATTTTCATCCAAAGTCTGATGCAACACAACGGGCAATGATGCTGTATGGAACAATTGTATTCTGGTGGGGTCCGAAAGTTCAATGAATGTGAATCTTCTAAAGTAAGGCAGATGAAGTGCAATTTTGTGGTTTCTCCCGCAACCAATGGAATTGATGGTAGAAAAGGTGGTGTTGATTGCTATGTGATTGGTGCCAATACAAAATGTCAATTGTTATACACATGTATTTAGGTTTAAGTGCTTGCTGCATGGTTCTTTGGCTACGGCATTAGGAAAAAAGGTTGATTGAAAAAGATAGCACAAGAGGTTAAAGACTAAAAATGCCCAATCAAAGCAAAAACACAGTTTTCATTGCGGTTTCAAAGTAGGGGCAATGATGTTGTTTGCAAAAAAAAATTACACCCAAGTTGCAAGGCTATAAGAGCTTCAAATTCACTTCTTTGAGACGAAGTATTTTGTTAATTGACGTTGGTCACAAAGCAAACATTGAAGCAAAGGAAACAAATGTCTAGTAGACTTTCTAAAGTGCAATGCAACTTTTGGGTTGTTGGTAATGTTCCAAGAATGATGCGGAGCGGATGTTGAAATGATGCGAAACAACAAGCACAAAGTGAAAAGCACTTAGGTTTGTTTTAGCTCCCCGAAAGACACGGACGGTGCTCCTCTGGAGCAAAATTGCTCTTCAGGAGCAATAGTGGTTCTTCCCAAGATCAGTGATTCAAACAAACGACTTGGTTCACTGAAAAAATTCTGGAGGAAACCTCTAGTTGAACCTCCAAAGCTAACAAAAATGCAACTTTGATCTGCCTTGTTGGCAATCTTGCATGCACGATGGGCACCGTGTACGAAAAAGTACACATAAGTAATCAAAAATTGGGAATAAGTTTTTTGTTTTGGTTCCCGAGGGCCGCTCTTGTTCGGAAGCAGGATCGTTCCCAAGGAGCAGAGGTGGTGTTCTTCAGGATCAATGATGTACACATTAGGAAAGCCTGTAAGAGTCCAAGGATGCGACTTTTATCCAAGCTGTTGGTAACTTTGCACCCACAATGGGCACCCTTTGTAGAAAATATGCAAAGTACGCAGCTGAAAGTGGAAAAACAACCTTTTTCTGATTTGGCTCCTGAGGAGCTAGGGTCGGTGCTCCTCAGGAGCCAACTTGCTCCTCAGGAGCAGGGTCGGTGCTCCTCAGGAGCTTTGGCTCCTGAGGAGCCAGGGTCGGTGCTCCTCAGGAGCCCCCTCAGGGTCGGTGCTCCTCAGGAGCCAGGGTCGGTGCTCCTGAGGAGCACCCCAGGGTCGGAGCTCCTCAGGAGCCAGGGTCGGTGCTCCTCAGGAGCAGGAGGCAGGGGCGGCTCCTGTCAGGAGCGGCCATCTCCCACCACCCCACCAGGGTCCCCCCTAGTCGGGGCGAACACCGCACTGTGATACGGTGTCCATCCACAGATAGAATCTTGTAGGGCCCGAAGTAGGGGTCATCGCTGGTAGAGCATGGCCAGGCGGGTAGTCGGCTGTGGTGCACCAGCACCCAGTCCCCCCCTGGGTAGGAAGCAGACACCCGGTGCCTGTTTATCTTGCTCCACTGACGCTCCCCCACTCCCTGGAGCATAGCCTTGGCCTTGTCCACCTTCGCTTGCTGCTTCCGGACCCAGTTACCCACAGAAGAATGGGTATCCTCTGGATAGGGGGCATGTAGGAACCACGCAGGGCGTCCTAGGAATAGCTCATGGGGCGAGTAGCCAGTCGCCGAACTCTCTTGGGAGTTCATCATCAAGGATATGACGGGAAGTAGTCTCACCCAGTCTCTGGTGCGTTCAGTTTTGCACCATATGCTTAAATTCTCCTTGAGGACACGAATCTGTCGCTCACATAGGGGGTTGCTCGTGTGAGAGTAGCGGATCCCCGTAGACACCTGGACATTAAGGGATCTCAGGACCCTCTTGTACCACCCGGTATCTGAGTGTACTCGCACGTCCTCATCAAAGTTGATCTCCTTGGGCGCCCCATAGACACAAAACCACTCCTCCAGGAGTATCTTGATAGTCTCCTCTCTGGTAAGCCTGGTCAACCCACAGGTCACCAGGAGGGCAACGTTGTAGCCTCCAAACTTCGGCATCTCCGTGTAGTCCACGTAGAGAACACTGTTACCGCAGTGGGGAATGTGCAGGGTCGAGTACAGACCCCTGTTTCTGATATCCCCAGGTTTGCAGGACCTACACAGACACTTGTCCACGATAGGCTGGAGGGTCTTCCGCAGTTGGTCATCAGTCCACGTAGTGTGGAACCACTGCTTGAATAGCCTCAGGGTACGGTCAGCACCCACATGACCGCTGGACTCATGGGTCCACTTCAGTAGCGCTGGGACTCTGTCACTGGGTACCACGATGCCGTCCTCGTGCCAGAGGTAGCTCTTGTCCCTCTTCCACTGCTCTTGGTTGACCAGGAGGGGTTCAAGGCGCTTCTCCAGGCGCTTATAGATATCCCCAAACTCCTTCAGGTATTCCGCTTGTTGGAGTCCATCTAGGGGGCGTATCATAGTCATGTTGAAGTCCAAGTGTACATCCATACGGCTGAACGCCTCCTTAGCCAGCGCTTCAGACCGGGTACCCATCAAGGCGTCAAAGTTGTTGCGGCTAATGTAGTCAGCACACTCGCTCTTCGATCCCTGGATATGGTGTACCGTCAGCCGTAGTTGGCTGAGGTTGGTCCACCAGCGCCGTAGCTTGGCCTTCCCAGGTGGGGGACCCTTCTGGAAAGTGCGGACCGGCTCTTGGTCCCACAGCCAGAACACAGGGTTACTCCCCAACAATCGTGCCTGAGAGGATAGCACCAGCATACCCGCGAGCAACTCCTGCTCATAGGTGGAGTAGTTCCCCCTGGCCCGGTTCCATTTCAAGTTCCAGTGGCCCAGGGGTACTAGGACCCACTTGTCGTCAGGGTAGCTGTGCTTGAGAGTTCCATCTCAGTTGAGACCTTCCATCCCCCATTCAGAAATAGGCAAGTCGAACTCCTCCTGGCGCATTCCCGTGGGGGGCCTGGCCACGGGACGCTGCGGTTGACACGCACAAGCAAGCAGGCAGGCAAAGCACTGCGCTCACAGGGGCATCATTACGCTCGTGTCATGTGACAAAGCGTTTCAGGATCCTTGCCACTCTGAAACAATGGAACAAAAGTATGTACAGCAACACATCACGATATGTACACATGGGGTTAAGACTGGACTGGGGTAAGGGCATCACATGACAATAGACACTCAGTCCCAACACATATCCCAATCCCAGGTCCGACCCTCTCAGTGGCTGGTGGGGGTGGGGGCTCAAACACAACCCATGCCCTGCTCAGTCCGGACCCTGAAACCCTGCCAATAGAGGAGGTGTCCCGCCCAGCCACAGGCGAGTACCTGGGAACCAAGCAACCCCACAGCCAACCGACGGTGGCCGCCTATGCTCCCTTAACGGCTGGTCCCAACTCCTCTCTGAGCCAGAGATGAGGCCCCGCCATTATCACCTAGGAGTTGGTAGCTGAAAATGGGCTGCTTCAGCCCAAACTGATGTTAGCTCAAAAATATCCAAAGTTGACCCCTCGTCCAGACCAGCCAGAGGTAGGGATGAGGCAACTGACCCTATGCCCTTCGAGTTTGAACTCTCTGGAGCCCTCACTCAACCTGGTTCCCTCTGAGATTTCGGCATCAGGGCACCACGGGTTCATCAAGTGGGGTCATGATGCCAAAATTACCGAAACGGGCGTCATTTCCACGCGTGGCTCGCCCGGCCAGGGGAAGGCCAATGGTTCACGGGCAAGGAGGCAGGACCTGGGACTTATATCTGAGTGCACAAACTGGAATTAGGTCCGGGATCCTTGTGGGCACAGAGATATGGGGCCGCCAATTGACCACACGGGGGGGGTGAGATTGGGGTCCCGAAAGGGGGTCATTTTGGCTGCTCAAAATGAGCCAAAATCGGGGGTGCTCCAAATAGTATATCCCCACGCCGGCTTGGAGATCTTATCCGCCATTCCATACGCGATCTACCAGGAGTCCAACGTAGACTCCCATGCACTTGGCTCTCAAAGATCTTCATGCCACTCGGCGTGGTGACAATCCCAATTGGGTCCACAAATGCCAAAAATGGCAACATCGTCCAAACTCACCTTGGGCTAGCACCTTGACGAAGGTTGCTCCGCCTCGCCCACGTGGTGTGCGAGCCATGGGGACCAATGTCCATATCACCCATGTCATATATGGTCCATTGTTCCATGCGTCCGGCGTGCACGAGGGGGCTGAACATGGTGCACGGCGGGCAGAAAATGTGGAAAATTGCTCAAAATGGCCGAAAATGCGCACACTCATAATTGGGGCAAAGGAGGCACATGCCCGACTTGGACCGGAGGGTGCCGTAGGATTGGTATCAAGTCATATGCGTCCAACATATCTTTTGGGCGTCGCCCAAACCCCTCCGGTTTTGGGAATGGCAGGGTCGCCAAGTGAGCCCATGATTTGGGATAGTCCCAAATCGCCAACATGGCGGCCACGTTATGCCAAGCCCGAGAGGAGTTATTCGCCGGGTTCAAGATATTTTGGGCACCGAAGTATGTACCCCCATAACATACTTGGGTCATGATGTCAATTGACCGCAACGTCGAGATACACGGTCGCCACGTGACATCATGACGGGCAAAAAACAGCAAAATTGGTGAAAAGACACGCAAAAGTGCCTTGAAAACTACACAAATATATTATAATATCTTCGGCTTGGATTGAGTATTCGACCAATCCTTCTAAACAGAACGACTTGACACCAATGACCTCGGATTCCACATATGTGCTCCACTTGGGGCGCTTTGGAAGGTCGCGCGCGCTGCCTCCCAAGTGGGCACATGCAAATATGGAATATTGCAAAAAACACACCTTGCTCGCAACGCATCGCTTCGGGAGCGCCCCACAAGCGTCCCTTCGCGAAGGTTAGGCTTGCGAGTGTTGGTTGGGAGTACAATGAAGGGCCTCCTGCGATATGGGGTCCATTGGCGGGTTGGTCTTGGAATGGTGCACCCGCCAAATGGGCACGAGATATGACACCAAATATGGCATACAACCCTACCCTCGCCTTCTACACCCAACCTAGTGGCCTAGAATCAAAGTATGCCTATATTCTAGAGTAACCTTGGTCCCTTAACACGCATCCAAGTGCTTTGGTCGAAAATCGACCTCTTTTCGGAAAGCCGAATTTTAGCATGCACGCAAAATATTTTGCCAATATATATATGGAGATCATATATGTACTATCCGGGGAAGACAAGTGATATGCCCCGGATGTAGAGGCAAGCATGGGTGGGGCAAATGCCAACCCAACACACTTCTACACGTACTTGGACGCCAAGTATGTGAAAAAGTGCACTTCTTGGAGAACACTCAAAATAAATAACCCATTGCGCCTAGGGAGTTGGTATCCTTTGGCCTCATCCTATGACTATGGGGGGCAAAACCTCATACACAGTGCCTATGAGGCACGTTAATTCGTCCTTGGGCGCTTGAACGCTCGTAGCCCTTGTTATTCCACTTGGGGGTTCAAAGCGCCTTCGCCCGCCAAAATTTTCTGGGAAGAATCTGGGACGCGATGTGTTCTATCAAGGAGAAAATTGCGGATCACTCGAAGACCGTTTCAGTCTTAACTTCAAGAAAGATCGTTCTACAGATTAATCTAATGCAGTGCACGGAACGGGCGACGTCTGGCGGCGATTTCACGACAGTTAGAGATCGCGGTAGAAATCCGGTATTTCACCGATTTCGGACCGAAAATCGCCTAAGACAATAAAGTTATGGTAGTTCTACATGGAGTTAATGGTTAAGGATCGGAATCCGGATCCCGCGGATTAGAGAACCGGGATATCCCGCTGACAGCCGGTATCAACGGCTTCTGCACGCGTGTAACGGCACACAGGCCTCCAGGCCATGGGCCATAGGTTCTGGGTACCGCTTCACCCCCCTCCTTAGAGCAAACCCTGGGGGGGGCTCGATAACACCCAAGCATGGCAGCGGGTACCCAGGACCATCACCTGAACGGGGGGGGGGGTGTCACATCCTCACTTCAGGCCGATTGGTGGGTTAGGCTGTTCAGTACAATCCCACAGTAAGACAGGTAAGGTGCTGTAGCTGTTAGTAACTGCAAGTATAGTAAGTACAGCTGTCCGGGACGCAATGCACCAACTGGGCCTCACCGACCTCACGGCAGGACTCACCGGCACACCCTCCCATTACCCCCACCAAGCCGGCACCCACCCATCGCGCATCGACACGTGCTACGGGGACCCAACCACGGTGCGCGTCCACGAAGCAGCCTCCGGGGACCTCCCGCCCACAGGCACGGGCCACCGACCCCTCTACATCGACGTCATCATCCACAACCTACCCCCACCCGCGGCCACCCTGCCAGACAACACCCTCCCACCCACACTGCAGTTCCCGGCCGAGGACGACCACGGCGCCTGGCACAGGTATAACAGGGCCCTACACGCCATCCTGCCCCGCCCGGATGCACCGACACTCACCACCTCCATGCGCCGGGTGGCACAAGCATGCGGCATGGAGCGTGACACCAGCCACACGGGAGCTCCACCAGACCTCGCCCTCCAACAACTCGTCCATGACATCTGGACCACGAAAGAGGAACTCGCCACCCTGCTACGCCCCAGCACACCGGAGGCACGAGACCGGGACGTCCACCTCCGTGCGCTCCTCACCACCCGCCGCCACCAACTCCAGGAATGGCACGCCCACCGCATAGCGGCCGCAGCCCAGGAACGCGAATAATACGGCAGAAACGACACGCCGTACAAGTCCCTACGGTACGTCAGCTGCATCCTGGAGGACACGGGGCGCCGTACCATCCACGCGGTGCGCAGCCCCGAAGGAGGCCTCACCAATGACCCCGACGCCGTCCTCCAGGCAGTCCTGGACAGCTTCCAGGCACAACACGGTGACGCCCTCCCCGAGCTCGACCCCCACACCAGAAACACCATCGACTAGCATGTGCCGAGGGTCTTCAACCGGGAACAGCGGCGCGCCATCCAACACGACCCCTTCAGCATCTCAGAACTGCAACGCGCCCTAGACCGCCTGAAGAAGGGGGTCGTGCCCGGCGTCGACGGTTTGCCGGCCGAAGCCTACGAACGCCTCACCCTGCCCGTCAAACACCGCCTGGCAGCCCGCCTGTGGGACATCGTCACGGGCGCCACGCCCATCCCCCCTGAGTGGGCCAACCTGGTCCACCCCCTCTACAAAAAGGGGGACTGGGCGGAGCCGGGGAACTGGCGGCCCATGGTCTGCGCCACCACCGAGGTCAAGCTGGTGTGGACGCTCATCCTAGGCCGCATCGCGCCGGCGGTCTTCGCCCACGTGCCCGCCAGCATGTGGGGAGCCATGGCCGGCAGGTCCCCCCACGAGGCCATCTTCCTCCAGGACGACGCGCTGGACATGAACCCCTTTGAGATGATTATCGCCTCCCTGGATGTCCAAGGCGCGTTCCCCCACGCCCCACACCGGCTCCTCACGGAGGTATGGGATGCCATGGGCCTCCCATTCCTATCCTTCATGACCGGGTACATCCAGACCCGACTCTACGCCGTCATCACAGCCGCAGGCCTCACCCCCCGGACCGGCACAGACAGCGGGGTCCCCCAGGGAGGCGCCGAAGGCCCCTTCCTCTACCTCCTCGTCACCCTGCCACTGGCATTCGAGCTAGCACGGGTATACCCGAGGTACGCCCCATACGCGCTACGGTCACCCCTCATCAACTTCGCGGACGACAACCTCCTAACTACGGCCACCCGCCACCGCGACCCTGAGTACGCAGGGCTACCAACGACCACCGAGCAAGCGTCCGCCATTCTCCAACTCACCACAACCTACCTGGACGCCAACCAGCTCCTAGTGCACCCCCGCAAATCGGTCAAGCTGGCCGACGCCAGGACCCCCACCCCCCACATCCGGAAAGGTGAACCCGTACACCTGGAAGACACCACAGTCCACCTGTGAGTCACACAGGCCACGCGGCACCACCACATCACACTCCCAAGCAAGCTGGAAGAGCGCCTCGCCCGGCTACCCTAAATTGCCAGGGGGAACCTCCTGTCTACGCAGGGCCTGGCGTACTTCATGGAAGCGGTGCTCAACGCGGCCATCCGGTACCAAGCCCTGCACCTCCCGCGCCCCCAAGACGCCCTACGCCACGCTCGACAGCAAGTGACGACGGCATGGGCGCAACACGGAGGCTGGCCCACGTCTTTCCCCAAGGAGGCCATGATGGCCCACTGGCGCTACTACGGAGACAATACAGGCGCCCTGGTCAACATGGCCTATGCCAAACACGCAGCGCACCTCCTACACAAGGTGACACACAATCACCAACCTGAAGTTCGCGAGGCGGCAGCCATACGCATAAAAGAAGCGCAAATGGCCCGCAACACCTGCCCCCGGTTGATACGGCGTCTCCACCTCCGTGGGCACTGGCATCTGGGCCCAGCTACAACTCCTCTTACCGCCCCACACACACGCCATCCTGACAAACCACCACTGCGATCAACAGGGGCCACTCGTGGCCACACACACCGACATGCACCGACACCTGGCAGGCGAGGTGGACACCCTGCACCTCGTGGGGGCCACCGTCACCATAGTGTATATCACCCCAACACAGATGAAGATCATGGCCCAATGCGACGCCCACCACGCCCCGTTCCTTTCCGACCCACAATGGCCAGCACGCCACGTCTTCCAAGCGTACCTCCGCGCATGTGCTACGAAGGCAGGGCGCGACATGCCGGGGCCCAAGGACATCGAAACGGCGTACACAGCCCTCCAGCGCCAGCACCCCCGGCCCCGCCCGAGCGAGCACGAGACCCCCAACGACGGCGGCACGACGCAGGAGGAGCCCACCCCGTCCGCCGAAGGCTGGACACCACCCACCGTCCTGCTACTAGCACCAAACGGCCACAAACATGCTACCCGCACTGTCCAGCGACACCATGCCCCCTGGTCCATCCCCAGACACAATGCACCGGAGACCGATGTACCACCAGTCAGACACAGTGACCAGGGCATACCACGCACGTGCTGGCACTGCGGCCCGGCAGCCCTCGACACTCCGTGGCCCCTGCTACACCTCATCTCCACCCACTACCACAACCACTCCGCCGCCGCCATCGCAAACCAGCAGGCATGGCTCTCCCTCTGGTTTCACACGGTACCCCCAGACCACCCGGCGCACGTAGCCTGGACCCGAACACCCACGGCGACATGGACGTTCACCAACGAGCGGGCAGACCCGGACAGCGTGGCCATAGGGTACGACCGCTGCGATTCGCACCGCGCAGGACCTCAGGAGGCACCCATGCGCCCCCTGCAGCACAAATGCCCCACCCTCCGCATCGACAAAGACGACAAGGAGCGGCGACAGACCATCACGTGCCAGAAGTTCCACCCCAATATGGGACACCTCTTCCACCTGATGTACGCGTATATCACCCAGGGGCGCCCAGACAGGGGCCTCCTCCGCCTCACCCCACGAGCCCAGGCCATCATCACCCAGGGGATAGGCGTCTATGCAGCCCCACTACTGCAACCCACGCAAATCACCGCCATAACCGCCCAGGGGAACCCCATCTACGTCTATCACCCCACAGCAATTGCCCGCCTACCCATACCCAGCGACACCGACATCATCTACTTCACTGACGCATCCGGCACCCAGCAACGCACCCCCACGGTCGGTTGCGCCTCCGTGCGCATCACCCGGCACGCAGACGGCCTCCACGTGGAACACCACACCGGGGCCACCATCTTTCGGGCGTCCTCCCACAGCGAACTGCGCACCATGGCAGACGCCGTCACCGCCACACCGCCACCCACACCGATCCGGCCCCGCAACATCTGGGTAGTCTTGGACGCCACGGTCGACATCCACCTCACCAGGCGCCTCGCGGACCTGCCCCTCCGCAAGGCACTCAAGTCGAGCCTCACCACACAAGCGTTGGGACTATGGATGGCCTTCAAGGGCATGCACCCCCAGGACGCCCTACACATTGTCAAACAGGAGTCACACCGCTACGCATACAGCAATGGACGCGCAGACACGCAGGCCAAACACCAGAACACCAACCACACCCCAGGGCTCGAACACGTGCGACTGGACACCCCACACCACAGCCACCTGCAGCACCTGCCCCCGATACCCCCGGCCACACAGCCCCCCCAATGGATGCCCGAGGACACGCCGTACACGGATCGAGACAAGCAGTACCACTACCCAACACCCATCCAGCAACTGGCCACCACACTGGGCCACCCAGCGAACACCGAACTCCTCCGACGCCTCGAAGACTCCGTCCACACCCCCCTCTACTACTCCGCCCTGCGCCCGGATAGCCTCCCAGCAAATCTACAAAAACCCCGACTCCAACTCGCCCTCGAACAGCTTCCCCTCCTCACCCGATACCACCGATGGTATGCGCGCCGCTCGAGCCACGTCCCGGCAGGATACACCAGATGCATCTGCAGCCACACGGAAGAAGAAACCTGGGACCACTTCAAGGTGTGCCCCCTGTACAGAGGACTAGACACCCTCACAGACTGGAACCCAACCCACACCATCGCACAGCACGCCGGATGGCTGACGCAGTCCCCGGTGACCCAGCAACTCACCACCGTCCTCAAGCAGACGGAGGTACTCGAGGCGGTCCGCAGGGGACTCGTCCCCACTGCCGTCTACACCTTGCTACGCACCCACACGGAGGACCCCCAGGCCACGGCGGCGCACATGCAGCGGACGGCCGTTGCCAGGACGGCGGAGCAGCTCACATACCGCACCCACAAATACCTGCAGCATGCAGCAACCCTGCCTGAAACAGACCAAACCCACCTCCTCAAACTCCTGTTCTACCAACCATGAGAACCTACCCCGTGACATACCAACGCGGAACCCCCACCACGTCTACACACCGTCCACCGAGCACAGCACTGGCACAGCACACACGTGCACCACAGGCACCGCACACACTGCCACCAGCATGCGCGCGCCACCAGCCCCCATCCCCCCACGCTGCCGTCCGTCCACAGGTACCACCAACCGCCAGCCACCGCATGTCCCCTCTGCGTACGCCAGCGGCTACCACAGACAGCCCTGCCCTGCAACCCAGACCACTGGGTCTGCCTGGGAGCCGCGCACCGCCTCACCCACTGCCCCCACTGCGGGGACCTCAACCCCCACCACCGCGAGCGGCCCGCGGCCCCAGCCGCACCCCCCCCCGCCAGCCACCCCAGCTTCTTCGGGTTCCTCACCGACACCCTCCGGGACCACCTGGGAGGGTACTACGTGGCAGACGCGGCGGACCACGCATGGACCATAGCCGTGGCCACTGGCAGCACACCCCTGCCCCCCCACAGCCCACCCCTACGCCACAGCAGAGGCGGCTTGAACGTGGCAGCCCGCCACATCCTCCTCGCCCTATACCTCCACCACCGTGACCTACACCGCCCAGACCCACAACTCCCGGCCCCCCAAGCAGCAGCCCTGACGCCAGAAGTGTGGGCCGACACGGCACCAGAGGAGATAGCAGCCTACCTCCGAATCACTTGCCGCCCGTTCAACACCGCCCTCGGCCGACGGAAGGGAACACCTTACCCACTCAGCGCACTCCTCTACCCGGCACACCACCCCCGGCCCGCACAACAGAAGCACCTGGAGGGCTGGGCGTCTTTTCGGGATGCCCACCTGGCCGCCCCCGACGAGGCCACCGCCACACGGATGGACCTCACCGACCAGGAAACCTACGTCAGAGGCCTCAAGATGAGCCTCCAAGAGGCACACTGCTGGCACGCCCGCTCCCTGTCGCCCCCACGGGGACAGGGGGGTTCACCCGCCCCCGACACCCACCAGGCCAAGAAGACCAAGACAGGTCAGGGGGTTCGCCAACGCGCCCGCCAGCAGGGCGCGATGCCCCGACCAGGGCCCGGGTCCAGCCAGACCGCACCACCCCACGCCCAGACCCCCGGGGCACACCAACAACACCGCCACCGCCAGCGCCCACCACCACCACCGTACCGCAGCACCCAAACCCTGCAGCCCAGTCAGCCACCACCGCCCACACACGTCCACACCATGCCAGGACCACCATACGCGCAGAGCCAGGGGACATGGCACCACCAACACCACCACCACGCCCCCGTCCCTCCCAACCCCTACCCCCTAATGCCCCCATGCTACAGCGACCCCCAACAGCTACATCCCCACCACGCCCCAGCACAACCAGGCCCCACGAGCCACCCACCCCACATAGCGCACATCACCGCACCACACCATCACGTATTCCACCACCACCAGCCCCTGCCACCACACCCACCAACGCCGGGGTACCACACACAACCAGCACACCCTCAAGACCACCACCACGCGGTCCAGCACCACCCGCCGCCCCCGCTACACGGACCCACAACACACGAGCCACGGTACACCCCCATGGACCCGCGAGGAGCCGCGCACGCACACCAGCAAGACCAGGGCCTAGTAGGAGCACCCCACCACCACCAGCAGCCCCCCCACCCACACCCCATACCAGCGAACACCATCCACCAGCAGCCACCCATTAGATACGGACCACAGCCCCACCCGGACGCTCGTGCGGCCGCCTCCCACCCACACCCCGGCACCACAACCAGTCAAGAACCGCAAGGGCCGCACGGCGCACACACGCAACACCCACACGACCCACAGGGACGCCCAGACCCCCAGCGAGCACAACACCCACCCCCGCCCCCACCACCACCAACAGCACCAACACCGCACCACCCCCCCCCCGCCCCCCCCCGAGACGAGGCCACGGACGCAACACGCGGCAGCCAGCACCAGCCAATTGACATCGATACTCCCGCCGACACACGCCACCGCGAATCCCCCCTCCCGCAACCGCCACAAGAGACCCCATCACCGGACCCCACGCGCGACAACGACGACCATCCCCCCCCAACCCACACCACCCCCCCCATCAGACCCCGCACCACCAGCCGCCGCACCGGCCGAATCCTACGCCCTACACATCCCCGCAGCGGTACGGCAGCACCTCCGGGGACTCGGGGAACAGGACGTCGTGCTGTGCCTCCGCACCTCCGGCACCAGCACCCGCATCCGGGCGGCCACCCTGGTCCAGGCGGCCACCCTGGGGGAAGGCGTCAGAAGCTTCCTCTTTAACGCCTTCCTCCACGTCGCCCGACACGACCGCCCCCCACGCGCCACCCCAGACAGCGAGAGCCCGCCCCCCACGGGGAGCCGGATCTGGGTGCCCCCCATCGACTGGGGGCGACACCTAGTCGGACACCCTGTGCCGGGGCGGGTGGACACCAAGGGCCGCACCCGCTACTACGAGCCCAACATGGCCCACCCCCCACCCGGCGCCACCCCTGACAACACCAAAGAGTGGGAGCGGGAAACATGGGTAGCCCGGATGGCCTCCCTGAGCAACTTCCGGCACCACGTCCCGGGGGACATCCCCAGACCGCGACGAGCGGCAGCCAGCCCCCTCCACGTACATGACCCTCATGTAAAATCTGCGGTACACCCTCTCCACCACCCACTACCACGCACCCACTAACCACTGGGTGGTACACGGCACCGACTCCCTCCTCCCCGCCGACTACGCCCCCCCCCCCACAGAACCCAGGCCCCGACACGTACGCCAGGGGGGACAACCCGGGCGACCCCCACATCTGGGGCACGTGGGAACGCAAATCCCTGGACACGCTGCTCTCCATCCGCAGCAGCTGCCAGGGCCTTGGTAGGGCGATGTATTGCCTCGCCAAGTGGACCCAACGGACCTGGGGGATCCCCACGGACCGGTGGGTGTGGGTGGTCACGCTGCGCCCCCAGCAGAGGGAAGCCCCCCAAAACCGCAGGGGACCCACCCCCCCACGCCCCACCACCCTACAGCTCTGCCCGTACATGGTGGCAGCCCGCCTCATGACGCTGCTGTGGCCGGGCCGAGACACCCTCACCCAAAACTACCCCCACCTCACAGAGGAGGACATGCCCGGCATCGAGCGATGCTTCTTCCAAAACCTCGACTACCTCCAGCAAACACACCCGCACGTCCTCGAGCAGATATGGCCACCCCCCGGGTAACCCACGTGCCCGCGCAGCCGAGACAACGCCGCCACACCAGCACCAGCACGCACAGATCACCAGGGAAAACGCGCGCACACGCCCGGTGCCCTAACCTGCACCCTCGTTCTCGCTACTTACAGGACCCAGCGTCACACGCCCGCCCCCGAAGCCCAGGACCCTCCGCCGTCCCCCACAGCCCTCTCCTCCGCCTCCGACTCCACAACCTCCACCACCACGACCACCTCATCCACCACCACCAACACGTCCTCATCCAGCACTCCACCCCCCAGGCCGCGGGGGACATCTCCCAAACGGGCCCCCAAACCCGCCCCCACTGCGAGCAACCCCACCGCCGCCAAGGCCCACGCCCCGACGAGGCCCACACTCGCGACCCAGCCGAAACCCAAGACCGCCGCCAAACAGCCACCCAAACCCGTCAGCGCGCCACGACCGCAACCCGCAGCCAAGCCCAAACCCTAATCCCAACCCGGCGCCACGACGGCAGCCTGAACCCGGCCCCCCGAGGACGTCCTCTACGACATTCGGCCCCAGCCGTCCCAGGCCCGGCGGCAGCAGCGCCAAGCACGGCGCCCCCCACCGTCACCGACGCCACTGCCACCACCTTCATAGCGGAGCGCGCCGCGGCCGAAGCACGACGCACCTCGTCCCGCCACCTCTCAAAGCCCGCACCCCAGGCCCACGGACCGCCTCCGACCAGGCCAGAACGACGCCAGGGTCCGCCAGCAGCGTCCCCGCCCCCCTAACAACCCTCGATGACAGCCCACATACAGCGCATGCCCCACTACCGCCGCTGCCGCGAGTCCCCGCCCAACCCCGAGGCGGAAACCGTGCGCGCACACCCGCGGGTCCATATCCGCGCGCGCCCCCACTCCCCGCGCACCCCCACGGAACAGGACTACGAGGAATCCCCCAGGCCCGCAGCCGCCACCGGTCCCCACGACCCCGTCACACCCACCCACGCCCACTCCTCCGCCCAAGACCGCAGGCCCGCCCAGGAACAGTGGTGGCAGCGCTGGACCCACACGCAGCTCTTGGAGCTGCGAAAGTGGGCCCGGGGAGAGCCCTCCCTCGAGGGTCTGGTCCATCGGCCCCGCAAGGGGTCGTTGGAGAACTGCCGCCTCCGGCCGGCGGGGGGGTGGATGCCGCAGGCCGCATGGGAAGCCATGCTGGCCGATGCGCTCCACCCCCTGGGAGTCCACCCCCGCAACCTTTCGACGCCCCAGGACCACCCGTATGTCCTCAGGCGCCTGCGGGAGACCCTCGAGGAGACACAGCGAGACGGCATCCGCCTGTGGGACATCACCCAAAGCCCAGCCCCGCACAAACACACCCCCTCACCACCCCACAAGCGTCGGCGCACCGACACCGGCGGCACCCACAGCACCCCAGGAGCCTTGCGCACCACACAACACGACGCGCCTGACCCCCCGGCCAGCAGCGCCGCCACCTAACCCCGTTACCCAGCAAACCACTACCACGGGGCGCCACGCCAGGCCCCGCCCAGAAGTCACCAAACGAACCGGACGCTGAAGGACGCCAACGCACACGACAACGGACACCACTACGCCCAAAGGCACCGAACCCAGGCCCGCTACCGTCGCAACCACCTAACCGAGCCAAAACCCAAACACAAATCAAACCCGGGCCACAACCCGAAACCGCTAACCCTTGACTCCTAACCAGGCCCGCCGAGGGAACAACGTAACCACAGCCCACACCCACAGCCCACACAGCCGCCTAACCAGCCAGTTCTAGAAGCAAAGAGACACCTCACCAAACCCACCCTGACCCAAGCCCGTGTACATCAGGACGCGCGAGCCGCACCCCTGGGGCGCGAGCGCCGCCACAGCACCGACGACACACGCCAGAGGACACAACACTATTGCACCGCCGCACCAGCTGCCCGTGCCTGTGCCTGCAGTGTAAGCGCGCCCCTGTTTTTCTTTTTCTTCCAAAAAAAAAAACGAAAATTAGGGGGGGGGGAAGAGGGACACAACCACCCATGGCACACCGGCACCGCACACAGCGCGCACACCGGTGAACGGGAGCCAAGTGGCCCAGGACACCGCACAAGCTACACAACACACCGAGCGAGCGCACAGGTGAACAGGAGCCAAGTGGCCCAGGACACCGCAGACGCAACACAGCAAACCGCGCGGGCACACCGGTGAACAGGAGCCAAGCGGCCCAGGACACTGCACACACGTAGCACGGCCGAGGGACAGGAAAGAACCAATACCCCATGGGTCAGACGCACTGGGGCGACCCAGCCGATCCACCGGGCCAGTGGCAGGAGCGGTACTCCAGGGCCAGTGGTCCGAGCCCGGCCAGGCTGCATCGGGGACCATGGCAAACGTCACCCGGAGCCATGGAAGCAACCGGTGACAGGCGAGCCGGTACAGAGTCCAGGAGGGGGTCACCTGCCAAGCAGGGTGGCCCCGCAACTCAAACCACAAGGGTGAGGCGGTCGTACCGTAGACTAGCGGGAGCAATACCCCTTGTGGTGAGAGGTACTCCACAGGCTGGGCAGCACCCAGAGCTGCCGCCCAAAGGAGGGGGCATGTGGCCCTACCCATGGACACATGTGGGGACACCCTCCCACCTGGGACACATGGACCGGGTGGCCGCGACAATGCCTTCCCAAGCACATGCGGGAGCGGCTCAAGAGGCACCTGACATAGGGCAGTGGGAGGGACAGGACGTCCCCTTGGTAAGACCTTCTTCCTGCAATGTCAAAGGAGGCATCCCGAGCTCCCGAATATACCTACCTACCTACCTGCAAGTATAGTATCAAGCATCAAGTCCCGGGTCCTGGCGGCGATTGTTCGGCATCCAAAGGACCCGTTAACCCATACCAGGCGCACCGGGTGCCGGCTGCGACGGTCACTACCACAGTGGCAGTGGCATACACGGCCAACATAGGCGACACACGAGGACCGAGGTGGTCCCACAGGTCGAAAGCGACCACAAAGATCCATCAGGCTACCCCAGGCTTCCCAAGCCCGCAGTCTGGGGGAGAGTCCCCACGGCTCCTTCCTTGGGCGCACCATGTCCATATCCACGACGCGAGTCCAGATTGGTAATGTCGAACAAGCTCCTCCATAAGGGGTCGGGCATCAAGGCCGTCGTCTCCCTCGCCCCATTACCACGAAGGCCATGCATGAGGGAGTCCTCATGCAGTCTGGGCGGAGGCGTCGACTCCTCAAACCACCAGTTTCCCAGGCAGACTGACCGAGGTCAGGACACCGGAGGTCGCCACCCGACTGCAAGTGCGTCTGCGAGTCGGTAGGCTCACACTGGGACTGACAGTGGCGGACCGCTGGGAGTGTAGTCAGGCAACTGGGCTTCCCGCCTGGCGCCATCAGGATCTCAGCACATCACCGCCACTAGGGCACACGGTATCACGGGCACTCAAACAGAAGAATCTGTACTTAGGTACTGGTCCAGGCTGGACCTTATGTAAGAGCATGTACACGGCGACCCAGGGCGCTAGCGTATTCCGATTCGCATCCCCTCGGGGGGGGGGAAAAACAGTTCATAGGCGCTGATGGGCTGATAATACGCAACATACAGATGCACATATCCTGGGGGGCAGAAAGAAAAGCAAAAGGCGGTGTAATAGGCGTGTAAACACACTCTGGACAGAGCGCCAAACCACGCCCCGGTTAGGATAAGGCATATGCAGGAGGGTGGACAGGAAAACACCTGAGTTCAGGCAATACATAGTCTGCAGACACACGTAGACTGGTCTGGATCCCGCAAGTGCCATGGGACCAGACCACACACCCAAAAATCGCAATGCCGATGACAGCGGCATCCGTTGCGCAACGTCGTATGGGCTTCAAGGCCCTAAGAGCCCAGGAAGTGTGGAGGTCAGTCGCCCTGCCCCGTTTCACAAGGATTCAGCAGGCGCAGAGTGACGAATAGGAGTGGAAGAGAGGGGCCATCCTCCTCTGGATTCAGCAGGGGGGGGTATATGGCCACTCTGATGGCAGGTCACCCAAAGATGGAACTGATCAAGCAAGTGAGGGACGATCCGTCGACCTAACAAGCGCTCAAAATGCATCAGGGGAGAGCTCAGGGCGGTAATCAGGCGCCCCTGGCTGCAATCGCCCGGGTGAGTGCTGCCAAGTCCGAGACGTGGATCTTGGTCTTGTGCTCGCGGATGTAGTCCATGAAGGGGGTGTTAATCCGCGGCACGAACGAGGAGACGGGTTCCCAGGTGTCGTCGTGGGACGGCCCATAGCCTCGCCAACGAACCTTGAACTCCAGGCCTCCGGGTGCCGAGGCGTTCGGACGCTGGGCCAGGATCTTCTCGACGGTATAGTCGTCCTGCTCAGCATAGTCGTCATCCGAATCAGCCTCATGTGCGGCATAGTTCAGGGACACATGTTGGCCACGGAGGTCGGGTTCCCGCACACGGAGTTGACTCTCGTGGCGCTCCCGGAACTGTCCGTGACGCACCTTGATGCGGTACCCGTCCTCACCAATCCTGCGGACCACCTCTCCGGGTGTGAACCAGGTTTTGGTGCGGCTGGTGCCCATAGGGCGGGGTCTGATCACCCACACCGGGTCTCCCACCCTGAACCTTTGCGCTGTTGAGCTCGGGGCGGACTTCTGACGCTCAGCATGCTCCTTCTCGAGCTGCTGGCGGATGTCCCGCGCCGTTGCCTCTTGCCGCGCAAAGATTTCCTTGGCGTCCATGGCCATACCATCACCAGACAAGGGAAGTCCGCGACCCAGGGGGTCCCTGCCGAACAGAATTTGGTGAGGGGACAAACCACCCGGAGTGGGGGTGTCATGATAGGCCTTCAGAGCGGGCCACATCTCCTCAAACCAGTTCCGACGTGGATTGGTGATGTGAATCTTGCGCAGCTTCTCGAACAGCTGCCTTCCAGCCACTTCAGCCCGGCCATTGGACGGGCTGAGATAGGCGACGCTCTTGGCATGACGTATTCCCATGAGGGAACACATGGCCTTGAACCAGCCACCAGTAAACTGGGGCCCTCGGTCGCTGCAAATGGTGCGGGGGATGTCAAAGAAGGTCAGCCAATGACGAATCATCATCGCTGCCACTTCCTTGGCAAGCAACCCCTTTTTGCGTGCCAGAACGGCTACTACGAAGCCGCTGTGGCGGTCCACACAAAGGACCACACAGTCAAAGGTCTCCTTGCCTATGTGAACTTCGGGCATGGAGAAGACGTCCATGGCCACGCTCTCCATGGGCTGGTCAGGCACCGGAGTCCATCGGGCTTCCCCCTTGACGTTCCGGTTATCGGGATTGCAGGCCTGACAGACCGAGCAACCCTTCCTGACCTTCTTGATGGCGGTGTAGAGACCGATCTGGTCGATCTCGAACCGGCGCTGCATGTCCAGGGCTTGCTTCTTGACCCCTGGGTGCATCATGTGGTGGTGCCAAGCCTCACATAGCTCGAGCACTCGGGACTCTGGGACCAGCAGCTTACCATTCCGGTACAGCTTGCCATCTTCCTCAGTCAGGCCCTTTGGCCACTTCTGCCCGTCATCAGGGTTGGTCACAGCCCTATATTCGGCCTGAAAGGCCTCAGACTTAGCGTAGTCGTCGGTCCAGTCGTCCTAGAGGCAAGATTCAGGGAAGAGGTGCTTGTCGGACTCAGCTCCATCAGGGGCGAGTACTCTGACCGCTCTGCCCATCCTCGTTCCGAGGGGGGCATCCGCAGCCATGACGACGAAGCATTTAACACCCTCCTCCTCCATCAGGCGCTCCGTTTCTATGATCCTCTTGGCTTCAGCGGTCTCAGCCTCATTGCCATGGGCAGACACGTCTGTCATGCCCTTGCTGGCGGGATACGCCCACCTAATGAGACAGTCCGCCACGGTGTTGTCCTTGCCAGGAACATACACAACCGTGAGGTCGAAGTTGGCCAAGGTCTCATGCCATCTTGCCCGTCGGGAGGCGGGACCAGAGGGGGTGTCCACGTGCTCCTTGTGCCACGGCTGCAGACTCTGATGGTCGGTGCAGACGGTGACAGGATGGAGGGCTATGTACCCAGCCCATTTCCTGAGAGCCATGACAATGGCATACGCCTCCTTTTCTCGGGGCGTCCACGTCCGTCTCTGGCCTCCCGCCAGGACTCGGCTCCAGAAGGCCACTGGTACGTGCCTCCCATCGTCAAGCACTTGTTCCAACACAGCGCCAACGGCGTAGTTGGAAGCGTCGGTGCGCAGGACGAACCCTCGGTCAGGATCCACGAGGTGCAGACCCACTGCGGATAGCAGCGCCTGCTTCATCCCCTGAAAGGCACGGTCGGACTCAGCATTCCAGACCAGAGCCTTCTTGGACCCCTTCTTGGTCTCCTCTCGGTTGCCCTTGAGCATGGTCGTCATGGGGGCTGCATACTCGTCATACATCTTGATATACCCCGAGTAGTAGTTGCAGAACCCCAGGTACGCCCGTAGCTCAGAGACCGTTTTGGGCTTTTCCCAGTGCTCAATTGCAGCTACCTTGCCAGGTATGGGCTTCTGCTGCCCGTCCCCAACTACGTGGCCAGCGAAGACCACCTCGCTTACCGCAATGGTGGCCTTGTCACTGCTGCCCGTGAGTTTGTGCCGAACCAGAAGGTCCAGCACTCGGGTGACGTCCCTCTCATGTGCCCCCAGGAGCTCCTCATAGCTCATACTGAGGTCCCCGGACGCGATGATCACGTCGTCCACGATAGGGTCCGCACAGTCACGCACCGGCTCAAGCAGATTCTCCAGCATCCTCTGAAAAGCCGCATTGCCGTTGGTAACGCCACTGGGCATCACCTTCCACTGGAGAGGTCCAAGTGGGGTGCTCATGGCTGTGCAGGCACTGGACTCCTCGGCGAGAGGCATCTGATGATAACCATGTTTCAGGTCAATCACCGTGAAGATCCTCCGCCGGTGTTGTTTTTGCAGAATGTCCTCAATGAGGGGCGGCGTATAGCTGTCATGCTGCGTTTCCGCGTTTAGGCCGCGGTAGTGGACCACGAGCCGCCACTCACCGGCCACCTTCTTGGGGACGACAAAGCACGTGGAGGCCCACTCGGAGTGGCACGGCTCAAGCCAGCCTCTCTCGATGAAGTGACGGGGGATCTTCTCCATGGCCTCCTTCCTCTCGCCCCTCAGGGCGAACTCCCGGTGTCGATACATACGGGGGTCCTGCTTCAGTCGTATCTTGGCCTCGCCATACGGTCCACGCACCGGTGGGGGAAACACAGGCTTTCCGCTGAAGAAGGTTTGACCATACTTCTGCTTCAGCCTGGCCCTTAATGCCTGGATCTTGGGGCACTCATCGGACTCCACCTTGGCTTTTCCGGGCACCTGGACCACAGAGCTTACTTGAGGGGTAGCGACCCCACTCGATTTCGGCTCAGGTGGTCTTCCCAGGTGGCCCAAAGGGCCATCTCTGGTCTTGCCTCGGAACAAGTTGCCGTAGGTGGGTGGGTTCCCGTCGATCGGCTCGTCCTGGCTGGACATGTGGTCCAGCACCCTCCGTACGAAGGTATCCCCATCATAGGAACCAGAGACGATGGAGTCCACTTCCCACCAGGCTTTGTCCTGGCCCTTGCCCTCACGCTGGCTTCCCCAGTCGTGAAAGGGCTGATCCATATACCCCTGAACCGGATCCAACTCCTCTTCCGTGAGGGGGTCCTCTGATTCTCCGATGTCAACAGGGGAAACCGCAAAGCATTGCCTCCATGGCTGCGCTGTGATGCCGTTGACACACCGGAAGTCCGTGGTGTCGGCCTGTTCAAGGCACCCATCCACATAGTGTAATTCCGTTGGCCATCTCTGGGGTGGCATGGGCTGTCCCTTAGCGTCCTGATAGACACTCTCTCCAGCCGGTAGGACGACCTTGTTTAAGGTCATGTTGGTCAATGGGACCACCCAATGTCGGGTGCTTTCCTCCTCGGTGCATCCCATAGGAACAACCAGCACTGCCTTGGAGCGGTCCTTGCGAATCTTGGCTATCGCCCTTGGAATGTCCCATCGGGGGCAATGGATCCACATCAAACCCTGATGCGGACCCCAGTGCTTCTTCCACGCGGAGTCCTGGGCGCTCCAGTACTTCTCACAAACCCGAAGATGGGCGGAGGTTCCTGAAGAGAACGCATCAAGGGCCAGATCCGAAGCTCCCAGGTCCGCGACCACTCAGCTCGCCACTTCCGGCATTACGCCGTACTCCTCGTTTGCTGGCCCAGTTGGCTCAGTGCCCAGCGCTGCTACTTCGGGCTGATTGCGTTCCGGGTGGATCCATTGGCACTCCACATGGTGCTCAGGTGACGAAAGCCACGAGAGCTGGTCAACCTGGTACAGGGTCATTGAAGCCTGGGCCGGGAGAACGCCGGAGTCCGTCTCCATCATGAAGTCGTACCCAACGATCATGTCCCAGTCCATCTCGGCCTCGTAGAAGCGACCTTACAGGAGGATTTCCTTGCCGAGGTCCGGGCGGCTCAGCTCACGGTGGTTCACCAACTGCAGCCCAATGGCCGCTTCCTTCGTGCCTCCCACCATGTACTGGCCGTTCGCCACCTTCAGCCTGACAGGTTTCCAACTGTCGGTCAAACACTCTGGCGGAAGTGGGCCAGCCTTCACCAACCTGACCTGAGCTCCCGTGTCGACCAACACGTCGAAGACCTTCTCCACTTCCCTGCATAAGGCACGGACCTTAAGGTGCAACTGCCGCTCACGCCCAACTCGGCGCACGGCGTGCAAGCTCGGGATCTCCGGCCGTTCCAGAAGCTCAACAAGCGACTGGTGCAGGTCGTGGACAATGGGCTCAGGCTGCCCATCTGCAGCATCCAGCTGCGGTCCGGGTGATCCTCGGATACTCTCGGATAGATCTTGAAGCACATCGAATACATTCTTGGTCGCGAAGGATGGACGGGTGCAAGGGTTCGTGCCTTCACTTGCCCTCCGCCCGCCACCGCGACTGTCTTTCGCTTTGGGTGCCGGACCGGGCCTTCCGCCCGCGGCAGTCCCTTTGTGCTTATCGTCTCCCGACTGGGATGGTGTGGCGCTTCCCACGACACCATCCTGCGACCGCCCAAGCTGGGGCCCTTGGCTGCAGGGGCTCCGCTAGGGGGCGTTGGTTGTGGTAGTTGGGGTACTCTCCTCCGCATCAACCTCGTTGACACCCTTCTTCTTTCCCCTTTTCCTACCCTTCTTGTCCTTGTCCTCGTTCTTCTCGTTCTCTTTGTTCTCCTTGTTCTTGTCGCCCGACCTGGGGACCCAGTTCCTCTTGATCTCCTGGATCTCCTTGGCCAACTCGGTCCCCACGGACATCAGCTTGGAGAGCTCGTCCTTGTCGACCTCCACTTTGGTCTCCCGGATACCCGCGGGTGCACGCTTCTTCAACCCGTGCGCCTTCTTGTAGGCCTCCGTGTCGGCCTGGTGGATGGGGCATGTCCGATGGTCATGGTTGAAGCCTTGCTTCCTCCCATAACACGCGAAACAGCCCTGAGGGTGAGCTCGTATGAACTCCCCAAAGGATAGCGGAGGGTTGCCAATGCGGTGGGGATCCTTCTTCTCCTTCTTCTTCCAACCCTGCTGCAGGGGCTTCCAGCTTCCCCGGTTGCTCCCCGCGTTCAGGTTGTTGGCGACGAAGGCACAAACAGCCATCTTGGCGGGCTCATCGTCGTCGTCATCGTCGTCGAGAGCCTCACCGCCATCGGCTCCCGCTGGGTCCATGGCAGCTTCCCCGCCAGGCCCCCTCGCCAACGTAGTTGACGTCACGGTCGCCGGGCCTCAACCCGCGGGTGTGGTGGAGGTTCCGGTACTCCTTGAGTACTTCCCCTTCAACCCACTCCAGGATCTCGTCGCATCTCATCCGCGCCAGGATGGCCTGCAGACGGATGGTCTGGCCGCTCAGGTCACACTCATCAAGGCGCCACATCGCGGTCTTCTCGCGATCGCCCGAGACGGTGATGAGGAGAGCGTTCCGCAGGGAGTGCCGTTTGACATCCCGGGCCACTTTCTTCCTCGTCCAAGCCACCAAGTTCGTATGATACTCTTTGGGGAGCATCATCTTGACCGTGTGGTTGGACTTGGCCCTCTTGGCCTCCTCCCTGTTGACTCTCTTGATCAATGCTTCCGGCAGCATGGAGAGCAGGCGAGCCTGCTCGTCACCTTCATTCCAGTCCTCCACGTTGCGGCGGAAGAGGGTGTACTGCTCCGGAAGTCCCGCCAATCTCTTAGGCGGATCTCCCGTCCATCATGCTGAAGCTTGATGGACTTCCACCGCTTGGCAGCCACCTGCGGAGCGTCCACCCGCTCCTGCTCGTTGAGCCACTTCTTGGCTTCCTTGAGGGTCTTGATTTTCCCCTCCTTGGTCGCCACGAAGTATAGCTCTTGGAGCACTTCCGGCAGGCGGTACCTGAACCGTTTGAAGACATATCTCTCCGCATCTGCGGGATCCATGTCTTCAGTGACGGTCACCCCCCAAATCGTCCAGCTTCTCCAAGAAGCGGTCGAGGTTGAGGGGGTTGCCATCGTACATGGGGGGCTTGATGTCCTTCAGGTCCTCCCACACGGCGGCATCCGCGGCCTTGGAGACCATGAACGCCGGCCGCGAGGTCGACCGAGGTTCCCATCGGCGTCCCCCACGGACTCCCACGGCCGCCACTTCCATTTCCTCCACGGTATCCGTGTGGCTACGCCGTGGTTCTTTCATGTACGCTGAACCTAGATGTTCACGCCGTACTTCTTCCGTGTATGCCTCCTCATCACGGCGCTGGCGGCTGCGTTCAGCGGCCTCCCGTCGTACACCACGCGGCGAGGTAATGCCGAACTCCTTCAGGTCTTCCTCACCTCCGCCGACGTCCCACTCCACGTCCCCTCCAGGGACCTCATCCCTGAGTCCACCATAACGTCTGCCAACCATTGGGATTGGCTCCGGGGCTGGTGCGGGGTGTCGGGGGCGTACCTGTGTCCGCGCTGGAGCACGGCGGTTGTGGTACTCCGCCCTGAGCCACTCATCACGCCACTCCTCACTGCCACTGCCGGGCGGCACGCGCTCGTTGCGGCGGCCCGCGCTGTGGTGAGAGGGGGCGCTGAGAGAGGGGGCACTGGCGCTGGGGCGACTCCTGGGGGCTCCGCCGGGGGCGTGGGGTCTGCCTGGACCTGGTCCAGGTCCCCAGCTGTCGTCCGACGAGCCAGACTCCAGGAGTGGGTGGTCGCTGCCGACGCTTCCACCGCCTTCCAGCTCGTCCAACCTCTGCTGCAGGCCGTTGATGACCTTGTTCAGCAGCCTGGTCTCGCCCCTGGCGATGTCCAGCTCCCTCTGGACGGCGGTGGCGACCTTGGCGATCTTGACCATCTCGATCTTGGCGATGTCAAGCTCCTTCTGTGCGCCCGCGGCGACCCTGGCGATGCGAGTCATCCCGCCCTTGCCCGTGTCTACCTCGCGCTCAAGGGACTGGACCCTCCTGCGGAGGTGGACAATCCACCGCCAGGTGGCATCTGGGTCGCCGTCCGCTGGCCTCCGTGACCTCTCGGGGGTCTTCCCCTTACCCTTCCTCCATCGGTAGGCGGTGGGGCCACTGCTCCCACTGCTGCCCGTGTCCACCTCCTCCGGATCCAGTGCCATCTTGGAGGAGGCGTCCCCTTCGAAGAGCCTTCGAAGGGTCTCCACTCGGGATCCTCCCGGGGGAGTCTCGCGCCGGATCTTGGCCTCCGCCTCCTCCATTGCGGCGGCTGTGGCTACGGCAGCTCGCCTTTCGGCCTCCTCCCGGGCACGGGCCACCTCGGCTTCCGGGGCCTGCTGCAGCCGAGCCTTCTCCGCTTCCAACGCCGCCAGCTCCGCCTCTGTCTTGGCCCTCTCCTCGGCGACCTTCCGTCGCGCGGCCTCAATGGCGTCCTTCCTGGCGGCGTCCGCCCGGGCCTTGGTCGTTGCTTCGGCGTGGGCCCTTTCCTCCGCCTCCTTCTTTTCCCTCCCTTGGGCAAGCGCCTCTTCCAGCGCCTTCACCTCGGCCTCCTTGCAGGCGATGGCCTCCTGGGTCAGGCGGGCTTCCTCGGCGGCTGCCGCCACCTCACCCTTGACCCGGGCATTTGCTGCCTCATGGGCCGCCGCAGCCGTGAGACCGGCCGCGATGGCCTCGACAGTCGAGGCGTGGAAGGCCATGCCTCTGCCCCAGTCGGTGGCCTTCTGATGGGCGATGCCGACGGCGCCCTCCACGGCAGCGTTCTGCTGCGTGGCCCGTTGCCGGGCAACCCAAAGGTTGCAAAGCACCCCACAGGCGCGCTCGCAGGCGCGCGCCACGTCCCTTTGGCCGGGAGAGACGCTGCTGCTGGAGCTGGCCTGGTCGGCCGGCATCCTCCCGCGGTGGGCCAACTCCACGTCGCTGCTGGGGCCTGACTTCCTCAGATGCAGCTGACGGGGCTTGGTCCTGGCCTGCTTGGCGACTTCGAGGAAGTCGCCAAGGGTGGTGTGGCCGGGGTGGTGACCGCCACTGGCCCGTTGGGGGCTGGGGGCTGAAGTTCCGCCCTTGGCAGCTTGGGCGGCTTCGGCGGCCAGGGACTCCTAGTACTCCCGCCACTTCCTGTCCTGCTTCCTGTCCCCGGCGGACCGCTTCTCCTTCCCAGGAGACGCGCTGCTGCTGCTGCCCTGCAGCGTGCGCTCGGTCCCCGTCTCCGGGAACCTCCTTTCGATCATGTCCCACATGGAGACATTGATCGTGGCGTCCGACGGGTACTCGTTGGGCTTCTCGTCCTCCTCAATCCCGTTCGGGCGCAGCCCTTCGCCGGGCCTGTCTGGGCGGGTCCAGACCCTCCAGCGCTTCTGGCGGAAGCGGAAGGCGTATCCTTCCACCCGCAGCCAGTCTTCCACTGACTGCAGGCGGTCGGGGCCCATGTCCTCGCGGAGCTCGAAGCTCCCGGGCATGCCGCCTTCGCACTGGGGGTGGCTGTGGCGGTAGTGCTGGTCCGACACAAACCCATGCAGCAGGCGCACTGCATGGGGGTGGGGCTGCGGCCACGTCTTGCCCGCTTCTTGCGAGTTTACTATGGCAGCGGGGGGCGTACTTGGTCTTGAGGTCCTTGGTGGTGGTTGTTGAAGCGGTTGCTCCGGTGTGGTTGTGGAGGTGGGTGACGCGGCTGGGAGTGCAGCCCGTACTGGTCGGCCGATGGGGCTCGCTGATGTAGGATTCCTGGTCTGTCCACCTCCTTTACGGTCGCGGCGCTTCCGTGGTTGCTCAGGGCGATGCTCTGGACGGCGCTGCGGACTCCGTAATGGTCTTGGAGTCCTCGGGGTTGGGGTGCTGCTCGTACCATTCGAAGGCCCCGAGTGGCACGCGGGGGCTGGGTAACCCCGCGGCGGTGAAACGCTTTTGACGCGTTCCCGTGGGGGGCCTGGCCACCGGACGCTGCGGTTGACACGCACAAGCAAGCAGGCAGGCAAAGCACTGCGCTCACAGGGGCATCATTACGCTCGTGTCATGTGACAAAGCGTTTCAGGATCCTTGCCACTCTGAAACAATGGAACGGAAGTATGTACAGCAACACATCGGGATATGTACACATGGGGTTAAGACTGGACTGGGGTAAGGGCATCACAGGACAATAGACACTCAGTCCCAACACATATCCCAATCCCAGGTCCGACCCTCTCAGTGGCTGGTGGGGGCGGGGGCTCAAACACACCCATGCCCTGCTCAGTCCGGACCCTGAAACCCTGCAAATAGGGGAGGTGTCCCGCCCAGCCACAGGCGAGTACCTGGGAACCAAGCAACTCCAAGGCCTACCAACAGTACATCCCTATGCTCCCTTAACAGCAGGTCCCAACTCCACTCTGAGCCAGAGATAGGGCCCCGCCATTATCCCCTAGGAGTTGGTAGCTGAAAATGGGCTGTTTCAGCCCAAACTGATATTTGCTCAAAAATCTCCAAAATTGACCCCTGGTCCAGACCAGCCAGAGGTAGGGACGAGGCAACTGACCCTATGCCCTTCAAGTATGAACTCCCTGGGGCCCTCACCCAACCTGGTTCCCTCTGAGGTTTCGGCATCGGGGTACCACGGGTTCATCAAGTGGGGTCATGATGCCAAAATTACCGAAATGGGCGTCATTCCCACGCGTGGCTCGCCCGGCCAGGGCAAGGCCAATAACTCACAGGATAGGACGCAGGACGTAGGACTAATATCTGAGTGCACAACTTGAAATTGGGTCCGGGCTTCTTTGTGGGCACAGAGATATGGGGCCGCCAATTGACCACACGGGGGGGTGAAATTGGGGTCCCGAAAGGGGGTCATTTTGGCTTCTCAAAATGAGCCAAAATCGGGGGTGCTCCAAATAGTATATCCCCACGCCGGCTTGGAGATCGGATCCGCCATTCCATACGCAATCCACCGGGAGTGCAACGTAGACTCCCATGCCCTTGGCTCCCAAAGATCTCCATGCCACTCGGCGTGGTGACAATCCCAATTGGGTCCACAAATGCCAAAAATGGCAACATCGTCCACACTCACCTTGGGCTAGCACCTTGACGAAGGTTGCTCCGCCTCGCCCACGTGGTGTGCGATCCATGGGGACCAATGTCCATATCACCCATGTCATATATGGTCCTTTGGTCCATGCGTCCGGCGTGCATGAGGGGGCTGAACATGGTGCACGGCGGGCAGAAGGTGTGGAAAATTGCTCAAAATGGCCGAAAATGCGCACACTCATGGTTGGGGCAAATGAGGCACATGCCCGACTTGGACCGGTGTGTGCCATAGGATTGGTATCAAGTCATATGGGTCCAACATATCTTTTGGGCGTCGCCCAAACCCCTCCTGTTTCGGGAATGGCAGGGTCGCTAAGTGAGCCCATGATTTGGGATAGTCCCAAATCGCCAACATGGCGGCCACAGTATGCCAAGCCCGAGAGGAGTTATTCGCCGGGTCCAAGATATGTTGGGCACCGAAGTATGTACCCCCAAAACATACTTGGGTCATGATGTCAATTGAGCGCAACGTTGAGATACACGGTCGCCACTTGACATCATGACGTGCAAAAAACAGCAAAATTGGTGAAAAGACACCCAAAAGTGCCTTGAAAACTGCACAAATATATTATAATATCTTCGGCTTGGATTGAGTATTCGACCAATCCTTCTAAACACAATGACCTGACACCAATGACCTTCGATTCCACATATGTGCTCCACTTGGGGCGCTTTGGAAGGTCGCGCGCGCTGCCTCCCAAGTGGGCACATGCAAATATGGATTATTGCAAAAAACACACCTTGCTCGCAATGCATCGCTTCGGGAGCGCTCCACAAGCGTCCCTTCACGAGAGTTAGGCTTGCGAGTGTTGGTTGGGAGTACAATGAAGGGCCTCCTGCGATATGGGGTCCATTGGCGGGTTGGTCTTGGAATGGTGCACCCGCCAAATGGGCACGTGATATGACACCAAATATGGCATACAACCCTACCCTCGCCTTCTACACCCCACCTAGTGGCCTAGAATCAAAGTATGCCTATATTCTAGAGTAACTTTGGTCCCTTAACACGCATCCAAGTGCTTTGGTCGAAAATCGACCTCCTTTCGGAAAGCCGAATTTTAGCATGCACGCAAAATATATTGCCAATATATATATGGAGATCATATATGTACTATCCGGGGAAGAGAAGTGATATGCCCCGGATGTAGAGGCAAGCATGGGTGGGCCGAATGCCAACTCAACACACTTCTACACGTACTTGGACGCCAAGTACGTGAAAAAGTGCACTTCTTGGAGAACACTCAAAATAAATAACCCTTTGGGCCTAGGGAGTTGGGATCCTTTGGCCTCATCCTATGACTATGGGGGGCAAAACCTCATACACAGTGCCTATGAGGCACGTTAATTCGTGCTTGGGCGCTTGAACGCTCGTAGCCCTTGTTATTCCACTTGGGGGTTCAAAGCGCCTTCGGCCACCAAGATTTTCTGGGAAAAATCTGGGACGCGATGTGTTCTATCAAGGAAGAAATTGCGGATCACTCGAAGACTGTTTCAGTCTTAACTTCAAGAAAGATCGTTCTACAGAATAATCTAATGCAGTGCACGGAACGGGCGACGTCTGGCGGCGATTTCACGACAATTAGAAATCGCGGTAGAAATCGGGTATTTCACCGATTTCGGACCCAAAATCGCCTAAGACAATAAGGTTATGGTAATTCTACATGGATTTAATGGGTAACGATCGGATTCCGGATCCCGCGGATTAGAGAACCGGGATATCCCGCTGAGAGCCGGTATCAACGGCTTCCGCACGGGTGTGACGGCACACAGGCCTCCAGGCCATGGGCCAGAGGTTCTGGGTACCGCTTCACTCCCTCTCTAGTACTTGCCATTGGAACAACGTTCCGCCATCGCCCACATTGCTGGCGTCGGTCACCAAGATAATCTCACCTTGTGCTCTAGGCACGCCCAAGCACTTAGCGTTGGCCACCTTGTCTTTTAGCTCTTCAAACGCTTGTTGCTCTTGTGGGCCCCAGCGCCAAGTAGTACTCTTCTTGATCAAGTCCGTCAGAATGGCGCTGGTGTAGGTGAAGTTCTTGATATGGCAGCGGTAGAAGTTGCACGCCCCAATGAAACTGCATACATCACGGAGTCCTTTCTTGGGGTCTTCATGTCGTACCTTAGCATCCATCAGGGGTTTGGCTTTCAAGGCCGCTGGGGACCACCACCCATAGCCAACTTCAAACCCCAGGTACTGCAATGGTCTTCTGCATGAAGTCACACTTCTCCAGCTTGAGTCGTGTGTGGTTCTCCTGGCAGATCGCAAAGGACTCATTAAAGAGGATTAGATGATCATCTTGGGTATTGGTCGCGAGGCATACATCGTCAATGTGCGCTTCCATCTGGGCCCCACGGGATATGAGTTCTTGCACCTTCGGTCTTCGTCGTAGGATGGACAGGATCTTGTTCATCAGCTCTTGGAACAGAGCGGGTGCGTTGGCCACGCCAAAGGGCATGACCTTCTACTTGAACATCCTACCCTGAGGGGTGATGAAGGCGAGTAGCTCCTGGGCGTTGGGCGTCAGGTCCACCTGCCAAAATCCCCTTCTCTTGTCCATCTTGGTCTTGTAGCGACAGGAGGTATCTGTCGCTCAATCTCATCGGCCTGCTCTTTAGGAGCTGGGTAGGGTCTCCTTCAGATCTTATGACCCACGAACTCGGGTTTGAGCTTCAGGTCCATCTGTACCAGCTTGTCACATGAGGCTGGGGGTGGTAGTTCCCCGAACACATCCAGATAGGTCCTTACAAGCTTCTGCACCTGCGGGTCTAATGGCTTGATTTTGTCTTCCATGTCCTCGTCAGAGTGTAAGTTGCTTGCCCCCTGAGTAATAGATGCCGGGAGGTGATCCTCCACCGACTCTTCGCCCTTGGTAGTATCCTTCAACCCTTTGTAGGCATATAGTAGGTCTCGTTCAACCATCTCCGGTGGACGATGGCAACATAGGCACGCTCGAGGGGGTTCACATACACATTCCTCCAAGAGGCCGTCCTCCTCTGGGGTCCTCACATGGGCGCCCCACACGCTCTTCATGAGCTTGAGATCCACCTTCCTTTGCCAGGTGGTGATCTTTTGTTCGAGGTCCTCCTTCAGTTGCGAGAGATCTCCCTTACACCCTTGCTTCAGTGGCCATGAGCTGCGGGTAGGCTTAGCGTAGCATAGGTTTTTCGCCACCAACCTCCTCTTGGAGTCGACGTACTCCCTTAGCCTGGATCGGGGTCCAGCTCCTCGTCCACGGGATCTTCCAGCCTCGTGGAGAGTAGGGGCTTCAGTGGGGCGACGTACTCGGCGTTCTCCACTTCCTCCATGCATCTCTGCACAAAGAAGGCGTCATGCTCAGTTTCATCATCAGAGTGGAGAGAGCTGGGGAGCTCGGATAGTCCACACTCAGAGACTCCATCAGGAACAGGTACATGGCAGGGAGAGTTGGGGGCATTGGTGTTAGTCAGGACGTATTCATGTCCCCCTGGTATAGTCTCAATAGCATCTTGAGGTCGTAGTCGATCCTTCAAGTCACCCAGGGTGAGTCCATCGCTCTCTCGTTGTATAGTCTTCTTTTTTTTGAATTGTACAGCCACTTTAATGTCCGGACAGGGACACAGCCCTCAATCAGAGTGATGCGTATAGACGAATGTGCTTGGCTCTCCCTAGCACTATGTGAGGGCTGTAGCCATGGAGGAACCTCGGAACTCACCTTGTCATGGATGGGTAGGGTTGCAGAGAACTAGGCTGCCTTGGCACGGGCCCGTGTGGGTGCCTGGTTAGTTGCACATAGAACTGGCGGATTGACAGAATGAGATCAGGACCGAAAGGGGGGGATGGAGGCGTTGTGGTGTGAGACGTGGTGAGACGTGAGACGTGGACGAAATCAGCCGAGGCTTACTCAAGTGTTGGAACAAATCAGAAGTACTGAAAAGTGAGGACGGGGTTCACTCTGTGTTTGGCCGAGAAGAAACCGAATGTTGAGGGGGGGTAGGGCAAGCGATGGGGGCAGGTGAAGAGGACTCTGGTGTTGAACTCACTGATGGGGGCGGCTCGGCCGGAGGCGGGGGGGAGGCTGGAGCTCGGAAGAAATCAGTAATCCGTCGGCTGGAACTGTCAGCGCCGGGGGTTGGGGGGGTGCCACCTGTTTAGGGGCGTAGGTGTCACTACGTGTTTTGCGTGGTGAAGGGTCTTCAGTGTCCCGGTTGCGTTTCGTGGGTGGTTGTTTGGGGCGCATGGGCATTTTGTTTTTGTGGGTGCGTGGTTTTTTTGAGCGGGGGGATTGGACTGAGTCTGGCAGGTGGTCTGGAGGCAGGGGATAGTGGTAATCGCTGTGCGCCGGTGAGGTCTGAGACGTTCTGTAGGTGCTGTATGGTTGGCCCCAGGTGTTGGGACCTTGAGGGGGGGGGGCGTGGGAGGGGGGGGGATCCTCGGCTAGCCAAGTGAGTGCTTTGGACAGAGCGTCTTTCAACTGGTGTTGGCGCTGGGGGAGTGCATTTTTAAAAGCTAAAACGCGCTGGGGTTTTGTTTCGCCTGTAGTGGGTGTAGTCATGGCTTCGTACAGGGTGGAGGGCACCAGAAATTTGACGAAATTTTGTTGGTCTCCTGGGTGGGAGCACTGGGCCCACCAGATGCTTGCTACCTGGTTGAAGGGCGGAGGCCACGCATGTATGAAGCTTTGCACAATGTGGTCAGCGCTGGGGCAAAGGGACAAGAAGGAGGCTACATCGAGGGGGTGCGATTGTGAGCATTTGTGGCAAACTCGGGGGGTCAGGTCGTTGTGGAATGCATGTGTAAGAAAATTCATGCTGCCTGATGACCATTGGAAGGGGAGTCCGGAGAACCACGATGAGTGATTGTAGAAGAAAAAACTGGACGGCACGTGGATGTTGTAGTGGTCGTGACGGGGGATGAGGGCCCTCGATACAGAGGTGGTCAGGCGATGACAGACGGGCAAGTTACCGAATGATACAGTTCCCAGTAAAGAAGGTCCCTACCAGGACCGGCCCCTGCTGTGCCCCTTCCGCCTGTAACCCCTGCTGACTTGCTCCTGATCAGCGATTGCATTCCTCAAAGTCCAGGGTCCAAAATCCAAAAATATAGAAAATAAAATCCTCCTTCAACCCTGAACAGCAACCAGATCCCACAAATACAGCAATAACCCAATCAACAATCCAGTCCAAATCCAGACTGCGGGCTTCCGTTCAGCACACCGGTTGTCTTACGGTGGCGGGCATGTACAAGAATTGCACCAAGGAAGAAAGCCCTGAAATTGGCATATGAACACAAATAAAGCAAAGTTGGGGAAAGAGGTAAACATACACATTCACAGCCATAAACCCCTCATTCCCTGGACTCAAGACCTTCCCTTGACTCACCAACATATTGCCCTGAACCAGGTCAAATGAGATGGCTGAATGCCATGTGTAACAAGTCACTACACAAACCCCAAAGATGTGTTCACTCCCAAGCCTCTAAATCCTAGCCCAAATGGGGAGGTGGCGTGTCATGGCCTAGAGTGGCTCTCAGGACCATGCCCTACCCTGGCATATACTTGGTTGGACTTGGAGTCGAATGGGCTTGGAGATATGCTCCATGAGTTTGAACTCATAACATGCCAAAAACTGCCAATTCACAACATATTGGCCATATATCATATATATGCTCAAAATTGAAGTTACCACTTATCCGAAGGCTCAAAGCATGCATGGAATCGAAGTCTAAAATTCATGGAGGATGGAGACCAAAGGTCAATGCCCATGTACATCCCGAACTTACCCTCGAAACTCCTTTGGATATGGGCGCCACGCACTGCCCAAGTCAGCCCATGATCTTGAGACCAATTCTTGCAATCCTTCGTGCGCCAAGCCAAATGGAGTACGCAATCCTGCATATGGTGGTGTTCAACTCCAAAGCATATGCCAAAATGTGAACGCAATACCATGGTTCGACTCTCCATAGGCTTCTTGCTGTTTGCCGACCAGGTAATTACACAACACGCAAAATGAGCACAAATTGAGGTCAAAAACATGAAAATATGTCCAAATGCAAAGTTGTCATGATAGTATATCTCTATGCTCACCCATGATATCCGCTCATGGTTCAATACACAGATGATTGAAACCATTTGCGAACAATTCTCCCACTTGGATCCCCAATCAGGCGCATTGAGATACCTTCGCCACTCATATCTACATGCCCCATGAAAATGGGAGTGCACTCATGGATCTCTTTGCCAAACATACCATGAGCAATACATACGCGGTAGACTTAGTCTAGCGCTTTGAATTCCACAATTGGGACATGGGCAAGGCCCTTGTCGCGTGTGGCTCTCCATCTCTTCGGCCACACGAAGATATATAACATGGGCGTGAGCATATCAAGACATATACTACCAATATCACACATAGCCCTTAAAATTGGCTCCCACCATGGTATGCCATGCCCCTCCATGGTCATAACTTTGGGTTAAATGGACGTGGGAAGTTAAGAAAAGATGCTATGCAACCGCAAGACTCATGCGCTACACTCGAAAGTCATAATATCACGTCCGAACACATGGTCAATAAGTTATAAACAAGTTTCTGCCATGTTGACCATGATCCTATGATACAACGAGTGTGTGTGACGACTCAAGGTGTTGAACCCTACTGAAGATAAGTTGAGACTGAGGCGCTTGCAACGCAACCTTCCTTATTCTCTTTCCTCACACTCGCGCGTAGATATGGCCCTTCAAAGTGGTCCCACGATTCACTTTTGTTTCCCTTATATCTCCAAGTCGAATGGGTGGCAAGTATAAGGGAAACCTGATTTGGGCATGGGGAAAGGAGTATGACCACTCGAAGAAGACCAAATCAAGTGTGGCGATGTCGAAGTCGAAAATCCGATTTCGACATCGCGAAAAATTCAGATTGAAATTTCGAGTGCATATTTAGAAAATTGCGGAAGCAACGAACCCTTTACTGATGAAATCTGACCCTTCATCGGGGTTTCCGCCAAGATATCTGTAAATAACAGTTAACCAATCGGTTACCGCAAAATCGCGAGCCAACTGACAGTCGCCGATACATTGACCATCAGAAAGGAAGGCGGAAAAATTACGGAAACATTATGATAAGAAAACCCTGTTGATTCCTGATATTCTGATATATAAATCTCAGCTGGCGGCGCCTCGGTACTGAATATGGCCGCTCATAGCCGGAATGGCCAAACCTATCACACTATCACATCGGGTTAGGTCAGGTGGATGGGAGAGTATGATATCAGCCAATGGCGGCTTGCCGGCACATAGATACACACCCCAAGTGACCCAAAGATGGCCACGGGGGTCCGAACCTCAGAGCGTTGTTACCGCTCGGAAGTCATTGAAGAGAGGACGGGAGGACCCCAATGGGCTCCAACCCCCCCCCCCATGTCCCAAGGACACATGGAGGCCCCAAACACGTCGTAGGCGTCCCCCACGCCCCAAGGGAGGGGTGAGGACACTGATAATCGGTGCCCTACGCCATATCCGGTCTCCTCTTGATCTACAACATGGACCAAGGGGATCAAAGATAGAGAAACGTCGTCGGTCGACCTAAAAAAGTATACCACAATGAAATATATATGTGGAGATCGAGTGAAGGGGGTAGATGGCCAATCAAGGCCCAAAAATCCCCGGATGAACGCCCTCACACGTCTCCCAAGCACAGAAACAAACAAAAATGCCAAGGGGGATCCATTACGGTGCTACAGCAGCAACCAAATGGACCAACACGTCCTTGACATCCAAAGAAATATTCTTTTTCTTCAGATAGTCCCTCCAGACCGTGGTATACCTCGGCACGAAACTGCTCGGAGGCTCCCACGAATCCCTGGATGCGGCGAATCCCTTCCAACGGACTTTCTAAAGCCTCCCCCCAGGCAACCCCGGGTCCGGCTTGTCCGCCAGGATCTTCTCAGCGGTGAAGTCGTCGTCCTCACCCTCGTCGTCCGAGTCCACATCGCCGGCCGTGAACTCGAAGGTGACGGGACGTCCGCTGGGGTCGGTTGCTCGGGGACGAAGCTGGGTATGGTCGCGGTCCAGGATCTTGTTATCCCCCACACAAACCGCATACACATCCTGCCCGACCTTCCGCACGATTACCCCCGGCACATACCAAGATGCCTGCCGATGCCTGGACAGGACATCCTTGTGGTGCCGCTCCACCCACACGGTGTCTTGGAGAGCATACTTCTGGACTTTTCCCTGCTTGAAGTACTTGGCCCTCTTGTCATGCTCGTCCTGAAGTGCCTTGCACACCTTGGCCGCCGCGTCGTCCGCCTCAGCCATCATACCGTTCGCATCCCGGGCCACTTTGCCATGGTTCAACCACGGGAGAGTGCATGACACTCGACCCCGTAGGAACAGGATACGATGGGGCGACAGTCCAGTGGGCCCCGGAAGGTCGTGATACGCTTGGAGTACTCTCCACAGCGAATTATACCAATTCCGGCCCGGTTCGTCGATGTGCAGCTGGCGGAACCTTTCGAACATCTGCCGCCCGGCCACCTCAGCTCGGCCATTCGACCGGCTGTGGTACGCCAAGGTCTTGGCGTGCCGAATGCCCATGTGCTTGCACATCTTCTTGAACCACGTCCCCACAAATTGACTGCCCCGATCGCTGCAGATGACCGCCGGGACATCAAAAATCGTCAGCCAATGCCTGATCATGGCATTAGCGACGGTCTTGGCCTGCAGCCCCACTCCATGCTTGTCCTTCTTGTCCTTCTTCTTGGACTTCTTGTCAGGGACCGCCACGATATATCCACTGTGCCTATCCACCGCCAGGATGACACAGTCGTAGGTCTCTCCTTCCACGGTGACCTCAGGCATGGCGAATACATCCATGGCCACGGACCGCATAGGGGCCTCCGGTATAGCCGTGTACACCGGGTTGCCCGCTGTGGAGTGGTTGGGACTCTTCGTGGCCCGACACACGGCACAGTCGCTGCAGTACCTATCCAGGATAGCGTAGTACCCCGGAGGGAACTTGAAACGCCACTCCAGGTCCTGCTGCATCTTGTCTCGGCCAGGGTGCATGAGCTGGGCGTTGTGCCAATGGTCAATGAGCTCCTCCACTCGGTTCTCGGGCACCAGCAGCATGTCCTTGAGGAACCACTTGTCCCGATCCTCGGTTAAGCCCTCGGGCCATTCGTCGTCCCACGGGGCGCTCACGGCATTCAAGTACTTGCTCCAGTGGTTGGATGCCGCATAGTCATCTGACCAGTCCTCTGTGAGCACCGACCTGACTAGCTCTACAGGGGCCACCATCCATTGCTCGAGGGTTTCCTCTCGAATAGCCTGGACTCGGGCGCCCCGGACTTTGGCCAGGTCTGTACGGTTTGCCATCACCACAAAACACTTGACCCCTTCTTGCTCCATGGCCTTCTTCATCTCGATGATGCGCTTGACCTCCTCGGTCTCCTCGGCTTCGCCATGGCTGGATACGTCCATCCACGCCTTGCCCGCGGGGTAGGCCCAGCGACTGAGGCAATCTGCCACAGTGTTGTCCTTCCCCGGGACGTACACGACGCTGAGGTGGAACTTGGCGAACATCTCGTGCCATCAGGCCATCCTTGCCGCTGGTCCTGAGGGGGTGTCGACATGCTCCTTGTGCCAGCTCTGTAGGGACTGATGGTCCGTGCAAACCACCACCGGCTGCAGTCCGATGTGGCCAGACCACTTCCTGAGCGCACATACAATGGCGTATGTCTCCTTCTCCCTCGCGGTCCATGTTCGGCGTTGGCCCTCGGCCAGGATCCTGCTCCAAAACGCCACGGGAACATGAGTCCTGTCGTCCCGGACTTGCTCGAGGACTGTCCCCACGGCATAGTCCGAGGCGTCTGTCCGTAGCACGAATCCCTTGTCCGGGTCCACCAGGAACAGCCCCAACTGCCCCAGGAGTCGCTCCTTCGGGCGGTTGAACGCATCCTCGGCCTCAGGGGTCCAAGCAAGCTTCTTCTTGCTCCCCTTCCGGCCATCGAACTTGCCCACTTGCAGCATCTTGTGCAGCGGCCCCGACAGTTCTGCATACATCCAGACATAGCCCGAATAGTAGTTGCAGAACCTCATGAAGGACCGGAGTTCGCTGATGGTCTGGGGCTTCTCCCAGTGGTGCAGGGACGCCAGCTTCCCAGGCATGGGACGGCGTTGCCCGTGACCAACCACGTGACCCGCGAACTCCACTTCCTTCACGAAGAGTGAGGCTTTGGTGGGCTGGCACACCATGTTGTGCTTGTCCAACTCGCTGAGCACTCGGCGCAGATCCTTCTCATGCGCTTCGCTGAGCTGGTCCTCAGTCATGTCCTCCGTGCCGGACCCGATGATGATGTCATCCACAAAGGGGTCGGCACAATCCCGGACTGGATCGAGTAGGTCCTCCATCATGCGCTGGAAAGCGGCGTTGCCATTCTTGGCGCCCATGGGCACCACTTTCCACTGCATGGGCCCCAGCGGCGTCGACATCGCTGTGCAGGGCCTGGAGTCCGGGTGTGGCGGCATCTGGTGATAACCGTGTTTCAGGTCCAACACCGTGAAAATCCGCTTTTTCTGTTGTTTTTGGAGGATGGAGTCGATCAGGGGAAGCGAGTACGAGTCGTGCTCGGTCTGCTCGTTCAAACCTCTGTAATCAACCACCAACCTCCACTCGCCCTTCTCCTTCTTGGGCACGATGAAGGCTGGGCTGGCCCACTCACTGTCGGAGGGTTCGATCCATCCCCGCTCAATGAACTCGGCCAACAGCTTCTTCATGGCCTCGGCCCGATCGCCCTGAAGTTGGTACTCCCGATGACGATAGATCTTCGGGTTCGGCTTCAGCTTGATCCTCGCTGTGCCAAACCCCCGGCGATCTGGAGGGTTCTTGTTGGCGACGCCACTGAATAGCCGCGGATAGGCATTGATCAGCCTCTCCTTCAGCTCGGCGACCTTCGGGTTCTCCTGGGCCTCTTCAGCCGCTTGCTTCGGTATCAATACAACCGAACGCACTGCGGTATAGGCCTCTTCCAGGTCCGAATCCGACTTCTCCTCGTCCGATATGCCGTCTTCATCGTCGTGGGGCGCACTTCCCACCGATAATCTTCGAAAATTTGCGGCGTCGGGCTGGTTACTGTCGCTATCGGCCCCGATTCTTGGAAAATCCCACGTCGGCGGGTCCGACCCAACCGGACCATCGTATTGGTCCGCGATGTGATCCATGACCCTCGCCACGAACTCATCCTTCTCGTACTTGCCGGTGACCAACATCTTGTAATCCCACCAATGCGGAGATGTGACCATGGCCCGCCTCTTCCTGGCTGCCACACAGTCGTGCATCCCCATCCGCATGTAGTTGACGACGTCGTCGATCTCGGCGTGGGACAGGACGTCAATGCCATCAATAGGCTGATCCGTCCCCTCCTTGGGCTCAAACATGACCTTCATGGGCACCGCCTCCACCCTACGGATGAATGCTTCATCACTCGTGGGCTGGGCTTGCGCCCCATCCACCAGGAAAGCCTTGGTACCCCACGCTTGACCCGGGGAGGGCATTGATGAACAACTCCTCCTCTGGCCCGAATGACATCTCGTTCAGGGTGATGGAGTCCAGCGTCGACTTGAGACCCTCCAGCGGACATGGGGTGGAACCTATGCCGGTTATGACCAGGATCCCCTTCGCCCTATCTGCGACGATCTTCTCCACCGTACGTCGGGTGTTATTCAGGGAGCCATGCCAATACATGGGCCCCCACTCCTTCAAACCCCAATGCCTATGCCAGGCTGAGTCTCCTCGATGCCAATGCCTCCTACACTTCCGCAAAAGTGGGGCATCCGGGGAAGCGAAGACGTCCGTCTCGGGCGCTTCGGCTCCCAGCGTCTGGATCATCCTGGCATACACCTGCGGCGCCATTCCATACTCTGTGAGCTGAAATCCACGGTCTCCTCTGAACTTGGCACCCACAGCTTGCACCGCTTGGACGATCCCATCCTCTTCCTCAGCATTCCATTGGGATGATCCGCATGCATAGTCCGTGGACAGCCATGTGAGGCATTCATCATCCTCCCGGACCAGCGTTGCACGATGGGGAAGGGCTCCAACGGCGTTTGCCACCATGATGTCATACCCCATGATCATATCCCAATCTGTGATGTCGGCCACATAGAGGCTTCCGGATAGAGTGCTTCTCTTCGCCAGATCAGGGCGGTTCAAGCGCTCATGCTCCCAGAATTCCATACTGATAGTGGCCTCATGGGTGCCACCACCCATAATCTCTCCGTTGGCGACCTTCAGGCCGACCGGTCTCCGGCTGGGCTGCAGCAGTTCCTCCTTGAACAACCCACTCCGGACCAGGCTCACCTGGGCACCCGTATCCACCAACACATCCACCACCTTCTCCTCTCGTCCGCACCGTACTCGCACTTTCAAGTGCAACTGCCGCTCGTCGCCATGAGGTGTATGGACGACTCTCACGGCATGCAACTCTAGCACGTCTGGGTGCATCAGGACTTCAAGGGTATGGTCACGGATGGTGTAGATTTAGGGTTTGTCCCGCCCGTCCACGGGGCTCTCCGTGGTCGCTCCTTCCTTCTTGCCATGTCCCGTACCCACATGTACTTCCCTTGGCAGGGCGCTCCACGGGTTGGGGGTGGCAAAACTCAGTGGTTTTGGCTCTTCTGGAGCCTTCTTCGGCACCCGATGTGCCTTCGCTTTCTCTGGGATTCCAGTGATTTCCGGAGGAGAGACCTCCGAGGTCCCACTCCCGTGGGGGCTCCTCTAGACTTGACTTCCCGCAGCCCCTGCCGGCTGCGATCCGCCAGGACTTTGTCCACCACGTTGCTGGGCTTTGAGTTCCTCCAACGTCCTCAGCAAGTCCTCAGCAAACTCCTCGATCGACCTCACTCGTCGGTCTTGGCCAGGTCCACCACCATAGCCTCTTCCTCCGCCTTTCCCTTGGCCTTTGCCTTGGCCTTTTCCCCCGTCTCCGCCCTTCGCCTTCCAATCGGCAATCCGCTGCTCCTTGGGCTTCTTCTCGGGGTGGGCGGCGAAGTAGGCCTTCTTGTCCGCCTCATACACCTTGCACTGACGGTGGTCGTGTGCATGGTTGTTTCCCTTGCCAAAAGAGACCCAGCACCCGTCGTGCTGAGACCTGTACTCCCGGAACGAGAGCAGTGGGTTCCTGATCCTCATTGGCTCATTGCCCTTCTTGGGTCCCACCCGGCTCCATCTGGACCGATCCTGCCCATGGTCCCTCACGTTGTGCGCCACAAACGCCAAGAAGTGGGCCTCCTCGTGATCCTCCCGGGACCAGGTCCAGTGGTCTTGGCCACTTCCACTACCATTCTCCGCGGAGTTGGCCGTGTCCTCGTGGATCTCCTGATGATGGCGGTCTTCTCGGTGGCCTCGTTGTCCATGACCATGTCGATCCTGCACGTGGGCCTCGTTCTTCGCATTGAGCTTCAACTCCACCGTGATGTACTTCACGATCTCGTCCAGGCTCATGCAGGCGAAGATGACCTGCATCCTCAGCGGCTCCCCGCGCCTCCACTCCACGTTGTTGAGGCGCAGCAACCTTTGCCCCATGGTGTCTCCAAATACCTCCACGTGCACGGCGTTCTTCAGTCCCAACATCCGGTTGGGCTCGCCCAGGTTCCTCCTGAAGAATTCCATGATACCCGCATGGGTATCCTCCGCCGCCATGATCCTCACCGCCACGCGCTTCTTCGCTCTCTTCTTTTCCTCGTCCTCCACTCTCCTCTTCCAGTGGCCGGGGAGGACGTCCTTCAGCAAGTGGCGGATCTCGCTGGACTCGTTCCAGTCCTCCACCAGCTTGAGGCTCCGTCGGCACTTCCGCAGGTACCGGTTCCACTCCCGGACCCGCAACTCACCGCGGTCCAGCTGCAGCGGGATGGACCACAAGTCCTCCAGCTTCTGGTTCGGAGCGTCCACCCGCTCCTCATCCTCCAACCACTGGAGGCAGGCCTGCTCCGTACGGATCAGTCCTTCCCGGATCTGATCCCGCAGCTCCTCCTTCAGGTCCTGCGCCAGCCGGTGTGGGAATGTCCGGCAGACCCACTTGTCCCGCGGCGCTCCCCGCATCTCCCCGACAACCTCCTCGGCAAAGTCCTCCCAATCAGGGATGAAGTCATCCAGGTTGGAGGGGTTGCCATCGTAGTAGGGGATTTTGATTCCCCTGAGGTCGTCAATCCTGATGGTGTCTCCGACGTCCCCAGCCACCACTCCACCGGGACGGATACCACCTGTGGCCGGGGGGTGTGAGTACACTCCCCGTACATCCCTCTCCTCCATGGAGTGCGGTCCAGTTGGGCCTGAACCCATGGGGTTTGGAATGCGGGAAGGACTTACTCCATCGGCCGTCCATATCCCCGTATTGGGGTCCTTCGCCCACAGGTTGCCGCCTGGATGACCTCGACCATGTCCGTCGGCGTTTCCCATGGTTCGCCCCTGCATGGTCTGGCTCTGGATCTCCTCTTCCGCATAAACTGCATGGGCAGTCGTAGTGATCAGTAGATCCTGGGCGGCATGGGACATCTGTACCGTCAGGCTCCTCGGGTCCGTGGTTACGTACCCTTCCCGCATGGACCCAGCCGGTGCCGTGTGTTCCCCGAGCATTGTGGGTTCGCTGAACATGGGAACAAACAGCAGCGCGGCCGGGTCAACACGCGGAGGCGCGTAGGGTGCCTCTGCAGGGCCGCCCATGGGTTTCTCCATGGTGCTCCTGAGGGTCTTAACCCGCTCCACCAGCTCTGCCGCGGCCGGCTATGCCGGGAGCTCCGGACCCGAGGCGAGGTGCTGTACCTCCTCTAGCCTTTTCAGGCGTCCCGACATGTCCTCCACCAGGTGGAGGAGGCTGTCCACCACTCGCTGCTGCTTCTGCAGGGCCAGCTCCAGATTCTCCCAGTACCGGGCCTGATCCGCTCGCAGCTCCGCCATGTCTCTTTCCGCTGCCGACTGGTCATCCAGGATCCCCGCGACGTCCTCCTCTAGACCGTCCTTCGCGTTGTCCAGGCTGTCGAGGCGATGCACGATGGCGTCCATCCCCATCTTTGGGTACTTGCCCATGAGAAAGGACACGTGCTCGCAGTGGCACTCAGCGTGCCTTCAACCTGATTTGGCGCATCCCGCGGCTCCCGGCGCCTCGGAATCCTCCGCCATGGTTGTGTCGCCCATGCTATCCCGCGTTGGCTCCGTGTGCCGGGCCACAGGCGCCGTTCTGGCTCTGGCGGGCCTCTCCAACGCCTCGGCGTCATGCTCCAGGCTGGGCTCTGGAGCCGTGTTCACCCTTGTGGGCGGCCTGGCCGTCTCCTCCGACTCCGAAGGTTGCTCATAGGCTGTCCGATAGCCCTCGGAGTGCCCCTCGGAGTCCCACAGCCTGACCAGGCTAGGATCCATATCCATAGTGCCGGCGTCCCCTGCCGCGGGCTTTGGTGACCCGCGTTTCCGGTAGCGCCGGGCCCGTCCTCCGCTGCTGCCTGAATGGCATGTCTTCTCGGAGTCCTCCGCGGCGGAGCGGAGGTTGCATGCCTTTCAGCAGCGACGCTCACACATGGAGACCAGGTCCTCCATGTCAAGTCCGCTTCTTCCCGAACGTCGTATTTCTCTTCGGGCTTCAACTTCCGGAGTTCGCCATGCTCTTGAGCGTCTCGGCTCTTCTATGGCTCCAATCTCCGGCGTGGTCTCCACCGAGTCCACAATACGCACCCGGGGCGTACTTGGGCCGGGCTCATAGGGGCCCAAGTCCCCGGGTCGGCGGTAGGTAGGGGCAGCAGGTACGCCTCTGCTACCATACAGAAGGTCCCTACCAGGACCGGCCCCTGCTGTGTCCCTTCCGCCTGTAACCCCTGCTGACTTGCTCCTGATCAGCGATTGCATTCCTCAAAGTCCAGGGTCCAAAATCCAAAAATATAGAAAATAAAATCCTCCTTCAACCCTGAACAGCAACCAGATCCCACAAATACAGCAATAATCCAATCCACAATCCAGTCCAAATCCAGACTGCGGGCTTCCGTTCAGCACACCGGTTGTCTTACGGTGGCGGGCATGTACAAGAATTGCACCAAGGAAGAAAGCCCCGAAATTGGCATATGAACACAAATAAAGCAAAGTTGGGGAAAGAGGTAAACATACACATTCACAGCCATAAACCCCTCATTCCCTGGACTCAAGACCTTCCCTTGACTCACCAACATATTGCCCTGAACCAGGTCAAATGAGATGGCTGAATGCCATGTGTCACAAGTCACTACACGAACCCGAAAAATGTGTTCACTCCCAAGCCTCTAAATCCCAGCCCAATCGGGGAGGTGGCGTGTCATGGCCTAGAGTGGCTCTCAGGACAATGCCGTACCCTGGCATATACCTTGTTGGACTTGGAGTCGAATGGGCTTAGAGATATGCCCCATGAGTTTGAACTCATAACATGCCAAAAACTGCCAATTCACACCATATTGGCCATATATCAAATATATGCTCAAAATTGAAGTTACCACTTATCCGAAGGCTCAAAGCATGCATGGAATCGAAGTCTAATATTCATGGAGAATAGAGACCAAAGATCAATGCCCATGTACATCCCCACTTTACCCTCGAAACCCCTTCGGATATGGGCGCCACGCACTGCCCAAGTCAGCCCATGATCTTGAGACCAATTCTTGCAATCCTTCGTGCGCCGAGCCAAATGGAGTACGCGATCCGGCATATGGTGGTCTTCAACTTCAAAGCATATGCCAACATATGAACAACATACCATGGTTCGACTCTCCATAGGCTTCTTGCTGTTTGCCAACCAGGTAAGTACACAACACGCAAAATGAGCAAAAATTGAGGTCAAAAACATGAAAATATGTCCAAATACAAAGTTGTCATGATAGTATATCTCTATGCTCACCCATGATATCCGCTCATGGTTCAATACACAAATGATTGGAACCATTTGCGAACAATTCCCCCACTTGGATCCCCAATCAGGCGCATGGAGATACCTTCGCCACTCATATCTACATGCCCCATGAAAATGGGAGTGCACTCATGGATCTCTTTGCCAAACATACCATGAGCAATACATACGCGGTAGACTTAGTCTAGCACTTTAAATTTTACAATTGGGACATGGGCAAGGCCCTTGTCGCGTGTGGCTCTCCATCTCTTCGGCCACACGAAGATATATAACATGGGCCTGAGCATATCAAGACATATACTACCAATATCACACATAGCCCCCAAAACTGGCTCCCACCATGGTATGCCATGCCCCTCCATGGTCATAACTTTGGGTGAAATGGACGTGGGAACCTAAGGAAAGATGCTATGCAACCGCAAGACTCATGCGCTACACTCGAAAGTCATAATATCAAGTCCGGACACATGGTCAACAAGTTAGAAACAAGTTTCTACCATGTTGCCCATGATCCTATTATACAACGAGTGTGTGACGACTTGAGGTGTTGGACCCTACTAAAAATAAGTTGAGACTGAGGCGCTTGCAACGCAACCTTCCTTATTCTCTTTCCTCACACTCGCGCGTAGATATGGCCCTTCAAAGTGGTCCCACGATTCACTGTTGTTTCCCTTATATCTCCAAGTCAAATGGGTGGCAAGTATAAGGGAAACCTGATTTGGGCATAGGGAAAGGAGTATGACCACTCGAAGAAGACCAAATCAAGTGCGGCGATGTCGAAGTCGAAAATCCGATTTCGACATCGCGAAAAATTCAGATTAAAATTTCGAGTGCATATTTAGAAAATTGCGGAAGCAGCGAACCCTTTACTGATGAAATCTGACCCTTCATCGGGGTTTCCGCCAAAATATCTGCAAAAAACAGTTAACCAATCGGTTACCGCAAAATCGCGAGCCAACTGACAGTCGCCGATACATTGACCATCAGAACGGAAGGCGGAAAAATTACGGAAACATTATGATAAGAAAACCCTGTTGATTCCTGATATTCTGATATATAAATCTCAGCTGGCGGCGCCTCGGTACTGAATATGGCCGCTCATAGCCGGAATGGCCAAACCTATCACACTATCACATCGGGTTAGGTCAGGTGGATGGGAGAGTATGATATCAGCCAATGGCGGCTTGCCGGCACATAGATACACACCCCAAGTGACCCAAAGATGGCCACGGGGGTCCGAACCGGCTTCACCAGGGGGGGTGGGGGCAGTAGCTCAGGAGAGGATGATGAGCTGTATGCAATCCACTTGGAGAACAGAGCCGAACATTCATTCCCCTGAAATCCTGCATGTCCTTTGATCCATGCAAATTGTGTTGACACAAATGTAGGCATTTGAGCTTGGAGAGAGGAGTAAGCCTTAACCCATGTGCCATGCGATGAGCGTCATGCCATCACGAAGGATTGGACGTTCGCAGTGCGAATCACTTGTTTGTTATCTCCGAGAATAATGCACTGCATGGGTTGGTTCAGGGAGGATACCCATCGAAGAAACATAATGCCGGCCCAGTACTCAGATCCCTCAGAGGAATGGTAGGGAGATGGGAGACACAGAACCAGGATTGTACCGTTGGGTTTGTAGATGGTGGCGGCAGAGCCGAAACCCCCTTGCCCTGCTGAACCTATAGGTACACCCAGGTTTTTTCAGAGGAGGCCTCTTGCAGAAGTAGGGATGCTCTGTTGCAGTTCCACGCTTTGAGGTCTTCATTTGATAGGGAGTGGGGGGGTAAACCGTGGACCTGGTACAGGTATCCCATTGGTGAGGCTTGGAGCAGGACCCCGTTCAAGGGGGGGGGGGGGGCTGTCACGTAGGGGAGGGCATGCGTTCTCGGACGGGATTAAGAGAAAGTGGTTCCCGAGGATGTTGTTGGGTGCTGCAATGACTGGGGGGTGAACGGTGTAGACTTTTTCGGAACCCCGGAGGTTGAAGGTTGTGTCGTCCCCTGGGAAGTAAATGGATGCTTGGTCGCAGGAGGTATCAGTCACGATGCCTCTGTGGATGCCAAGGTCGGTATTTTGGTGGCGTTGTTTGTTTCCCCACTTAGTAACTCTGTTGTTGGAGTAAGTGGTGAAACGAACATAGGCCTGTTCATGTTTTTGGAGCAGATGGGCTGGGGTGTTGATTTCAGGACAGGTGGTGTTGAATCTAGGTGGAGACTGTGACAGGCGTCGCTGACCAGCTTTAGGACCATCCAATCTTCCTCGTTGAGTGCTGCCTTCCGAAAAAGTTGGTTGGTTTCGTCCGGACCCTCGTTGTTCAAGTAACGGATGGCCGCATTGAAAGTAGAGATGTTTAGGCAGTGTTGGAAGTGGCGCAAGTCAAGTCCTCCCTGGGGTCTGGAAGTGTATTTGTCTTTGTTGGACACCAACCTGGAGATGCGGTTGCGTTTCTCTGGATCACGGTCAATGGCGATGTTTTCCCAAATGATGTTTTGCTGGGAGCGAAGCTGTGATTGTTCGAGTGGGTGTGCCATGAGGCGATATTGGAGAGTGGGGATGAGTTCGAGGTTCACCAGTGAGATATATTCTGAAAGGGTGAGGTTGAGCGGATGTAAGAAAGTGAAAAAAGACGTGATTTCAGATTTAGCCAGTTCATATGTGAGGGTGGGGTCGGGGTCTGTGAACAGATAGACACCGAGGTATTTGTATACCTTCCGGGGGGCGAGGGCTTTTGGGTCGATGGTTGACAACCTTTTTCCAGAGGGCGCTGTGATCGTGGTTTGAGGGGCCTTTCCCATGCTGTGGAGTTCTGTTTTGCTGGGGTTGATGTCTAGGCCCCATGCCCGACCCTTGGAGTCGTAGAAAGATAGCTATGCGTTGGGAGGATTCAGAGCGGTACAGCAGGTCATCCACGAATGCATGGCTAGATTCATGTTGTGTGATGGGATTGGACAGGTGGTGAGGGACAGCGAAAAATAAGACATTCACATACAACAGGAACATGATCGGTGGCAAGGGACATCCTTGGCGGACGCCTCTGGTTTGCAGATGTGATGCACCGGTGTGGCCGTTAACTACCGGGTAGTCGCGTGGAGCTCGGTAGAGCCCTCGGATGAGACGGATGAGGGGGGAGGGGAGGCGGTAGTGTTCCAGGGTCTGAAACAGGGACCCGTGAGGGACACTGTTCAAAGCTTTGTTGAAATCTATGTAGAGGCTATATGAAGCCGGGCAGTTTTGGTATTTGGCTAATAGCTGAAAAATGTGATCTGAGCACCGGCGGTTGGGGAGGCCCCCGTACTGGGTTTTGTGGATCAGGCCATAAAACGAGGAAATTTCGTATAGGTGTTTGGCAGCGTGAGTGGCAACACTTTTGTAGAGTGTGTTGAGAAGGGCGATTGGTCTGTAGTTCACCGGGTCGTGTGTTGGGCCTTTTTTGTAAAGCAAGACCACGTTGGCTTCCAACCACTCATCAGGCATATTGTTGGTAAGGTGAAGGTTGCAGACAGAGAGCAGAAACCGTTTCACTGGTTCAGAAGAGATGTGAAAGAGGTACCCATTCTTGGAGTCTCGGCCACCCGCCTTAGAAGGTTTGCAGGAGTGCAGGTAGGAGATGAAACTGTGCCATGTGATTTCTGGCGTAGGGGTGATGGCGGTGGTGGGGGGGCACTGGGGTGTATGCTGGAGGAGTTCTTCGGCAGTGTGTGCACTGGGCTCATAGTTTAGAGGACCCCCCAGCGTGAGTAGGGTGTCGGAAAAAATGTCGGTGAGACGTTTAGTGTCACATGTTAGTTTGCCTGTTTTTGGGTTTTTTGACGATTGCAAAAGAAGGGGGGTCGGAGGCTTCTTTTCTGTATTGTGGGTGACGGCACGGATGGTGTGGATTAGGCTTTTGGGTGATGACTTTGCCGGAGCGTAGCCTTTTTTCATTTTTGTCGTCACTGGGGGGGGGGGAGGGCGTTCTTGGGTTGGAGGGTGGCTCGAGTCGAGAAGTGTTTGAATTATGTGTTGGACGTGTGACAACCGACGGGAGGGTGGTAGGTTCACGGTCGGTCGCTGTGAGGTGTGTGAGATCTTGGGGTGAGGGAGGAGAAGGGAAAAAAGGCACGGTGTTCATGTGGGATTCCACAAGGGTGGAGGCAGACGGGGCTGCTATGCCAGCCCTGATGAGTACGTCCTTCAGACTTTTAACCATGGCATTCGCAATGGCGCAATATCATGGCGTATCGGAGAACTCGTTGCATGTATTGGCCGTTTCTTTCATCCGTGGTAGTTTTGGGGATTGCATGCAAGTATGATCATCGGGCTTCTCCTCGCAAACATGTGAGCGAACCGGAGTCCATCCAGTTGACGTAGTGATGTCCCCCTTTCTTATGGCGAAGGTGCACGGAGACGGGACATTTGAGGTTCAAGTCTAGCACAAATTTTCCCAATGCTTCGGCATCCACATGATCCCCTATGCCTGAACCAGGCTCGTAACGGGCGACAGTCACTTGGTTTGGAGCATCGATAGTAATGCCGCGGGAGGACAATTGAAGTAGAATTTTTTCAATGTAAGGCTCGAACTCGGGTGGTAGGTCTTCCAACCGTGTGATATCGGTGCCATTAGCTCCCATTCCATAGCCAAAGTGCTTCAGATGTCGATGCATAGAGGTGTCCCAATTCGGTTGGAGGTGATCAAATAGAGTAATGAGGCTGTCTTCTTCCTCAGCATTGAAGAGTTCAAGAAAGTAGTCGAGGCTGTCGGGGACTTTGTTAGAAGCGAAATGTGCAGGGGGCATTTTGTAGGGGGCTTCGGGGTTCTCTTCTGGTGGAGGGTTGTGGTCGACCTCGATGGTGTCGATTTTCTCGGCTTTCTCTTCCGGCGGGGGGTCTTGATCTACACTGATAGCTTCGGAGACGGACTTCGCCTCAGGCGCAGGATCGTGGTCGACTATGATGGCGTCGGTTTTCTCATCCGGCGTGGGGTCTTGATCTACATTGATGGCTTCAGCGAAACTGTGATCTTTTTGGGAGTCTGAGATGGCTTTGTTCCCAACTTCTTTATTCATGTTTGGGCTGTATGCGTTGTGGGTGTGTGCTTCGAGTAAAGGAGTAAGGAGTTGTTGGTCGTCCGTGTCCACTTCGGTCTGAGGATGCATCTCTTGCAGGGGCGATGTGTGGTCGTTGCTTGGCGGTGACGGACCGGACGTGGTTGGGCAAGGAGTGCTTGAGGTTGACTCGGAGTTGTCGGGTGCTGTAGCTCCTGAAAGAGGAAAGAGGGGTGGTGAAGGAGGGAGGGCCATGGAGGTATCAGCGAGTGTTGGCGTCTTAGGCGTGTTGTCTTCCGTGTTCTATTGGGATATTTTGTCACGCGGGGTCGTAGGTGGTGCGTCCAGTTTCTCTTGGAGTTCCATGAGTTCGGTGACAAAGGCTCCGGCACGAAGGGTTCCTCCACATTGGAAAATGGCGATGAGGTCGTTGGGGTTTTTTTCGTCGGTGTGCGGTTTGAGGATTTTTTCCCGAGTGACATGGTCCGATTCGAGGCAGCGTGCAGATATTCCCCGGTAGCTGAAGCCATGCGCTAATAGAGCCGAGTCTCTCTTTTGATATTTGAGTTGGTATGGAGTGGCAACGTTCCATGAAGTGATCACCTTGTCAATTGAGAGAAAGGGCCCTAGCAAGCCCATAACAATTTTGACCGAATGAAGAGATTTCGTCATCAGCGCGGCAACTTCAACTAAGGATGGGTCACTCGGCGTGCGGACTGGGTCTTTCGGAAGAGGCCATTTGTCTTGGGGGAGAGCCGTAGATGCAAGGAAGGCTGCTTGAGGCTTTTCATCCCAAAAGGGAACCATGGTGCCCGCCAGTCCTTTGAATAACAAGAATCCATCGTCACGGAACAATCTTGTTGCTTGAGTTTGAAGCGGGGTTTTTTGAGGTTCGCATGGTACCGCCGAGTAGTCTAGGGTAACTAGCAGACTCGTTGAGTTTTTTATGAGAGCTCCTTCGTACATGCAGTAGCGTGGGTGGGCCGCATAATTCCGCCTTGTGATGGACCAAATGTCGCCCGCTTTGTCATCGGGGTTGCGAGATTTGCAATCACGAGAGGGTACAACCTGGAATGTTCGTAGGCTTTGGAGATCATCGATACGCATGATGAAAATGTCTCCTTTGGCAAACGCCGGGGAGTTGACCACCGCATTGCGAAGGTAGGTGTCGAAGGGCAGCGGAAGGTCCCAATCATACCTCACAAAACCTTCAAGAGGAGAAGGGAAGTTGCGGATTCCTCCTAGTGGGTAGAAAGCATTGGATGAGTTGATGCTAGCCGCGTCACTCAAACCGCCGAAGGCTCCATTGAAACCTGTTTGCATGATTCTATTGTCTGTGGGCGAGAAGTTTCCCTCGATTTTTGGGTTGAGGACTTTGGATTCTTCATAGAAAGCGCGTAGGGTCTTGATAGAAACGTCAATCCGAACCTTGGAGTTGACCGTGTTGGGTGATTTGTTGATGCGGGCTTGTTGGAAGGCCTCGGAGAGAGATGGTTCTTAGAGGTTGACATCAAAGAATTGAATTTCATCAGTTTTGCTTTTACGGCTATCAAGCCATAGGGCCACGACGGGGAGAGATTGTCCGTTTGTCTCGACATAGTTGGGTGTGTTGTTCCTTACCAAAGCAAATTGGTTTTTGGTCTGCTTGAAAACATGAATCTCGGCAATGAAATCTTTTATTTGAACGAGAGAACCATTCATTGTGGGGAGGTGGGACTTGGAAGTGACTTCCCTATCGTAGCTCATAGTAATGAACCATCCACGGGTTGGAGTGCTTGGTGAAGCAAAGGGGCTTTTCAACAATTCTACGTAGTGTTTGGAAGTTTTCACCATTGGTGGCAACCCCGTTTTGTCCATGGGAGGTGCAAGGTAGAACGCAACCTTAGGCATGTACTCATCTTTGTGCATGAACAAGTCGTGGGCGGGCGATAGGTAGGTGTGTTGAGTTTGTTTGTTGATGTCTATGTTGATGAAGGCGTTGGTGAAGTCGGTGCCCCTTAGATCTCGGTCAAACGGATGTCTATTGTAGAGCAATGGGTGTATGTTGGAGTGTGCAATGAAGAGTTTTGAGTCATAGATGCGAGTACCTTCTTCGTATGTGCCGAATTGGACGTAGTCATTCTCCCAAGATGTTTTTGGCGTAGCCAAGAGTTGAGCGGCACCATAGGTGAGGCCTTTTGGGATTGGAAAAGGGGACGGCGGCGGAATGGTTGGCACTTTGTTTTTTTAACCAAGACCAAAGAACGACATGTTGTGCGGTGAACGGTGATCGCTCAAAGTTCGGGAATGGGATGCCAAAGCGTGTGAAATGACGGTAAACACGGAGTTTGTCCAATATAGAGATAGCGGAAATGACGGTAATTCCAAGGGAAATGATGGTAAATTCAAAGGGAATTGAGAATCGGCCCAGAACTTGAACACGCCAGGATTTTTGCAAATCACCGAATCGCCTGGACTATTGGTGGATCCATCAAAAGAATTCTGAGGGTCAAACGAAAAAAAATAGACACTCAGAAAGTGACTCTCGTTGTATAGTCTGGACCAGAGGTGAGTCCAAGTCCTCCCAGGGGATAGAGGTAAGACCCCCGTCCACCACGCTGAGCATACTTCCCCATCCGGGTTTCCCGATGGGCATCTTGTGTCCTGGAGGCACGTAGATGGCCTCATCAGGTAGTCGGACAGAGCTGATAGTCAGCCTGTCCAGGAGGGTTCGCCAGTACTCGTTGCCCCCATGGGCTCCCCAATCGGGGGAAGACAGGACCATACGGGAACGTTCCAGGGCCACCTTGGTCAAGACCTTCCCCAGTTCACCGAACCTGGGGTTCCTGTAGGCCATCCCGAAAGAGGGCCAGTAAAATTTGTAGCAGCAGTTTTTCTTCCTGCTGCAGTAGAGGTCCAAGACATGTTGCTTGTCGCTGGCGAACAACTCTACGCTCAGGTCTTCTATCTAGAGTAACCCAACTCCTTCAGACCTTGGTCTAGGACGTCCCCGCATAGTTGATAGTCCTCAGTTTTGGAGGCCGCCATCATGTTCAAGGGCTCCTCCTTCGATACTCTCAGGTAGCTCGAGGTGTACTCTGACTGGTCCAGTGGCACAGACTCTCTGCCATTGCCGTGGTCGACGTAGAGGAGGTAGGGCGCTTGCAGCATCAGGGATTGTATCTGGGAGTGCTGCACGAAGAAGTCAGTCCCCAATACAAAGTCGAAGGCCTCAGTGTCCATCACATAGAACCGATGGGCGATAGTTCGGGAACCCATTGGTACCTCCACTTCACATTCCCCGCAGCTGTGCACCACATGTCCATCCCCCATTCGTATTGCCGGGGTGGACATGGTGTTCGTCAGGCTGCCACAAGGTAAAATTTTCTTGGCCACTATTGATATGGTGGCTCCAGTATCCAGTACCCCACGGTATTCACGTCCCCCTAGTCAGATACGTACCCAGAACACCAGGTCCAGGGCCCCACCGGAGCGTCCCCGTTAGAACTCTGCGGGACAGGTCACCTCGAACCCCTCGTTCAGCAATTAGCGGGCCATCCTCATGAAACCGCTTCCTTTCTTGGCGTTGCCGTCATCACCACCTTCATACTCACGCTTGGCCCCTTGCTGGGCCTGAGTCTGCGAGCGTGTGGTAGGACCAGACTACCCTCCAGAGGGCTCGGAGTTCCCCCCTGGATTAGAGTTGGGGTTGCCTCCGGTCTTGTCCTGGTTCTTGTTGTCCTTGTTCGGCTGGCGATTAGCGCCTCCTTCTCCCCCACCTTGGCTCTTGTATTGGCCTTCCCGGGGGCCTTTCGACTTGCCCTTGCCGGAGTCGTTGCTGTTGCCCTTGCCACCGCCCTTGCCAGAGCCTTTGCCAGGATCCTCGCCCTTCACCTCCGCCGACAGGCGCTGCCTGTGGTAGCACTCATCCTCGTAGTGCTTCCTCTTCCCACAGAAGGCACAGGTGATAGTGCAGCTGTAATGATCCGGCATCTTAGGCTTGGCGCCGGTGTTGGTCTCCTGCTTCTTCCCCTGGACCACGAAGCAATCGCGCTGATCGCAGTCGGGGGCGTGCTGCAGGTGACCATGCTCGTCTCTGGCGTCACACCAGAAGAGCTCCTGGACATTGCCCATGATACGGGTGTGCTTGGGGGTAGTCCCCTGTCCAGGTCTGGGTCCCTGGTACCCTGTGCCATGGCTCCCAGAGCCTCCTCTTCCAGGACGGCAGGCGTTCAGGTGCTGGTCGCTTTCTTTCTCCAGCGCCAGCTCCAAGAGTAGCACAGACCAATCCTTGTAGTTGAGGGCTCTCGCCTTGCGCTCTGCCGTTGACCGGCATTCGTCCCACAGCTCCGGACGGAGCTTAGCCACCAGCCAGAAGAGCAGCTCGTCGCTGCCGTAGGAACCGGGCGTCAGTCGTCCCACCCAGTGGTCCAGGTCAGCCAGTAGCTCGGAGATCCTGGCTGGTTTGGGGTTGTTGGGTAGCACAGCCAGGTTCTGGATCTCGGCCCTGATGGAGAGGTTGGTTTCATAGGTAGGGTACTGCCTCTCCAAGGCAACCAACACGTCGGCGAAGGTGGCGGACTTCGTCGCGATCTGCTTGACCTGCTTCTCCAGGTATTTGGTCTTGCAGCACTGCAGGAGCAGATCGCACTTGACTCGCCCACTAGCATGGGTTTGGCCGGTTATTCGGAGGAACCGGCCAAAGTTCTCAGCGAACTCGCTGAGAATCTTGCCTGTGAACTCCGGCAAGTTCAAGAAAGATGTCCTTGAATTATGCCCTAGGTCTTTTGATGTATTCCTGCAAGTTGGTTTTGTAGTGGAAAACCCCAAATCAAAGCAGCAAGTAGAGCAAGGACTGAATATGGATCGAATCAATGAAATCAATGATTGGTTTTGGAATCCAGTGTAACACAGAAGGGCTGCATATAGACAAAGCAGGTATATGAACATAGATTCAATCACAAATGCAAAAGGTTTTAAAAGAAAATTGGTCAGACTCTAGCCTCAGTGGTTGCAATAGGCACTTCAAGTGCACTCTTTTGGGTGAAATGGTGCTGGTTAGGACTGAGGGGCATAGATGTCAGGACCACACAGAAAATGACTTGGCCAAGCAACTGAATTCAGAAACAGTTACAAAGTAGGACCACAATAAGTGGTAGATTCAATTGAGTATAGGGGTCTTGGGGTGGGAGACCACTTAGGCTTAACCTCCAAGGCCCACAAGCAAGGAATGCCTGATTTATTTTGGTATGACCTCCATGAAGGAAGGTACCTCCGCTCAGTTGAGTGGTAGGGGTGAACTTCATGGGGGGGGCTAGGATCACAACCCTAGTTACCTTGAGAAAGTGTACTTTAGGCCACAAAAGAGAGATAAAAACACTTAAGTTTGTCTCAGCATCAACAAAGGGTTTTAAGGGGGGCTTAGCCTGGATCAAGCCCTCCAAGAAAGACATGGCAGTGACTTTTTCTTACTCCCCCCTGGAGTACTAGTTGATCAAGCTAGTAGGACCAAGGAAAAAGGCTCAAATATTCCCAAAATTACCTCGAAAAATGCATTAAACTTACAGAAAACATTCTCATCACTTCATAGAAGCCTATTACACTGTATGGAACCTTGAAAAACAGTGTAATGTACCGTGAATGATGTCCCTTCGAAGGGGCATTCCTCAAAAGTCGCTGGCGTGCGGCGAAAACTTTTGGAAAAAGTGTGGGGGCAGTGGGAATTGAACCCAGTACTCCCTGTCTAGAGCACATGTGTCTGTCCACTAGGGTACAGCCGAACGCTCTAATGCGGACGGTTATCGCCGTATAAACAGCGTTTTAGTAAACGTCCTGACCAAGGGCCAGGGCGGAGCAATACTCCCAATGGAGGACACAAACCCCCAGGAGCTGAAAAAAATAGAAAATGGAACCAGCAGGGAGTGATTCCTGCGGTTTTGCGGAAGGGGCTGCGATTTAGCAAGTGAAAGCGTTGAAAATCGACGAAACCACGCGGGAAATCGTCATTTTTACACATAACTTAAAGTCGCAGACAAGCGCAAACGAAGCGGACGCCAAGAAAAGGGTTGCGCAAGCGAAAACGGCATTTGGAAAAGAAGGTATGAGCCGTAGTTTTTAAAGTTTTAAAGAAAATTTTTGCACAGTTGCATCAAAATTTTTATAAACTTCAGAGTAAAGTATTCACAATCAGCCCGCACCACAGAGCAGTTCAACAACCCGTCTCTCAGGTATGTCTGTGTCACTTCACACTCACGCATTGCGTTCGTGTTGGTTGCTCCGTCAAAACGTTAGGGTTGTTAACGCTGTGCTCGTTGGGGGGTCGGGTGTTCATCTCGCGTGCTCTGCACAGGTGAAAGCAGGAGTGAAAGGTATGTGACGCGAATGGAGCGCGCAGCGCGTATGTAGGGTTAGAATATGCGCTGTGCTCGCGATGCATGTGCCTAATCTAGGCATCCACACGCTGTATCGCTTCACCTGTATCTCTAATCCACCCTTGTTTCTTTTCTCACAGGTTAGCGTTTGTACGTGTGCGGCCGTAGCGTTCAAGTTGAGTTGCTTAAAACGCTTAGGTTTGTTTTGTGTTCGTTTCAATGCGGCATTCACACGATGCATGGTGAGTAAGGTAGGTTAGCCCAGGAGGAGCTCACCTCCTGGTTGAGTCTGTGGTTAAGCCTCCCTTCCCTGCGTGCACATGATGCATTAAAGGGTAGGCCACGCGAATTGCGCACGGTAAACCTTGTTTAGGTTACCCAGAGGCTCCTCGGTACGTTCTTTAAGAGAACCCGAGGAGTTTCTTAAAGCTTGCTTGCTTGACAGGGGTAGCTGCATCTGCAGCGTGTTTGCGAACAGCGTATTATAGGTCACACTGAGAAGGGTATAATACCTGGAGTGTGGCTTGGTTCCACAGTCGCAAACGCCCCTTCATCTGCCTCTTTTGTACAGGTGGGAGAGGTTAGGGTGATTGGTGCACGCAGCAGCTGCCTTCGGCGGCTACCATTTTTCTGCCCCAGCAAAACAGGGGCGCTGATCACAAATCATATCACTGTGCCTCAGCCAGTACTGGCGAGGACAGTTCGACCTCAACGACATCTGCGCTGTGCACGCAACGAGAGCACTCCTTCCCTCCAAGCCCTAGCAGGGGAAACGCGTCGTGGCGTCCCCTGTTAGGCCACAGCTGCTTAGGAGCGCTGTGTTCTCTCGTCCTTTTCACAGGAGGGTCGTTAGGACCCATGAGAACTTCATCTCCGCAACGCCAAGTAGAGTGTGCGTGTAGGAGTGGTAGTCTTGAGTGGGGGCTAGAGCCAGTTGCCCAGTGCTCGCCCACCAGGATGGTGCCACTGTAGGGTGTGTAGGACCTGTAGGGGGCGTGTCACTGTCCCACCCTTTTCCTGCAATTTTAGCCGGGCTGGTGGGCTGTGACAGTGGTTAGGTTAGTGTTTTTGGCCACATAGCAAACAGGCGTTTTGCATGCCTTCATAGCTTTTGGCCACCCCTTCCTGTAGTAGTCAGGTAGGTAGGGAAAACAATACCTGGACTAACACTCTGGGTATTCCCCCAAGGTTTTGCGCCAGCACAGAAATTGGGCGCATAGGGGAGGGGAGACCCGGGGCGTACCCCGTGGCATCAATAAGCCAACCCTCCGGGTTTAGCAAGGGCGCAGACTTGGGTATAATTAGGACACCACTTCTGCGGCTTGCTCTCAGGACCTTAGGACTAGCACACTCACACATACGTCATGGCAAGTAAGGGTAAGGTAAACCCTGAAAGGAAGGGTAGAACCCCATGGGTCTGGACCAGTCAGGGGTCCTAACCGTGGGCTCGCTTGTCCCCAAGGAGGGAAGACACACCTTGCCTCATAACACCTTGCTTGTCATTCCCCCCTGGTGTAGAAAGCCACCGTTCTTCGTTGGCTCACCAAGGTCATTACATTAGGGCAGTACCCATGCAACACATGGTCAACAAGGCAAACACTCGCTGGGTGGCTGCAATCTTGATAAGCGGACACCTGGCTCACGCTGGAAACCATAGGCATGGGTCTGCAGGGCACAGACAGGGTCAGTTGACTGACACAGGGTAATTAGTTTCGCTTCTTACGCTGGGACATAGTCTCAGCACGGGTTAGGAGCTGCCCCTCGTTGTTCTCAACGAGGTAAGTGCGGAAGATGGGGTTGATACTCCCATCTGGTTGTATGAAGGCTGACATAGGTTCCCAGGTCGCCTCGGACAACCCATAGCCATCCCACAGGGTAAGGAATTTCCAGCCCTGTTTATACTCGTGGCGAGCAATACCTGCAACCACGTAGTAACCATCGACTGCCATCTCATCGGCAGTCATCTCTTCGAGTTCGTCTGCCTCCTCTGGACTGGCAGCGTTCTCTAGGTCTATGCGTTCAATCTCACTGTCGCTGAGGCGCCACTCATCCCAAGACAAGTCGTCAGGGGAGTGATAGTGCCTCAGCTGCTTAGGAGCACATAGCAGTTCACCACCTAGACGTGGACTGCACCTGACATGGATCCTGGATCCATCTATCCTGATGATACGATAGGGTCCAAAGTAAGGGTCCTGTAGGCAGTTACGTGGCCAGGAGGGTAGGCGTGAATGGTGTACCAAAACGAGGTCACCAACCTTGAAGCTGGCAGGTCGCCGTAGGCGGTTCCGTCGGCTCTGTTCACGGTCACGAATGTGCCTCAGGTTAGTACCAGCCTGGTTAGCCAGAGACTGCTTGTGTTCTAGCCAATCTCCTACAGGGCTCTTGAAGTCCTCAGGAAAGGGGGTTTTGAAGAACCAAGCAGGTCGTCCTCCATGGAACAGTTCGTGGGGGGTGAAACCCGTAGAAGAGCTCCGCTGTGAGTTCATGGACAGAACTGCCCAGGGCACTAGGCGTACCCAGTCCTTGGTGCGCTCCTGTTTCATCAGGATTCTTAGGTTTTGCTCCACCACACAGTTCTGTCTCTCACAGAGAGGGTTAGACGTGTGAGTGTAGGGCACACCTGTGGTTACCTCCACGTTGAGGGCATTTAGCACTCGTTTGTACCACCCAGTGTCACTGCGGATGCGTACATCTTCATCAGAGTGCACCTGTTTAGGTGCTCCATAGGGTTCGAACCATTGTTCGACCAACATTTTCACAGTCTGCTCACCTGTGATTTTCTTATTGCAAGGGAACACACGGGTGAAGCGAGATAGACCACAGGTGACCACGAGGCAACTATCATAGCCGCCAAAGCGTGGTAGGCCGTGGATGTAATCCACGTAGAGAAGAGAGTTAGCACAATAGGGTATGGGTAAGCTGGAGATCAGACCCCTATCCCTACTGTCGCTCTGCTTGCTGGCATGACAGCCACAAGCATCCACAATGGTCTGCATACGCGACCTCAGTTCAGTCAGGGTTAGACTGGAGTAGAAACACTCACGGAAGAAGTCCACTGAGCGATTAGCGCCAGTGTGACCGGAACTGAGATGGGACCACTGTAGGCACCCATCTAGTCGTGCCTCAGGCACCACAATTCGGTCCTCGTAGAAGAGGTACTGATTGTTTTTATACCACTGGTGCCCGTCAATGACACGGGGTTGGAGACCAGTGTTGAGGGTTTGGAGAATTTCTTCATACTCTGACTGATAGTCGGTTAGACTCCAACCCTCCAGGATTCCAGCAGTGCGCATGGACAGGTCAAGCTGGACATCCATACGCTGGAAAGCCTCTTTGGCGAGCGCCTCAGAGCTCTCACCAATAAGCGCATCGAAGTTGTTGCGCGATATATAGTCAGACAGTTCATTCTTAATCCCGGGGATATGATGCACTGTCAGCCTGAACTGGCTCAGGTAAGTCCACCACCGTTTTAGCTTCGCTTTCTCTGGTGGTGGGCCCTTCTGAAATGACTTCACAGGCTCCTGGTCACACAGCCAGACAATAGGGTTAGACCCCAGGAGTCGGGATTGTGAAGATAGCACCAACATACCGGCCAGGAGTTCCTGGTCATAGGTGCTGTAGTTGGAACGCGCTTGGTTCCACTTCCAATTCCAGTGTCCCAGTGGCACCAGTCGCCACTCACTGGTAGGATAGTCGTGTTTCAACGAACCATCACGGTTCAGTCCAGTAGTACGATAATGGCAGTGGGTTAGCTCAGCGGGGTTAAGCTCCTGCCATTGATAGATCGTACCTCCCCCCCCTACATCACTGGCATCAGTGATCAGGACTATCTCGCCCTCGGGGCGGGGAACTCCCAGGCAGTTGGAGGAGGCAATCTTCTTCTTCAACTCCTGGAAACACTCTTCCTCTCTGGAGGTCCACCTCCAGGGAGTAGTTTTCTTGATTAGGTCAGTGAGGGGTGCAGAGGAGTAAGTAAAATTGTGGATGTGACGCCGATAGAAATTACAGGCGCCCACAAAACTCCTCACATCGTGTAGACCCTTCTTAGGGTCATCGCGAATCTGCATGTCCTGTAGGGGCTGCATCTTAGACGCGGCTGGTTTCCACCAGCCATACCGCACGTCGAAACCCAAATACTCCATCTCCTCTTTCATGAACTCACATTTTTCGAGTTTGATTCGGAGATGGTTTTCTTGACAAACAGTGAAGAATTCACGTAGGAGAAGGACATGGTCCTCTTTGGTATTAGTACCCAAACTCACGTCGTCGATGTGAGCCTCCATTTCTGCACCCCGAGAAATCAACTCTTGTACTAGAGGCCTGCGCCTCAGTATGTACAAAATTTTGTTCATAAGCTCCTGGAAGAGCGCTGGGGCGTTAGCCACCCCGAAAGGCATAACCTTCCACTTGAAGACACGACCCTTAGGGGTTATAAAGGCAAGCAGCTCCTGAGCTGCGGCGGTTAGGTCAACCTGCCAGAAACCAGAGCGTTTGTCCATTTTGGTCTTATACCTACATTTGGCAATACGCTCCAGGGTGTTTTCCATGTTAGGAATACTCCCTGCGTGGTTCTGGGTTTTCTTGTTGACCTCACCATAGTCTACAACAAGACGTAGAGCAGTCGACCCTGGTTTAGCAACAAGGAAACAGGGGCTGCAGTGATGGGGATAGTCCCCATGTTTGTACTCTTCAACGAGGCCAGCATCAATGCATTCTTGGATCTGGCGCTCGATTTCTTCAACCTGTTCCTGTGGAGCGGGATAGGGACGACGCCTCACTCGCGTCTTTTCAAATTCTGGTTTCAATTTCAGGTCCATCTGGACCAGTTTTTTGCAAGATAGGGGAGGCGGCAAGGCGCCGAACACCTCCTCATATGTTATCAGCAGTTTCTTCAGGCGGGGGTCAAGGTTAAGACTCTCGACTTTCTGAAGGAAATCCTCCTCAGCATGGAGGTTGCTTTTTCCATGTTCTTTCTTTTTATGCCGATCAGCAGTTTCGGCAGGTACAGTACCATCGTCCCACTGAGGGGGACATTGCTGCCCATAGTGTAGAGAGTACACTAGAGGTATCTCAGGATCAGGCAGCGTATAGGACTCATCGTCCTCCTCAGACCAGATGGAGTATTTCCAGGTCTGTCTGAGGTATTGCAGCCGCTCTTGGCGCTCAATACCTTCGGCCTTCAGGTACAACAGCCGTCGGAGTTCTTGCGTGTCAAGCTCAGACAAGGGCATGTTATTAGCAGCAGGCCGTGCCAGAGCATCAGTATTCCGGGCCACGGGTTCACCTGTGTGCACAGGCTGCATGTGTAGCACTGGTTTCCCAACAGAGGAAGCGGCTTCAGAGGTTGACTCTAGATCTACCTCCTCTAGCAACAGCTGGGCCAGGAAAGCACTATGTTTTAGGTCAACACAGCTGGGATCAACAGAGGGAATAGTGCTGGCGATCTCAGACAGTTGGTCATCAGCATCCTCTTTTACAGCTGCAGGTTCCAGATAGTCATCAGGAGACTCACTCCCTGTAAGTGTGGCAGATAGGTGCTCAGGAGATCGATTTTTGAGATCATAAAGGGTCAGGCCACGATTTTCGGCCATGACCTCTTTTAGTAGCACCTGGTCCAGGTCACACAGGGGTACAGGATTGAGAGATCCATCGATGATGGACAGGAAACTGGCCCACTCAGGGGCCTGCATAGCTGTGTCTGAGTCCTCAGGCACATAGATGGGGCCGTCGGGGAGTTGCACTCTTCCCACGGTCATTCGGTCAAGCATACGGCGCCAGTAGGCATGTTCACCAGAGCAACCCCAGTCAGGGGTGCACATAACAACCCTTCCTCCCTCATAAGCGATCTTGGTCAGGACCTTCGCGAGCAGGGAGAAGGGAGGGTTAGCATACGCTAGGCCCATTGCTTTCCAGAAGAAACGGAAAGCATTGTTCGTTTGTTTCGAGCAGTACAACTGCATGATGTGCTGTTGTTGGCTCGCAAACAATTCCACCTGGATCTCATCCAGGTTTACCTGAAGGGCCGCCAGTCCATTTTCGAGAACATGACGGGCCAGTTGGTAATTTTCAGTACGATAGTTCGTCTTGGCTGCGTAGCGCAGCCCAGACTCTTTTCGTCCTGACAGCTCCAAAGGAACGGAGAATAGCCCACTGCCAAAGTCGCAGTGCAAAGAGTAAGGACGCTGTAGGGACAGCATTTTAACCTGGGGGTTTCTTCTTAGAAAGTCAGTGCCAATGACAATGTCAAAGGCGTCAGTGTCCAACACTCTGCAGTGTTGAGTCACGGTTTCGTCGCCCAGACAGATGGTCACATCGACACCCCCCAAGGAATGGATGGTACGACCATCCCCTACTCTTATGGCCACGGTCTTAGTCTTCCTGAAAGTTTTAAGCAGGCGCCGGGCCACTATGGAAAGTGTTGCACCGGTATCAAGCACTGCTCGAAAAACCTGATCCCCGATTTTCACGAGGATCCAGAAAACCAAGTCCTCCTCTTCGGAGCCGCCCCCCTATTCCTCATCAGGGAATTTCACATCCACTCCTGCAGCCATGAGGGACTTGGCCATCCAGGCCAAGCGCCTCTTCTTAGAATTATTCCCCTCAGGGGTAGCGTTATCCCCTTGGGGTCGCTTCTGGGGGACACCTGCGGCAGGAGCGGGTGTGGCAGTAGGAGTAGGCGTAGCAACAGGCGCTGATGAGCGCCTCTGGGGGTTAGGGGGTCCAGTCTTACCACCCCCCTTGCCACCTCCTTTACCTTTATCCCCATTCGGGGGATTCCTGGCGGGCGTCGGGTTCTTCTGGCGCTCCGCCTCCTGACGCTTGAGTTTGTCACTCTCGCGTTTCTTGATGTGGCATTCGTCCTCATAGTGACGGCGCTTGCCACAGTAACCACAGGTGATGGTACACCTGAAGTGGTCCTGATGGGTCACAGTTTTCCCATCTTTAGTATGCTGCTGACGTTTCATCTGCAGCATACAGCCACTGCGAAGATCGCAGTCAGAGGCATGACAAGGTCCCCCCTTGTCATTGACAGGTCGGCAGTAAAACAGGGGGGGGGTGCCTGCATCAGTTGGTACCTCGTTCATGGCACGTAGGTTGCCCCTCCCTTTACCGCCTCCCTGGTTGGTGTTAGTGGGATTTTTATGCCCCTTCCCTTCGCCACGTTCAGGGGTAGGGGTACCACCTCGTCCCAAATGTTTCTTGAGGAACTTCTCCATGTGGGAGTCGTTCTCTCTCTCAAGAGCTAGCTCAATCAAGAGATCCACCAGTGTATCATACGAGTGGGTCCTGCTCTTCCTCTCAGAGGTTGAGCGGCAATCATCCCACGTACGCTGGGGGATCTTACTCATGAGCCACAGGTGGGGCTCAGTGGCTCCGTAGGAGCCCACATTCATCCTCGAAAACAAGTACTCCATGTCGCACACATACTCAGAAATTCGCGCAGCGGATGGAAACTCCGGGAGCATAGGTAGCTCCTCGATTTGTGTGCGTACGCTGAGGTCAGTCTCATAGACTGGGAATGTTTTCTCTAACCTCAGGAGTACCTCCGCCCAAGTAGAACAGGTTTTCACAATCTGTTTGACCTGTTTTTGCAAAAATTTCTTTTTGCATGAGCGTTTTAGCAGTGAACATTTGGTGGCCACATCCACATGGGATTGGCCAGTCAACAAAAGGAACTCCGCAAATTCTTCTGCCCATTCAGGCAGGTTTTTAGGGTCGAACTCCGGCAGTTCCAGCTGGATGTTCGCCTGGGCAATCGGTCTGCCCATCTTCCCACCCCCCGGAGTTAGGCCTGAAGGCGACACGCCGGCAAGTGGGGCCAGGGCTGACAGCCCTCTTCTCTCACTCTCTGTGACAGGCACGTCCTGTAGGTCCGCCATAGGCACAGTCCTGGCACGGGGGTGAAAGGGGCTGAGGCAGGTAACCTTAGGCAACAGCCTTGAGACCCTCGATCTCTTGAGATCTTCGGCCAGGGTACTAAGCCCTGGAGAGAGAGAGAGGAACTCAGGCTTGGGTAAGGGTTCTGCAATACCCAGTTTAGCCTTAATGGCCTCTGATAAGGCCGTCACATCTGGATCTTCTGATCCAGACAGGAATTTGGCCAGCAGCTCGGCCGTTTGATCCAGGGCACCGTAGGTTGGCCTTGGATGATGTTCTTCGACTCGACTTGGGCCCACTTCGGGAGCCCTTGGGGTTGGGTACTCAGGTCGTAGTCGTCTTGGCAGGGATGCAGTAGACGGAGGGCCTGAGTGTGAGTAGGACCCTAGATCCGTACGTGGTCTGGACCCATGTACAGCCAGTGGTTCCTCTCCATCTTCCCCACGGATGGATTTGTAGTACTCATCGTGCATGATGTACTCATCCATCTTCATCTTCAGCTTCTCATATTCCTCAGGTCCTTCAATGGCAGTTGAGGATGAAGCTGGGCAATTGGATCGTGATACTGAAGCAGCCACACGTCTGTGGAGGTGACTGAAGCTGTTTCCACCGTGTGCTGCTAAGGCCTCGGTGGTAAGGCCTTTATTCTTCTCCGCCCTTCTGCGTTCTGGATCTCCTTGGGACCCAGATGCGCCACTGAGGTGATGTGGTGCTCGGTGTGGTGGTTCACTCATTGGGTGGACCACACTGCCCATTTGTACTTGGACAGTTCGGATAGGCCAGGTCCTTACACTTGGTGTGGACATTATGGACTTGTTGTTGAGCTTTTGTTCTGCACTTCTCAGGGTCGGTTCAAAAGGTCTCAAGGGACTACCTCTGCTACCGGAAAGATGTCCTTGAATTATGCCCTAGGTCTTTTGATGTATTCCTGCAAGTTGGTTTTGTAGTGGAAAACCCCAAATCAAAGCAGCAAGTAGAGCAAGGACTGAATATGGATCGAATCAATGAAATCAATGATTGGTTTTGGAATCCAGTGTAACACAGAAGGGCTGCATATAGACAAAGCAGGTATATGAACATAGATTCAATCACAAATGCAAAAGGTTTTAAAAGAAAATTGGTCAGACTCTAGCCTCAGTGGTTGCAATAGGCACTTCAAGTGCACTCTTTTGGGTGAAATGGTGCTGGTTAGGACTGAGGGGCATAGATGTCAGGACCACACAGAAAATGACTTGGCCAAGCGACTGAATTCAGAAACAGTTACAAAGTAGGACCACAATAAGTGGTAGATTCAATTGAGTATAGGGGTCTTGGGGTGGGAGACCACTTAGGCTTAACCTCCAAGGCCCACAAGCAAGGAATGCCTGATTTATTTTGGTATGACCTCCATGAAGGAAGGTACCTCCGCTCAGTTGAGTGGTAGGGGTGAACTTCATGGGGGGGGCTAGGGTCACAACCCTAGTTACCTTGAGAAAGTGTACTTTAGGCCACAAAAGAGAGATAAAAACACTTAAGTTTGTCTCAGCATCAACAAAGGGTTTTAAGGGGGGCTTAGCCTGGATCAAGCCCTCCAAGAAAGACATGGCAGTGACTTTTTCTTACTGTTCACCACAATTTTGAAGGTGGCGATTGCCTTAGCCTCCTGAGGCCTGCGTCCCTCAGGGCGCTTGGTCTTCCTCTTCTTCTTCTTTTTCCGCCCGCTTGGGTTCTCGGGGTCCTCAGGGTCGTCGTTCTCCGAGGGCGAAGCAGAAGTCATGGACGGCGGCTCATCGTCAGAGGGCTCTCTGCCTAGGTCACTAGACCCGTAGGGCTCCACGTCAACCATTGCCTCCAGGGCTGTCAGCCCAGGCCGGTCCAGCTCAGCTCTCGTGGAATTCTCCACGTGGCTGTAGGGAGGCCGGGCCGTTCTTGGTATGAAAGGGTTTCTCGGTATCACAGCAGGGGTCGGCATCGGTCGGCTCCTCAGGCTTGCCAGGGTGTTTGTCAACCCTGCCACCGGGTGATTGGCTTGTACTCAGTGAGGTGAAACTCCCACTATGGTAGGTGACGCTTGGAGAGGAGTCAGGGTCTCCAGTTTAGCCCGAATCTCTTGAGTGAGATCACCAACAAGTTCAGAGGTGGCTCCTCGGAGCGCCTCTTTAATCTCCGACCTCGTCAGGGACCTGTTGGAGGATCTCCCCGATCCTCTACTCCTGCTCCCGCATGACTCAGGGCCTCTCCTCAGCCCACTCAGGATTGCATACCCAGGAACATCCACATATGCTCCCGTAGCGGGTAGAGGATGGTGATAATCCGCCGCATACCAGCGCGGCGCTGAACTGGGGGCCACTGGCTCACTGGCAGTAGTTGCCTCTGGAAACGCAGTGGTTGATGGGTCCACACCACAGGTAGGGTAGGTAGGCATGCCAGTAAAGCCTGTGCCCTCAGCCATAGGCGGGGTGGTTATGGGTGTGGATGTTGCAGCAGCTGGGTCTGGAGTTGGGAGTGTGGTGGTTGTAGGAGAGGGTGGTGCGTGGAGGCCAGAGGCGCTTGGTGCGCCCTCGAAGGTTGACTCGCTCGTTGGGTCGTGCCCATGGTCCACTCCTTCGTCTGCCATGCTTTCTCCTGCATCCTTCTCTCTCTCCCTCTTTCTCTTCACAGGGTTGGTGTCCACCTCCTCGACTGAGAGGGCCCTGAAGGCCGATTGCAGTCCCTCCAGCGAGTCATCGGCCACGTCCACTGGCCCATGTAAGGGCACCGAAGGTACAGCGCTAGGTCCAGGTTCAGGCTTCCCAGGCGCTGGCATTGCTGGTGCCTCAGGCGCAGTCTTCCTGTCGGTGTCCTCCTTCTTTGTGTCCATACTCGCCCTTCTTGCTCAGGACAGTCCTCGGCGCGCTCAGTGTACGGCACGGGGTTGCTGCCGGCACGCAGAGACTGTCTGCCTCTTGCTACCAGAACGTTTTAAAAGAGTTCTTTCACCTCTTGGTTGTGCCTCTCTTGCTGCTTGCTGCTGGTGTAGGGTTCCTGCTGCTTGTTTTTGATGATGGAAATGTTTTGTTGTTGAAATACAACCAATTCAGGATAACCCAAGCCAGAGATAAGCAAGTAGAAGACAAACAAGATCAAAGCATGAAGGGCTGCAGTCACAATGAGTTAGATGAAGAAAGATATCAACAATAAACCACAGCAATAGACATTCAATGCAACTCAATTTGAAACATTTTACATGGTTGAGAAAAACTGATTGGAAAACTGCCCCAAGGGCTCACACTCTCCATAGTGCCATCTTGAGATGTGCACTCTTTGTTTTTGGGTCCCATAGGTGCTGAGGTGGCATGGCTTGTGGCGCTGAGGTCACTGCCATGTCACATGGGAACTTCCTACTTAGCTAGGCTGACTGGGTATTGAACCTAGGACCTCTCAAAAAGAGGTACCCCAGCCCCTAGGGTGCATAGCACTAGGATAGCTAAGAATTCATGAGAAAACATAGATAAATTCATAGGCTCTGCATTCAGTATATCAATGCCTCAGTCAACTCAGGAAAAGATGTTTTAGTGCACATTGCTTGGGGATTAAGGGGTCCACACAACATTCTAATTTGGTGTTTGGTTCTATAGTTTAAAATGTGTTATCATCCATTTTGGTTAGGCCAATACTAAGATAAAAATGCAAGAGTGCTTAGAGCACCTCTAATACAACTAAAGTATACCCTAAAGCATTGGAAAAGCACTTTTCAGTACAGGCTTGGTAGTCCTATAGGACCACAGATCTGGGCATGGGCCCTATGATCAGTGGTTGCTTTGAGCAACACAGACAACGGGTTATGGTTAAGCACCCGAAGGGCGGTATACTTGTCTTGAATGCATCTGAGAGCAGAAACAGCCCTTGACATTCAGTTGTCAAGAGTAGATGGCAATGGAGAAAGAAGACACGCTTCCGATTTCCAGATTGACTCTCACTCGGCCATGACCACACAAAGCAGTTTGAAGGTTTTCATCGCCAAACACTAAACTCATTTGGTCTTTGGACTAGGAGTCGGGGTGTAAACTGTTTGGTGTGGCCAAGGAACGGAGAGTGTATGTACTTGTTTAAGAAGAAAGTGGTTGCTTAGCAATTGCCGATCAGTCACGTGCACAGTGCAAAACAGACCCGCGCACACTACAATTGCGTGTTAGATTATCCTTAAGGAGAGAGAGCTTGCGATTTCCATTGATTATATTATCAATAATGCATTGTGAAAATAAAATGCTTTGTTCCTTTTTTGAGGGGCATGGCACGTGATCGCTTTTAAATCGGCATCAATGCATCGCAATTTTGTTTGGCCGTGAGCAGGCCACCCCAATAGCTGTAGGCTGTGGAGAACATGGGGATACGAAGAACAATCTGATGTTGATTTGTGTAGGTTGTTTGTTAGGACCGGCAGGATCGTTTGGAGAAGTCCTGGAAAATCAGCATTGTTGAAAACAATTTTGGCAATACCTACCAAAGGGGATTTAACAGAGGGTATGACGGATGAGGAAATATTGGAGGGCGATCCAAAGGAAAGCTACACGGCCATCCGGTCACTGGTGACCGTGCCCACAGCTGCGGCCCAAGAAGCAAGGGAAAATCCAAGAGTGATGAGAATGATGAAAGATTATCCATGATTTTGCAACGGGTTGGCCAACAAAAATCCACCGGATCAAGGTTATGCAGTCTGGGGACCCTTTGGGCCCAACTGCTTTTTACGCCAGTGCATACCTGGTCAGAGGTCTGCTTTCTGGAGCAACTCTAAGGTCGGGCGCGTGTCGCGCTGAGCTAAGCGTTGAAGATCATGTGCACACAAATCCACGTGGGATGTGAAGAATGGGATATGGAATTCAGTGAAGTTCTGACGTTTTTTGACTTAGACTTCTTATTTTATTATTATCCAATTTTACACAGTCGCATATTACTGCGCATGACGGCGCTATTGGAATTGGCGCCTCTGTTTGCTGTTGCGCTGTTGCTGAGACAGCTCTGTGCATACCTTTGTTTGTTTCTAAGGACGCAAGAATGTAGATTGCTTCGTGCAATCATGCACGAGGCTGTGGGGCACAATGGCGCCCGTGGAACAGGGTGACTGCACCACGAAGCCGGCGATCATCCTCTTCGCTGCGGTGGATTGGGATGACTGAGGGCAAGGGAATCTTGCAAGATTTTGATAAATTTTCTTATAAAAACTGCAGGGGAACACCACTGACCGGGTCAGAGATGATCGTAAAATGTTGGGGTTTTACGTGAATTCGCCTTCGAAAAATGCAGGTGTTCCTCGTGTCAAAGACCAATGACCGCCGTCAGCCTCAACGTAGAATAGACAGCTCAAGACCAATGGCGCAGGACCCAACAAAACGGCTTCAGAAGCAATCTACATGCTAGTGAACATCTAGGAGTCTGAAGTTTCTTCGGTGTGGAGCATAAATGTCGACAGCTGAGCAGCGGAAGTACTGCAGCAACCACGACGCCCAGCGCAATATTGGCGCCAGCCACAACGTGTGGCGTTGCGACGAGAGTGCCGAGTTGAGGCCTGTGCGAAGGTGGCGATCGTAACGCGAGATTTGCGCCGGGGAAGGACCACCAGGGAGCGATGCGTGGTACTTGTGATAATTTGGTTGGTTGCGACGATCCTCTCATGCCAGCGCCAGTGCCGGACTGCCCACTATGTCAACATGTTCGTCATGCAGGAGAAGGGCCCGCAGCAGATGACGGCACTGTCCCAGCAGCGCGATTGAGTTCGGTCGCGCATCGTGTTTGGTAATGCGGGCAGCTGAGCCCACCCATTCCTTTTCCTAGCGCTTGTTTGCCCCTTGGTTTGTGAATATTGTAAATATTTGCCGCAGCCCGGTGCATGGCCTCGGTCAGTGTCATGGTGGTCTTTTATTATTAATTTTTCCATCCCTTGATTGCGAAGCTCCCAACTATAGGTGCCAAGGCCCAGACCAGCCTGCTCCAAGATTGGAGATTGACTGCTACAGCCCTCGGACCATCGGAATTTTTCATGGCTTCTGAAAATGGGCTTGTTTGACATTGCAACGGCAAAAACATTACTTGGAATCTTGGAATAGAAATATAGAAACACGCTTTTTCGGAGGTGTGCCCTAAGATAGAAACAAATTACATTGTTGCCTTTTTTGTATCCTAAATGCTTCACCTACTGCGGAAATATGCTCATTTTTCTAACATAAAGCACCTTGGTTACAATGTGAACCAAATTCTGCTTTTTGCTTTGAAATGAAGAACGGATGTCAAAGAAATTTGGAATCAATTGAAATCCAGAAATGATTGTTACTACATCTTTTCCAACAAATTCAAACCAAAATCAGTTTGGCCATAACTATACAACTTGCACAATGCATGTTGTGAACAGCACAATTTGCACAATCACGTTACTAATGTGCACTTGGAGTTTGAACAACCGAATGCACATTGCACCAATTTAATCGAAATTCACAATTTGCAACACTGCGTGCTTGACTGACAATGAGAGAACAAATACTCTTGGTCTCACAAAAAGCCCAAAAAGAGGCCAAATAATTGCACTGCATGTGCACTGCACTTCCAAAACCCCCTCTGAACACTTGTTCAAAAACAATGAAACCACACAGTAGATTTGCTTGCATTACAACACCAAAACACAAACAATCAAAACAGAAACTGCTACATGTCAGTTTATTACACTGTCACAACTGATCCGCGCCAAATACATCATGGCAATGTATATCCATTTATCATAATCAACTGAATGAACAATTTGTTATTTGTGTGGATGCACACAACCTATTCAAATGCTCAACAATTGCCCAAAGCAGTGTGTAAGCACACAGCACTGGACATAATCCTACTCAAACTAGCTCCTGGCTTGAAGGTGATGCAAAGCAACACAATTGAGCTAGCTTTACCTCATGGAATACCTCGAAATTATATGATACATTTATTTGAACACGGCACATGCCTGGCTGGAAACAAACCCACAGCTGTGCACCCCGCCCCCCAAAAATTGTGGACAAAAAACCCACTTGGGGGGGGGTGTTCTGGTACCACACCCACAGCACAAAAAACCCTACCTTATGGACCCCCCCCCCTGTTGTGGACGAAAAAACACCCACCCTGGCCGGACCCAAGCACTGCAAAGCAACCAAGCAGTATTGCTCACGAGAGGCCCCACACGGATAGCTGGGTGCCATATTGCAAAAGAAGGAGTATTGCTCCAATCACTTCGGTATCATGTAGGGTTCGTATACGATCCAAAATAGAGGCTGAAAACAACTGCAGCCACCAGTGCTAGTTGTTCGTCGAATAATGTGTAGTTTCCGCACAGCATGCGCACAGCGCACGGTGCGCCCCCTAAATCCCCTGCCTTCTCGATCCCAGTCCCAAACCTTGTCGAATCAAACATGCAAACTACCCCTGATTTATCCTCGTCCCATTACAGTTCCTGCACAGGCCGTTGCTCCCCTAACAGTACACAGTGGGTTTGCGACCCCTTAGAAGGGCTGACAAAAGGCTAATTTAGGATTACGCATGCCCCCCCCCCCCCTTGGAAACCATGAACTACCTAGAAAAAGGAGAAAACACCCCCTGCCAGTGCACAACCCCCCCCCCCCCCCCCACCACTGTGGACAAAAAACCCGCCGCTGTGTGGACAGCCCCCCGCCCCCCCCCCCCTTATCTGGACGAAAAACCGCACACATGGTGACAAAGAAACCCCCGGGGGCTTTTTTGTCCTAATCTGGGGGGCGGGGTTGTACCCTACCATGGCACATGCCTTCGAATGGATAAGATACCCCAGGGCACTCTAAAGTTTTGGGAGAGATAGGCTGTATTTTGATACTTGTTCCCAAACATAAGGCCAAAACCGCGGTTACATGGCCCAGGGGTTCACACAATTAACATAGGGCCACAACGGCGGTTAGATGGCCCTGGGGTTCACATAATTTGCAGTAATGCTCATCTTGGGACACCTGCACAATCCGCAAATGGTGGTAATCATGAAACATTGCCCCCACCAAATCAGCACTGTGCAAATGCACTTCTGTATGGCTACCAGTCAATAGACCCAAATCGGTCGAGCTGTTCCTGCTGCTCCTTCAAATCCTTCTGCACTTTCTTCCTCATGTAAAACACAGGGCAGTCTCGACTGTTGAAAAGAACAAATGCATCCAATACCATGACGGCTCTTGGATGGGGATCACAGGGGCACGCTTGCAAACCATTTAATCTATTCTTTGCAGTTTGGAGTAAAAAATTGGGCGATAAAATCAGAAAACTGTGAGCAGAAATGAGCGTCTGTGGCACCTTGTGATTAAAGTGGCGAAGAACCAAAAGAGCCGGCTGCTGAAAGCCACACTCGCAGCATTCCTGTCTGCTGGAAAGATTGGGGTTGGTGGGGTTGAGGGTTGGGTAACACTTTGAAGATCCGGGGCCATTCCGTGCAGGTTGGCATGAAATTGAAGAAGAAAAATTTCGGGGTAACCAAGGAGATGAGCAGGTGTGTTGCCCACAATAGTGACAGCCCAGATGACGCAGATACAGGGGTTCCCCAAAGAGGGCAGATTTGTTGCCGAGCTGATGCCTTGTAACAGAAAACCGACACACCAACACACTACACCTTGCATGGCTTCGCCGCGTTGGTGCCCTGACACCCCACACCCAACTTCAGAAGTCAGTAACCCTTTGGAGATTGGAAAAAATGTTGGGTCCCCCCACAATCTTTGCTCTGTGATCATCACAATAATTAGCAACAGAGAGGCGTTCAGCGCTGTCTTTAGCTGTGAACGGTGGGATGAGGCTGGCTGGCGGGGCAAAAAGCCTAAGCACCACTCATGCGCCACTGAAGGAACTTGACCACGAAAAGTGCAGTCGAAAACAAGGCCATGCTTGTGCAAAAGAGGGGGAATCGAAAAATACCATGGCATAACTTTGGATTCTATGTCTTGAAACTGTGCATAACGTTGGAAAGGGCGCATGCACGGGAGACTCTGTGGGACGCCATGGGAGTGCATGGGTGCACATAGGGTGTTGTGGGGTTGCTTGGGGGGTGTAGGGCGTTGCACAAGCAAATAGGGAGATGGACAACACCAAAGGCACCGATGGGGGTGTGTGGCACAGCTCGCTGCAGTACACAGGTCAACACACACATGGATTGGTGGGTGGTGTGGGGGACAAGGGCAGCCATGGGCCGCACCTGTCAACTGGCTGCAGCCCAGCTGGGGCCCTAAGTTGACGAGCTTGGCAGTGCAGGGGGCTCATGCAGCCCTCTATTATCTTTCCCATACCACACCGCATATAAGTGCCTCATTTCCCTGCCATCTGCCCTTCTTGGGCCCCATCCCTCGCCATCTCCTCTGAGAGCACCTCATTCCCCCTCCCCATCTTCTTCCAAGGCCCCATCCCCCGGCCATCCCCTCTTCCAGGGCCCCTACACACTTGTAGCACCTCATCCCCACTCCAGCCCACCTCCTTAAAGCTTAATTCCCCCTCCGTCCCCAGAGCATCCTCTCCTCTAGAGCCTCATCCCCCTTTCATCCCCTTTTGCTTGGCAAGAAACATGGCGTCTTCCTGTTTGTGTTGTTTTCTCACCCTGTGGGTTTTGGTGTTTTTTGGGCCGGACTGTGACACCTCCGACACCTTATACCCCTGCCACCCCCATGTGCCCCCCCCCCCCCCCCTCCCTCCCTCCTCCATGCCCATGGGCATCTGAGGGGGAATGTTTGCCCGGCGCGCACCCGGCGCATGCCCAGCGTGCTACCTTTGTATTAAGTATCCTACTCTAGCCCCAAGTTTATCCTCACCTAGGGAAATCCCCAAGTAGACCGCACTAGACCACAAACTTTCCGTGCAAAGCACCTTGCATAAGCCGAAATATGAGAATTCAAAAAACACAAAATGTCACTCCCACCACTTGCAATCACCACCCTTGCCATCATCATAGACTTGGTGCAAAGGACGGGCCACATTCCTAGACATGGCGAGAAGGTACTCCAGATTGTTTGGTGAGGGGCCCAGGGGGGCGACTACAACTGGTCCTGATGCGAACCCCCCCCCCTATTTGTCAAAACTTGGGGGGGGGGGTCGGGGGGGTCCAGCCGGGGGTCCGGGGGGGTGTTCCTGCCAGGGGTCGGGGGGGGGGGTCTGGCCGGGGGTCAGGGGGGCGTCCAGCTAGGGGTGAGGGGGGAGGTTAGGGTTATGGTCACCGAGCTGGTGGAACCAGTCTTGGTTTTATAACCCTTTTTAGTGTCTAGGGTGGACCTACCAGGTTTAGCAGCAAGCAAGCAAGCAGCAAGCAGCAAGCAGCAAGCAAGCAAGCAGCACGCGCGAAATGGGTAAAAATTAGAACTCCGTCGTGGTGCTTTGGATTTGGTTGAAATTTTGGTGGATGATACCTATGGGTGTGAAGTACAATCACACAAAGTTTGAGCGAGAAACTCAACGGTGGCGGCCGGGAACGGGATTCGCAAGTGGCGGACCTCGGTTTCAAAAACTGCAGTTTAGGGCCAAAAACAGCCATTTTTGGGCCAAAAAAGCCCTGGAACACATTCAAAACGGCCAAACGAAGGGAAATGGTGGGTACACTCCATGTGCGGCTTGACTTCCCCGTGTCAACAAGCTCTTTGCGGCCCTCTAACTCCATGATATGTCCCGGAAACGGCCCAAAAAGGCCCCCAGAAGCTCCAAATGCCGACAGCCATAAACCAAGAATAGGCCATATCTTTGGCTACATGGCTCAAAATGCGATTCCGAGGGCACCTACTCCACCCGCAACCCCCCACTTTTTGTGGTTTCCACCCCTCGGAATTGCCCAAACGGACGCCTAGACCCCAATACCTAGGCCCACTAGGCTGCGGCAAGCCGCAAGCTCAAGCCCAACCAGGTGGGTGCCCAAATGGGTCAACAGGGTCCAGTAGGGGCAAAAAGATGACTTTTCTCAAAAATGATCCTAGACCATGTGCGGCGCTAAAACAAGTGTTTTTGGACCGTTTTGAGCTTGTGGTGGCCCATTTTGGTCCTGCAAAAATCCCAAAATGCCTTGAAAATGCGCTGTTTTGGGACCAAAAATGGGTCAAAAATGGGTCCAAAACGCATTTTTCCAAACCTCATCCTGGACCATTTGGGGTGCACAAATGGGTGAAATGAGCCCATTTTGAGCCCATTTTGGGGCATTTTGGCCCCTCACAAGTCCAAAAAGCCTTGAAAGTGGGCCTCGTGGTGATGGGGTTCACTTGCAAGCTGGTTCCACTTTGTCAAGAGCCATCAATGTGTGAATCACTCTTGATGTCCTTCACCGGTCATAGCTGATGTTCCCTCCCCCACCAGCTCGGTCCCAATATTCAGTCTTGATTAAGGTTAGGGTTAGGGTTAGCCCTAGGGTTAGGGTTAGGGTTAGGGTCAGGGCTAGGGTTAGGGCTAGGGTTGCTGGTAGGGCCTGTAGCGCTCCTGTAGCCCTCCTTCAGGTCAAAATTTTTTCTTGTTGTTTTAACACAAATATGAATTCTCTACAAAATTTTGAGTATTTTGAGTATAAACACATAGTACGAAAAAAAAATTGGCGCCTTTGGCGCCAGACAGTTTTCTCTAGGGACACTTGTTGGTGGCCGACCTGGCACCACTATCTTTCAAAACCCCGGGGGGGGGGGGGGGCTGGGGGGTGTCGCATACAAGGACCGGGCCCGGCCACCCCCCCCCCGGGCTGAGGGGGTGCAAAAACACACGGGTGGGGAAAGGTAAAGAAGGGATGTCTAGTGCGCGCCCGGTGCGCTAATACTCACCTTGAAGCATCTCTTGGTGCACTCTATGTCTCTCCATGCGCCCCTATAGTGGCCCCACAATGTCAAAAACCCCATCACTCATGGAGAAAGAAGCCACAACAAAAGGTGATGCAGACTTGCTGACACCTCCGTGATCAAACCATGCCCTTGCACGGTCCGAAGACCTTTGATGCACATTGATAAGGCAATGCTGTGTGCCATTATTTTAGCTTCGCTAAGAGGCTAGAGGGCAAATTGGAGGGCAAGTGGAGTGTGGTGGGGCAAAATGGTCCCGCATCCAAAGTTATCAGTTGGGCCCCTATCACAGTGGCTTCATGAGTGGGCTGCCCAACTCTCAAATCTTACCCCCGAAGGTCACCCCCGCTTGTGAATGATAATTGGGATACTAACACAAACTCCATACAAACACGATTTTTATGTACACCAAAACCAATGCCAAAGAGAGACGGACACTAAGTCACAAAACATTACTACTCAATGTATCAACAAACCCAAATCATCCCAAAAAAATTATCTAATTTTCGTTTGGTGGCGAGGGTGCCCCCCCCTATTTTTGGCGGCACCTTTTAGGGCCACCTTTGATGCCAAACCAAGTGCTAGGTTTGTTGGTATGTTGCCCCAAGATGTGCTTGAATGGGTGTCCAGACCCCCATCTATAGAGCTACAGACGGGCGCCTAAAGCCCTATGGCCCCCTTACACAACCTAGCACACCTTGCAAAAACGCGCACTCATGGCGGTGACTACCTTGCATCAAGCATAAAATGGGCCCACATGCGATAGGAAACATCGAAATTATGGGGTTGAGGGGCAAGAAGGCTCCGGTTAAAAGCACACAGCTGAGGTGAAACCCAGGGCAAGAAAAACAAAGGACACAGATTCCTGTCCGCGAGTGTACAGAGAAGAAAGATCAAAAAGAACACTGAAAGCAAGCTATGGGTACCAAATTCCTTGCTAGTACTTCATTTTTGGGATTAAAACATGCATACTTAGAGCATAGTGCTCTACAAGCAAGATGGGAAGCAAGGTCAAGCACATGAAGAGCATGGTGCCATGCGGTTAGTGTTGGATGCCACTGGCTCCAGTGAAAAGAACTATGTGGCACATGCCAGCAATCATCAATTTACAAGTCTTCGGCCTACAACGTGGGCTGAGGAATGTTGCCATGCAGCTAAATCGGCATGTCGTTGTAAACACACATAGACATCATTACTCCCTTGGCAGCATGTAGCCGTTTGTGCTCGCAATCCTAACTTTCACCCTCACTTGTACCTTGTCCTATCACCAAAAGCCTCTCGCCGGGGTGATGGTCCCCTGGGTAGCAGACGACCAATTGGACACACCGCGCGCCTACAACGCAATTCTCTGTGGATAATCTTGGAAAATGGTGATGCACATCGGATGGCACCTCCGTGATAAAGCCCTGCCCTTGCTAACGGTATGACTATCAATATACAATGGCATGTGTAGACATGGGTATAGGGCATACAAAAGAGCATGTAAGGGGTGAAAAAGAGCATGCAAAAATGGAAAAAAATGCATGTAACATCATAGCACGGTGCAAAGAGGAAGAATTGAAAGTTGGGGAGCCCGCTGATGAGGCCATTTTGACAACTTTCAGGCTGGCATGCACGGCCATTTTGCCCCACCCCACAGGCACATATCTCCACTTGCCCTTCCACTGGCCCTCCCATGGTCACCAGCCTCAGAGCTGAGCTAAAACAATAACAAAGAGGAGTGCATCATATCAATGTGCATCACATGATGCAAAAATCAAACCTGCTGGTGGCCGATATTTGGGACATTGACACAAACTCCAAGCACTCCCCACCAATGCCAGAAACACATGGACACCGAGTCAAAAGCAATACTACTCGGTGTATCACTAGACTCAAATCATCCCAAACAAAATTCTAATTTTGAGGGAGGTGACGTACACAGTCTCGTGTTTGATGCGTTACATCATGCTGCAGTGCCATAGGGTGCTGATACATCCGCTTGCAATCCCATGCATGTGCCATTCATCCCATGCACCTGCTTGTTATCCCATGCATCTTTGTGATATTCGATGCATCCCAAGTCATCTCATGAATCTATGCGTTGTACCATGCACCTGCTTGCTGCCCCTTGCATATGACCAGATCTCCCATGCATCTGCCTGTTACATGCAGGCCGAGTCACATCATGCAATGTTGCTGCACCACACTCTCTTGCTGGATACTGCTGCTCTCATAGTCATGCACTAGCACAGGACTGAGGGGATACGCCAGTAGCACTAAGGGCGGGCGTGAAGTATCCAAAGGAAGGTAGGCCCAAGCCCATGGCCCCCCTGCACACAGATGTTTGTGGTAGCAATCGGAATCAACCTGATCGATACTCGCTTGCGTGCGGTCATGCGGTGCACCCTTCCACATAGTAGGTTGCATGGCACACCTGGTACAGAGGACATCCTGATGCAGAGAGCCTTGGCACCGCTGGCACTGGGTCCAGACACGTGCGTAAAGCCTCTCGAAGTTGTTTCGCTTTGCCAGAATGCGTGCGTAAATATCAGCGCTCTTCTCAGAGCACCCCGGGCACAGGGCCTTGTTGCCTAACGCGAAGGAGAGAAGGCAGGGAGCAGGAGGTTCAGAGGTTGGACCGTTGGGGGCCATAAAGGGCATAAATGGGGTTCAATGGTTCACACTGGGAGTATGCAGTCCAAAAATGGTTATCACAAATCATAACCATTGCAAATTGCGGCATTGCAGACAACGTAATACACGCATCACAAAACGACTCCCACTTGTCTCTGTTCCATTATTGAGGAGCGAGAAGCGAGGATCATGTGAGTGATCCAAAGCCCTGAGCACGCCGAGCACTGTAATCAACAATCTCATCTGGAAATACACCGGGTTGTAGAGCACCTTTAACGTGGTGTTTTCGGCAACGTTCTCAACTATCACCATGGCAAATGACCCATCAATTTTCTTGGGGACAGTCGACTGATCTGCCACAGGCAGCACGTTCAGCCATTCCACATCCAATGGCCTGCTTAGAGGTAAGCATGCGTGTATTACTTGCGAACACAAACCCTGGTGCATTCATTGTTGTGTTAATAAAGCATCCAGTGACATTACTGCGCGTGAACTACTTAAGATACAAAAATTAGGGTGCCACTCTTGTGTTGCCCACTCTACTACTTTGCATAAACTGTAGAATGACATTTCATTCGAATCCCAGGCTGGATTGCCGGCTTGTTGACGCTTCATCTTGATGCAGCCGGGCTGCATGCATTGGACAACGGGAGGTGGCTCTGCGAAAATCAAAATTGAGGACCTTCAATTGAGGGTGGCAGCAGTCAAATTTGAATTTTTTGAGAATGTAGCAATTGTATGGCTGTAAAATTCATAAGAGTTTGTGAGAGAAATGGAAGCTGCAACACAATGTCAATCGCAATGTTGTCCGGCTGGTCAATTGCCCTGTGCCGACCCCCCACCCCCGACCCACACACACCCAGCAAAACCGCCTGCAACATGAAACAACACGTTTACAGGTGCAACATTTTTCTGCCCTTGAGCCTGCTCAGCTGCACACAGACATTGAGGCATGGCTGCCTCAGGAGACCATCCCAGATGCCCTACTCCAACCCCCTTGGCAAAGCAAACAGTTCCGGGCTGAACACGGGGGCATGCCACTGGACAAGGTCCTGGGGGCCACGCCACTGGGAACACGCTTCGAGAAATCTTTGTACTATTGTGAATTGAGGTGATCCGGGGGTCTGCAGACTCTTGGGATAGCGTGCATGCCTCCAGTCCCACAGTGCCTGCTCGCTGCCTTGAGAAAACGTCCCATTTTGGGGTCAGACTGGGCTATCTGCCCCCAAGTAGGTTGACGTGGGGGGTGGGAGCGTCGATTGTGGAGCTGGTGAGAGTGGGTCCTGGAATATTGCGCCAGTACCATCAGTAGATGCTGCAAAATCCAAGGTCATGCACTGCGCAGTTTTGAGATTCGGTCATTCGGTCGATGTGGTCTTGTCAACCCACATCCCACAACGGTCTCATGGACCTGTTGCGGAAAAGGGAGGGGGGGGCTGGGCCTGTGGGGATGCACTGTTGGCCCTGCTTGGACTGGACCAGCATGGGCCACGCCGGCACAACAGTTGTCAATCCAATGCAGCACACACGGCACGCAGACTGACTCGTCATTTCGACCAAGATGGTCTGCTGGAACAGAATGAGGGAATTTTACGGTCACGGATTTGAACTAGGAGCCCTCTCACAGGCTGGCTACCCCAAACGTCCAATGCACAAAGTGGCATGGCTGTGGGCACACCCTAAAATATAATGGAAATATCAAACTCAACATGCTGGACTCCGCACCATCCATAAAGAGCTTTCAATCAATCCTGGGACATTGGTCTCTCAACAGTGTAACGCCAGTGATTGGTATGTGCTGACCAGGATGAGCTATCTATCCAGCACAAAGAATTGAATTGAGAGTAGACTCCTCCTGGTGTGCAACTGGGCCGTGTGTTGGTGAATCCTTCAAGGACTTGGCTTGGACTGGGTTGGTTTCGTTCCTCTGTTGCCTGGGCCCCTTCTGCCCAACACTTCGCGGGCAAACACGGTTTCGGGCACACCACGGCACACCTGCAGTACCGTTCGGGAGTGGACACTTGCAGTTGAGACATGTCAGAGTCACCTTGGCGAACTTCATAATGCCCCCGACCGCCTTACTGGGTGTGGCAACAGCGATGCTGCGGGTGTGTTCTCCCTGCATCAGAATCCAGGTCCGCCACGACCTCTGGAACCTTCCCAACCAATCACCAGCCACCACCACACCCCCAGCAACCCTCTCCATAATCCTCCTCGTTCTTGAATCACCCTGAACAATCCTCTCCAACGCATGTACCCTCTTGAACTCAATACAACCCTCGCCGGCTCCATACAACCCTCTCCCTTGCCTAAAACCTGTCACAACCCACAATAGGGGTGAAAAATGTAAGTCGCGTACAAAAAAATTGTCTAGTCGTGTAATTTTTTTGGTAAATGCGTGTATTTTTTTTGCGGTAAGCCATTTGAATTATAAAAAAAAATTGATTTCTTTTTTGCGGTAAGGGCGTGTAATTTTTATTTTGCGGTAAGTCGTGTAAATTATAAAAAAAATTGAAAAATTGAAAGAAAGGCAACCATTGCAATACATGCGCAATATGTACAGCTGCCGATTCCGTACAGCACCCCATAGCGACCTTAACGATGGGACGCCAAGTCCACAAAGCACATAGTACTCTGCGTGGCCACCAATTAGTTGGAACTCGGCCAATATAACATAGTTTCACCTGCTGTCATGAGCATTAGACTCAAAATCAGGCCCAAGAAAAGAGTCCTGACAGGGCCATGGCCAACATCCAGTGTGCCTGCACTAGGAACAAAATCAGGAACAAAATCAGGCTCAAGAAAAAGAGTCCTGACAGGGCCATGGCCAACGGTGGTGCCACCATTATAGGCCACCAAGGCACTGGTGTGGGGCCAATATAACATAGTTTCACAGGGTGTCATGGGTACGAGACACAAAATCAGGCTCAAGAAAAGAGTCCCTATAGGGCCATGGCCAACATCCAGTGTGCCTGTACTGGGAACACAATCAAGCTCAAGAAAAAGAGTCCTGACAGGTTTGCCAGGCCAACGCTAGTGCCACCATTATAGGCCACCAAGGCACTGGTATGGGGCCAATATAATAGCAATCTTATACGCTCCGCCGTTGGTGCACCAAACGGGCGGAGGAAAATCCCACAAAACATGCACCCGCTACAAGTAGTTGCAAAATGCACGCTTGTAGATCAAATCCGTTTTTGTGTTGCTGGACTTGGGCTTTGCACCAGGATTGGGGTTAAACTGACAAGCGGCGCGCAACTCCTCTCCTATTAGTTGCTGGGACAGGTCATTGATGAAAAGCTGGTCACGCTCCAGCTGGCCAAATGCATCTGTTGGGTAGCCATCCGGCACCTTGCGCCACTCTCCGCGGATGAGGACGTTCGGACGGGTGTCCTCCTCTGTGGGAGTGGCCATGGAAGGTTGCGGCCTAGCCTCCGGGCTTTCCACGCTCTGCTCGGCGGAGGCCTCCTTGCCTTCGAGTGGGGTGGGGGTGGCCTGAACACTCTCCTCGATAGCCGAAAGTGCACCTTCAACTTGGGTGCTAGGGGGGAACTCAGGAGGGCCAGGAAGCTCGGTCACGCCCTCCACATCATCACCGGGCGCTTGAACGACCTGCACAGCATGATCGGCATCAACAATGCTGAGCACATAGTCCACAAAACCGGCACCCATTGGGACGAGGGGCACATCGGAAAAAATACCCCGGTGCTCCACCACCAGCTTCGCGATGTTCAAGCTTTGAAAACCACAAGACCAACTGTCCGTTTGGAATCCCAAGGCGCGGTGCTTGGTGATTAGTGAAAGCTTCTTCAAGGCCCACAAGAAAGGACGGATCAAATTAGTGGAGCTTAGGGGTTCCCAAACCCAAATAGTGAAAAGCTCCAACCGGACACGACAATCGAAGGCACACATAAACCAGTGCAACCCTTCCTTGTCATTGGAATTAACCACAAAAATGTGGCGGCGGCACCAACTCATCTTGGCTAGTCTTGTGCCGGATTCAACTCTCTCCATGTACCGGAAGTGCTATGTCAACCCTGCATTCTTGGGGGTCCCCAAACAAAGGGGGACAAAATCAGAAGTGGCTACCTCGTCCCTGCCTTCTCGAAGGCCCAAAAGAGGGTGGAAATACTAGGCGTGGGTTGTGAGTCCCTAACCCCAACTCAAGGGGCCACGCAACAAAGCGTGGATCGTGAGTTCCCGAACCCCAACTCGAGGGGCCACGCAACAAAGCGTGGATTGTGAGTCCCCAAGCCCAACTCGAGGGGCCACGCAACAAAGCGTGGATTGTGAGTCCCTAAGCCCAACTCGAGGGGCCACGCAACAGGGCGTGGATTGTGAGTCCCCAACACCAACTTGAGGGGCCACACAACAAAGCGTGGATTGTGAGTCCCCAACACCAACTCGAGGGGCCACACAACAAAGCGTGGGTTGTGAGTCCCTAACCCCAACTCGAGGGGCCACGCAACAAGCGTGGATTGTAAGTCCCTAACCCCAACTCAAGGGGCCACACAACAAAGCGTGGATTGTGAGTCCCGAACCCAAACTCGAGGGGCCACGCAACAAAGCGTGGATTGTAAGTCCCTAACCTAACCTCAACAAAAAAAAAACTGGGTCCTTAAGGACCGCCTTGCAAAGGGGGACAAAACCAGAAGTGGCTAACCCCGCCTTCTCAGGGGCCCAAAAGAGGGCGGAAGTGCTACGTCACCCTTGCATTCTCGGGGGTCCCCAACGCCAAGCGCGGGGAAAAAATCAGAAGTGGCCCATAGGTGGGCACATTGCCTACAGGCATGCATTTTCAGTAAAATTGGTAATGGTTTCTTTGCAGTAAGGTCGCGTAATTTTTTTATTTTTGCGGTAAACGCGTGTAGCAAAAAATCGTCACATTGTGTACATTTTTTTTTTGCGGTAAGTCGTGTAATTTTTTTTTGCGGTAAATGCGTGTAACAAAAAAATCGTCACGTTGCGTATTTTTTTTTGCGGTAAATGCGTGTAGAAAAAAATCGTCTAGACGTGTAATTTTTTTTTGCGGTAATGCGTGTGACGGGCTTACACGACTTACCGCAAAAAAAAAATTACACGACTAGACGATTTTTTTGTTACACGCATTTACCGCAAACAATTACACGAATTACAAAATATACCCCACAATACTGCTCAGCCATCCGACATTTGCCAAGGTTCCCGGGGCAACGAGGCTGGGACAGGCTTGCCTCCACCAACCCGCCGATCCACACATTGCGACTGTTCAAGGTGGTTGGTGGGAGAACACTGGAACCCCTCCAATGGATGCTGATGTCGGGAAATCCACAGATTTCACCTCCCACCATGCAGCTGTTGCAGAAATAAGTGTTGGCAGTAATTGAGGGCAGTCAACACAATGTACCGCTCCACTCAGTGCGTGGAATTTCAGGGATGTACTTGCTCATCTCAACGGACGGAGCATTTTGGGAGTCAACAACAGCTCCGGGTTGAAACATTCACTTTTTTTTTGTCTTTGCCTGGTTTTTGAAGGTGCCAGCTATGCCGCGCATCGACTGAGCTGCTTGATGGAGTTGTGCACTTGCAGTCTTTGCCTGCCATGCTGGCAAAACACGTCACATGTCAAATTTGCCACCTGCTGCAGGCGAACATTTTTTTTAACACCACCAAAACAACCCAAAAGGTTTGCAGTTCCACCTGTGTGTGGGACACTGGTAGACATATACAGCGGGACAGGCAGCGTTCAGAAATTCCAGGCTGTGGCGTGGTGTGGAATGCTGCAAACCCCCACCTGCAGGTGTAAAAATCTGGTGCTGTGGAACGCCGCGGCTGCAGGTGCTTCTGCAGACCCAGTGCTGCTGGGCGGAGCGCCTACTGTAAAAGGGGCAGCAATGACTCCGTGCACAGGCAGCAGGGGGCGCCAAGTCTGCACAGAAGGAGAACTAGGGGGCACTGTTGACAAGAGCAACGACCCTGTGCTGGGCTTTTGTGAGGCGTGTTAGCCTCTGCACATTGCACCGGCAGGACCTCGTGGCCACATGGGAGCGCTGCTGCCTGCCCCATGGAGCGCCGGCGCCCCCCCCCCCCCTCCCCGCCGGCCTGCAAGGGTCCAGTGGGGCCACCTTCGGGGGCTGAGGGACCCAGAAGCCCACATACCCCCATGTTCGGCAGGACTCGAGCCCAACGCGCCCCCAACGAGAGCACAGAGCTGCACGGGACCTGCAGCAGCGTCTTCTTGGGATTGTCCAGGAGCCCCTCGAAAAGCCGCTCCAGCGGAGGGCCGAGCTGCTGCTCCAAGTAATATGTCACGTCGATGGGGATGTTGTTCTCCAGGACGTAAATGGGGTCCTCGCTCTTCTCGTAGGCCTTGGCCCCTGCAAAGCGGTACAATGGGCCGCACAAAAGGGTGCAGAAAAGGGCGCTGCAGCGGCGTTTGCGATGTGGCAGAGGGCGGTCCTGAGTGCAAAACAAGAACAACAACAACAACAACAACAACTGCGGGACGCCGGTAGAGCACTGGCCGGTCCAGAGCTGCTGTCGGTTCCGGGCCAACCGGCGTCGGTCAACCATCCACAGTCGTCGGTACACTGCAGTTGTGCCCCCCACTGCCTCAGGCCGTCCTGACTGATCGCAAACAGAACTGCCTCATTCCTTGAGGACAGCTTCTGCGCCGCAAGAACACGACACGACACTCTGGGGGGGAACAAGGCGGTCTTCAGCCAGAAAAGGGCCGCTTCTCGGGTCCACGCGGAGCCCGACACTGTTTGATGGAGACCCGGCAGGCGTTGAAGGGGCACCAGTGCCGGTTGGGGGGCGACAGACAGCGGTTGGGAGAGATAGAGGTAGAGCGCCTGGGCCAAGGCTGCACTTGAAGGAGGTGTTGTAACCCCCTCAGTTCCGACCCAGCCGCTTCTGTCCACCCCCTGCCCTCCAACCCTACTCAAGACTCAATATTGGGACCGGCCTGGTGATGGAGGGAATATCAGGTACGGGGCTTCATAAGGATGCATGTTGAGGGACGCCGAAAATGATTCTTGCCACTTTGACCAATATGCTGCCCTCAAAACCCTTCCTCGCTCACTTTGCTCGCTCAAGAGACATGCCCCCAGCAGCTCTCCCCTATCACCCCTCCCCCCGCATTCCCTCTGGACCCCCCTTTGCTGCACTGCTAGTCCCAAAATTGCCCATTTCACGGCTGTTTTGGAGCTTGTGTGCAGTCACATGGGCCCAAAATGGCTCCGCTTGCTCAAGAGACATGCCACATAGCACTCCACGCACACTCCTCACCGATCAACCCTCGACCCGCATTCCCCGCGGACCTTCCTCTACTGCACCATCAGTCCCAAAAATGCGCATTTGAAGGCTTTTTTGAAGCTTGCATGGGCTCATGTGGGTCCAAGATAGCTCACAATAGCCTTAAACCACTTGTTTGAGCACCCCAATGGGCGCAGGAACTACTTTGGAGAAAATCATCTATGGCATTCAAACACAGCACATTCCCCCTGGACCTCCCTGTACGCACTGTCGGTCCTAAAACTGCCCACTTCAAAGGTTTTGGGGAACTTACATGGGCTAACATGGGTCAATGATGGCTCGAAGTAGCCTCAAACTACTTGTTTGGGCACCCCAAGTGGTCTGGGAACGACTTTGGAAAAAAATCATTGTTGACCACTTTTGGACCCACATATCCGATCGCCGTTCGTTTATCGTAAGTGCCTTTCAAAGAAAGCCATCAGCCACGGGGGGGACGTCTCCTCGCTTCTATATGCCCCCCCCCCCCCTAGTAGAAGTGGGCCGAAGGCCCCTGGGGGGAGGGCGGGGGGGGCTTTGGGGGGGGGGGGGGGGTGGCCGCCGGGGAGGGCTTCTCTAGAGGAATGGCTAGTTGCTAGGTGGGGGGAGGGGGGTGAGAGGGTTAGCAGAGGTCTAGTCCTGTTTGGCAGAGACGCGGTGGCCTAAGGGGTTACTCTACAAAAACGGAGGCGTCCACTGTACCTCCTCACCAATGCAATGGTGGTTGTAGGCGCCCACACCCCCTGCCCGGGGAGGGCTGTATATATATGCTGGTCTCTCCGACACGGCCCGTCACACCGAAGAGCAGCTGGGTGCTTGGCAGGTTGCCCAAGCCTACGAGGCACCTTCACTTCGCAACAAACGACATTTGTATAGCGGCCCGTCTTGCTTATCTTTCGCTGGAAAGCACTTCCCAACAAACGACATTTGTATAGCCCCTTGTCTTGCTAGTCTGGCGCTCAAAAGCACTGATCAAAAGTGGCTACCTCACAACCAACAGTGGCTACCTCACCCAGGCCTTCTCGGGGGCCCGCAAGTGGGCGGAAATACTACCTAACCCCTGCATTCTCGAGGGTCTCCAGCAAAGGGGACAAAATCAACATTGGCTAGCTCACCCCTTCCTTCTTGGGGGCCCGCAAGTGGGCGGAAATGCTACCTAACCTCTGCATTCTCGGGGGTCCCCAGCAAAGGGGACAAAATTTTCAGGCGCCTTTGGCGCCACCCTATGTATGGCCCGTAGCCATTGACCCTTGGTAACTAAGTGGGCCCGGAGGGCAGGGAGGGGGGGGGAGGGGGGGGAGTCGCGTACCCGAACTGAGAGACCTCCCCCCTGTGCATGCGGCCTTTGGGACATTGAAGGGCTTGGGGCCCTGTTTCCAGGACCTCCCCCCCCCCCACTTTGGACGAGGGGCTCCCAAGGCAGTCGGCCGATGGAGCCCCTTTTTTGTCAACCCCCCCGCCCTTTGCTAACGGGGGCTGCAGGGGCTGGGCGTGTTTGGATCGATGCAATTATTCCCTGGACCTTGCTCACTGTACTGTACTGTACTGTACTGTACTGTACTGTACTGTACTGTACTGTACTGTACTGTACTGTACTGTACTGTACTGTACTGTACTGTACTGTACTGTACTGTACTGTACTGTACTGTACTGTACTGTACTGTACTGGACCCCACTCCAGCCCCTTAACCCAAGTGTGCCCCTTGGAGCCCTTTGTGTGGCATGCAGAGTGAAGGAATAAGCTTGTGGCCCTTGTTGCCCCACTCCCTTCCCCACGTCCTACCCCCCCAACGTTGCTCCACACGAACACCGGGCGCCTTGCCCCTGAGAGTACAGGTGCTGTGGAGGGGCCATCATGTGGGGCCTCACCAACACGAGCGGGTGGGGGGGGGTGGAGCTGGCGTGTGAATGATACAGTGGAAGGTACGAAGGTGAGACATGAAGAAGTGTGCACACACAGGGGGCCTGTCGTTGGGGCAACAGGGGCAGTGGCACCTCCTGCATCTCCATTGAGGGGGTAGTTGGCAGGTGGTCCATAGCCGCCGTCGGTCCACTTTCTTGGGGCGTGGCAGATTCCACCCGCCCTCCCGCCTGCGGGTGTGGGTGCCCCTCCTCCACCATCAGGAAAGCGGTGGTGAGCCCCCCCCCCCCCCCCCCGTATGGTAATGTGTGGACTGTCATGTGTGTGGTGTCGGTGACACTGTCAGCATAACGGACAGCACATGCAGCTCAAGCCCCTCCCCTGTACTTTTCAATGTTCCATTGGCCAGGCCCTTGTGCGTCATCGAAGCGAAAGAAGCGGGGGATTCCTGGAACACAACCCCAGCCTGGCACTCCACACCATCGGACCCCCTATCCTCCAATGCAGCAGACCTTTGACGCCCTTGATAATCACAAACGGAACGCGGTCTCCAATGCCGGGTGCAGTTGCTGTGAAGACGGGAGGTGGGCAGGGGCGGACAAGCTGCAGGCATGAGATAACCTGGGCTCACACTGAATCCATCCCAAAGTGGCGTTGGCTCTCCTCCAGCCCACCCGGACCCCACTCAAGCCCTACCCAGGCGCCACCCACGCCAGCCAAGCCACTCGATCCCCAGGTGTCAGTCCAACGCAAAGCGGTCTGCAACACCCCCCGCCGTCCTTCGACAACCGAAATACCGCGCCTCACTCCCACACAACAATCCTCCCCGAAATGCACTCCCCGCATGATACTGTGCCTCTGCCAGCCACTGGAGTGCCTCTCTGCCACAGGGGCCCTGCGAGGCAGCAACGCCCGATCCCTCACACGGCCCCAGCCAGGATAGGTTTGACGCACTGTCACACGGGCGTTGCATCACCGCGCCAGTAACGCGCATCAAATTAACGCACATGTCAACGCGCACCCTAACGTCATTCCGTAGCCATTAGCGGTGCATGTTGACCCACATGTCATGTACGGCTGTCCTCCACCCCGCACCCCTTGTTGGCCTCTAGTTTCGTCTCTTCGCGCACCGTCACACGCGCGTAAAATTAACGCGCCGTTAACGCGCGCGTTCACATCAACACGTTAACGCAGATGCCATGCATGACCACGCGTGTACATCTGTCCGCCACCCTGCACCCATTTGTCGTCCCTAACACGGGTGGTGGGGGGGGGGGGGAGGGCGGTGGCGGGACCAACAAGAAGTGCGTCGTGAACATGGCCAATAGGGCGCCTGATGGCCCCGATGCCCGCAGCAAACGGAGTCGATACACACAGACCAAAGTGCAGACTCCGAAAGGCCCCAGAAGTGTCCAGACATCCCCGAGTCTCATGATTTCCACATAACACCCCATGATTACCAACGATTACCAATGATTACCACATAACGCCCCATGATTACCAATGATGACCCATGATTACCACATAACACCCCATGATTACCAATGATTACCCATGATTACCACATAGCACCCATGATTACCAATGATTACCCATGATTACCACATAACCCCCCATGATTACCAATGATTACCCATGATTACCACATAACACCCCATGATTACCAATGATTACCCACAATTACCACATAACACCTCATGATTACCAATGATTACCCATCACTACCACATAGCACCCCATGATTACCAATGATTACCACATAACACCCCGTGATTAGCAATGATTACCCATGATTACCACGTGACACCCCATGATTACCAATGATTACTCATGATTACCAATGATTACCCATGATTACCACATAGCACACCATGATTACCAATGATTACCCAAGAATACCGATGATTACCCATGATTACCACATAACACCCCATGATTACCAATGATTACCCGGTAATCATTGGTAATCATGGGGTGTTATGTGGCAATCATGGGCAATCATTGGTAATCATGGGGTGTTATGTGGTAATTGTGGGTAATCATTGGTAATCATGGGGTGTTATGTGGTAATCATTGGTAATCATTGGTAATCATGGGGTGTCATGTGGTAATCATGGGTAATCATTGTAATCATTGGTAATCGTGGGGGGTTATGTGGTAATCATTGGTAATCATTGGTAATCATGGGGTGTTATATGGTAATCATGGGTAATCATTCGTAATCATGGGTTGTAATGTGGTAATCATGGGTAGCCATTTGTAATCATGGGGTGTTATGTGGTAATCATGGGTCATCAGTGGTCATCATGAGGTGTTATGTGGCAATCATGGGTAATCATTGGTAATCATGGGGTGTTATGTGGTAATCATTGGTAATCATTGGTAATCATGGGGTGTCATGTGGTAATCATGGGTAATCATTGTAATTATTGGTAATCATGGGGGGTTATGTGGCAATCATTGGTAATCATTGGTAATCATGGGGTGTTATATGGTAATCATGGGTAATCATTCGTAATCATGGGTTGTAATGTGGTAATCATGGGTAGCCATTTGTAATCATGGGGTGTTATGTGGTAATCATGGGTCATCAGTGGTCATCATGAGGTGTTATGTGGTAATCATGGGTAATCATTGGTAATCATGGGGTGTTATGTGGTAATCATGGGTAATCATTGTAATCATTGGTAATCATGGGGGGTTATGTGGTAATCATTGGTAATCATTGGTAATCATGGGGTGTTATATGGTAATCATGGGTAATCATTCGTAATCATGGGTTGTAATGTGGTAATCATGGGTAGTCATTTGTAATCATGGGGTGTTATGTGGTAATCATGGGTAATCATTGGTAATCATGGGGTGTTATGTGGTAATCATGGGTAATCATTGGTAATCATGGGGTGTTATGTGGTAATCATGGGTAATCATTCGTAATCATGGGGTGTAATGTGGTAATCATGGGTAGCCATTTGTAATCATGGGGTGTTATGTGGTAATCATGGGTAATCATTGGTAATCATGGGGTGCTATGTGGTAATCATGGGTAATCATTGGTAATCATGGGGTGTTATGTGGTAATCATGGGTAATCATTGGTAATCATGGGGTGTTATGTGGTAATCCTGGGTAATCATTAGTAATCATGGGGTGTTATGTGGTAATCATGGGTAATCATTGGTAATCATGGGGTGTTATGTGGTAATCCTGGGTAATCATTGGTAATCATGGGGTGTGTTGTTTCGCGGCATCAGCGTGTGTTGTTCCCCCAGAGCGGAGGGCGTTCAGCAGCGGCAGCAGGAGAATGGCGGGCGTGGGGGGATGGAGAATCGGTTTGGCATGCGATGTGAAGGGGCGTGAGGATGTCCCCGCTCTCCAAAGGCCCAAGGTGAGCCTGGGGGAGGGGGGCTGAATGCAGCGGGAAAGACAGGGGGGTTGCCATCAGGCCGTTGGTTAAAGAACGAGGGGAGGGGGACTCAGGGCCCTGGCCCAGCCCCATCGGCCCCCCACCCCCTGACATCAGAAGACTCGTCCTCAGGAAAAACACATGAAATGTCAGTAAAGTGGCCGGAAATCGGCCAAACTGAAATACACAAACTTGTTCTTGGCCTCTGGACCCCCCCCCCCCCCCCAAACCCCCGTTTCCCACGAAGCAACGGCCCGGGTGCCATAGCAGCAGAGTAAGTGTGCCGGTAGGCGCTTCCAAGTGTGCGCACTGGTTTGGGTTCGCAGGAGTTGTCTGCGTTGCCTGTCCGCGGACGCTGGGGAGCCGTACTTGTGGTTGGTGAGAGTGAGAAAATGGCCCCTCCGCTCACAGGTGCTGCGGGTGCCCCGAGGAATCCCTGCGACGCTGGCGCCGGCGTGGGGGGGGGGGGGGCTGGAAGGGAGCTGCCAGTCCAATCGCAGGCCCGCCATGCCTACCGCCCCCACACAATGACCTGCATCGCGCTTCTTCATCCGCTCCACAAGCTCCACATGCGCCTGCACAGAAAGCACCAGGGCTCAGCAATCTACAGACCCCCAAGTGCGCCGGCACAGACCACCACCACCACCATGACCACATGGTCCTTCGACGGGCAGAAATAAGTGTGCTCAAGGCCTTTGTGGGCTCAGACTGGGGCTGGAGCTGGGGCCTGGCACTGCGGCTGCCAATGGGGGCCGGGGCCGGGGCCGCAGGGCTGGGCGACAAGGCGCAAGAGCAGGCTTAGGCGGGTATTGAGCCGGGTGACACAGCACACACAATCCGCCCACTGAACTGCAACCCCTACCACACCTGTATCCCCCCAACAGCCACACACATGTTGTGCAGGAAACCAGGGGCAAATACACGGAGCGCACACATGCGCACGTACACACGCGCGCACACACACATGCACACACACACACACACACACACACACGAGGCAAAAGACTCCCAACACAAACACCCTGGGTGCAAACAGGGGAATGCACTGGACAGTCAAGAACAGCTTGTCAGGCCGACAAGGCTAGGCGCCTTTCTGTAGCATAAGGGAAGCGAGGGCAAGGTCAAGGGGTACATCCTGTTGTCCCTCCTGGTTGTACATCACCTTGTCGTCATGGCCTGTGCCGGCGGCGCACAGGCCTGCAGCAAAGACACAGGACATGTAACTATGAGTCCAGCGATAGTTCAAGCATGCAGACATGCAGACACAGTTGTGTTCCCCCGTACCCCTGTCTTTTTGTACCCGCAGCCCCTGCGCTACCAAAAGAGGGGAGCAATTTCACATGTGGGCCGGTCATAGCGCATAACTGCCTACTTTTTAGTTGGACTGGCAGGCCACCCGTAACCGGGTGGCTACACACACACAAGAAGCCGCGAGGGGAGGAAGCACGTACAGGAGGGGATGGAGGAAGTTTCCCCAAGTGAGATCAATGCAGGTATGTCAGTGCACCATGCCCCCGTGACCCCATCAGTAGCTCTCACGCGGAATATTGGGACCCCCTCCAATGTGCGTTCTTTAAAAGCCAGCGGAGCACAGCAGAAACATGGCAACAGCGGCGGCGAGGAAAAAACTGAATTTGCTGGTGCACGAAACCCCCTGTTTTTCCGGATGCATGGGGGGTCACGCTGTATTTTTTGCTTACCGCACTATGTGCCCACCTGGCAACCTGCTTGTGATCATACTATGACAGGACGGCGACCTGGCACCATGCACTAACACTTAGTAGCTGTGAGGCCCACGTGAGGCACCACGGACTGCTGGCAGCTAGCGCACCGGTGATAATGGCTGACACATACCTTGGATGCTGTGCAGCAGGGGATTTTAGAGGGGGGCACACACACACACACACACACACACACACACACACACACACACACACACACACACACACACACACACACACACACACACACACACACGCACGCACGCACACACACACACACACACACACACACACACACACCAACCCCTGAGACCCCTCTTGGAGGCTGTTCCAGAAAGGCTGATTAGGGGCTGTGTACTGCAGCGAGTTGCGACTACCATGTCTTTTGCCTGACCCGCTGTTGGTGATCTATGTCATTGATGGGGGGGATAAAATCTGAGTGGGAGGGGGGGGGGGTTCTGTGGATGGGAGCAGCGGCAAATAGGCGTTGGGCGACTGGGATCTAGGGCCCCGGGGGCGCCACGGTGTGGTGGGGCCGGAGGCTTGGGACTGGGGGCATGCGGCTGTACTTGGGAGGCCGAAGGGAAGTAGCGGCAGTCGTGAGCAGGCATCCAAACGCTGGGAGGCCAGGACCGAACGCGGGGGGGGAAGGGGGGGTTACTGCGTGGCGCACAAGCGATGGGGAGCATGCGCTTCCGGCCGGGGGCCACAGAGGCCACATGCCGCCATCGCAGGTCCCTTAGCCCCGGCTTCCATGGCTGGGGCTGTGGGGCTGGGGCTGTGGGTGGTGGCAGCAGCATGGGCGCTGTGCTCTGTGGCTGGGGCTGGGGCTGAGGTTTTGCCTACAGGTGGGCTAACAATCAGAACAGTCTGCGTCTGCAGCGTCCGCAAGCCTAATTGCACCTCCACAGCGAACACTCTGAAAACTCTGACCCTCTGCAACACACAACAACCCCCCATGACCCTTACCGGTCGTGTACCCCCCATTATGACCTTGTATGAACCGTCCAACAGCCTACCAGACTGCTGCGACCGTCTCCACCGGTGTACAACCCTTCTCTGCAATCCCTTGACAGCCCTGTGTGTGCGTGGTGGCCTGCATGCAGACCTGTTTGGATCCGTATTCCTCTGCTGACTTGGAGACGGATTTACTGATGACCAGATGCGAGATGTCCAAGCGATTCATGAGGAGATCTGTGATTGTCTGTTTGGCATACCTGTAATGCAGAGCGCCCACACTCTGCCCATCCCACTGAAATGAGGGACAGTGTCCAGCTTGCCCTTACACTGAACCAGCAGACACCAACTCACCTCTATCTACAGAAAAATGCAACAGTGCCAACAGGAGCATTCGGATGTGCAGTTTTGCCGTCCTCACAGGCAGAGCGAGGATGAAGTCATGCAGCTTTGGCCTTCTGCTTGCTGAACCTACAGCTGCAGGAACTGCAAGAGCAAGAGCAAGAGCCACAGAACTGGAGCCTGAGCCCCAGGCGGCAATGGAGCTTGAGCCAGAGCCAGCGCCAGGGCTGAAGTTGGAGCCTGAGTTGGAGCCTGAGCCCCGGCGGGACCTGGAGCGAGAGCCAGAGCCGGCGCAACAGCCAGGGCTGAAGCTAGAGCTAGAGTTAGAGCGAAGTTGGAGCTCGAGTTAGCGGCTGGAGCTGCGGGTAGAGTCAGAGCTCTGGAGCCTAAGCTACAGCCAATGGCCAAAGTACAAAAAGCATCCACAGTGTTCTGGGCCGGCGGACCTTGGCAGCCTGCACAACCCAGGAAATCTCAACAACTCTTCGCTCTCCTCTAGAAGCCACCAAGCCATTACAACCTATTCAACCCTCCAAAAGGCCTCCACAATCCTGTGCAATCCCCAACAAGCCAGTACAAATGTCCACAACTTTCATACAAGCCTTTCCTGATCCTCTGTGACCCCCCCCCCCCCCCCGCACCGAGATCGGATATACCACGACCTCCAGGACCCTGACAAAGTCTGCTGTCAGAATCCTCGAGACAGGGAGAGGGTGCCCCCCTATTTTTGGCGGATGAGGGGCACCTTTGATACCAAACCAAGTGCTGGGTTTGCTGGTATGTTGCCAAGATGTGCTTGAATGGGGTGCCTAGAGCCCCATCTATAGAGCTGCAGACGGGCGCCTAAAGCTCTGTGGCCCCCTTACACAACCTAGCACACCTTGCAGAAACGTGCACTCATGCAGGTGACTACCTGACACCAAGCATATATGGGTCCTTAGGCGATAAGAAACATGGAAATTATGGGGTTGAGGGGCAAGAAGGCTCTGGTCAAACCTGTAGGGTATTGCAGTAGCAAAACAATAAAACCTGGAAAACCAATGGCCGATTCGGGCCATTTCTCCCCCAAACCCACAACATCTATTGGGGCTGCCACGACTTCCTTCAGGCTCTCCAAGACTATCGACAAGGCAGAATATGCTAAACCGACGGTTCCGACAACCCAGACCACGACACTCTCCCACAACTACATGTCACCAATCAAGGGCTCTTACTCTGCAGAAATATTTGCTATTATATTTTTCACTCACTTTCATTACACAGCAAACCTCACTCAACCAGGCGAGGAGGCTTGGCACCAGCAGTAATGCAGCACACATGGTTGTACGGCACTGTGCGACGTGCATACAGCAAGGGATATGGTACTGATGATGCGCAGCATCAGGCACATACCCTATGGCACTTTCCACTGAGCGATCGATCAAAATCTTGTTCAGAATGTTCTGCACCATATTTTTGACCAGCGGACAATTGTCACGTCGCACACTCTGTGAGAGCGCAGGGTGGTGTCCCAGGGGCCCGGCGATGGCCTTCCCACAGGGGCAGACTCTGCTTGCGATTACAGGGATTTCGCGATTCAATACGCATGGCAGCCACTACCCTAACATGTCTGCCAGCCCCAGCGGCGCTCTGCACAGTGGACCAAACTGTGTTTGGTGCAGCACTGTCTTTCCTCATAAGCAGCCTGAAACACGCAGACCCCCTGGGCCAGACCGAAACTGCTCAGTGCTTTTCCAGGGCTGTTTCAGCCAGGGAGCTGGGGTTGTGTTGGCTCCCTTGTTGATTCCTGTCCTGAGTATCTAATAATGGCACTGCGAAAATGTAGGCTCAACGCATGAAATCCAAAACAAGCAATGCAAATTTTTGTTCTAATGCTTCAACAAAATTGCTCTGAATTCTTCAAGAAAATTGCTCTGCGCTTTCCTTAAATCCGCAATTTTGCTTCCCAAATGTCCCCACTACTCCAACAGCCATGGAGGCCGCACGGCACCTGCAGCGTCCGGCGACGGGACACCCATTCCACAAAGCACAATGTACTTGGTACTTTGCGTGGCCACCTTTAAAAGTGACTTGGCCTGCAAGAAAAAATTATGGAGAAACTGCACCGCCTATGCACCGCTGAAGAGGAAAATAAGCAAGCATATTTAAAGCCCACGCCGAACTTCAACCCCAAAAGAGGTGGTTGCCCAAAGATGACATGGAGTGAGTCCCTAAACTGCGGACTTGGATCGTACTGTGGCATGCAAAGTTGGGTGATGAGGAAGAAACCATTGAGCACTAGGCGGCTAGAGCAAGTGACATCTACCGGTTCATCACAAAGCAAACACTCATCCTTTGCAGCCTTGGACGTCATGTTGTAGTTTCTTGGCCCACAGCAGGCGTTGCTGGCACCCAAGAAAAACAAAATGGCCAGTACCTAGTATGTCCGACAAACAGTGTAGCTGAGACGACAAAGACTGCCTCAGCATTGTTGACCAGGCGGCGAGGGTGGCTTTCAGCTTGGGTGCTGACGGGCTCGATTATTCATTTGAGGGGCGTCACTTTGATGATATCCTCACCGCTTATGTTGTTGATCTTGACCATGTGCATACACTGACCTTAATTTGGAGTGCAAACCAGCAGGAGTAGCAGGGCAATCAGCAGACCCAGCAGGACAATCAGCACAAGTAGCAGGGCAATCAGCACCAGTGGCAGAGCAATCAGCACAAATGCAGAGCAATCAGCACAAATGCAGAGCAATCAGCACAAATGCAGAGCAATCAGCACAACCAAACATAGAGCTTTTGGCATACTCGGTGGGGCATCATGTAAGTTAGCACAAGTGATGGTGCTAAACAGCACACGCTGTGTGGCAAATCAGCAGAAGTATCAGGGCAACCCGCACACGTAGTGGTGCAACTCAGCACAAGTATTAAGGCAATCAGCACAAGTAGTAGGGTAATTGGCACAAGACACTGTTGCACACAAGAAAAGCCGATTAACCCCCCCCGGCCTCAACAGTTTAGCCACTTCCTGAGCCCTAAATCATTCATTCGCAGTGGCACTCGGGGATCACATGCAGTCATGCGGTACGCAGGCGACGGTGGAGAGAGAGCCAAATCAGTGTTTGCAGGGAGTGAATGCCAAGGGTCCCAGGAGAGGCCTTGTGGCAGCGTTTGGTGACGGTATGGGCAGGTTTTGACCTAATTGGGGACCCCCATAGCACCCATTCACCGCCCCCCCGAAAGAATGCCCTAAGCGATGATGCCAGCAATGTCCTGCGTGGGAGCTGAGTACTCTGTGCTGACGCTGCTCAACCCCCAGGCCATGCCACTGCACACCTCAATGCCCTTACAATCCAAGTAGTCGTACGTGTCGGGCTTGGTGTGCAATAGACCAGCATAACGCTTTTTGTTCATGAGCAGGTATGGGAAGTAAACCTGAAGAAGCCGGAGCGCCGAACTGTGCATGTCACAGATTCCAGGCCAACAGACTGCTGGCACGGGGGCTCTCGCTCCCCCTTCTCTCGCGCTCTCCTTCTCCTGTTCCCCTCTTCTGGCACGGGCCAGTCAGTGGGGAACACCAGAGTTTGCTGGGTCCGTCTCTGGCATGAGAGGGAGAGGAAGACAGGGAGAGGCATAGAGGGAAAGGGAGAGGGACAAGGAGAGGGGAAAAGGGAAAAGGGAAAAGGGAGAGGGGAAAGGGGGGAGGGAGAAAGAGAGCGAGAGCAAGAGAGAGGGAGAGGGAGAGGGAGAGGGAGAGGGAGAGGGAGAGGGAGAGGGAGAGGGAGAGGGAGAGGGAGGGGGAGAGGGAGAGGGAGGGGGAGAAGGGGAGGTTGTCCCCCAGATGACAACACCCCAGACATCTCGTCCAGGTGTGCCGTGCATCAGCCCTCTGGACCACCACATTGACGTCATCCCGGCCAGTCGCCTGTCGACATCACTTCCCCTATGCACGGGTTGCTACCTGCAGCAGCAACAATCCGCCCCAAGGACGTTAGGTGGTCCAAATTCGTGGAGGCAAACCGAGTCCGCCTGGTGGAGCCCTCGTGTTGCGACGGCAACGGCAGCGCAAGACGCAAATGCGCACCTTTTCAAACTCAAGCTTGATCGGCTTGATGAAGGTCGCAGACACGTAATCCGCCGCCTCTTTGCCTGCGAAGCACAGGTGGTCATCTGACACACGCAAGCCCCACGTGCGCATTACATGCGTTCCCTGGCGGGGATGGAAGGCATCGTACGGGTCAGTGCAGTGCACCGCAGCTGAATGTGAGAGCCTCACTATCGTGTCACCATTCCATCCAGCACAGCCCCCCCTCCCCCCGCTTCATTGGTATGTAGAGCACGTACTGGGCACATGCTGAATGACTCGACAAGAGACGGCGGGTGATTATTCAACATGTCCCACCTGTGTCCCCCTCAACATGTCCCCTGTGTGGGCACCGCCCTCACAGGCCCCTCCCAGAAGGCTGCTGCACTCCAGTTGGTGAACCAAGAGGCAACACAAGCAAAACCACTCGGCACGGCACTTGCTACACACCCTTTTGTATGCACAGCACGTCCCCATGAGAATACGTTGGATCAGTGTAGGCTGATCCGGTCTGACAAGAGCCACCCACCCGGAGCGTCACTGCGGGTGCCTCGGGCACCGGTTCGCTTGTAGACACATCACTGACCTCAAATGTGTTCCCTTTCCTCTCCCCCTCAGTTCCCCCAGAGGGGAAAGGCAGGACAGGGTCCAGTCGGGTCACAGCTAGGGCGCTGGTGGGATGGATCTCTGGACAGGGGATTGCTTAGCTACCCGACGTGGGGGGGGTTGGGGGCAGGCAACATGGGGAATTGCCCAATGCAGTAGACCCCCCCAGCCCCCCCACAGCAGGAATTTTTTTCCTTGGGCGAAAAATGAAAATCATTAATGAAAATCATCTAAAGAGCGTGGTGTTGGTGGAACTTAGATGGCCCAAACCGCACACCCACCCCGAAACAGGCAAAAAAATTCGCATGGACAAAGCAGGGTTAAAAGCACCCCCAAAAGCCTGTTTTTTTCGTAGCACACTGGCACTGGCACAAAACAACAAAGAAAACACCTCTGAGCTGAGAGCAACACATTTACAGGCGCTTCCCGCAGAGCAGAACAGTGGACAAAAATGTTTTATTGGAGCCATTTGTCGACGAAAAGAATGAAAAACACATAAAACTGGGGTTATCATCGGAAAAGGAACAGGTAATAAAATTTGGGGGCCAAGAGACCATTCAGAAGTAAAAGAGCATAGGACAAATGTGGCCGATGTATGTGCAGAAACAAAAAAAGCGCAAAACTCCTGTGAAAACTATTTCCAAGCGAAATTTCTTATGGGAAATCGGAAGCAGGACATGCCAAGTAATTGAAAAAGAAAACAATTGAAAATCCAAGTATACCAGGATAAGTCCATGTGAATGGAATTAATTCGCATTATTAATTCGCATGGAATTAATAATGGATAGCGAAATGCCAAAAATTAGACCATGTGAAAAATCCATTGTTTGTATGTTAGATTTTGTATGGAAAGCGGAACACGGAAACAATGCAGCACAGCGAGGCAAAGAGAAAAAGGAAATAGCAACTTGTAACGTTGGAAATCACTGCTATGTGCAATAGGCCCGAATGTGCAGTACAGTGAAATGTCGTGAAGATCGCATGCGCGAGATAGATCAGGCACGCGCACCCCGAGGATGCATCAAATATTGCGAAGGAATGAGATCCTGTTGAATTACGCATTTTTATTACGCTGTTTCAGTGTTTTATAATATAAAAGCGATACTGCAATGATTGGTGTAAGATATCGTGATGTTCAGTAAAGTTCAGTGATCTGTATTATATGTTCTTTCACAGACCAATGTATGCAAGGAACTGTGAAAGTTTCAGTCCGCCCGGAGGACATTGAGGACTGGTTCGAGACTAAGCAACACGGGATCAAGAGACCAAATCTGAGTTGGTGTCGGCGCTGGCAGTGCATGGGTCTTGCAAGGGTGTGCTCTGTTGTTTTCGTTTTCGCTGTGCAAAACAAACAAGCAGGAGGGAAGCAGTGGTGTTCAAAAGCAACAAAGAGTCGAGAAAAGAATCACTAGGAGCCCGGTGGGATTGCAAAACTTTCACTTCCTGAAAAGAATACTGCTGCAAGTTGGTTGCAAGAAGGATGCACAGTGGGTATGAGACTGAAGGCACGAGCTACGACAACGTGATGGAGACGCTTGCTGAAAGGTGTGAACGTTAAAGGAGGCAACGCGATGAAGCGGATGACGACGTCGAGGAGCTACGCAGCGAAGTGCAAAGCCTTCAAGACGCCAGTGAGCGGTATGTGCGACAACGCAACGCAGCTGAAGATGAAGTGGAGCGGCTACGCAGCGAAGTTCGCGGGCTTGTGGAAGAAAACAAGGAGTTGCGCAGGCGTGCTGAGCAGATGATGCAAGCCAAGAAGGATGAAAACAACGTTGTGGAGCTGCAAAGAGAGCTGACGTTCAAGCAGAACACTGTGAAACAACTGAAGGCGCAGCTGGAGAGACACAAGCAAAGAGCCAAGTGGCGTGGCGCTGAGTATGCTCGTTTGCGACGAAGGTTCATTGCATTGCACGAGAAGCAGGAGAAAATTGAAGACTCCAACGCTACGCAGTGTGAGACAAAGTCAAAGGAGGATGACAAGCCAGCAAGCAAGCAACATGCAGTGCTGAGTGCGTTGGGGCGCCGAAGGAAGATGCGCGGCGGCAAGCGACGAAGACGAAGAGGACCAAGCGACGCGGTGGAGAGCAGTGTCGACACGAGCACGGATGTACGCTTGCTGCAGCATGCCGAGAAGCCACAGGAGGCGCCAACCAAAAAGGAGCTGAGTATCAGAAGGTTGCCTAAACGACCGCCTACACCTGTGAAGCGCCGGGGCCACGGAGTGTAGTGTGCATGCGCATGTCAAGCCACTTGTGTCCTGCTGGGTGCTGCAGCCTTCGCTCAGTATCCAGGACAGTGGCAAGAGCAGGGCGTCCATGGCAGTGCTGGTGCTCCCTTTCCCGGGGCGGCAGCGCTGTCTCAGGGCGCTAGAGCAGGGCGTCCACGGCAGGGTTGCTGCTCTTTTTATGGGCAGTGGCGCTGTCTCAAGGCGCCAGAGCATCTGAAGCGTCCGTGGCTTTGGAGCTGTCACTTTCGTGGGCAGCTCTGCGGTCCCAAGGCGCGAGATATTGTTTTGGCCCTGAATCTGATTTAGATCTGGCTTGGATGCCAAAATGGCTTGGGCAACGAGGCCACAAATACCCTCTGTGGTGTTGCAGGGCTGTTTCTTTTTTGATACTTATATATGCCTTTAGCTCAGATTTTTTTCCTGGGACGCCAGAGATGACTGCTGGGATACTGGTTTTTGCACCAGATGCAGTCCGTGATGTACGTAGCTCCGCAGTCCAGTTTTTGAGCCAAGGCTTATGGGCTTTTTGCAGGCTGTGGAGCAGTAAACTTGAGTTGTGAGATAATGATTGAACAAACATAATTGTGCAGTGAGTGTGTGCAGTACAAGTGTGTGCGTGGTGCATGGTGGGTTTACAGGTACTGCGGTGGTGCTCTGCAAAAACTTTACACCTCACATTTTTTGCCCCCTCGCTTTGAGTTGGAGCATGCACATGGCCACGTAAGTAGTAGCCCTCATAAGGTTTCAGAGAATGTACTCACGCCGCTGAACACAGTGCAGCAGCTGGCGCAGGTGGATGTCAGACGAAACACCCACGAGTGTCGTGTAGTTTTTATGTGGGATTAGTTGGTTCAATGCTTGAGGGTATGTCTGTTGCAGTGCTTGTGTTGGTCAAGCTAGGTCGGGTCTGGATAGACTGAAGTGGCTGAAGACTGTTTTACATAACAGAATACCGCCCCGTGTGCGAGTGCACATTGCTGGAGCATGGGTTGCATGGTAGAGTGCCCCCAGAGTGAGTGTGTGAGCAGGGACGTGCATGGTGGAGTGTGTCAATGCGGAGAAGTGTACTTGTGGCCCATTCATGCCTATATTATTTGCTTTCAGCCCAGTGCCGCTGTTTGGTGAGCTGGCACTGAGCTTGTGAGGGGAGTGCAATAGGCCCGAATGTGCAGTACAGTGAAATGTCGTGAAGATCGCATGCGCGAGATAGATCAGGCACGCGCACCCCGAGGATGCATCAAATATTGCGAAGGAATGAGATCCTGTTGAATTACGCATTTTTATTACGCTGTTTCAGTGTTTTATAATATAAAAGCGATACTGCAATGATTGGTGTAAGATATCGTGATGTTCAGTAAAGTTCAGTGATCTGTATTATATTGTTCTTTCACAGACCAATGTATGCAAGGAACTGTGAAAGTTTCAGTCCGCCCGGAGGACATTGAGGACTGGTTCGAGACTAAGCAACACGGGATCAAGAGACCAAATCTGAGTTGGTGTCGGCGCTGGCAGTGCATGGGTCTTGCAAGGGTGTGCTCTGTTGTTTTCGTTTTCGCTGTGCAAAACAAACAAGCAGGAGGGAAGCAGTGGTGTTCAAAAGCAACAAAGAGTCGAGAAAAGAATCACTAAGAGCCCGGTGGGATTGCACTATGGAGCAGCGCACAATGTGCAAATAACCGGTCAAGTAACTTGGAGGAAAATATTACACGCGAGGAAAACCAATAATATAAACCACCAAATCTAAACTGTAGGTCGGAAGCGAATTGCTTGCGGACAAAAAGTACTCAATACACCAATGACAAACGATACCACAAAATTATTCGCAAAATTATAACTGACATAGTAGTCAGTAAACAATTTCAATCGAAACGAAAAAAGCAATCAGAACCTGAACATATTTGCATGTATCATGCGGAAAACGTAGTAAGGTACAACGGGTATTTAAGGCTTCCTTGTCTAGGCAGCCCGGAGATTCTGGGTGAAGGCAAGCGATCCGCTTGCACACTTCTTTGTTTGTAGCAAGTAAAGTACACATCCGCTATTGACGCTATTGACGGTGGTCAAAATAAAAGCAAGCGAAACGAAGACAGAACGGAAAAGGCAACATCAAAAGTATGTTATACCTTTTCTTTGACCTTCCGGTGCTTTTCGGCGGCGCGCTTCTTACTTTTGGCTTCCTCCTTTTTCTTCTTTGTAGCCTCATCCTTTGCCTTTTTTGCATCTTCCTTTTCCTTTTTCAGTTTTTCCTTTTGTGCCTTCTCTTCGGCAAGATGCTTCTTTTTCTTTATCTTCTTCCGTTGTGTGTTTGTTTGGAGGAGCCTTCGGGGAAGCGGTCGTCAGGGCGGGCGTAGGAGGCGTCGGCTTAGCAACTACTTCTTCCTCTTCCTCTTTTGTAGGACACATCACAAGCATTAAAGCTAAGATGAAGGTATACGGGATGAATACGGAAAAAAGAGATAGAACATGCCATACTTTCAGAGGACTCCTCTTCCTCTTTGCTTTCCGGTGAGCATACACTGACCACTACCGACCACTAAATGCTTTCGAGTGATTCTTGCTCGGGAACGCTCAAGGCAAGCTACTTTGTCAGTGCCTTCACCGGGGTCAAGAGGGAGAGCAGAGCAACATGACACGGGATATGCACATGGATGAAGACCAGGGCGGCCAACAAGGATGTAGCAGATGTCACGAGAACCCACTTGGCCTCACACAAGTCAAGCGGAAGGTGTGAAGAGAGCATGCGCATCAACACCCCAAACCTGTAGACGGATAACCCCTCACAAATTGGATCCCGGACCGCAAAGTAATGCGGTAGTTGTTGCTGAAAGAACAATAGTGGTAATGTGCAACATGTTCTACTAAAAAACGAAGGGAAAATGGGAAACTTTGCAAACTTGCAATGGTTTGCTGGCAAGAATGGCAATGGTGGTCTCTGACATGATGTACTTCTTAGTGACCTTCAACATATTGTAAACCGACAGCGTGTAAAGGGTAAAGTCCGCAAAATTTTCGTCGGTTGTGGTGTTGCCAATCGCAACATCAACATCTTTGGCAACGCCATGGATGACCATTGGGTTATCGTTGAGGAGGGTGGTGTGCACCAAGGAATTCAAAGCGCTAGTCCAGGTCTTCAGAATATCCCAAATTACGAGCCTGTATGCCAATGTGGAGACATCAGCATGGATGCTGGCAGTAGGGGCTCCGTCACGGACAAGGATTGTGTCGTCGGACTGCGACTCCGTGGCACCAGATAGAACAATGCGACTTGGCCGTGATCCTTGAGCCGTTGTCCAAGGGATTCGCAAATACTCCTCCGAATATTCAGCAGAGTGTATGTGATGCCTTGTAGCAATTTGTCGACAACTTGGTGCACCTTAGTTGCCAAACTATTCACGGACATACCCATCTCCCCGATATGTCAATGTCCGGCAAAGGCCGGCAAATGTTGGTGCATCAGAACGACCATGATCATAAAAACATCCGCACTTACATTGCTCTTCATGGGATTCATGGGTGAGAAAATGACGCAAATGCATATCGTCTATCCACATGCCATGCTGTGTACCACGAAGCTGGTTCCACTGCTTGGCTGTTGTGTCCTGACGGCCGATGATTCGTTGCCATGCCTACCGAAGAGAGCATCTTTCTTGCTGTACAACCTTTTGCCAATGTTGGCTCATCCACGTGCTTCCCTTTCCAAACATGAAAGCAACGCCAAATGTCTAACAATGTCCTCAAAAATGCATTGAGCCATTGTGGAGACGTGCCATCAAGACATGTTGCCACTCTCTGAAGTATCGGTGTGTTCCGGTTTTTGTAGTCCCCATGCAATGCAACACAGCACTGGACAAATGCTTTTGTTGCACCACCACACACTGCTTCTTTGGGTATCTCCCTTCCATTTCTCAAGTGAATGTGTCTCAGCATTGTCCCTACATCTGATGCATGCAATGAAGCTTCGGGCCTTTTCACGATGCACAACGGCATTGCAGCAACAACTTCTATCTATGACGGGAGGAGAATGCAACGGTGATGCAATTCTCGTTTTCCATGCAAATTTCGCATGGGGGTTAGATTGCTATTGTTTCATCAAAACTCCAACTACGTTCGTTCCACCCCAAATTTCAGATGGGATTACCAATTTTTGCAGATTCGCTCCTACCAATCAACTTCCCGTATGAAACTTCGCATGGAAATAAGAGCCTCTTACAATCCATGTATTTGACGAATGAAGGTCTCCAAGGACATTCCCCTTCTTGTCAATTCAAAGGTGAACAATTGTATTTCATTTCGGTTGGTGATGTGCCTTTCTGCTTCCTTTTCCATACAAAATTTCGCATGGCTTTCCCTACTGCGGTTACGTTTTACATTGTGTTGCCATTGCAGCTTGTTCTGCTGATCCCCGCTGCGCATGTGTTGTATCTTTGTCCTTTGCCACTTAACCCTGTGTCCTTTCCCCTTCATCCTTTGCGAACTCTGCACGGACACAAGGACACAAGACAACAATTGTGCTTATTCATTCCGGGTAGAGGTACCATTTCCCTAAAATGTGTCCAAGAGTACTTTTTTTTGGTGAAGAAAAATTTGACATTTTCATTGTTTTTTTTTTTTGCAAAACTTGGTCAAAATGTACTGTTTCTTTTTTCTTTTGTTTTCAACTTCACCTTTTTCGCCACAATGTTCTGCCTTTTTTGCATTGGTTTGGGCTGACTAAGTAGAAGGGGAGGGGGCAACGGGATTGAACTGCCCCCCAAGCGCAGTACACCTCTTCGGGAGGGAGAGGGGGAGGGGGCATAGGGACAGCAAATTAAGCAATGGCTTGGCTTGGGACCCACGCGACTCCTGGGAAACCAGCAGCACAGGCACAACACAGACCCATCTTCATGGCAGTCGGAAGGTCATCGTAACCGAACTTGACCATGACCGAATCCGTATCCCCATAGAGCACAATGGCATCGTGGTCGTACCCATTGGCCTTTGTGAACTTGGCCTCCACCAACTGCGAGAGCAGATACAACTTCCCCAGAATTCTCCCTCACAGGCCCCGGATCGACCGGCAGGCACGCGCACGACACCTGAGGATCCCCCCCCCCCCCCGCCCCCTCCCCCAGCACACCAACACACTCACTCAGCCTCCATGGCATCCCCCCCACCCACCCAGGCTGTCTTGTTTGTATAGTTCAGAACTGCGTCGGGAATGTGCACAGATTTTCAGGGACTGCCTCGGCAATTCGTACCACAAGAACCGCAAATATGCGCAGGACGAAATCTGTACTGTGTCAGAGCCACCAACAACAGAAATGCTGCTTGGGACGGGCGACGCAAATTCAGTGCAGCATGTGCAGCAGGGCACGAAATACACAGGAAGTGCGCAGAGGTGGGTCTGCACCACCCTCTGTGAGGGACTGCACCCATACCACAGCTAAGCGCCCCCCCCCCCCCCCCTGTGTGACGTTTTGTGCTGTTGGATGACCACAAAACCTGAATCGCCACCCGTTGCCCGCTGGGCCGCCTGGCATTGGATACATATTGCTCTCGTTCTCGTGTGGTCGTCCTGAGTGCTTTGTGCAGCGGCTTCGTGTTGCGGCACACTGCCTTCGGCGTCCACTTGCCTGCGGGTGCCCGCAGGCTCAATGCAGCGGGACCCAGGGCCATGAGGTCCGGAGGGCACTCGCCACCACCCTCTCTACGACCATCTGCAGCCCGTGACACAACTTCAACCTTCAACACCACCGTACCCACCCTTCAACACCCTTGAACACCCGGCAAACCCCTTCAATACCCTGCGATCCTCTTTCATACCCTTCATCACCTTCTGAAACCCTTCAGTACCCTTCAGTACCCAGCAACGCCGCTCACGTGTGCAACACGCAGCACAGTACAACACCTCTTTGGTTTGATGGATCATCTGTCGCCCAAACCCAGTGACGGAGCTGGAGATCTCAAGGCATGGCAGCTTGCCCACAGTTGCTCCAGTGAACCCGTACACAGAGTTAGCGCTGATCTGCAAACGGCAGAGATCAGGGTCCACGAACATTCCACTCAGCAGGCGGACTGGGGTTCGTCATCGGGAATGCAGCTTCAGCGAATGGTACCAGTACACCCCACTGCCCCTGTGACCCAGCCTGGTCATGTCAAGACCTGCCCGCCCCTGCCCCCAGAGCACACTGCACACACCTTTGCGGGGCTACTATGGCAGGGAGGCCCAAATGTGGGAGCGGCCCAGAGGAGAGGATATCATGGCTGGGCGGGAGTGGCATGGGTGGGGTGGGGTTGGGGCGGCTTACCATGAAGACTAAGTAAGAACGCCGGTTGATGCTTCCGAATCTGTGCAAGTTTTGGAGAGGGAGTTGTAAGCATGGTTCGTCGCCAGACAGTGGGGAGACGTATTTTGGTACGTGACAGGGGGACAGTTGTCCCTCTGCTCACAACTGCTGCTTCTTCCCCTGTAACGTCCACTCCACTGCCAGCACTTGGCAGCCTCTTTTAGCCATTCCACGGGGGTCATCAGGTGTAACACATCTGCGGCGCGCAGCATTTTCAGTTAGGAGGTTAGGGCGTGTGCCATGAAGGCTGAGTGGGTATGCCGGTTGGTACTTCTGGGTGTTCGCACTTGTTCAAATTTTGGTGTGGGGATGCGTGCTTCATTCACCCGCCTGCCACGGGTCATGGGCCGCTGTGCCCTGCAACAACGTGCATGGCGCACTGCAAATGCCTGGATACAGAGGCAAGAAGTGGGGTGCGCGATTAAAAACGACAAGGCAGCGAAATGGGGAAGGTGGGGGAACAGTGGACACACTGCAATAGCACCTCGCACCCCACTTTCCCGACGAAATGCCGCACATGACACTGCGCTGCCTTCTGCTATCAAGCCATCATAGTCAGCCTTTGAATGGTGTGGGTCCGATTGTGCGATGGTTGTACATAATACAGGTCCTAACCCATGTACATCAGCCGTTCAGAAAAATTTACAGGTTGCTTCAGGACCCACTTGGGGCCCTGGCCAGCCGCGGCCGACCCACCCCCCAACATCAGACAAAATTTCCTCAGCAAAAAAAAATGTGCTCCGGAGGCCCGAAGTTGGAGGCCAATTTGAGGTACACAAACTTTTTTTTGGAGTCTGTCCCACCCACGGGGGGGGGGGGGGGCACTAAGCAATGGCCTGATCCTGTTCCGTCAGATCCCCCCCCCCCCGCCTCCTCTGATCTATCCCCGCGTCTCCTCCGGCCGTCGCCTGAACATGCAGCTGCCGGGCGGACCTTCAGGGCCAACTGCCTGCCGTTGTACACCGCCTTCTCCATCGGGTCCGTGGCCACCGCCATCAGTTTCTTCGCCTCTTTTCGGGCTGACAGAAGCTCCTCCAGAATCTCCGGCAGGATCCCTTTGTACACAGTCTTCTTCACGAAGCAATCTGCACGGGCACACACCAGGGCCCATGCAGACCACGGGTGCCACGAGCGCAAGGGGCAGAGGTACAGGGCTCCCAAAAAATTCTATTGCCTTCGGCAAGGCACCTCGAAGAGGGGAGAGGGACGACCTTTTTTGAGCTGCCGAGGCTATAAAACTGCATAAGCAGGTTGTGCCCTAGCCCCTTTGGGAGCCCCCCCTCCCCACACCCAAATAAGGTGAAAAACACATAAAGAGGGGCTAAAACATGCTTTACATAGGATATTCATCCTTTTGGATTGTCAGAGTATTAAAAAGATCAGTTTCGGAAAATTTCCATTTTTGAAATGCCGAGGCTGGAAAACTGCATTAGCAGGTTGTGCCACAGCCCCCTTGGGATCCCCCCACCCCCCAACACCCAAATAGGGTGAAAAACACATAAAGAGGGGCTAAAACGTGCTTTACATAGCGTATTTGATCATCGTCGATGGTGAGAATATCAAAAACATCAGTTTTGGAAATTCTATGCCTTCGGCAAGTCCACCTCGCAGAGAATCCACCCCAAGCAACGCACACCCAAAATAGGGAAAGAAACGACATAAATACGGCCTAAAACATGCTTTACATATCTTGGATGGTCATATTGTGTGAGAACAATATCAAGAAAATAAGTTTCGAAAACTTCGATTTTTGAGCTGCCCAAGGTGAAAAACTACATCAGCAGGTTGCGTACCAATCCCTTGGGAGACCCCCCCCCCCCGCCCCCGTGCGCCCAATACCCAAATAGGGTGAAAAACACGTTAATACGGCCTAAAACATGCTTTACATACCTTGGATGGTCATTTTAGGTGATCATGGTATCAAAAAAATAAATTTCAAAAACTTCGATTTTTCAGCTGCCCAGGGTGAAAAACTGCATAGGCAGATTGTGTACCGGGCCATTCACTAGGCCATTATTGGTGGAAACAGCTATTTCGCGTCTTTGGCAGGGGTTTTGACCGGATGTTGGCAGGCCTAGAGAGCGCAAAAAACGTCCTTTTGTATCCTAGTAGGCATATACAGTCACAACATCCCCACTAACACCCCTCAGAGTGGGTAGCACAGGGTCACCGAGGTCGCCAAAACTGCCAACATAGCAAAAATGGCTGGAAAGGGCATAAACTGCACAAGCGCTAGTCCCACTCCGCCCCATACAAACCCCATGGAGTCGGGACCCGGAAACACTTTTTCGGCTCAAAATCGAAAAAAAACCAAAAGATTCATGATTTTCGACCCAAAAAGGGGGGCGTCATTTTTTTGACATTTTTGACCCCCCCCCCCCCCACCTCCTTCAAAAGCTCCAAAAAGTGGGTTTCAAGTGGGGGGAGTCTGGGGGGCTCTGGACCAAAAACGCATTGGGGGATGCGTTTATTGGACAAAATGAGTGGCAGTGGCCATCGTCGACGCAAGCGGCACCGGGTATGGGGTGTATGTCCGCTTTGCCGACGGCCGCGTTTTTGAGGTCATGGGTGGTTGGTACAGGCACCTGCGGCACTCAGCATGGGCTGAGCCCATGGGCGGGGTCCAGATCGTGGAGTGGCTACAGGGGCGACTGGCCCAGGGCTCACGCGTAGCGTTGGTGACCGACGACAGCGCGATGTGCCAGGGCCAGCTGCGCCCGGGCTCTGCCACGGGCGGATTCTCCGTGGCCTACCACCCGAACCCGTTTTTTCGGGCCCTGTACGCCTTCAGCCTTGACGCCGCCGTCTTTTATGTCCAAGGCCCCGAGAACATTGCTGACTCGCCCTCGCGCGCTGCCCGCTTGGGCAGCCCACAGATTGTTAAGGAAGTTTTTCACATGCATTTCCCGTCTTTGACATCCTTTTTTCATCCATACCTATAGCCTAGGGAGCACCCCTGGTGGTGTGTCTGAGATCTTGACGCCCGTGGACAGGTTCTGTTTGTGACCCTCTTGGTACATGGGGGCTCTACAGTGTGTGACATGCACTCATGTATGGTGGGGATCTTTTCTCGCCACATATGTACCGATGGGTTTCGATACGAGGTCATGCTTTTACGTTGTTTTGCCTATTTGTTGGTTCGGGGATGCTGCAGTGCAACAGCTTATAAGTGTATTATAGCTTGCACGTCTCTGGGTTTCATTGGTCTGTCCCTTCACACACAGGTGAAGGGTTCGTTGCCCTTTCTCCATTGTAGCAGAAGCTACATTATTTGTTTTTTGATTCGCACCGCCGCCCGCGTTCACCGCCTGTTTTGCATTGATTACCGTTGTGTCAGGGGGGATCACTGCGTTGTCCTGCGCCTGCGTTCCTGCAACTGCTTTTGTCAGAGTGTCCACTGAGGCGACCTACACCTGCTTTTGCCACGAGTTATCCGCCAGCGCCATTTGGCATGCCGGGGTCTTTTCTCGCCACATATGTACGGATGGGTTTCAATACGAGGTCATGCCTTTACGCTGTTTTGCATGTCTGTTGGTTCGGGGCTATTGCAATGCAAAGAGCTACCTAGGTGTCGGGGGGGGGGGTATGGGGTTCAAAATCCAAAAAATCATTGGGGGATCATTTTTGGTCCTAAAATGATGATTTCACAAGGGGTTGGACATGAGAAACCATACATTGGGGTATGCTACGCAAAACGACCCCCAAAAAGGGGGGTATACAACGCTCGCGCCTGCGCTTGATCTAACAACCTCTCTTTGAGGTGATTTACTTGGGGTTGGGGGGGGGGGCTTGGAGCGCCTTTTCCAACCCAGCCCCCCCCCCTTTGGAGGGGTCTCCAATGGCCGGCTCTCTTTTTTCTATATTTTTCATGCGTATTTCAAATCATTGGTTTCTCATATCACATAGCCAAACTGCCTTGCCAGTTGGGGGAGCTAGTAGTCAATTGCCGCATACTCCTTGCCAAACTTGAAATGCAGGCCCGGACTTCTGCACACCCAGTCACAGAGATAGTGCCCATATGCCACACAGGAGGAGAACAGACCGCAGCACTTTGAAATCGTTGGAGGCAAGATTTCAGGCATTTGTATTGAGGAAATAAGCTTGTGGCCCTTGGAGCCCCTTTCCGCACCCCCCCCCCAAAAATTTTGCGGGGCTCCAAGGGCCCAGCCCCCGCCCCCCCAAGTAAAACTTTCACCAGCCCGGCTGTGCAGTCCCTCTGCTTCAAGTGCAGACACGGTGCTGTCCACAACGGTCGCCGCCAATGCGTTTGCAGGCCTGCCTTAGGACCCTTGGGAACAGCCGCCTTCAGGGGCTGCCCTTGACCCCAGCACCCCAGGCGATGCATGACCTCCCCCGTGGAAGGAGGCCATGGTGTCCACTAACCTCCCCCCCCCCCTCTCACCAACCCCGTACGCTCGCATCAACGCTCACCAACACGCCACTGGAGTCGACAGTGCGGCCTGCGGGACGTGCGGCAAACCAACGCCAACGCCAGCAAACACCACAACACACGCCGCATGCAGTATTGGTACTGCGGCCTGTGGGGTCTCTGCTAGGTGATGCTTTAGTGCCGCCTCCCATTGGGCCAAAACGGCCACGGCATCAGAAATGATTGTGCCTCTACCGATCGGGCCTGCGTTCCTCATGTCAAGGAACACTGTTGGACCTTCTACCGCCCTGACAATGCCCCGAAAATGCTCTCACCGGGGCCTAGCGCGCAATGGCACGGGGTCTAGATGTCCGTTGGGGCCGTTCTGGGGGTTGGAAACCACAAGAAATGGGTGTGGGGGTGCAAGCGGACTACGTGTCCCCGGGACTGGATTTCAAGGCATGACCAGAGATGTAGCCGAACCTTGCTTTGGGACTACTGCTGGCCAAAACAGAGGGCAGATATACTTTCACACCCTCCTCTCCATGACCCCGCCGCAAGCAAGCATCAAGCAAGGGGGAAGGGACCTGAGAGGCTTGTTCCTCCGGAGCTCCCTCCCACTCCTCCCTCAACCCCCCCCCCCCCCCCTGTGTGACATTCCGTCTGGTTGTTGTTTCTTTACGGGGCCCTGGACAGTCACCGTTTCTTCCCTTCGCATGTTGCGTCGGGGGTTGCTGCTCTCTGTCGGCCGCTGCGACCGGTGCTCTTGCTGGTGTCCTCCCCCCTCCTCGCTCCTGTCCAAAGGGGCTGGTTGGATTGGGAAGTAATCATCAGCCCCAGGTGCCACCGATCGCTTAAGCCTGGGTGTAGCTGGGGAGAAGCAAGTGCTGGGTGCTAGATGGTGGGTGGTAAGTGGCAGGGGGATGTTCCATGACGGCTGGTTTGCGACTGCGTGGTGCACCCTGCAAACGGTCGCACATCTCCGCCGGTGTCCTCGACCATCGCCATCGTGTGTGTGTGTGTGTGTGTGTGTGTGTGTGTGTGTCACCCCTACGCCCCCAACCCCTTGGGCCTCTGTCAGGCCCCTGGTACCATACCACTGCAGCAGAACGCGGCACAATCTGCAGCATTTGGAGGGCGACGGATCCAAGAAACGGAATGGCAGGCGCTGGGGAACAGTCTCGCTCGCACAACAACTCAAATCCGGGGATCCTGTTCCCCGGGTGGCGGGCGGATCAAGAGGCGAACAATGTGGACAATCTCCTCTTTAGAAATCGAACAATGGCACCACCAACCGACACACTTCTTGTGCCTTGATGGCCAGCCCCCCCCCCCAGCTCGAGCGCAGCCAATGGTACCCTCTCCCCGTGGGGCCGCTCCCACACGTGGACCACTGCATCCCTCCACCTCCGTCACGCCTGACCGCCAGCCGCTGCCCTGAGCCCTGCGCCCGGCCCCGATACCTCCTGGCATACCTCCGGAGGGGGATTTGGTGTAGTCGTCGGCCGGCAGCTTCGGGACCTCTGCCTTCCTGGACACGGTACGACGCAGCGTGACCCGCGGCCCCGTCCCGTGCCCTGGCGTCCTCCCCTCCCCCTCCCCCTCCCCTTGTCAACGCCCGTGCCCCTGCCTTGCGTTTGTCCTCTAACCCCCAGCCCCATGACCATGTCCCGGGCCCCAGGCGCCCTGGCCCTTCCCCTTCCCCTTATGCCCCTGCGCCTGCCTGTGCCCCTGCCTCTCGCCACAGCCATGGCCGTTGCCAATGCCACCGCCCTTTTGTCCTCGTCGCCCGCCCCACGCCCCAAGCGCAGCCCTTCCGATGGGGTCACAGCCCCGCGGGTGATCCACGCACCTCAGCAACGTCGAGTAGCACAGGTTGTGTGCCATCATAATACTTGGGTACAGCGACGCAAAGTCCAACGTGGTGACCGGGCAGTTGTGGAACCCCCGGATGGGGTCGATCACAGTGGCCCCCTCGTAGCTCACTCCATCCGTAGCACCACCTGAGAGCACGTTGGGGGCACAGTCCCACTGAAGGGGGGGGGTGTGTGGAAAGGGGGTGGTAATCTGTCCCTCCGGAGCGGTGTGACAAATTCCTTTGCCTTTGGCAGTGCACCTCGAAGAGAGGCTGACAGTCAGCCAATCAGTCAGTTAGTGAGGCAAGCAGTCAGTCAGGCAGTCAGTCAGGCAAGCAGGCAGGCAGACGGGCAGACAGAAACACACAGTTTGGGTTTTTTCAGTGGCGGACTCCCCTACAAGCAAAGCGGATCAAGTAGTACAGCAGATCAATCACCGGTCGAACAGTGGTGCTACTGGACCCCCATTCAAATCCTTCTGAGCACAAACTTTTGACCCCCCCCCCCCCCCAAAAAGTGATATCCAGTTTCAGGGGATAGAGGCTTCAAAATCCAAAAATCCATTGGAGGATCGTTTACAAGGGGTGGGACATCCAACATCATGCCTTGGGGTATGCTACGCGAACGACCCCCAAAAAAGGGCGGTATACGACGCACGCGCCTGCGCTTGATCTAACAATCCCTCTTCGAGGTGATTGCCCCCCCCTCCTTTTTTTCTCCCTCCGGAGGCATACCAAAAGCACTGTGGCCATGTATAAGATATGGGACTTGGTGTAGTCTTAGGCAATGTTGTTTCAAGTATTGAATATGCCAGAGTTGTTTGCCAACAACTACCATTTCTCACACTTTTTATGTGGTGGTGCGGCAACTAGCTCCTGGGACAACAACTGGCTCCTTTACTTGTATTCGCATACTTGCTGGTGTGATTGATTGCATGGGGCCGTAGGGTTCCAGCACGGGCTGTGCTAAGGGGTGCTGAACCCAGATCAATATCTCGAACAGCACGTGAGAAACAAGCTGCTGGCGTCGGTCGAGCCCGGCTCAACAGTCAAAGGGCAACTGACGGGCGTTGAAATGCGGCTGACGGCATTTTCATGGTAACTAGAGCGGTCACTAGGGGCGGTCCTCAGTAACAAAAAAAGGCTTCGGACATCCTTAACTAGCTCTTGTGCTTGCCTCCTGGGGTAGTAGTGGGGGGCGATGCATCTGCAGGGCGCACGGGCGGGGGTGGGGGTGGTGGTGGGTGGTGGGTCTACAGGAGTCGCACCTGCACTGGTATGGGCTAGAGCTTGGCTCAGATCCACCCTTCCCACTATGTACCACCGATTGGACGTGGGGGGCGAAAACGGGCACGGGTTTTCCCGCGAAGTTTTCGACGGCTGGGTGGCCGAGGGGACTATTGTCGCTCCGGTTAATGTACGTGCTCTGGAGGTCTAAACTCCGTCTGCGGCATCACAACATGCACGGTATCAACAGGCAAAGCAGCTCAGAAAACGACCTTCATCCGGACAACATTCATAGTCGCAGGTCTGCGTAATGTGAGTGTACCATGTGGCCACAACTCTACAAGTAGTAGCGCCACGCGCACCACCACTTACAAACAAGGGCCGGCAACAGCACGGGGTCACACTTGGTGTACCTGGCTAGGTAGCGATGGACGCTAGTGCCATACCGTAAGACGAACCAGCGGTGACAATGTTTCAGGTCCCTGGCCGCTTCTACAGTAGACAGGTCTATCACGTAACAAGACGCGGGCCGCCGTTGAACAAAGGTCGGCCACCTGGCCGGTTCTGGCAAATGCGCTATAAGATGAAACCGGTACACCATTTCCCCGTCTCCGGGCTGCGCAACGCGCCGTTGCGGTACATAGACGAATGTGTCAGCAAGGTAGTGCCACAGGTGCAGGTGGAATGCCGGAGGTATCACCGACGACTCGGGTGGTTGTATTACCCAATTTCCTGCTGCCGGAAAGTTCCGTGGCGTATGAAGCTCTGTAAGGTGTGACCTGGCTGGATCCAATCTCCGGCGTCACGCAATTGGGGGTGGTGGGTAGCACGGGACATGCGCAAAACAGCTTTCCAAAAAGCGACCATGAACGCGCGGACTTGGTTGGGGCTTGCCCCATGACGTACCATGGCATTCTCGGACGCTAGCAGCATCCGGCCAGACAGCGACAAAGCGGTCCAAGACACATTCTGTACCGGACAGGAAGAGGCGGACCCCACCGTGAAACCAAGATACCCCCCCCCCCACTGCACCGGTACCCCCCAGTAGGTGGGAAAGGAGACACTCCATTGTAGCACAATACGGCGCGGATCATAAGATAGCTGCGTGTATAGGATAGCGGTCCACAACCCGCTGTATTGACAAGCTTCTTGAAAATGAGCTGCCGTGACTTTGTTTCCACAAAAAACACACTAGACTGAGACGGCAGTATCCAGTCCGTGACGGAGCAACACCATTCGCAAGTGCTCGCCCCTTGAAAGAGAGCCTGACGCAACACTAGACACATAATAAGCGTAGGAAGCCACCCCGGGGGCATATTCTACATCTTGTTCTGTGGCGTAAAGCTGACGTAACCGGCGAACTTTCACCGTGCCGGCATCGTGCCACTGCACCCTGTCCCAGCTGAAGCTAGGCTGAGGGGGTTGCAAATCTGTAAGGTACCCCACAAGCATGGTGTAAGGTTGTCGCAACGCTTGCGTTTTAGCCGCACTGTCCACCTCGTCCAAGACTAGGTCGAGGAAAGTGCCCTCTTGGTGAGAGTACAGATGCTGGGGTGGGGGGAAAGACTTGGCTCGGTCAATACAATGCGCTAGCAAGAGGTCTACCAGCCCCGTGCCTAACTCGCGAGGCCGGCGACTATGGAGTGCCGTAATGAATTACTTGTAGTCCGTGAAACTGCGACCCTCGCGCAGATTGCACGCAGTAGCACGGGCAACCTGGGCCGATGCTAGAAGTGTGCTCCTAACGCGATACAGTACCCAAGATGTGTACACTTCCACTGCATATGAATGGTCGAGGTGGCACGGGATGGGTACTGGGTACACCACCCACGTGAGGGTCTCCTGGCACACAACCGCAAAAGCGCCCCCGCAACGATGGGAGGGAAACCAGGAACCATCAATCACGAAAGCAACGTGCCGGGGAACGGACCGGAGTGCTGGGAAGGTCGGTTGCAATGGGAAGGATACTCCGGGCCACGGGGGGAGACACTCTAACTCCCACTTCCAAGAAGCCAGCGGCCAGCCAGCCGCGTGTGCATCGCGCAAACTGAAGTAACCGGCGTCCATCCACTTCTGGATGGCATTCGCTTGCCACACATGCATAGCCCTGCACATGACGTGCTGTGTCCCGGCTTCTGGCAGGATCGGGGGAAAAGAGATGCGAAAGCCGAGCAGATGCATGTAAAACACGAACTTGCCGTGTTCCGTGCCATGCGCTCGACAGTGCCGAGAGAGACCGCGGCGCACACAGGGCATGTCAGAGTGAAAACGCTACATAGCTTCATACAACCCGTGCTAGGTACTCTGGCGGACCATGACATTGGCATGTCGCAACTGTTTGTGACAACTTTGCAGAAATTGGTTAATAACTACCATAGCCACCAAATCGACGCCCACGCACCCGGAGGCAAGGGGTTGAAAGAACTAGGGTGAGGGGAGAGTGTGCCAACCAGTGACCGTGCGCAAGACGAAGGCTGCCGTTTGGTCCGCAACTCGCATGGAGCTGTATGTGGGTGGGCGCACCCCCGCCTGCCAGCGCTGTTGCCCACCGGCCACAGCGCTATACATCTAGTACGGGTAATTGGAAGGAAGACAGACCATGGCCAAGGCGCGCAAAGCTCGCCGGCTAGTAGGTGCCGGAGCGCCACTACTTTAGCTTTGACCGTGTGCTCCACGTTGAGGGTTAGCAAATTGAAACCGGCTGGCGCATCTACAGGAGCCACTGGCTGCGAGGTGGGGCTCTCTTCTAAATCCTGTAAGGAAGACATCACTACCTGCAACTTGCAGAGAGACCCGCTGACTGGGTCATCCACTTTCCGTAGCAAGCGTCGGAGGATTATTGGGTTAGAGACCGTCAAAAGCAAGGGGAGGGACCATGTAGTGACCGGCGCAAAATTGAGCCGCCTCGTGCAAAAACTCTAGAGGGGAGATGATACACGCGGTCTAACTCCAAGGGGAACACCTGTTCCCTTGCAAACCAATCACGGAGACGTGCCGTAGTTTGTCCAAACAACCGGTATACCACGCAATGAGAACTCCATTGTGCCTGTAGGCTTGTGTAGTCGAATAACGTGTGGACTAGGGTGACGTTGACTAGCGTACCCGGTGCGGGCACCACGGCGGCCAACAACAAAGGGAGGACTGCAAAACCAACAAGTCTCTAACTCTCAAGGGCATATCCCCACTGCTGTTAGCTTGCAACCGGGGGTAATTGCAGCACACACAGTCACAGGCTTTAGCATGCTCGGAGGATCTTGAGGCCGAAAAAAACCCGTCGCCGTCAGCTGGGGTGACGCCGGTGGGGTGTTCGCGGGGCTTGGGTAGTTCGCCACAGCGTTGGTGGGTCCATTTGCCGGTGAGGGGAGGTGACTGTGTCCTAGTGCGGGGTGAGGGGACTGGTACGTGTGGGTTGGTGTAGCTATGGTGCTATGTGCAGGGATGTAACCATAAGCCGCCCCATACTAGAAAGGGGGGCTCGTAGGAGATGATATGGGGTTGCGCACGTATTGGTCAGTGTAGTATGAGTCAATATGCCGAGTCCACCGTGGTGGTGGGGATTGGGACCGGGACCGGCGTGATCCCCGATGCCGCCGATGTCGGTGTTCTCGTGTTCTCGAGAACGGGAGCGCTCTCGTGCTTCCGAGCGCGACCTCTTAGTATCTATTGCCCCCCATCCTCCGCGCCATCAGCAATGTGTGCGTTGACAGCGGAGGGCGTATGGGTTGCATTGCCCTCCCCCATGGGCTGGCTGCACAGCGGGTGCGCTAGAGGTTGCTCGGCTGGCAGACCCACCCTTCCCCCTACCCGTGTAGGGGCCCTACCCGTGTAGGGGGTTCAAGTCTGCCTCTAGGACTTCTGCCATTGTACTCTCCAAGCGCTTCACGTGATAGAGCCTCCCTGCTCTACAAGCGCTCGGGCCTCCTCACGGACCCTAGGATTAGCAAAGGACACTTTTGCACGTACTCATCTAACACATTGCACAAGTTGTCGTGAAAATGAGATTGAGGAAACCGGCTCACACTCTAGCATACATGGGTTGGGACGGAGGGTCGGACACCGGAGTCCACTACACATTGCAGCTCACGGGGAACTGAGCGGGATCTGAGTGGGCCCATCCCCCTGAGTCCCTGCTCCCCGTGGAGTGATTGGCTTTTTGCCCCTGCACTGCGGGACTTTGCCCGCGGGCAGTGGCTAGAGGAACATCTTGGGGTGTGACTTAACAAATTTGGCAATCGCCTGGGCGACTGCCGGCGACAAGGGCAAGGAAGCACGGAGCCACTCCCCATGGTGCCGCAGTGAGTCATGCGGAAAGCTGGGAATGTTGCATCGCGCCAGTTGCATGGCGAGATGGAAGGCTTGCGCTAGGCTTCCCACCCGCTTGTCGTCGGCGGCATTCAGCCAGGTGAGGAACCCATTCAGCACTAGGGGTGAACCCTCAGGGGCACTCATCGTGTCGCGGGGGCCATGAGTCCCCCCGAGCCAAAACCGGAAGGCCCATGGTATTGGACTGCGGAGCTCGAGGTTTGGGGTCCTCTAGACCCGTAAGGTGAACTATGGGTGACTCGGGGGGGGGGGGTTACGATTGGGGGCGCGAGAGGCGGAGGCATGTCTAGGGTCGACTCAAATTGGGCAGAGGAAAATTGTAAATCCAGAAAAGATAGAGAGCCTCGCGCCACCCGGGCTGTGAGTAAAATTGGCAGGGACGGGTACCATGCCGTATGATGCTTGTCAATGCGGGAGTAGTTCGCAGGACGAAGCTTGTCTCAGGCTACTTACAAGGCATCAGGTACCTGGGTGCCCCGGGGGGGGGGGGGCTTCCGGGCAAGGGAGAGTAAAGTCTTTGTAGCCGGCTGGATACGCATGTCGACAGCTCCGGGATCGGCGTCTGCAACACGTTTACGATCCAATGTCTTCACCGACCTTGTGGCCTGGACTTGCAGGTCATCTATCCGGGCTTGCAATCCCCCAGTGGCATCGTCATGCATCTTCTTCTGATGTGCCGGGCCTCGGCGTGCGGAGAGCAGCGCGTCCTCGGTTGCCTGCAGTGTTTCGCAAGTCTGACAGTGGCGGTCTTTCATCTGGCGTAGTTGGGCGTCATTTCTCCTGGGGGTTGCTAGCGCGACAGCAGCTTCAAATTGCAACAATAGGTGAATGGGCACTAAATCTCCATCCACCAGCTTGTCCTAGACTTCCTTTGTGGTGCGGGCCGCAGAGGTGGACGAGGGGGGGAAAGGGGCATCATCCGTCGGAAACTCGCCGAGTGCCGGCGAAGCGCCCGATCCATGGGTAGGCGCGTCTCGGCCGCCGGTCATGGTCCACACAGCCAGTGACAACTCTGGCACAAGTGGGGTGCGCAACAACTCATGTGGAGAGCACATTGATAAAGGGTCTCGCAGACCCAACGCTAGGTGCAAGGCGAGCAGAGAGGCGGGCGGCCCATGGCGGCGAAATGAGATCCATCACCTCCCCAACTACTTCTTCCTCGCGAAGTAACAGAGTCGATGCTTCCAGTACGCGCGGTGCCTACTCAACGGGGGCGCTTCGGACTTTGATACTGGAGGGGAATCCCACTGGGAATTTTTATTGCGGAGTGGCCACTAGGTCGGCGGCCCACCACATAACATAGGGATACATCTGAGTGAAAAATATAAGTCGTGTGCGAAAAAATTGTCTAGTTGTGTAATTCTTTTTTTGCGGTAAGGGCGTGTAATTTTTTTTTTGCGGTAAGTCGTGTAAATTATAAACAAAAATTGAAAAATTGAAAGAAATGCAACCATTGCAATACATGCGCAATATGTACAGCTGCCCGTTCCGTATGCCACCCCATAGCGACCTTAACAATGGGACGCCCGGTCCACAAAGCACATAGTACTCTGCGTGGCAACCAATTAGTTGGGACTCGGCCAATATAACATAGTTTCACATGGAGTCATTGGCACTAGACACAAAATGAGGCCCAAGAAAAGAGTACTGATAGGGCCATGGCAAGATTGTGTATAAAGTCTCATGTCTAATGTCTAATGTGGCATGTTTTTTTTGCAGTGTATACAACAAGATGTGTGATATGTCTGATATAGGTCTGATGCTTGGAGGAAAGGGGGGGGGGGTTGGTGTCTAAATGGGTGTGCAAAAAGTAGATGCCCCCCACCCCATAGGTCCCCATAGGCCCCGATAGGTCCCCATAGGTCCCCATGGGTGCCAATGGGTCCCCAAAGGTCCCCATAGGTCCCGATAGGTCCCCATGGGCCCCATAGGTGCCCAATAGGCCCCAGAGGTCCCCATAGGTGCCAATGGGTCCCCAAAGGCCCCCATGGATGCCGATGAGTCCCCATAAGCCCCCATAGGTCCCCACAGGCCCCCATAGGCGTCCATAGGTTCCCATAGGTGCCCATAGGTGCCCATAGGCATCAACAGGTCCCCATAGGTCCCCATAGGTCCCCATAGGTCCCCACAAGCCCCAATAGGTCCCCATAGGCCGCGATAGCTCCCCATAGGTCCCCACAAGCCCCCATAGGTCCCCATAGGCCCCCATAGGTGCCCATAGGCCCCCATAGGTCCCCATAGGTGCCAATGGGTCCCCAAAGGTCCCCATAGATGCCAATGAGTTCCCACAGGCCCCCATAGGTCCCCACAGGCCCCCATAGGCGTCCATAGGTTCCCATAGGTGCCAACAGGTGCCCATAGGCCCCCATAGGTCCCCATAGGCCCCCATAGGTACCCATAGGTCCCCACAAGCCCCCATAGGCCCCCATAGGTCCCCATAAGCCCCAATAGGTCCCCATTGGTCCCCATAGGTCCCCATAAGCCCCAATAGGTCCCCATAGGTCCCCATAGGCCCCCATAGGTGCCCATAGGTGCCCATAGGTGCCCACGGCCCCCATAGGTCACCATAGGTCCCCATAGGCCCCCATAGGTCCCCACAAGCCCCCATAGGCCCCCTTGGGTCCCAATAGGTCCCCATGGGTTCCAAGAGGTCCCAAAAAACCCCCATAGGTCCCCACGGGCCCCCATAGGTCCCCACGGGCCCCCATAGGTCCATAGGGCGCTTCAACGGCCCGCAGTGCACGATCATCATTAACATTGGTGAGCACATAGTCCACAAAACCGGCACCCATTGGGATGAGGGGCACATCGAAAAAAGTACCACGGTGCTCCACCACAAGCTTCGCGATGTTAAAGCTTTGAAAACCACAAGACCAACCGTCCGTTTGGAATCCCCTGCATTCTCCGGGGGTCCCCAACGCCAAGCGCGGGGAAAAAATCAGAAGTGGCCCACAAGTGGGCACATCGCCTACATGCATGCATTTTTAGTAAAATCATATTGCCTTCGGCAAGGCACGGCAAAGAGGGGAGAGGGACGACCTTTTTTGAGCTGCCGAGGCTATAAAACTACATAAGCAGGTTGTGCCCCGGCCCCTTGGGGAGCAACCCCCCCCCCCCCCCGACACCCAAATCAGGTGAAAAACACATAAAGAGGGGCTAAAACATGCTTTACATAGGATATTTGATCGTTTTGGGTTGTCAGAGTATCAAAAAAATCAATTTCGGAAATCACCTCGCAGAGGTTGTTAGATCAAAGCCAGGCAGGCGTATATATGGGGAAAACGCCACATACCCCCCCATTTTGGCCTTTTTGGGCCTATTCGCGTACCCTACCCCAAGGGGTTGAATTGTTAGTTTAACCCCTTGTAAAATCATTATTTTGTCCAATAAACACATCCCCCAATGAGTTTTTGGTCCGGACCCCCCCAGACCCCCCCCACTTGAAACCCACTTTTTTCAGGTTTGAGGGAGGTTGGGGGGGGGTGGGGGGGGGGGGTCAAAAAATGACCCCCCCTTTTTTTGGGTCGAAAATCATGAATCTTTTGGTTTTTTTCGATTTTGAGCCGAAAAAGTGTTTCCGGGTCCCGACTCCATGGGGTTTGTATGGGGCGGAGTGGGACGAGCGCTCATGCAGTTTATGCACTTTTCAGCCATTTTTGCTATGTTGGCGGTTTTGGCGACCTCGGGGACCCCGTGCTACCCACTTTGAGGGGTGCGAGTGGGGATGTTGTGACAGCATATGCCTGCTAGGATATGGAAGGACGTTTTTTGCAGTCTCTAGCCTTGCTTAGGGCCGTCCACAACCCGTGCCAAAGACGCGAAATGACTGTTTCCACCAATAATGGCCTCGTGAATGGGCCGGGACACAACCTGCACTTTTTCACCCTGGACAGTTCAAAAATCGAAGTTTTCAAAACTTGTTTTTATGATATTGTGACCACACAATATGACCATCCAAGGTATGTAAAGCATGTTTTAGGCCGTATTTACGTGTTTTTCACCCTATTAGGGTATTAGGTCCGGGGGGGGGGGGGTCCCAAGGGATGGCTACACAAACCTGCTTATGCGTTTTTTCACCCTGGGCAGCTCAAAAATGGAAGTTTTCGAAACTTTTTTTTTGATACCGTGATCACCTAAAACGATCATCCAAGGTATGTAAAGCATGTTTTACTCCGTATTTATGTAGTTTCCACCCTATTTGGGATGTGTGTTGCTCGGGGTGGATTCTCTGCGAGGTGGACTTGCCGAAGGCAATAGAATCACCTTGCAGAGGTTGTTAGATCAAAGCCAGGCAGGCGTATATATGGGGAAAACGCCACATACCACCCCATTTTGGCCTTTTTGGGCCTATTCGCGTACCCTACCCCAAGGGGTTGAATTGTTAGTTTAACCCCTTGTAAAATCATTATTTTGTCCAATAAACGCACCCCCCAATGAGTTTTTGGTCCGGACCCCCCCAGACCCCCCCCACTTGAAACCCACTTTTTTGAGGTTTTGAGGGAGGTGGGGGGGGGTGGGGGGGGGGGTCAAAAATGTCAAAAAAAATACCCCCCACTTTTTTTGGGTCAAAAATCATGAATCTTTTGGTTTTTTTCGATTTTGAGCCGAAAAAGTGTTTCCGGGTCCCGACTCTATGGGGTTTGTATGGGGCGGAGTGGGACGAGCGCTTGTGCAGTTTATGCACTTTTCAGCCATTTTTGCTATGTTGGCGGGTTTGGCAACCTCGGTGACCCCGTGCTACCCACTCCGAGGGGTGTGAGTGGGGATGTTGTGACAGTATATGCCTACTAGGATACGGAAGGACGTTTTTTGCAGTCTCTAGCCTTGCCTAGGGCCGTTCACAACCCGTACCAAAGACGCGAAATGACTGTTTCCACCAATAATGGCCTAGTGAATGGGCCAATACACAACCCGCTGATGCAGTTTTTCACCCTGGGCAGCTCAAAATCAAAGTTTTCAAAACTGGTTTTTATGATATTGTGATCACCCAAAATGACCATCGAAGGTATGTAAAGCATGTTTTAGGCTGTATTTGCGTGTTTTTCGTCCTATTTGGGTATTATGTCCCAGGCGGGGGAGGGGGGTCTCCCAAGGGATTGGTACACAACCTGCCTATGCAGTTTTTCACCCTGGGGAGCTCAAAAATCGAAGTTTTTGAAACTTGTTTTTTTGATATTGTGACCACCCACGCGGGGGGCGACCCCTCGGTCCTGGACGCCAACTACCCCCCCAACTAACTGTTGGCCGAAGGCCCCTAGGGGGGGGGGGGGGGGGGGGGGCTTGGAGGGGGGGTCTAGGAGGGGCGCCGGGGAGGGCGGTTCCCGGGGGGGGGGGGGGCGTTCCCGGGGTTCCCGTGGGGGGGGGGGTGTCGGGCACCTCCGAACGGGTATGCGGCCCAGGTGTGATCCGACAGTTCGCACCGCCCCTTCCCACAATAGAGGGTAGGGTATCATCGGCTTGGGTATTCCCAGCCACACTGGGAACCTCAGGGGGGTGGGCTCCTGAGGCGGCCATGGGATTAGAGTTACACCATGCCACAAGACATACATACATACATACAAAGATATATATATATATATATATATATATATATATATATACATATATATGTATATATATACATATATATGTATATATATACACATATATATATATATATATATATATATATATATGGCATAACTACTGCAGTGTATCTACCAGGGTATAGGGGCAAGAGGTGGGCTTGGGACGGGGAGTAGGGGACCCCCCCCCCTATTTTGAGGGTGGGGAATCCGTTTTTGAGGGTTAGGGAGAGAAATGGGAGGAGTGTACCTTGTCAAAACGGAAAATATCCGTCTCGAACATGCTCGCACAGGGTGATGAACGGGTCACGCTGCTGCAGATTTTGGCGCCACTGGAACTCCTTGAGGTTCTGGAAGAGGTGCTCAGAATTGACACCACCACGATTCCGGATCCAATTTTTGAGTATTCCCCACCTCCCATCAATGGAGTTGGTGTGGACCCGTCGCTTTTTGCCTTGGATATTGGCATCCTTGGCAAACTCGTTCTCTTGGTGGTCCACGTAGTCATGACTGAACCCCAGTTTTTTTGAAATTTGCTCATACACACGGGCGCCATCAGTATAGAGAATGGAGCCCCTTTTGATGTATTGGGAGCAAAGAACATCAAGACCATCATCCCCACCCGGAGGCCCAAAGCGCCGCTCCCAATCAGGGCCCTTTTTGATCTTGTCATAGTCCTCCAAAACCAAAAGGCCACCCCTCTCCACCGCCCCCCAAACATCGCCCAAGCCCACCTCTTGCCCCTATACCCTGGTAGATACACTGCAGTAGTTATGCCATATATATATATATATATATATAGATATATATATATATATATATATATATCCTCTAATCTACACCCCTCTCCCATGCCGACGTTGCTGTTCGTCGCAGATGCCTCACAAGGAAAGTAGGGGTGTTGCTCATGTGTGGGTTGTGGATAAGTGGAGAGGTTGACCCGAATCTTCCACCTTTGTCGGGCACCTCCGAACGGTTGGCTATGCGGCCCAGGTGTGATCCGACGGTTCGCACCGCCCCTCACCCCAGTGTGTGGGAGGGTAGCATCGGCTTGGGTATTCGCAGCCCTACTGCGAACCTCAGGGGGGTGGGCTCCTGAGGCGGGCAAGGGGTTAGATTCACAACAGACACACATATAAAGGGGGGGGGTTGAAAGGCTAGCAACTCGGGTCGGTGGCTTTTGACCACATCGCCATGAAGGTACATCACACCTCCCCGCTTACACCCCATTTGTGTTGGCAAAAATCCTTACACGGAAAAATACCTTGCCAACCAGGAATTGGACTTGGAGAAGAAACGAAGGTAACTCGATTAAGAGTACACCTGTTTTCCAAGTCCATTCGTAGAGCACCTTGTGACGCATTAAGTGTTGCCATCCGATTAATGGGCTAGTCAAACAAATCTCTTGCCGCACCCAAAACTTTGAATTTCTCGGTCGCCATTGGGTCGGTCCTGTTCTTGTCCGGATGAAGAAGTAGAGATAAAGAGCGGTATTGCCCCTTTACTGCGGTTGCATCTTGGGCACCCAAGAAGTGCAAGGCATGTGCCTTTCGCCGGCGAAGACTGGTTTTCTCATCTGTGATCCTTGTGGACCACTCGGTGATTTCTCTCTTCGTTAAAGCCAAATGATCCACCGGGGTACCGGCCGCTCGAGGACGTGACCGGGGGGGTTCGCTTGATGGTGCCGTTGGATCTTGGTGTGGTCGAGGGCGTTTGCGACTACCCCGTTGCTCGCTGCCCGTTGCACGTTGTCTCTTGGAATGTGGCCCGTTGCTTTGTTGGGATGTACTTTTTCTTGAGGAGTGGTTGTCCTCGGAGTTGGTTGACTTTTTGCGCCCTCCTTGGGGTGGATGTGGTTGCGAACGATATGGTGCTTGGCTTGGAGGTTGATGTCGTGCTGGCATAGTAGTTCTTCTGGACTTCGGAACTTTTCTCGAAGGTTTTGCTGTTGGTGTTGGTGGACTTGGGCGCCCAGCTTTTTGTGTTGTGTTTGGGGTAGGATTTCTGCTGGCACCTCCCTTTGACCTTGATGTTTCGGAGCGTTGAGCTTGATGTGTTTGTGATGGATCTCGATGAGCCTGGTTGCTGCCTACCGTTGGGTGTGATGGCCCACGGTTGGTGGCTTGTGGAGAGCAGGTCCAATGGTGTTCGGTTGTGTGGGCATCCAATTCAGCATCGGTGACGTCAGGTAGGGCCCCACACTCCGTCATTGCCCAGATGACGGGTTCATCATACATGGTCAAAGCATCCTCGTATGTGGCGTCCTGGAACGTATTCACTGTGGATCGCAACGTCGTGGAATCAGCAGCAAACATTTGAAGGATGCTTGCACAATATGCCAAGAACCATCGTGGGAGCTGTCCCGTCAACGTTTTGGCGGCGCACCATTGCATGGCGAGCATCACCACGCGGAACCCACAAGTATCAGAATCAGGTTGGGTTCCGTAATGGTGCCACACGAAAGACCAGCCAATCTTTTTCAACATGACTCGAAACAGAGCCCCGCATTCTGACGAGGCGTCTTTGGAATCGTGAATGACTAGGCTCTTGCAATCCACTTGGAGATTTGTGACCAACACGTAGTGGACCCCTATCGTGGAATTTCGGGACGTTAGCAATAATGGTAACGCGCATTTTTCTGTACAAATGAGGCTTAGTGTAGGAAAATGTCGCATGAGTTGGGCCAACTGCATGTCGATAATAACAGGTTTCACCGAGGTGGTTCCTGGGGGCAAGAGAACTTCAAGGAGGCACTGGATTGCTGCAGTGGACAACCACGCACATTCTGCAAGATGGACATTGTGCCCGATGGAATCATTTCTCTCATCCGGCCAATATTCAATGCTGAAGTGGCAATTACGTGCATCCAAATGGGGGTAGTCACCAATGGAGGACGGAGGCGGAGACACATGCGATTTAGTCGGGTACTGTTTTGGTGGACCCTCAATGTGGTCTTGCTTTCGAAGAATGCGCTCCCGGAAAACAGCCTTTGTACCACAAGTTGATAGTCCATGAGCCGCACACAAGGTCCGCAACTGAACAACGGACATTTGGCTCAAGACATCGGCACTAAAGACATGTGGCTTGTTGTTGCCATCCAACAACTGCACTCCAACATTTGGTTGCTCAGATGTGCCATGAGGCCGTCCGCGCATACGTGGCAACTCCGTTCCGTCCTCATTGAGGTCGTCAATGTCCAATGACAACTTGTCTCCTTGTAATTGTCTATCAATGTAAGACCACCATGGAAATGACACATACTGCAAGATGAGCAACATGTTCACTTTTAAAATGCGGGCATCCAAATTTTTGGGGAAATGAGATTTGGTGTGCCATGAGCGGCATACACACATGATCCCGGCAATGAGAGTGGATGTGAAGGTTCTACGTGGGTAAGGAGGAATGTGCTGAGCGGGCTTGGGTGCCAAAACATTTGTCGCCACAAACCAATTCCACAGCTGCACGTAGTAGGGGTCCACAAGGAATGCCTCACGGCGATAGTTAAGGATATATAGACCTTGCAGGGACCGTGCCCGTGACAATGCAACATACGCATGTGCTGCGGCAAAGAAGGTTGCCATATCAATCCACACAATCCGGTACGAGCAGCCTTGCGATCCGTGAACAGTACATGCATATCCTGCGAGCATCGGAAATTGTAGTATTTTGATCTGCACGGATGGCCCGTACACGGGGATTATTTGTTGGAACCGACAAATAGGGTACTCCCTAGTGCGACCAATTGGGCACACAACGATAACATCATTGGACCATCGCTTGATAACAACCATTGTCGAGTTCACCAAACGGTTCTGAATACTAACGTTGCGAATTAGCCGGGCTCGCATACCGGCGGCCACAAAAACCTGTTGTGGGAGCACGCGGCGATTGCGAGAATTGATGTAGTCGCACATGGCTTGATTGGTAGGAGCACCACCCATGTCCACATACGTGGCGTTGAAGGTCACAATAATGGATCCCAATTGTGCCATGAAGTGTTCGTTCCACCGATGCATAGCATTCCTGCGTCCCACTAACATGGGGGCATCTTCGAGATCTTGTAGCGAAACATCATTGTTTGGAGCGATGCGTTGTTGTAGAGTGAGATGATCATCATCTGTTTCCTCCCCAATGCGTACACGATTGAGCAAGTCGATGAATTGTGCGTCGTCTTGGCGCATGACCTCCGTCAACACAAACGGCACAAAATGGTTCCGGAAGAGGGCACTATCGAAGATGTCGAGATCAACAGCGGGAAGCTGCAATGGGTCGCCAACAAGAAGCATTGTAATTCCTCCGAAAGGATTCCGCTTGTCTCGTCGCACCTTGTGTAGTATGTCATTCAACGTGTGGAGGAGCTTGTTCGACAAAAGTGAGAACTCATCCACAATAATCATGTCAGCATTACGAATCATCCACCAAAGAATTGTTCCCTCTTTGATTTGCCAATCAAGGTCCAAGGACAAAGAAAACAAGCGGTGGATGGTTCGGCCACCAACGTTCAGCGCTGCCACGCCACTAGCACCGCACACGAGTATTGAAAATCCACATGCGCGTAGCTTGGCAATCAAAAAACGTACGACATGAGACTTCCCAGTTCCAGCAACTCCTGTGAGAATGGCACACAACTGAGGTCGGCTACCATCAATGCTAGCCCGACAATGTGTCGATATATCTAGTGCATCCTTCGGTTGTCGTTGTTGAAAGTGTGCCACAAAGATTTCAAAAACCATGCGTTGCCAATGATTTAGAGCATTGACCAAGGTTTCGGCAGCTGCGGGGTCATTGGCATTCATAAATGCCTTCAACTCCTCAGCCAACTGGGGATCCAATTCCGCCTCATCAGCAACCATTGGTTCATCGTCACCGGCCCGATGCTTGTTAAGCTCATCCAAATCGGACATATAATTGTTGAAGAAGGTTGCGTCAATTATGTCCTCAGCCCGAAGGACCTCTGCAAGAAGACGCAACCGCTCAACTGAATGACCTCGAGCCTGGGCGTTGTTTAGTGTTTCGCGTGCTTCTTCCTCATATCCTCGGAACAGCCCACGAAGGATACACTCCTCCATGTAGGTCTTCGACACATTGTCCTTCGAAAAGAATCGCTGTTCGTGGTCTTCTTTTGTGAAAGGCTGGGAGAGGAGAATCTTTTGTAAGAAGTACTTTTCGGCGTCTTCACCGTAGAGAAGGTAGAAATTCCACCTTGGAATAGCAGTGCGCCGGCGCAATCTCCACTTATTGCCCATGTTGTCTCTAATTTCCCGCTCCATGCGCTCTGGAGGGGACGGCCACCAGTATGGGCGCTCCTTGCCATTGTCAGGAGGGTCGGCTTTATACCGATCACCGTCTACTGCGTCGTCGGAATCACTAGACAGTGATTCGTTGGCCATATCCTCTGCTGGATTGCTTGCCAAGGCGCTGGCCTCTGAGGGATTGCGCCGTGTACGACGGTAATAGCGGTAGAAGTCAGGGTACTTCAGTTGCAAACCATCCGGAAGCTCCAAATAGAAATCGTACCTATCTAGGTACCAAACATCTGTAGACGTGTCATCCTCCGGTAGGTGTTTGCGGCGTTTCAAGCGCCCCAACTTAGGCCATGGATCCGTTGGAATCCATACAACCTCTCTACTACCCCTACATTGATGAATGCCGAGCAGCATCATTCCATTCTCCATGCGTCCCAAAGAACGTAGCTTCAGCAAGCGCTCAACGTCAGTGGCATTTGGTGACAGGTGCATTGGAACGGTCAATGATTTTGCAGCTTTGGTGAGATATTTCGCAAGGTACAACTCCCACCCCAAAGATGTGATCCGTTGCACATTGTTGTGGCATTGCAAACGTACTAGAAGACGACGATTGTGAGGCACCACACAAGCATCTTCTTGTTCCTGTCGGCGGTACAATAGGCGTACACCCTTACTGTCCAACTCCTCCTTATGTTGGGGAACCGTAAACGGATACCCTGCCTTGCACTCGGTAGATACGCGCCCTTGGCCAATGTTGAAACATTTGTCCGGGTAACACTGGTGCACCATATTGCACTCCTTGTATAAACTCCGTAGATATGAAGTGAATTCCGGATCATAGCCATCACTTTCGCGGGGCATTGTAGCGCAGATGACATCATCCAGGATTGAATCTGGTTGGCACCAAACAACACCATGCAGGTGCACTCGGCCGCGCTCTTGATATTCAAAGCGGAACCAATAATCGCGAACCGTTCCAAATGGACCTCTCTTGCCAATGGCTAAGAACTCATGCTTGAAGATCTCAACCCGCTTATGAAATGCAACACATGCCTCCATATCGTACCCGTCTTGAATTGGCTTGGTGGGCCTTGTGCCCTCAAGATATCGTCCAGGCCACACCGCACCTGCGCGACATCCCTTCTGCACCGCGGCTTGCAAATCAGCCCAATTGTCATTCATTGTCCAAGTAATGAATAGGTCTGCTTTTCCAAGCTCGCGGCTCATTGCAGTGAGGTCAAGATGCCGTGAGGCCCAATAGGATCGTGTCCCAACTAGCTTGGATGGGACATAAGTTCCATATCGATAGTATGGGTTGAGTTCCGCAGTACCTTGATCAACCCCTTCGCCTTCCAAATTCCGATGCATGGAATCAACACCATCGTGGTACGAAGCACGGGCCTTCTTATGTTCGTGTGCGAGGCGTGCTGATGATTGGCTTGGTTGGCTCGGGGACTGTGTGGATGATTCGGTACCTGGACATGGAGTTGATTGGCTTGGCTGACCTGGTGATTCAGTGGATTGCGAAGAAGATTGTGCGTTATGTGATGACTGTCGCTTAGGAGGGGGCTTGGGTCCTGCGGAGCTTTTAGCAGCACGCAAATGTTCCGCAGTGATATCCTCTGCGCGATCACCACTTTGCGCTTTGAAATTTTGCTGGTTCCAAATAAGTTGATTCTTCATCTCCTTACTCACTTGGAAGAAGGACCACCATCGGTCACGGCGCCAGCGCTCATCAAATGCAAGATAGCGGCTACGGTAATACGCTGCACATCCAATTCCACACCCAACCTTGTACCCACCAACTCCACCAGGATATAAATCCGGCCAAACGCACGGTTCCAATTTTGGATCGTTGAAATGCAGATACGTGTCGTTCGCCAATGATTGTGCTGCAGCGGTAACGGTCCCCCCTGCACGTTGAAATGGTGCTCGATGCATGAATCCCACTCTGTCTTGGTGAGGGGCAAAATCGGGAATAATGTTCCGCGGTGCATCACACTCCACTGCCCAAGCCACATACTCGTCTTGTAGATGGTACTCCAGGCGTTTCCCGTACTTATCCTCAAAAAAACGTTGTGTCTACGTCCCCATTGTAGAAGCGGCATTCTGTAGGTAGCGGTACAATGTTTCATAATGCGCCAAAAACCGGGAATAAAAGGGGTGAATTTTCTTCAGCAACAGCAATGCTTGGTTCATTTGCCGCGTGTTTTGGGCACTATCCTTCGGCTTTTGATAATCGCGCAGCACATCTTCTTTCATGGTCATAAACCCATATAGTGCATTATAATGCTGGCTAGGCTTGCGGCCCACACCAACGGTCCCAATAGCATGGTGCCACTGTCGATGACGCAGATCCACGTGCTTAAGGGTATTTGAATACAAAGCACCCAACGCGATTTGCCGTTTTTGATATTCGGTGAGATTCGCAAGTTTGGTTGGGACCCTGTAATGTGTCGTGCCATCCAATTCGTACCCATAATTTATAGGATCGTACTTGGCACGATACTTGCTGCAAACGAGGCACGCATACATACGATGTGGCGAATGCCACACCGGCGTATCATACACTTTGAAGGGGCCAATACTCGTGGGATGCAACCGAGGCGGAACGCGAAAAGGTGGTCCTTTGTATTGTACATAGTTGGCAAACAAGTCATTTCGGAACTCGAAGATCGCACTAGTAATCACATCTGTGGGTGGCACCCCAAAGAGGTTGGTGGTACGGACTGCACTATCATCTCGGGAAACAAGAAACTTGTGCGCACCAACCGGGCCCCAAAGTAGTTGACCACATCGATGGCAAAGGGCATAGTACAGTGGCGAGTACAAAACATCCAAACCATCAAGCCAATACTCTCGGTCAGATTTCAAAGAAATGTGAGATGGCGGCTGGTGTTTCCGGCTGAAAAGCTCTTTCTTAGCGGCACCAACGACCCCCCGCGATCGAGGATGTGAAGCTTTGGCATGTTGCTTCTCCGGTGTATTGGCGTGTCCACCGACAATGCCCTTGTCGCGTTGCGACTCTGGCGTGTTCCTTGTACCTCCAGTAGAACCCTTGGCAGCTTGTGCCGCAGAGGTGTTCCTTGCACCTCCAGTAGAACCCTTGGCAGCTTGTGCCGCAGAGGTGTTCCTTGTACCTCCAGTAGAACCCTTGGCAGCTTGTGCCGCAGAGGTGTTCCTTGCACCCTTGGCAGCTTGTGCCGCAGGGGTGTTCCTTGCACCCTTGGCAGCTTGTGCCGCAGAGGTGTTCCTTGCACCCTTGGCAGCTTGTGCTTGTGAGGTGTTCCTTGCACCCTTGGCGGCTTGCGCTTGTGCCGTGTTAAGACTTGCCATGGATGATGATTGCAGTCCACGCTTCGCTCGCTTGTTCAACCGCTTCATGAGAGTGTGCCGCATACTAGCATGGCGACGGCGAATGGTTGGTGGCGCAATTTGGGGGTGCTGCACAATGAAGTCCCCAACATCGAAGTCTACGTCGGCTTCCAAACATTGTTGCAACTCTTGTTCCCAGCGATTGGACATGGAGAGTATGAACGTAACTCGGTTAAGAGTACACGTATATTCCAAATCCAACCGCGCAGAACAGAGCACACAATGAAAGAAAAGGGTCCTGTAGCAGAAGAGGTAGAGGGAAAAAGGAACTAGGCTCTAGGATAGCCACCATACCATACCATCAGCACGCAACAAACGACTTTTGTATAGCGCCTCGTCTTGCGGAATCTGGCGCTCACAGCATGGATGGTTTGATCAACCCGGATTTTTTGATGAAAGAACCTAGTGCACAAGTTCAGCACGCAACAAACGAGTTTTGTATAGCGCCTCGTCTTGCGGAATCTGGCGCTCATAGCATGGAGGATTTGATCACCCTGAACTTTTCGATGAAAGAACCTAGTGCACAAATTCAGCACGCAACAAACGACTTTTGTATAGCGCCTCGTCTTGCGGAATCTGGCGCTCATAGCATGGAGGATTTGATCACCTTGAACTTTTCGATGAAAGAACCTAGTGCACAAGTTCAGCACGCAACAAACGACTTTTGTATAGCGCCTCGTCTTGCGGAATCTGGCGCTCACAGCATGGATGGACTTTTCGATGAAAGAACCTAGAACACAAATTCAGCACGCAACAAACGACTTTTGTATAGCGCCTCGTCTTGCGGAATCTGGCGCTCATAGCATGGAGGATTTGATCACCTTGAACTTTTCGATGAAAGAACCTAGTGCACAAGTTCAGCACGCAACAAACGACTTTTGTATAGCGCCTCGTCTTGCGGAATCTGGCGGTCACAGCATGGACGGTTTGATCACCCCAGACTTTTTGATGGTTGCCATTTTCCATGGGCCAAAATGCATCACCACGGGCTCAAAATGGGCTGAAAACACTTGTTTGAGCATCCAAAATGGTCTAGGATCACTTTTGGAAAAACGCGTTTTTGACCCATTTTTGACCCATTTTTGGTCTTGAAACAGCCCATTTTCAAGGCATTTTCAGATTTTCCGTGGCCCAAAACACGCCACCACGGGCTAAAAACACTTGTTTGAGCATCCAAAATGGTCTAGGATCACTTTTGGAAAAACGCGTTTTTGACCCATTTTTGACCCTTTTTTGGTCCCAAAATGGCCCTTTTTTAACTTATTTTGGGATTTTCCATGGCCCAAAACGCGCCACCACGGGCTCAAAACGGGCCAAAAACACTTGTTTGAGCATCCCAAGTGGTCCAGGAACAACTTTGGAAAAAATCATTTTTTTCGCCCCGGGGACCCTCGTGGACCCACCTTTGGCCCCCACTGTGCGTGGGCTGGCCGGCCCTCCGGCTGCACCAAGTGACCACTGGTACGGGGGTCTACGTGGATCGTTGGGCGATTCTGAGGCTTGGAAACCACAAAAAGTGGGGGGTTGCGGGTGGACTAGGTGCCCTCGGAATTCTTTTTTGAGCCACGTAGCCCAAGATACGGCCCGTTCTTGGTTTCGGGGTGCTGGTGCACATTGCGCAGTTTTTGGGGCTTTTTGGCGGCTTTTTGGGCCGTTTCTCGGACATATCGTGGAGTTAGAGGGCACCAAAGGACCCTTGGTCACCAGAAAGTCAAGCCGCACGTGGAGTGTAGCAGCCGTTTGCCTTCATTTGGCTGTTTTGAACCCTTACTGGGGCTGTTTTGGGCGAAAATGGCTGTTTTTGGCCCAAAGCTGCGCAGATTTGGGAGGGCACCTCCCGACTTGGCGCCACCGCCCCGGGCCGCCACCGGTGAGTTTTTGGCTCAAAACTTGGATTTGGCAAGGCCACCACCTAGGCTCTAGGATGGCTAAAGGACAGTCAGGCCCAAGGCGTTGGGAAGGTGCAATGGCCAAAACGGCACGGAGACGTGTTGTTGTTGTTGCTTGCTTGCTTGCTTGTTAGCTAAATTTAAGGGGAGAGGGGTGTAGTAATATATATATATATATATATATATATATATATATATATATATATATATATATATATATATATATATATATATATATATATATATATATATATATATATATATATATATATATATATATATATATATATATATATATATATATATATATATATATATATATATATATATATATATATATATATATATATATATATATATATATATATATATATATATATATATATATATATATATATATATATATATATATATATATATATATATATATATATATATATATATATATATATATATATATATATATATATATATATATATATATATATATATATATTTATATTCATATATATATATACATACATATATATATATATATATATATATGTATATATATATATATATATATATATATATATATATATATATATATATATATATTTATATTCATATATATAGGGGTTGGAATGCAACTGCAAACGAGGGCGGAAATGCTACATCACCCCTGCATTCTCGGGGGTCCCCAACAAAGGGAACAAAATCAGAACTCAAAACCTACGCCGGGGGTCACCATGATGCCCCTAGGGGCCCCTAGTATCTCAAAGTATGGGTCTCTAGTACGGCCAGGCGCCCAAATAGCCACCGCTATAGAGCGGGGGGGCAGAATCAGAATTGGCCCACTTGTGGGCAAGGTGGCTACATAACCCCTGCCGCCTAGGGGATCCCCACCGCCTCAGAGCGGGGGGCAGAATCAGAAAAGGGCCCCCAAGTGGGCAAGGTGGCTACATAACCCCATTGGGCGCCTTCGGCGCCGGGGCGCCTTCGGCGCCCGTTGGCTCCTTGGGCTTGACAACTAACTGTCGGCCGGAGGCCCCTCAGGGGGGGGGGGGGGGGGTAGTTGGCGTCCTAGGACCCGCGGAGTCGCCCCCCCCCCCGGGTGACCACCCAAAATGACCATCCAAGGTATGTAAAGCATGTTTTAGGCCGTATTTACATGTTTTCCCCCCTATTTGGGTATTAGGTCCGGGGGGGAGGGGGGGGGGGGGGCTCCCAAAGGATTGGTACACAACCTTATGCAGTTTTCCACCCCGGGCAGCTCAAAAATCGAAGTTTTCAAAACTGGTTTTTATGATATTGTGATCACCTAAAATGACCATCGAAGGTATGTAAAGCATGTTTTAGGCCATATTTACGTATATTTCACCCTATTTGGGTATTAGGTCCCAGGAGGGGGGGGGGGGGTCTCCCAAGGGATTGGTACACAACCTTATGCAGTTTTTCACCCTGGGCAGCTCAAAAATCGAAGTTTTTGAAACTTGTTTTTTTCATATTGTCACCACTTAAAATGACCATCCAAGGTATGTAAAGCATGTTTTAGGCCGTATTTACACGTTTTTCACCCTATTTGGGTATTGGGCGCACGGGGGGGGGGTCTCCCAAGGGATTGGTACACAACATGCTTATGCAGTTTTTCAACCTGGGCAGCTCAAATATCGAAGTTTTTGAAACTTGTTTTTCGATATTGTCACCACTTAAAATGTCCATCCAAGGTATGTAAAGCATTTTTTAGGCCGTATATATGTAGTTTTTACCCTATTTAGGGTGTGTGTGGCTTGGGGTAGAATCTCTGCGAGGTGGACTTGCCGAAGGCAATAGAATTTCCATTTTTGAGCTGCCGAGGCCAGAAAGCTGCATAAGCAGGGTTTGCAGCGGCCCCTTTGGGATCCCCCCATCCCCCAAAACCCAAATAGGGTGAAAACCACATAAAGAGGGGCTAAAACATGCTTTACATAGGATATTTGATCATTTTGGATGGTAGGAATATAAAAAAACCAGTTTTGGAAATTTCTATTTGTGAGTTGCCGAGGTTGGAAAACTGCATAAGCAGGTTGTGCCCTGGCCCCCTTGCCCCCCCCCCCCCCCCCAACATCCAAATAAGGTGAAAAACACACAAAGAGGGGCTAAAACATGCTTTACATAGCATATTTCATCATTGTGAGTGGTCACAATATCAAAAAAATTTGCAACGTTTACCATTTTTGACCGTAGAGGGTGGAAAACTGCAGTTTGTGCACACACCAAATGCCATTGAACCACCTACAAAGAGCAATTTCGAAGCTTTTGGGGGGCTTTTAGATGGGCCCAGTGGCCACTACGTGGGTCCCCATGGGCGCTCAAGTCCCGTATTGTCACCAAATGATCACCCAAACCCATCCTAGGGGCAACAAAAGGGTTTCGAAAAAAGTCCAAGTGTGAAAAATTTTTCATGTGCCACTAAATAGCCTACACAACAACAATTTTGGGGCTTTCGGAGGGCCCATGGCACGGGCTATGTAGGCCTAGCGGCCACTACATGGCCACAAGTGGGCACATCGCCTACATGCACGCATTTTTAGTAAAATTGGTAATTGCTTCTTGGCGGTAAGGTTGTGTAATCTGTTTATTTTTCCCGCAAACGTGTGTATGAAAAAATCGTCACATCGTGTAATTTTTTTTTGCGGTAAGTCGTGTAATTTTTTTTTTGCGGTAAATGCGTGTAACAAAAAAATCGTCACGTCGTGTAATTTTCATTTGCGGTGTGCGTGTGACCGGCTCACACGACTTACGGCAAAAAAAAATTACACCACTAGACGATTTTTTTGTTACACGCATTTACCGCAAAAAAAAGAAAACATTACACGAATTACAACATACACTACATATGATGCAACATGTCAGGTGCAACATGCGGGGTGTTGAGGGGGCAGGTAGGCATGTCAAGGACGACAGTCCACTATCCCGCGGCATCCTTTTTGTGCCACTCCGCCCACGTGGACCTGGGTGGCGACGGTAACCGTTGCGAGATAGGGTCTAGCACCTGCTTAGAAAACCGGGTGCCTCGGAACTCAGGCATTTGATCCGCTTCGGTGAGGCCCGGTAGCTGCCGGGGCCTCGTCCGGAACGAGTTGCTGTAAATGCGTCGGAAGAAAGGGTTCCACCGAAGTAGGAGCGCCCGGGAGGCAGCATCCACGGTTTGCACAAAAGCTAGAAGAGGTAGAGATTGAGCTATGGCTACCGGGCAATGCGTGATAATCTATAACCCCGTAGTTGTCTTGACGTCTGCAGTGACGGTGATCAGTACACCGTTTGTGGTCAACACCGCCTACAAGTAGCCCTCTAGCGCCAGCCACCGCCAGGTCTCACACAGATGAGCGGGAGCCTTGCCTGTAACTTCACCCAACACTCTGATAGCCTCATGTAGTGTACGTCAAGGGATGTCCGTGGTGTAGTCACACAGCAGTGACTGCAGGCGCGGCTCTGTGCTGCGCTCCAATAGACGCAAAAACCAGCCGGGAAGGTCAGTGAGAGACGCAGGTAACGGGGGTATGGTGAAGTGTGAACAATGTGTGTGCAGTGTGAACAATTGTGGGCAGTCACGGGGACACCTCACCCCAGGCAAACGGGTAGGCAGTCAGATAATACTTGGGTAAATTGTAGGGCAGTGGGGGGCAACACCGTACAGTTCCTCTGGTGACTCGGCGCACTCCTCACGTAACCGCAAGAAGCGGTCACGCCACCGCGCATGGCGGGGATGTGGGGGGGGAACTGGTCCCCAGTGGTGCCGGAGTGTCCCACTCTGAATACTGGCGCGCGGCAGGCAGGTGCCACTAGTTGGAGGCAGTTGCATTGAGGAAGGGCTCGGGGGACCTCGTGCCCCCTAGCTGAGCACGCCACAAATCGGAGGCCCAGTGGCCCCCTTCTGGTTTGTTCGTATCCAGGCGGACCACTGCGGCGGCGGACCATTTGGGAGGTTCCGAACGAGCCACCCGCGGAACGTTCCAAGACGCCGCGGCGAACTTTTCCGGCACCAGAGGCTCCAGATGGACTTGGAGCTGTCGTTCATCCACCAACCCGAGAGTGTGCCGTGGTTGGGCTAATGCGTCACGGGCCTCATAATGTTCTGCCAAACGGCGGGCGTCTCTGGCCTTGCGGCGAATCCACCCTTGCTCCGAGCGCTTCCGCTTGCCAGTGGAGGCGCGCCGCTCGGCAAGTGGACTTGGTGAACCAGACATGACACGAAGACCAAAGCGATCAGACCAAGGATGCACACCACAGTGCAGACGAAGGAATTAGGCCGGCTCTGAGCGGGTAGCTGGGCGTGCAAGAGGAGCGCTCCCCTTCGCAGACCAGTCAAACCCCGGTGAGGGAGGGTCGCAGCATGGTGGGTGTGGAAGCCTCCAAGGGTTGAGGTGCAACTCTGATGCGAACTAAAGAGGGACTGGGGAGATACCTGTCATCCCGTGCATTGCACATGGCATGAGCGTGGGCAAACCATGTTAATGGGCTTGGGATTGTGCGGCTGATTGGTATGCTAGGAGCGGCACGACATGCACGCAGCTGTGCACATGCAGGCAAGGCGGAAACACAACGTGTGATGACGCCCAGCCATCACTATGCATTGTGCCATTGCGGGTACATGCTCAGTTTTCCGTGAGTAATATGCGCTGTGGGGCCCGGGCAGGCAGTACCCCAGCGTGTCCTGTGGGTTGGTGGTTGTGTGTCCCTGCGCCCAGAGCTTCGTGCGGTGAGCCACACCCCACAGTTGGCCTGTCCTCTTACCCTCTTGTGCCCTGAGCTAGCAGGGAGGGGTTTCCGACGTGGGCCACGGTCCACGTCCACACCCCGTTGTGCAGGGTGCGCCCGGCGGGTGCCTGGGAAATGGCAGGGGGGGGGGGGATTCGAGCTTCTGTTCTGGACTGGACCCTTTGGTAGACGTACCCTGTTCAACACAGCCGCGCCCCAAGAGCTGATGGACTGCACCCACTCAAAGGCACAGAACAGGGCAGTGGGAGGGAGGGACTATGCGAATTGGTGTGTGCAAAATGCACTGCCGGAAACGCACTGCCAGAGCGCGGACCTATTGCCCATCGGCTTTTCGGACGGTTGTCTGCGTGCATGCGTTCAGAGGAATGAGGTACCAGGGGCGGCGGCAGCAGCACAGCGCACCACGCGCCCACACCTATGTGCACGCAGACACACCGGATTCGTAGGTCGGAAACAGCAGCATCTTGGTGCGGGCCTTGCGCAGGATCTGAGAGAACACCTGAGAAACACCAACGCAGGCCCTCGGCTCTCAAAACCAGACCCATTACTGAGGGGTGGTGCCCGCTCAACCCTCACAACGCCCCTTTCGTCCCCCCCCAAAAAAAACGCATCAGCTACGCTCACCCCTGGCCCCCCAGGGCGCCCCCCCCCCCACCGCCCCCCTCCGGAGGAAAAATAGCACCCCAACAAGCATGACATCGATGGGTCACATGCAACGCACGGACGACCCCGATTTTCAACATCGAAACTCTCCCATTTTAGCGATAAGAGGGTGCGAAGCCCCCCCCACCCCATACCCCTCCATACCACCCTCCATACGTCGGAGGCATGGGAAGGGTGGCTTCGTGCCTTCGTGCCGCATGCATTCAGCACAATGGGGCAAGTTGCAATGGGCAGTTACTGCTGAGGGGAGATCTATTAAGCAGGAATGGATTAGAGGAGAGGGGGTGGGTTTGGCGGGTGGGGTGGGGGGTGGGGGGTGGGGGTCTCGAAAGGACGCCCCTCCTCCTATGGTCTCTGCCCTCAAAGAACAGAGGAAATTTCCTGAATAAATGCCAACGAAATTCAGCGACCGAAGGCCGAAGAGAACTTTTCGCCAGAAAATCGCACTGAAAATATCCGGGCTGGATCACGCATGGGAAGAGGAAGGGGTGGGGATGGGGGTTCTTGGGGGGGGGGGGGGCTCCGATGGTTGTCAGGCATTCCAATACCTCCCTGCTATTAAGCCTGGAATCAGTTCCCATGTGACCCCCCATTCGCACGGCCCAACCCCAATCACGCTGTTCTTGGAATGCGGAAAAAAGAGGTGCCCTCCAGAGAACACGTCGTCGTGAGGCCGTGGGCAGCAAACGGCAGGATGAGAGAGCCTCCGGGCCAGAGAGGGCACCTTGATCTGTTGCCCTCTCGTCATCAACTGGTTGATTGTCACCCCCGTGACACGGGCCATCTCCACAAGATTGACGACAATCATCAGCTTGTCGATCAGGCGCAGTGGCAAATACGCGTCCTGCAGCATGAGACACAGGGGAGACGGCAATACTGTGGGACATCGGCCTGCGCCATCAACAACGGTGCACCGCTTGGCACTGACCCTGACAGCAAACCACACGTACCTTCAGACAGTAGACTGCAAGGCGCCTTCGAGTCTCCTCGTCTCCGTTCTGGAGATCTGAACGAGCAACAAATGTCATGTGACGCCCGTCCCGCAGTGCACGCCCTGTGCCTTTGCAATGGGACTGCGAGGCAGTGTCTGCAGGGGGCACGATGCCAAGACTGGCGTCCGACACCGTGACGCACGCGCAGATCGGAGCAGCAATGCGTTGCTGCACCACAGCACACCTGAAATGATGGAATGGTGCACATCCTCCTTCTGTTCTTGCAAGAAGTGCGTGGCGACGGCGTTGAGGGAGTACGAACGCAGTTTGTGTTCGCGCTGAATGACCACCAGGACATCCAGTTGCACACGGCCTTCGACGTCTGGGCAGGGGGTGCAACGCAGCCAGTGTTGCCGTCCAAGCCGCAGCCGCGCTCAACAATGCCTTGGGTGGAACGTACTACCGGGACTGTCGTAGCCCAGTGGTTGCAATTGGGCGCCCCGTGCCCCCAGAGTAGCATCGGGTGGAGGTGTACAATTTTCAGACATTTCTTGTTGGCTTTCCGTTCCGTCACTCGTGTTCCAGTGGCTGATACCGCACCGACAGTCGCTTCTGGATGACATGAGATGGCAATGCAAAAGAGGAGGCATACTGATTTCTTTGTAGTCGCGGTGCCCATGGGCCTTGGACTGGAAGTGGGCATCTTTCATGCGAGTCTGCACATTCTGCAGTCTGCTCCAGTACGGGAACTCATGTAGACGGAGGGTGGCTGCGCGGTCCAGAAGGTAAGGCATGTCGAAGTTGATGACGTTGTACCCGGTCAAAATGTCCGGGTCCACCTGCGGACACGACACCGACAAAGCACTCACCGTTCCCCTGGGGCCAACCACGAGGCCCAGCTTCCATTGGGCAAGACTCGCTCTTCACCCAATCTCACGTACCACGTACACTCTTTCACGCGGTCATGAGCCATCCACCACCCACTGAAGCACCACCTGTCATCCGCTGAAATACGCCCAGCAACGCAGAAAAAAAAACATCGTTCTGAAAGGGAACGGGCCTCGGCGTGCACCCATGGCAAGAACAAGCAGATCTGCACAGCACGTGAGGAGGCTGGCGAGGCTGCCAGGAGGGAGGACGAGGCTGAAGATGAGGAGACGAACGACAACACGGTAACGACCTGGAGGAGAGCTTGCCAAACAGCCTCGGTCGTCAGCGAGATTTGAACCCGTGCCTGCACGATGCTGCATCCCGGGCTAATCACCGCACCAAACGCCTGCCAGTGGCGGGCCTGAACCACCGACGGTTGCAGCACAACTGTAGTGCTCCACCACTGAGCTGAGGAGGCTACTTGCGTGCATGGAGGCTTTCGAAAGACTTCTATTGAGCGGCGTAGACATTGTCTGCAGGGATGTCTCTTTCCTGCGTGGGTTACACTACATTTTTTTGTTCTAGTTGTGTTCTGACCCAAACTGCCCGAAATCGAGCGCACAACTGGGGCCCTTCGCTCGCGCCTCACTGCAGTGAACTTAGAGGGAACCACCACTCGGGCGGACAGTTGCTGGACAAATGGATGCGGTGGGCGTGATGAGACATACAGCGCAAAGAAACTGCTTCCAGGCCATCAACATATCTTCTTCTTTCTCGAATGCCAAGACATCAGCACCGACAATATTGCTGCAGCTTTGGAGACAGAAGACATTTTTGATAATTGGCTTCGGATCGCCTGAAAAAAATGCAGCAGCTGTTCTCTCTTTCCTGGATCGTGTACTCATTGAAAGGAGCAATGCTGAGAAATGCCCCTCAAAATAGCGGGCGGGGACCAAAATCTGCAGCTTACCGAAATAAACCGGACATGGTCTTCGGCGGAAATACCGGCTCGGCCGGCCGGATGTCCGGTTTGTTCCGGCAACCCCCATATGTGCACTAGTAATGGCAACCCCACCCCCAGACCTAACGGTAACCTAACCGTAACCATAACCGTAACCGTAAACCTAGCCCTCACCCTAACGCTAGCCAAAAATCCTCACTTCAGCTCGCTTGGCTCCACGCGGGCGGCCAGCCCCTGCACCCCCCTTAAATAACAAGACTCATGCGGTGACCACAGACCGCCTTGTGTGTGCACCGCCTTCACATGTAGCTAGATAGCTAAGGAAGGCAGGGTGCTTAAGCTCACGATATTGCTAGCATGATTGGCAGGCAAGGTTTGAAGATTGCCAGGTATCTTGCACCCAATATTGTGGCCTAGCCAACAATATTGGCAGGTTTCCTCCTAGGCTGTCCACCGAAATGGCGATCCACATGCCTAGCCTAGCGGTCGATTTGTACAGGCAAATTCCGCGGCTCCTTGGATCCCAACTAAGTGGCCGGATCGGCCCCGATATGCCAGGCTCCCTAACTGCCCACACGCCGGCCCCTTTGTACGGGCAAATCCCGGGCAACTCTTGGTGGCAAGGTGGCAATATGTTTGGTCCAAGCGGTCCCGGCCCTCCTTGGCTTGCCCCCATGTATGCCCCCCCACATGCCGTGCTTACCCAACAATATAACCTGGTGTATTACCCCCCAAATGGTAGCTCTAGCAGGGAATATTCCAAGGTGAGTGGCTCCCAATCCCGAGCATGCCATGATAACGTGTCTAGGTACATGTGTGTGTGTGTGCACCACCTTGTGTATGCACCGCCTTGTGTGTGGACCGCCAAACCACCCCTTGCTTCAGCTCGCTTCGCTCGACGCGGGGGCCAGCCCCCAAACATGCCTTAAATAACAAGACTCATGTGGTAGCCACAGATTGCCTTGTGTGTGCACCACCTTATGTGTGCACCACCTTGTGTATGCACCGCCTTGTGTGTGGACCGCCAAACCACCCCTTGCTTCAGCTCGCTTTGATCGACGCAGGGGGCCAGCCCCCGCACCCCCCTCAAATAACAAGACTCCCGTGGTGGCCATAGACCGCCTTGTGTGTGCACGACCTTATGTGTGCACCACCTTGTGTATGCACCGCCTTGTGTGTGGACCGCCAAACCACCCCTTGCTTTGGCTCGCTTCCCTAACCCTAATGGGGGTTACCGGAATGAACTGGGCAGTCGTCCAGCCGGCTTGGTTGGCTGCCTGTCCACCAAGCCGGTATGTCCGCCAAGCCGGTACGTCCGCCGAACCCCTGTCCGGTGTATTCTGTCAAGCCAAAATGTGCAGTCACCCTAACCAGCCGATTCAGCAGCCAACATCGACATTGTTCCATGATGGCGGCTGAGGTGGGGATTGTTGCATGGGGCTGGTTGTTAACGACGCCTGATGATATTCCTGGCAGAACGCTGATGTGGGTTTTGGGGGGCGGTGTTGGAGAGTAGTGATGATCCAGAGAAGACCATTGAGCGGGCTGTCCGGCCGTATTCCTTCCGCACCATCCAATATCCTATGGGGCCATGGGGTGGGCGCGAAGCGGGGGACGCCTGAAGCATGGAGGGGAAGGAAAGCTGCGAGTGCCCCAGGGGAGACCATGTCTGTCTTCTGGAGCACCAGTTGGAGCGGGGGTGCCAATAGACAGCAAAGGCCATTGAGAGGCACGGAGGGGTTCATCTACATCTGTGAGGTGGGTGACATTATGTTCTGCTCTGGGAGTTTGCAACAGGCTAGGCGAAACGAATGCTTGGTGTTGGTGGGACAGGGGATGACAGGGGGTGTTATTTTCCGCCAAGCACAAGGGGAATGCTGGGTAAGAAATTGTAGGAAATCGAACACTGAACCTAGAGGGAGGTGGAAGTGCACCAAAGGCTCCTTGCGTACCATGAGGAACGTGTCGAGGGGTCGGATCCATTGGCAACAAGGAGGCCCAAAAGGCCACCCGTGGGGCAGAATTCTGGTGTTCTGCCCATGGGGAGGTGCTCAAGCACCGCACCTCTCCATGTCCTGACGCAACATCAGGCATAAGCTTTTGGGAAACAGCAACATGGTGGAGAAGAGCCCTTGTGTTGGGGCAAGGGAAAAATTCGTTTGTGGCGGGGGAGGGTTCGAGCCCACTTTCCACACCCCTCCAAAGAGCCTTCCATGACCAACGACTTTGCTGACCCGCCAACAGGGCCCATCCGGAGAAAAGGGCTTTTTGTTCTGCATTTACAGCTGCCGCCTTGTCACGTCTTCCCACAATAACGATGCCCTGTAGAAGATCAACATTTGGCCACCATGGTCATCACTTGCCACACCAGTTTGCCTTCAAAGTAAATTCCAAGTCAGCAGGTCACTTCTCGTTTGAAGTATGAGTGTCAGATTCCCACCGAAGCCTCACGGCTTCTTTCTTACACAATAAAGTAAAATGTGCCATTGTGTGCTCAAAAAGTGGGTGTGTCCATGTGTGTGTGTGTGTGTGTGTGTGTGTGTGTGTGTGTGTGTGTGTGTGTGTGTGTGTGTGATGCCCAATCATTGAAACAAATCCAAAGCGTTCACTATGATACACCACCTCTCTACAGCATTGTTGGCAGCATTGTTGTGTGTGTGTGTGTGTGTGTGTGTGTGTGTGTGTGTGTGTGTGTGTGTGTGTGTGTGTGTGTGTGTGTGTGTGTGTGTGTGTGTGTGTGAAGAGAAGACTTCCCGGACACTCCCCCCCAAAACGGAGACCTCGGATGGTTGCACAACACACACTGTTTTGGGGTACACCCCGAGACTAGGGGGGGGTCCTTGCACTGCGCGCGCATTGCGTGCTACTTTTAGCCATATTTTCTTTTGGACCGACTCCGGAAGTTCGTTGAGTACTCAAAACAGTTCTTGGAAACATGGGCGACTCCAACATAAGATACAGTGGATCCTCGCAATGCGGGGCATGAGGCAAAGACCCAGAGTTCATATGCCAGAGAGCTCTCTAGTGCGGTAGGTGACCGCCACGCCAGTAGGCAACCTATGAGATGAGTAATTGCATAGAATATGCGTCCCTTGCCCGGGTTGATGGTGTAGAGGGGTGCCCTAAGCCGTAATTGCCGGGCACTGCAGCGGCGAGGGAGGGGAACAGCACGGAAGCTACCCTGCAGGCGTCGTCACAGACCCCGAGGGGCCACGGAGTCACCTATTGAGCTACTGCCACAAGTCCTGTAGGGTAACAGCCACAAGTTTCCGACGTTGCCTGCCTGCAGCATTGTCCGGAGGCGGTTGTGTGCCTAGTATGCTCGGCCTTGTGCGGCATTCTGTTGGTACAAGAACCATGGCTGGGCCAAACACTGCGCGCTACTTTTAGCCATAATCCGACGATGGCCGTCACCCCCGGTATCCCACCGGCAGGAAATCATTGTGCATTGTCTCTACAAAGCGGCAAAGCCGCTGCCAAGAATCGTCCAAAAGCGGCGAAGACCCGCCTGCCCGCCCGCCTGCCTACCTGCGTGTGCGCGCGATCGGTGACATTGTGGCGTAAGTAGTCGGGAAACACCCTGCACCGTTGTACGGGGGGTGGGGCGTGGTGGTTCCTTGCCATATCCTTTTCTGGCATGCTGGCCCCTACCCTTGACGATTCCCCCCTCCCGACGCAGTATTTGGGCTCAGGGCCCCTTCTCCCCAGGGCTGAATGGTCACCGAAGGAAGTCACTCCAATACCATGCCCCCAAACCCCGTGTCTTGGTGTCAATCTGGGGGGTGGCTGGACGTTTGCGCCCTCTACCCCATGGGTCACTTTTGGAGTGGCTTTTCTTGTACACAAACGAGAGATAGCCTCCACCCATGCGCGGATTTATTGCAACCAACGATACATGGCAGTAAGGCCATGCATTGTTCACCTCAAACGGAGATGAACGGATGCTCCGCCGCTCCTGACTCAATGCCTGTTGAGTGCGTGTGTGCGGGGCTGTCAGCGGCGTGAAAACAGAGAAATGGCCACCTGACCACAAGAGCGCATCACACATTCGCATTATTGCGAACAGCACAACATAACTCGCCTTGATAGGATTGGTGAGGGCATCTGAAGAGAAGGCCTTCGAAGAACGCGCTTTTGGTGTGTGTCACCTCAAATTCTCTGCCGTTTATGGAACTTGTGTTCCTCAAACACACACACACACACACACACACACACACACACACACACACACACACACACACACACACACTCACTCACTCACTCACACGCAGCAGGAATAACAAAATCCAGCAAGTGAACAAACAAGCAAGCACGAGCCAGGTTAGCACGTGAATAAACTTTATTGGTGTGCGTTCCGGGATCAGAATTACGTCGGTGTCAAAGATTGTTGCCCAGGGCTGTAGAGCAAGGAGAGGCTCAGGGGAGCAACAGAGATGAGTATGAATGCAGGCACATTTCTGAGCTGAATTCTGGGTGCGGGGGCTGGGGCGAGAAAGATGGCTGCGTTGGTGGCTCGCTTGGGTTACATTAGTCTTCCGAAACAGGACCCATCAGAAGCCCTACCCTCGCCAACACTTGACGGACTTCAACAGCCCTCGTCGCCCCTCACCCCAATCAATAACCCTGGTCCACCGAGTCCAGCTCTCACCATCTTCCACTGAGCAATTGTCTGCAATCCCCATTAATTCCTTTTCGACCCACCGATGTCCACTTTTGAGGGGCTTATATAGCGTAGAATTAAACCTCGAGACTACCCACGCCTGCAACAAACCAGAGACAGCTCTCAAAAACTCTCAGCAGCACGAGGTTGTGGGGGATTGCAGCGATGCATGATAGCGGTGGCCAACGTCTCCATCCCTCGTCAGCAAATTCCCACCACCCGGATCAATTGTCGGAAACCCTCTCGATCCTGCCAACCTCGGCGACCAGACAGCCCTCACCAGCTGTGTCCATTCACCCCGCGCGATGGTCAGCCTCGCCAACCCCCACCAACCGTGTACCGCCTCCATTCAACCTTGGCCACTGCCTCTCATTCTTTGTGTCACGCTCTTCCATTCTCTTGTATTGTCCGCTGGCATGAGCCTTCCATCCTTCCTACATCTCCAATGCAGGGACAATCCTGCGACCCAACCCCTTGCACCCCTTCCCCGCACACATCCACCGACACGGGGACAGCTCTCATACCTTGCTGAACGACATAATTTGCAATCTGAATGACGGAATCCTGCTCAGGAGTGGGAAATTGTCCCTTCCGCCCCTGGCATTCAATATCTGCGAACACGAATGATACCGGACCCTCACCAGCACTCACACGTGACCCGTTCCAATTCGTGCGGATGCATGACCAACATGCGTCTGAGCGGGAACGCCTTTCTGACAGCCCTGCGAAGTGCGGCCCACAGCACTGAATGACAGGCTTTGGCGTGGGGGACCGGGGCATGGAATCAGCGCACACGTTCGCGCACACCAACAACAAACGCGACACGTGCCTGTTCGCAAATTTGAAACGCAGACGACGACGAGACAGCGCACATCGGGGCCCGTGCCTCCACACACCAAAGCTCAGGATTCGGAACGGGGCGATCTTCATGTAATCGCCTTCAGCCTTCAGTGGAATGATATCCGCGTAACTGCGCACGCAGAGGCGCAGAGTCCAGCTCATCGTAGCTCACAGGACACGCGCACGAGGTCGCCTCAAGGCCAAGTGGACCCGGTCGGCCATCGTGGACCCCAATGGACCGGACGGACTGCGCACAACCCGTCGGTCTCGACCCACAACCCCTCACACCTGACGTCCACCTCGATCTGGCAGAGAGAGAAAGGCTTGGAGATGGAGAACTTGCCCGGTTCGATTTTAAGCCACGGAGCCCCCTGTGAATAGCGGGTGCAAATGCGTACTCCCCTGCAACACGTGGCCCACGACGCCACCATTCGCCGAGACATTGCTCGCAAAGGACCCCCAAGCCACCAGACACATGTCGGCCATGAATCGCGGAGTTGGTACGGCGAGAGGACGCTTGGACTTGACCTCGTACTATCTCATCCCCCCCACTCCCCCCCGCCCCGCCGCCGCCCGCCCCAATCGCCGTACACACGCAAGCGACACCCCCTGGCAGAGACTGCGGGTTGACGGACTGTTCGCCGGGACCCCCATTTGCTTGCATTCCACGTGCTGGCCCGCTCTTGGATGGGTGATCCTGAGGATGTGGCCGGGGACATTGCCCCGCGCTGCACAGATGCCGTATTCACTTGCCTGCGTCAAAGGAAGGCACCTGCTCTTGGCAAAAGTGCACATGACATCAAGAAGTCAACATTACGTCCAAATACATGACGCAAACATTACCAACGGTGCGCGCACTTGCGCGCGTGCAGAGTAGCACGCCGGCCGGCGATGCAGGTGGTGGTACCCGAGATGTGCTTTTTGGAGGTCGGCATTCGATCCTACGGGGCAAAGTGAGCACCGGCGTTCTCAAGCGCTAAAATTGACGAAATCCAAATCAGAGCGCGCAATGACGTTCTCCTCAATGCCGGTCCGGGGCTCTCTTTTTGTCACCCGTGGGTACACTGGCAAACGCACACAGACCCGCACAGACAAACACACAGCTACTAGCCCTACTCATCTGGACCCGCACGGCCCGTAAAACACGAGAGCCAGGGATCGGGGGCAAGGGAGAAGTGGTGGGGCGGGCTCGTGTGTAGGCCAAGCACAGGGCAGAGGGCACGCGGTTGTGTGGACTGGGAGGCCCCGGGCGGAACGGGGGGGCGGCTCGTTTTCACTCGGACGTTCAACAAATTTGACGACGTCTGCACACGCACACAGCATACGCACACGGATCTGGCTTGTTTCGTAGCGGGAATGAAGTGGGGGGAGGGAGGGGAGGGGCGGGGGCCCCGCGCGGCGGAAACACGTCGTCGCCATTCACATACCGAATAATCGTTGTCGATCATGAAACGCAGTTCAAATGGTACGTTGCTTTCGTACGTCGAGAAGGTCCTCGTGGATTCAAGAGCCGGAAGGACAGGCCAAGACACCCCCTTTTCAAACAGCTCTGAAGCAACACCGCACGGATGTGGAATGGGCACCGTCGCACAGCCAGACAAAAGGGGTGGGGGGCCCTGGCACCCACATTTTGCGTCAACGCCAAAAGAAGGTTGAGTGAGCCTTCGGTGTCCTGATGGCAGTTTCAGTGCCAATGACAATAGTGTTCCATCCAAATGGCGAATCCCTTTTCTCTTCGGTCTCTCTTTCTTTTCTTGCTCACCTTCTTTGCGATGCAATCTCTCTCGGTCTCATCTTATCTCTTGCTCCTCTCTCTCTCTCTCCCTCGCTCTGTCTTTCTCTCGCACTCTCTCTCTCTCTCTCTCCCTCACTCCCTCGCTCTCTCCAGCTCTCTCACCCTCTCGTCTCTCAGCCTCTTCTTTTCTCACTAACCTCTCTTGCTGATAGGGGTAGGGGGGGGACGGACATGTTGCGCACATCTGATTCTGTACAGTCTCTGCCGTGTGTCTGAGCCCCAGCCCCAGATTTCCACTTGATCAGGGGGGGGAGGGGTGTTTGGGGGTTGGGACCCCCTCCGCCACCCCAGTAGACCTGAAATATTGGAGGGAATTTTTTTGAGCCTTTGCGCTCTCCCTGTGGATGGCGCAGCCTCAGGTGCTTGTGGAGATTCAGGAGGCGTTGCGCCCTCCCCTTCGCCCACGGCAGGGGCCTCTGGGAGGGTTTAGCTCCACAATGTGAGTGGTAAGGCATGGGTCTTGATTCTCCACGCCTATCACTGGTATGGAGGCCTGGTTGCACGGACCCAATGTGTAGACGCCATGTGCAAAATGGCCACCCTCAACTCAACGATACGTTGGCTAATCTGACGGATAACCACCCTGGGCACCCCGGTGTAGCACATGGCTACACATCAAAGGCAACAAATTGACCTCAAATGGCTTGACCTCCAACGGACAATATGTTGGAGTAATAGGGGCCGCAAGGTCGAGACCCACCCTATGCAGCCTGGCCAGATGTTGGTAAAAACATGGCAACAATGACACACGGAGAAGAGGCTCCAAAACCTTCAAAAATGAATTCCCTGCCCCTCAAAACAGGGGGTTGGGGACGGTCCCCTCACCCTGTGCCTCCTCAAACTCAACCTGGTGGACTGCTTGTGGACGGATTTTGGAGGGGTTAGACTCCCTCCCCCCCGAAAGTGCCCATATAGTGGACGAAGCTTCCAAGGGCCTGGCTCTGTTTAGTCGTGCCCGAAGATCTGGTCCACACCACAATTTGGAGTGCAGTGCTCACACACCACGTGGGCTTTTCATATGTTTGGGGGGAAGGAGGGAGCGAGGGAGCGAGGGAGCGAGGGAGCGAGCGAGGGGGCTGGGGGAAGTAAAAGAAAAACAAGAAATGTATCTGAGATCAGTACTTCGTGCCTCGTTCCCAAAGCTTCTGGTGGAGGCCCAAGGGGATGATGCCATTGTTTTCCCAGATGATGATGCGATTAGTGTGGATAGTGACTACATTTCAGATGTAATGGAGACAAATGCACTTGGAGTGCAACATGCAAAACGCAAGGGCAAGGCTTGGCCTATCCAGCCTCTCCTCTTCACTCAATGTCAGTCTACTGTTGCAAATGCAATTCTTTGAAATGATTCAAATGGACCACATCAATGGAAAATCATCCCTACTGCCATTGTGGAAACAATATTGGCATACCTTAGAATTGGCATGACAATAAAAACATGACATGGTCATGTTTCTTCCTCCATCCCTGTGACGTCACCTTGTCGCATGATGGTCAATGCCCAATGGTATTTTCAGTGAACACTCAAAACATTGGGCAAGAAAGCAGAAGGCTCAATGAGTTCTTGTTTTGGGGATGCTACTCCTTGAGCAAGTTGTGTCAGAGGCTTATCGGATTTGCTTGCCCTCTGTGTCGGCATTGTTGTATTTGGCATTAGGAAGGTGATGCCAAATACGACAAGATTGGCGCGTGATTGGTGTCCTGCTTGTATGCCCTTCGTTGATGGAGTGCCGTGTTGACTGTGTCGGGAACTGTAGGTGTGCATCCGTGGCCCACTACGCACCCACTGCAGTGACGCGCAGCTCCACAAGGGGTGCCTCACGCCCCCCCCCCCCAGGGCGTTGCTTGAGCGGAGAGGGGAGGGGGGGAGGGGGTCCAGGGGGGGGGGGGAGCCCCCCCCCCCTGCCGGAATGAACCATATGGACCAGGAATTGCAAAAATGCACCACATTGACCCATTCAGTATATACATTTGTCATAATGTCTGAACACAGGTAATCAAATCATCTTTTTGGGTCGATACGTTGTGCCCTCACCTAAACACCACCAGGCAACACAAACAGGAAACACAGTGGAATGCTCATTGTTATCAAATTGTTTGCCGAAGATCAATCAGAGTTGGACTCACCTGAGCTGGACTCACCAATGTCATCCTCCTCTGAACTGGAAGAGGAACCAGAAGAATCTGTGTCGGATGACGAGTCACTGCTTGGGGCAGACACATCAGACACATCAGAGAGTACACCATTGGAGTGTTAGAAACAGTGTGGAACATGCTTTCTGTGCCACATTATACGCCTCTTGCCTTTTCTTCCTAGTCCATCTATATTGGAAACGAAAATAGAGGATCGCGTTTACAACGTCGTCGCGTACGCGGGGACACGATTGGACCGGGGTGCCGAAGAACGCACTTATGGGACGCTGGGACATGGTGTCTGCAACAGAGGGAAGAAAGGATGCGGTGGAGTGACCAAAGAACCCTGCTATAAGTGTGCCGAAGGCGCGGGAGGAAAAAATTGGCCCAAATGAAAAAACCTTCCCAAAATCCTGATTCTCAGGTGAATTAGAGTGGAGGGGGGAGGGGGTCCAGGGGTCCAAGGGAGGGAGGGCGGTGGTCCAAGGGGGAGCCCCCCCCCCCCCTGCCGTAATGAAAATTAAAGCAACGTCCTCCCCCCCCCCCGCCGCCTTCCTACCCCATTAGAGAAGGGGAAAGGCCAAATGGGAACGTGGTGTCCCCAGCCTTGAGCCCACAAAGGCCGCCGTTTCCAGGGCCATGGGAACCCGACTATGCTTCAAAGATGTTTTCTCCCGGGCTAAAATAAGATGTGCCTTAGAAACCACCAAAATCCGCCAACATCTTCTGGATGAAGCGTTGATCGTTGGCCTTCCAGAGTCTTGGTCTTGCATGGCAATGGGGAGCAAGGAATTGCCTGCTCCCCATGCAACAAGTTGACCTTGAATGACTTGACCTCCAACTGACAATATGTTGGAGGAATACGGGCGGTAAAGTCGAGACCCAGCCTATGCGGCCCGGCCGGCAGCAGGGCTAAACGTTGAAGAGTTCAAAAATTCACCTCCGTACTCAAAAATATGGCTTTGTGACCCCTAGGACACATATTCCTTTGGCTACCATATGCGAATATTTTCAGGACCGGTCCACCGGTCTTTGCAAACTTACCACTTGGGGTCACTTTAATCACCAACCGTTCAGTTTAGACCGCTTCGTGCCACTTTAGTGTTTTGGGCTGAAACGTTCATTTCAGGAAGACCGGTCGGACCGGTCGGACCGGTCTTTGCAAACCGAACGGACCGGACCACTTTAGCACACTTTAGCACACTTTAGCACCTAAAGTGGTATAAAGCGGTCTAAAGTGAAGCGGTCCGATGCGGTTTAGATCACTTTGCAAAGACCGGTCTGACCGGTCCTACTGTAAAGTTTTCTAAAGTGGTCTAAAGTGAAGCGGTCCGATGCGCTTTAGATGATTTTGCAAAGACCGGTCTGACCGGTCTCTGCAAACCGAACGGACCGGACCACTTTAGCACACTTTAGCACCTAAAGTGGTGTAAAGCGGTCTAAAGTGAAGCGGTCCGATGCGGTTTAGATCACTTTGCAAAGACCGGTCTGACCGGTCCTACTGTAAAGTGTTCTAAAGTGGTCTAAAGTGAAGCGGTCCGATGCGCTTTAGATGATTTTGCAAAGACCGGTCTGACCGGTCTCTGCAAACCGAACGGACCGGACCACTTTAGCACACTTTAGCACCTAAAGTGGTCTAAAGTGGTCTAAAGCGATGCGGTCCGATGCGGTTTAGATCACTTTGCAAAGACCGGTCTGACCGGTCCTATTGTAAAGTGTTCTAAAGTGGTCTAAAGTGAAGCGGTCCAATGCGGTTTAGATCACTTTGCATAGACCGGTCTAACTGGTCCTACTGTAAGTGTTCTGAAGGTCTCTGGAAAGTGTCAGACCACCTTATTTTATCTATGTTGCGTGCTTTTCATGTTACACACAAGGCTAAAGTCGTCAAAGGGACATGGGAAGCACATTAGGTGTTTGTGTGTACCGTGTGTGTACAGTGTTTGGTGACTTGCATGCCGCAATGGGCGCACAAAGGCAAGTATGGGAGGGAAGTGTCATCAAGTGCTCCGAAGTGCTCCAAAGTGTCACCAAGCGGTATAGAAAACAAAGACCGGTCTCACCGGTCTCTGAAACCGGTCTTACTGCTTTTCTTTAAAATATTGTTGAATCTAAGAAAACCATCTAAACCATCATTTCGGCCACCTTTCCAAACCCTTGACCCTATCTTTGCCCAACAAGTGGCAATTTTACCCACAAGACCGGACCGGTCCTCCGTCCGGTCTGGTAGCCAAAGGAATATCTCTCCGAATAGCCCTTTTCTTAGAGATTTCAAAAAGGTATAACATACGCCCCCCTGGGTGACAACAATTTTCAGCAATTTGGCAAAAAATCAAACATAGCTCGTGGATGACCCCCCCCCCCCCCGCGCGCGCCGGAAAACACCCCATTTTGTCGTCTGTACACGTAAGCATTCGCTCATTTTGCGCAGTGCCGAACGTGCGCAACAAGAGGCTTGCTTGCCGCCGTCGACCACAGTATCCGACCAATGGCAACGACACTCAACTCGCCAAATATTTTTTGTGTGTGTCTACTACGTGCACGAGGAGGGACAAGGGGCCTATTCTAACCAAGGCAGGAAGGAACAGTCACCCACATTTCATACAACTGCCTCCAACAAATCCCATTCTTGGGTGAGTTGGGTTGTAAGTCGATTAAAGTTGGGGTTGTGTAATGGGGAAGGTGCCATCCCTCCTATGAGTGGGGTTTTTGCTTGTGTTGTGGATATGGGAGGGTTGTGAAGCCTTAGTACTAAATTCCAAGGGGTGGGGTTGGCATACAGGGAAAGGGGGGGGGAGCATGTTGTGGGGCAACTCCCCAAGGTCCAACCTAAACAAAGGAGGGGGCATACGTCTCACTTTTGGCACAAACGACGGCTGCTGCACCACAATCTTGAGGAAATCCACAAATCTACCAAACTGGTAATCTTGGATGGAATTCTTCTGTTGGATTTCGATGTTGACGATGGGGTCTATGCCTTTCGTTACGCCCTCCAGCATCCGCTGAAAGCACCACACAAAACACATGTTGCTTGACAAGACTAGCACGGCACCATGGCAACTTGCAAGAGAAGAGAGCACCACTGCGCAATTTGGGGTAGCCAAGCGAGCTTCAAGTGGCATGGCCGCGCACTTTGATTGGCGACCTCACAACTGTATGCAACCCAAATGAAAGATGCAATCCGAGGTACGTGGTAATCGCGGCACAAGCTGTACCCGCTCCATGCACCCAAATACTACTTGGGAAAAGAAATGGGATCAAAACTGTTGCACGCCATACTTTGAAAGAGTTTGACAAGATGGCAAATTAGGCAAATGCAACAACCAAACCCTTGGTTTCAATTGTTGTTGTTGTGCCGGGTGTGGTGGTGTGCATCATGAATGTCAATGCAGAGTATGTTGGGTGTCACGTGTCTCGGGCCAACACTTGACACACCCGATACACCCGACCTGCGAAAAGCTCGACATAGGCTCTCCAATACGACCCCCTAAACTCCACAGCGGCGTTTTGCCAAACGTCACGTCGTCAAACAAGGCGTCGTCAACAAGCACATGCGACAATCCCCAATCCTCCCCTATAACACACCCACCGACAATACAAATTTCGGTGCAAAATCCAACAAGCATTAAGAACATTGCATTGTAAACGACAACGAAGTGAGCATGGACCAATCAGCTACCTAGTGCTCATCTCATTTTAAAAAAGGGTTAACAGCCCGTTTTTTTTTTGGTAAAAAAACGGGTTGTCCGTCCCCAGCCACACAACCCGTTTTTTTACCAAAAAAAAACGGGTTGTCGCAAATGACGCAAAGTATTTGGCGTAGTTGCTTGGTTTCTAGGCATATGCACAACAAGGAAAGGAAAAACACTCGAAAAGTGCAAGGTGTGCTCCGGCATTAGCGTGTGGGTCATTGGAGGGGTCACACAAAAAATTTCAACTCCCACTCTCCCCCGCCCTTCCGCTCTTCCCTCCATGAGGCCATAGAGCTTACCTCCGAAAGAGCAGCATTGAACTTTAGCAATTTTTTGCACCGTATTGCCGATTGGCTAAGGAGAAGTGCCGTCACGAAGGAATTTGCCGTCGTTGTGTATCAATTTTGGACATCCTTGGCACGACAAGACATAAGGTATGCAACCTTTCTTTTGGTAAGTTTGAAGGATGATTGGTGAGTTGCCTTGTGCCACATGTGGCACAAAAGGCGAAAAAGGAAAAGAGATACGGTGATCAACTTCGGCGTTGCTTACCATCGCTGCGTTGGGTGTGTTGTGGTGTAGTGGAGAGTAACCCTAGAAAGTGTAAGCTATGCCATGAAATTTGTATGTGCTAGTCGGTTTCAAATCGCTCGTCCAATTTGGGTGTCTTGCGCGCCGTGCCAAAGCCCAACCCATCTGGCAAAGACACCCATCCCCAACCTGGGCACAATGGGACGAGCTGGAGAGACCGCGCTTCATTCTTGGGCATACACAACGTGTTTCGTTCACAAGAGGGCACGCAAAACCTCCGGCACACCCCAAGTACGGTTGTGCACTACGAATACCGTCCTTTGCTATGCATGGACCAAAATAGCCACTTGAATGTGTGCACGGAGAAAATGTCGGGCGCACATACGTTGCAATGCTTCTTGAAATTTTCACAATGTGTGATGTTGAAGCCGCTCGGGGCTTTGACATAAAGGTAAGGCACGAACCCATGGGCATGCACAAGGACGGATTGGCCCAACCGGGTGACCCCATACAACCTACGATGAGTGCGGTGAATGGCATGGGAAGGAATCGGGCTCAATACGCGTCTCGGAAGGGAAGTTCGTCAATGTGTAACATAGCAAACGACGCGTTCGTGTCTTGGGGTGGGGCGAAGCTTGAAAACCACGAGAACACAAGATACCGCAGGTTATCGACAACAACAAGGCGTCATCGAGGGAATGGGGCAAATGGGCCGATGCGCCGACTTATGCTAATGCCGTTGCACGCCGTGGGGTTGATTTGACTCGTGCACAATGCTGATTACGCCTTTCTTGTTGTTGACTGACTAGGCTCTGCTGGGCTCATATTCCTCCATGGAGGGACGCATCCAGACAAATCGACGACGACCGGTCGGGGCAAACATGAAGGACTTGTGCTAAATGCCGGTTCGGCGTGATCCTTTTGTCCTCATCGTGGTGGTTGGATAATTGGCTCGCATAATTTCAAGTAAAAGTGGACGAGCTTTCCGGTTCCGTACGGGTGGAGTGGCCACCCCCCAAAATGGATCGATATTACTTTGGAAACGTTTCGATGCGTGAAAAACAAACATTAATACATCGTTCCATGTAGCTGTGGATTTCGTCCTGACACACCTGATAATGGTCACTTCCCCTGTTCGATGGCCCGGCATGCCCGGAAGAGGAGCACCCCGCTCTTGATCCATTTCAACAACTTGGAAAACTGAGCAGATGAGTGCCACATCCATCGACGTTCCCTTGATGCTCTCAAAAATTGCCACACAATTGTCCTTGGTTATGGCTTGCATTTCATTCGACAAACGATGTTTACGTCACACATAACAGGAGTGAAAGCATACTGATGGCATTCTTTTCCCAATCCTTCGGCAACGCCGGTCGATTCCATTTGGAATCTTTTGATGCCTTCCAACCTCCGGTTATGACATTCGCCATAATACTAGAAATATGGTACACGACACATGCAAGTGCAAGAAAGATGGTTGAGTTGTGTGTTAGGCCCGGGAGTTATGATTTTTCTTGCACTATTAAAGGAAAGCATTCAGCGCGGGGCGAGTTAACAACTTGCGCCAATGCAAATGGATCCAATTGGCGCCATGCGCAAACTAGACGGTTATGTTCGTTGCCTTCCCTCCACTGCGGATTTACCAGCCATGATCACATAAGTCAGTCGCTCTGCGGTTTGATGACCAACTGCCAATTAAAGCAGTGCAACGGTGAAAGCAAAGCAAGGCCTTGAAAAATGTTGAAAATTTTGAAAAGTAGCAACTGCTTCGCTTGCGCAGGCGGCGCGCAAGCTGATTTCTTTGGGTCTTGGAATTTGGAAGTTGGATGAGAATTGTTTGGCTGATACAAGACTTCTCCTGTTCCTGTTCTTGTACAGCACTTAATCACCACTTGACTACCACTTGTTGGAATCTGGTTATGCTGCCTCGGAGTGTTTAATGGACCAGTTTCAGATGCACTTGCCAAGCAGCTTGATGTAGAGCGATTTCAAAAACTACATGCAATTGTTAGGAAAGCGAGGGCAAAGGTTGTCTCGTGGAACTTCCCTTTCTTCATAGACCGGGTTGTGTGATTGCAATTTGAACTTGAAGCCGAACAATCGAGACAATGAAGAAGGATTACTACGACGTTCTTGGAATCAATCGGGATGCTTCTTTGGAGGACGTGAAGAAAGCATTCAGGAAGATGTCCTTGAAATATCACCCAGAGAAGAATCCCACAAACCAAGCTGCCGCAGAGAAGGTTTTCATTCAAGTTGCAGAAGTATGCGACTCGTGCATCCACAACTTCCTTACACATCAACCATTGGACAACTTAGCCTTGCAACACAAAGCGTATGCTCGTAACCATGTGCAAAACCAATGAATGTCTCTTTGGCAAAGCTCAACCTTTCGGGGGGTGCCATGCACAAGCCCCAAAACCCGTGATTTGTTCTTGACAATCTATCAACAACACCGCCACGCCCACTCATGGCGCAACAAAGTGCTTGAAATGGGAGAACACATGTTGACAACGTATGTGGACAATCGGAGTCACGTGAAATCTTCACTCTTGACATTCATGAGTCTAACAAAAGGGTTTTGTGCAAGTAGAGTTTTCTAGCAGTCTGGAGTTTTTTGGTATTGTAGAATTCTTGGAACCTGGTTTCGTGGCCGCTTGGTTCTATTGGTCGCTTGGTGGCTTGGTTCGGTTGTCGGATACCATTACCAATCCATTGTGATCGACTGAAGACTCGTGGTTGTCTCGGATGAACGCGTCACTGGCAAGCTTCGGAAAATCCAACCGCTCTTGATCAGTTACCAATCAGCGGTGCTAAACACACGCTCCACGGAGGCTTGAGAAGTGGGAATAGAGCAAGGAGCTTGCCTAGCGGTGCAATGCAGCTATCAATATGCAAGCTTGCCCAAAACAGAAAAGGGTACATGAGACGGAGCTACTCTCTTGATAGACACCGCTTTTAGCAACGAAAGCCAAAACCTCGCCCACAGAGGGAGCATTCAATTCAAGATTGTCCGTAACTTACAATCTGTAATTTTTGGCCAAATTATGTAATTTACACCGTAATTTACTATGTAATTTACGTTTGTGAATTACATTGCAATCCTAAGTCAAGTTGGCATGCCATGCCGGAGTTTGGAAATTCGGATTGTTTGAACCACCCTCCCCTCTCAGCTAGAATGCGAAGGATGTAATCCCTTTGGAGGCATGGGAGTCTTTTTACGCAATAGTTGAGACGGACCATTGACGTCCGAGCAAGCTTGTAGCTTAATACACGAGCTTGATAAGTCGTCGGCATATGTTGTGGCGAATCTATGGAAATGACTAGGAAATGCACGTGGTGACGCACATGTTTCCAATGTGGCGTGAAGATAATGAATATTCACGTTTGTCGACTTCGCCGCACAATCGCAACAAGGTCCACGGCCTCCCAACGGTGGGCAATATTTTGGAACATGACAGTAGGTACCAGACTGAGGATAATTAGTCATGAAGTGTGATAATTTTTTCTTTGTGACACCTCCTTGACCCTACCCTAACTCTGCTTGTTCCACGGCACAACCTTTTACTCAGGCATACGAGGTGTTGAGTGATAGCAAAATGCGTGGCATCTATGACCAATACGGTGAAGACGGTTTGAAGCATGGCGGAACGGGCGACTTTGGTATGGTGCACACTCAAAAAGTGAGTGAGACGCGTGGTCGTTGTTGAGGCCGTTTTGCGTTCTTTTGTGGGAAATGCTTGTCGCCATTTGTGGATATTGGCTTCGCACAATGGATTCCAAATCATGATGTGGCTTCGGCGCCCAGAAGTGCGAAGACGTCGATGGTGGTCTGCATGTGCCACGACAATAATTGCATTTGCGGCTACAATGTTCACATCGTGTTCTGTCGGGAGAGGAGTAGACCATTTTGCCGGCTTTTTTGCGTCTCCAGGTATTCCAGGAGGCTACAAGTTCAGTGGCGACGCCGATAAGGTTTTCCAAAGATTTTTTGGTGTTGACAATCCCTTCGAACAGATTGGAGGTTGAGATTTGCCAACGCAAGGGTGATGGTAGGGTATTCATTAATTATTTGACTCGCACTCGAGTGTCTGATTGCAGTAGTTTACAGGGGAAGATTGATGGCAAGGGTTGTCACCGACATGAAACCAACAAACATTGTACCTTCAAAGAGAGGAAGGAACGCAGGGAGGCGAGATTTTGCATGCTTCTACATTGCACAGATTTCTCCGTGATGCAAGGTACCGAGCATCAATTCTTTAGCCAAGAGGGTGCTCGCAACAAGGACCCACCGAAGTGCCATTACATCCAGGTATGCCACTGTAGTGTGCGAGGAGCATTGTGCATAGGTCCCTGATGTTTTGGCTTTCACACAGCACTCTTGAGTCACCTGCTATTTATTCGGCACCAACGTGCTGGGAACCCTGCTGTACAGCAATTAGAGGCCATTGCATGACCTGCGGCGGGCAAACAACGGAAGGGAGAGAGAGAGAGAGAAAGAGAGAAAGATGGGTCTCTTCACAGTGAAACGTGTGCTAGTATGGTGCACCAGGCATGAGCTCACACACGGCGACAATACACCATGGCAAACATGTGGCTGTGACAAAACCTATCACAAAAAGTTCAGTCCGTTGCGAAGGCCGGTGCGTAGTGTCATGTCAATGTGATAGGTTGAAGTGAAGGCAACCCACGGAAAAGGGCAGCAAAGAGTTTGTTGCCTCGGCACCGAAAATCTATGAGGCTATGCACACCCCGCATACATATGTACATGCACACGTTGCATCTCTCCCCACGGCGAAGCCAAGGGCGCCTCTTCTAGTCAGGCCCTCTCGGTAGGCCGCCCGTCGTGGCGCTGCACTTTGCCCATACACACACCCACACTCAAACACAAGCCTTTGATTTGCCTTATGCTTATCGTCGTCCAAACAAATTTTACATTCCCCACCACAGGGCAGGGCACATTCAAAACGGTAAACATGCACTCAACAATAGTGCTACCTCATGTAATTGCACCACATTGCACGCACACCGAGTCTCCTGGAAACCCTACATTGGAAAGAAATAGAGGAAAAAGAGCCCCCGCCAATGGGGGGCCTTGCATGGAAATGCAATGGCAACTTTGTGACGCGACCCAGGTTTTGTTGGCATCCCCATTGTGGCGGGCCTACCACGTTTGTGTTTGTACGCTAAAGATCCAGTGGTTGTTGCCTGTACTATGATAATTGTCATATCCGTCGTGACGAACGCACCAACAAAAGTGTCTGTTGTCCTCAAGCCCCGAAATCAAACAAGAGTAAAGTAGTAGGTGTACACAAAGATCAGGACCATGCCAGGGTCAAGCAACATGAACATCAGCAATGAGCACATGGACAAGCTTGGCAATGGCATTGCAGCCAAGCTGTCGGCATGCTTCAATACACAAGAACACCAACAACCAAATTAAAAAGGGGGCCATTGGCGAGGGGGTTGCGGAGGTGGACGACCCAAAGGTGCCTCCCCAAGAGCAAGCATGGGCCAAAATAGCAGCACATGTTTTTCCAAAAATGGAAATTTTTTGAAGAAAGGATTTGGCATTGAAGCGGCAATCAAGTGGTGGGATAGGCAAGAGGCGAAGGACGCAAAGGGAAGGAGGCAACGCAGTCCCTTGCCGTGTCGCCAAACCTCCACTGATTCATTTGAATTGGACGGTGGTAGCACAAGGAAGGGGGGATGGCGGGGTTGGAGGCAAATAGGGTGGTCGCAGTGGCAGCCGCGACCGCGGTGGTGGTGGTGGTGGTGGTGGTGGCGGTGTCGTGAGCGTGAGTGAAATGAAGCAATTGATGGTGGAAACACTCGAATCATTGTCAAACAAACACGTAGGTCCCGCAGCCAACACAAGTGACCTTGATGGGAAACTGAACAGGAGCAATGCTATGGTTGGGGCACAAACAGCCCAATTGATGCGCGTGTGCACCACCCTCAGCTTGTCCCCGGCTAGTATTGACCCGGCCAATGTGTGGAGCCGGGCATATATGCCTCGGGGGTTGGTAGCCCAGGAGTACCCAAGGGCAACGAGCATGAACACGCCCGACTAGTTTTGGTGCGAGTGGCTCGATAGCCTCCTTGTTGAACTCCGGGTCGCATCGATGAGATCGTAGTACCATGGCCAAAGCACTGCAGCCAGATTGCATACGTGTGGTAGAAGTCTCCAAGACTGGCTGCAGTGCAGCCAATTGTTACCTCCCTGCTTGAACGGATCCCAAAGGACCACTAGAATTTTTCCAAACCGAATTTCGCCTCGTTTTCAATTTCCGGTGGGTTTCCTCGTCAACACCATAACAATCAGTCACCCAGCCAGCCAGCCAGCCAGCCAACCAGCCAGCCCCCCCCCCCCCCCCCTCCTACTCCCTACTCCTCTCCTTTGTGACCCTCTAACGTCCATCTCGGCTCTAGCCATCAACGTGAATATGGGTCGACTACTTTGGCATCGCGGGGCAACATTTCTGTGATTTTGAGGGTGAGGGAGGGCTGAAGCTTGAATTTGGTACCTCAAACCATGCAGTTTGCGGGTCATACCTGATGGCAGAATACGTTGTATCGACGTCAATCAGCCTTGTGGTGCTCTGTCATTTGGTGTCTGGGATGGCGGAGCCTAGCGTGGGCTTTGGCGGGCAACAGTGTGGCCCCACACATGTTGCCTTTTGCACTGCACATTAATTGTGTATTGCACCACATCTGTTGCGTTTTGCACCGCACCTGTTGTGTTTTTCACTACATATGTTGCGTCTTGCACAGCACACACATTGCATTTTGCACTGCACAGATTGCGTTTTGCGCACGCAAAATCCACCTGTTTTTTGCAAAACACAACATCCGTATTGCAAATTACATCATCTTTTTGTGCAAAACCCAAGTTGACAGGCGCGTACAGGGCTTCTTTTGGTTAGAGCCCTTGGAATTGCCAGGCATTGGAAATTGGGGGGGGGGGCATGTGGTTTGGCCCGTTGGCCTCCATGTGCAGCCTTTGTTGTATTAGTGGTTATGGCCTTCAGTGTCGCGTGACCTCTTATCTTGGCTCAACAATAGCAAATACATGGCACCCTCTTTGGTGCCATTGCCTGCTTGCAACACAGAGGTAACCCAAACCCACAAGCAGTACATCTGTCTTCCAATGTCATTTTCCTAATTGCTGTCCCTTGTTCTTTAACAACTTCCTCTTTCTGTGATATGTGGCAAAGGTGAAAACCCCTGACAACAGCAACACACCAACTCCAAATCACAGCCACATGGCTGGTTTTCCATGGAGTTGGATACATGAAACTCTGCGGTGCATACACTCTTAATAAAGGGGCAACAACAACAAAGATTGCATCCGACACCACCTCATGCGCAGCCTTACAATTATACTCTTCTTCCATGTAAACTCAGCAACATCACCAGACTGCCCAGGTGGGGCTATAAGCCGCCACAGAACGAATGAATGAACCAGGGCCTATGACTCCATCCGCTGTTCCAAGCACGAATGGAAGGCTTTGCCACAGCCTAAGATGGGGCTTACAAAGTGGTGGCAAGCCCCCTTCCCCTTCCGGTCGCAGTTGCGCAGGTTTGGTTGGATTCTACCTCCCAAGTATTTCCCAATCTTTGTGGCCCGTACCAAGATCAGAGTGGCACTGTGCCGCAGGTTGGACTGAATGGCATCCAAAGGAACTGGCCTGACCCGAGCGGTGATGATCGGCCGGAACCTGGCTGTGGTAAGGAGGTACCATTTTTAAGGGACATGGGTGGTGGGTCTGTCCCCTGGCCCGACCCCCCCATTCGGCTGCAACAGAAAAGCCTGAGGGGAAAATCAAATTATGCTTGAGAGAAACACTTTTAGTTTTTCTTTTGGTCACAAACCATTGGGTCTTAGTGGGTTGAGCCTTGCCCCCCTCCTTCTGTGTTGTCTTGTGGTGTCCTCAAGGGTTCACCGGAACAATGTGGTTTGGGCACAACTTGCCTCGTTGCTTCTCGTTCGCAAGTGCCTTGGGGAATGCTCTCAGGTCCTGTTGGAATGCACGTTGGAGGAGCTGTTCGAAGGAGCATTCAAAGTGGTTCCTGTCGAGATCGAGGTGGTCCTCTTTGTTGCATGCAATTGGGTGGGGCATGGGGATGGGCCAAGGCGGTCGGTCTGAGGAAGTTGGGGATGGTGGAAGTTGGGCTGTGGGGCGCCAGGACAGCGCACCAGTCCCAGCCACCAGCCACACTAAGGCCGGTCAGTCGCAGTAACAGTGACATCTTGATGCCATGGTGCATCTCATGGACCTCAACATAAAGTTCCTCACATTGTCCTGATCATGTTTCGAAACTAAGAGCTGTCTTGTGGCACATGATGCCGGATTCCGGGCTCAAGAAATCTTCACCGCGGGGAGGGATGTGCTGTCATTTTCGCAATCTGCGATTTGCGGGTGGTGTGTAGCGTGTGTGGTATCTGCGGTGTGCAGTTTATGTGGTGGTGTTCGTGTGTTCGATGCGCGGCAATGCAACCTGTCTGCAGATGTGGATGTGCACGGTATACGATGGTATGCGCAATGTACGTTTTGCGCGGTTGTGCACGCAGAGTCATTTCTGTGTGTCTTGCCTTTTTGAAATCTGACCATTTTACGCAGGCACACAATGGGGGGGCAAGAAACATAACCCCGCATGAAGCCAGTGGGAAACACTGTCCAGTGCTCTGGGAGTGCTGAGATTGGATTCGAGCTTTCGAGCGCCCCCGGGGCACCATGGCCAGAGAACACAACAGTCGCCACAGATGCATCAAATGCGACCCCCCCCCCCCCGACCCGTGTACTCTTCTCCAGTGGTCTGTGCGGCTGCATTCAAGCTCTTAAACCAGGGCAGCAATCAAGCTGTCAAACCGGAACTCAAAACCTAGTTTTAGGAAATCTGTTTTAGAAAATTCTGTTCAATCCAGCCACAAGGATACGAGTTTGTTGCACGACAGACAAAGAGTGCAGCGGCTTCGCCCAGTGGCGGCGCACTAGGCCGTCACTATGCAACTTGTTTTGCGGCCCAAGTGGTTACGCAGTTGAACCGGAAAGGGACTGCATTATCGTGACACAGATTTGAGTCCTGCCGGGTGCACATGGACGGTGACACCCGCTTTGAGCATCAAGATTCTGCCGAGATGCTTTGAATAGGGGGGAATGCAAGCCACTCGGAATTTGCTCTCCTGAATTCCACAAAGGAGCCAAGGGAGGCAACATTTTTGACCACGAATGCTTCTGTTGGATGCGGATATTTCCCAAAAAATTCGAGCCGCAAAATTTTGAAAGTCTGCGGCGGCATTGCGGATCGGCCCCTCTGGCTCCTAGACAATCCTGTTTGGGCCCTAGGCGATATGCTATTTCCCTCCAAAACCCTCTACCAATGCCTTTGTCAAGCCATGCACACCGTCATTGCCATCCTTGCCCTCTACAACCACCTCTTAGAAGGTGTCACCTAAAGATAGAGTCGAGGATGCATCACTACTTGCACATGAGGATAGCATTGGACTTTGCCCGCAAGATGTGTTTGGGTTTCACCGTTTGGAATGAAAACGGAGCTTTCAGCCTCAACATCGGCGATGTGTTGGACCCCAAGAAGGTAGGCCCCGAGGCAATCAGAGCTGCCTAGTCGCAAGCAAAGGGGTGTATGTTGATGAATAGTTGCTAGCAGCGGTCGTAGATATGTGTAGCGACACAATGCACGAGCAGAGATGGAGCAGATGTCTAGAGCGATAGAGTTGGCGATTGCGGCGGTGCAAAATTGCAGCCACGTAGGAAGTGTTTGCCGCACCATTTGCTGCACTGCTGTTACATTGCCAAAGACCTGTTTGCCGCTGGTAGCAATTGTCCCCCAAGGCTCCCCAGCAGCCATCATTCTACGCCATGAGGGAATAGGGTCACAGGTTCTTTTCCGGAAGATGCGGCGGGCCACCGGAGAGCCTGGGTAATCATGGACGGAGCTGCGGGCAGTAGTGGCCGACATGTTTCCGAAGATTAATAGGGACTTGTCGAACGTCACATTGCTAGCCCAACTGTCTGGCCTTCTTCTTAACAACTCGAAGGGGCTCGTAGCCGAGCACAAACAATCCCCCCCCCCCCTTCGGAGATAACTCTGGTAGTGGGTGTGTATGGTGACGGCTACACACCGCGTGGTCACCAATGCTGACGTGGCGGGAGCTTCCCAAGAGGGATTTTGAAACTTGGCTCCCTCAGCGCCGGCAAGAGTTGAATGTGGCCTAGCGGGAAAAATTTCAAATGCCCATCACTTTCCGCGGGGTTACCACCATCACCACCATTAACCTCAAGTTTCGTTTCATAAACGCTGACCACCACCACCTTTGGGGGTTGCAGGGTTGTTCCTGCACCCGCCCCGCACTGTGCGGCAGTGTGGACAAAAATGTCGGTTTTTTGGTGTTAGCGGTGATAGTGATGTTACCATGCACCAACCCATCTTGCACAACTGCAAAGTAGCGTTCAGCCGTTTGGCAGGTGTTGTTGGCCAATGTTTGGTTCCGGAGGACCGCCTAGTGTTTCTTGAGGCCATTAGCAGCGTTGCACGGCGATATGCACCGCCGCAGCTCCCACGTGATAGCCGTGCACTCATGAGGTCTGTGTCGCAGTGCTTCCGCAGCGGCATTAGTTTGGAAGGCTGCGAGGCAGGCATCATTGCCAGCGTTGTTAGTAGCCGAATGTTGCTACCTCTGCCGTTCCACTCCTGCCTTCTCTCTTCCAGTCATATAGTTCTGCTGTTGTATGCCGTTGATCTTCCCCTCAACCACTCTTTGTGGCGTGCCTTGGGTGTGACACACACATTTTGGCGAAACACCCATCAAACCACCCAACCTACCAGACATCCCAACGTAGCAACAAGCCAAAGCAAACAAGCAACCAACCCACCATTCAACCAACCAGACAGCCAACCCTATCGCACGATACCCCACCACACCACACCACACCACATGACACCACACATGTTTGTATGTATGTGTGGGAGCACATATGACTTAGACCGATGGACCCCACTCCTTTTGCATTGGCTACGACGTGCCCTTGTGTACACATAATGCCCTCACCTGTGCATGCATTCCCCTTTGGCAGCGCACAGCACCGCAAATGCCATCAATCAGCAGTGCAAGGGTTTTCATTCTAGCCAAGGGGGCGTAGCAAAAACGGCCAATAACCCGCCCAAGGATCCAACTTGTGACTCCCAGTCTCCGAGTGCCCGAACCCAATGGACCCAACTCCTTTTGCATTGGCTGCAGCGTCCCATCATGTGCCCATAATGCCCTCACCTGTGCATGCATTCCCCGTTGGCAGCGCACAACACGTCAAATGCCATCATGCAGCAATGTAGAGGTTTTCATTCTAGCCCACTAGGCAACTTGTGCGTCCCGGTGCTACGACTGGCCGTCCCCCCTGGACCCAACTGCTTTTGCATTAGCTGCGGCATCCCCTTGCGTACACATAATGCCCTCACCTGTGCATGCATTCCCCGTTTACAGGGCACAACACGTCAAATGCAATCAGGCGGTAGTGCACATGTTTTCATTCTAGCCAACTACCCTAGGTACACGATAGAAAACCCAATTTCGTTCTAGCCTAGATGGCGCTAGAAGGTTAGAACGAAAAAAAAAAAGTGGTGGTTACCCCGACCCATGGGCATAGGGGGTCAGGGGTATGAGTGCAACTTGGACCCGCAGTACCGTACTAGGGGGCCCATACCTTATTTTTCAGAAAAACACATTTTTGACCTAAAATTTAACGACAACCGTTTTAGCGACGTTGTAGCGTTGATCTAGCGAGCGCCGCTAGCGCTCGCTAGAACGTCGCTAGAACCGTTCGCTAGAACAAGGCTAGAAGAAAAAAATGCACACACGTTTGGCAAGTAACGGACACCAATGTGGGAGGGGGGGACTTCCATGACACATACTCACATAGAAACCATCACGGCCGGTACATGCTGGGAGTCACAAATTGGACCCTTTGGGGGGTTATTGGCCTTTTTTCTCCATAGTGCGCCTAGTTGGCTAGAATGAAAACCCCTGTATTGCTCCCGGGTCGCATTTGACGTGTTGTGTGCTGCCAACGGCAAGTGCATGCAGAGGTGAGGGCATTATGTGTATGCAAGGGGACGCCGCAACCAATGCAAAAGGAGTTGGGTCCATCGGGGATGGGTGGTCGGAGAACCGGGAGGCACAAGTTGGATCTTTCTGGGGGTTATTGGCCTGTTTTTGCCCATGCTGCGCCGAGTGGGCTAGATTGAAAACTCCTGCACTGCTGCCGGATGGCATTTAACGTTCTGTGCGCCGCCAACGGGGAATGGATGCACAGGTGAGGCCGTTATGTGTACGCAAGGGGAAGCCGCCGCCAATGCAAAGAGAGTTGGGTCCATCGGGAACGGGCACTTGGATAACCGGGACACACAAGTTTGATCCTTTGGGGGGTTATTGGCCTTTTTTGCCCATAGTGCGGGTAGTGGGCTAGAATGAAAACCCCTGCACTGTTGTCTGATGGCATTTGACGGGATGTAACCTTTCGTGAACGGTCCTTTTGAATCCAGGTCGTATTTGACCTATTTTTGACTCATTCTTTACATTGTGCCTCGCCATTGTGCTCGTTTGCCGTGCCCTCTTCTCCTAAAATTCAACCAAATTAAGGACTTCGAAAATGCAGCTTGGTACCGTGTTGAAATTCACACACCAGTTCTGAAAACCTTTACATTCACTCTCCCATTGACACGCACATTCCCACAATTTAGACGACCGCGAATTTCATACAAATTTACCATGAATTTCGCACGAAATTCGCACGAAGTTAGCACGAATCTAGCATTCATCTCACGATCATGTCACATGCATTTCCCATATGACACACATTGCTTCCGCTGTGCAACGGAGCTTTCTATCTCAGATGTCGCAACACCTGTCTCAACTAGCCTCATCCTCACCCATGAGTTGGAGGAGGCGACCTACAACTCCGATGACCTCCATGTGGGGTCAATTGTGGAATGGGCGGGCAAACACCCCCCCCCCCGCGGTAGTGCACATCGATATGCGATCTCTGGATCGCACTCAAGTGTACAGCCACAAGGGGTGGAGTAAAAGGCTGTGGATATGGTTGAAGGGGGCAGTTCCAGGGATTTTAGCCCTTAGGCTTATTCCGGGGGAGAAGATGGTGAAAAGTCTTCTCGGGATTATCGGGGGGCATGGGCAGGGAGGGAAGGCCAGGGAGCGTGTGTGCAAGGTGTATCATGTAGACAACCTTGTCACCCTCCCCTTGGGATGTGACTTGGTCACCCTTCAAGAATTTGACGTTCCTCAAAAGGAGGACCCACTCCACGCTCCCCTTTGGTTGGCAGCTCTCCCAGCCAAACTGGTGGGATGATCTTGCCATCACCCCCACCCACCCATGGGTTGCCCCCGAGCACCCCCGTCCTGACCTCACCACCCCCAACCTTTACACCACCACATCCCAAGCTTGGTACCGAGGCTTGGCCCTCCCCCACCCCTTCATCACTGCAACCCCCCCTCTCCGCACAAGCCCATTACCCGACCCCTCCTTTTATGCCCCCCCCTCGCCCCCCCCTGGACAAGAATAGGGTTGCCCCCCCCCCCCCTACCCATAGTTTCGTGGACGGCCTGGGGTACACCGTCGTGAAGGCTTTGCTGTCGGGGGGGGGGGGAGTGTGGCCCAACATGGGCCAAAGTCGAAAAAATTTTGTGGGAGGGAACGACAAGGTGCTCCGGTCCTTTGACCACATTTTCAACGTTGAGTTTGCGGAGGCTTTGCGCCGCACGCCAGAACTCCCTCAGAGATGGCAATCGAAGTGCAGGAATTCGACTGCCCTCACTTGGGGATTTCTGCGCAAGGTGGTGGAGAGGCTGCCCACGCACATTTGGGGGGTTCGCAAATCTTCACCACATGACCCTAGCCCCCGTGATTGTGTCGCAGGATACGGCTGACCAACTTGTTCATACTGATACTTCCAGGGACCTCTCTGTGCTGCCCCTTGCTGATGGGCAGGTGTCTTGCTGTTATCTTGCCACTTTCCTTGTGTTGTCATCTGAATACCGGATCGCAGTCCAAGTAGGCTCTGCGTACGGTGAGACAACCGAGACACGCTTTGATGAGTTGCACCTAACCCAGCGGGATCTGTTGGTGGGGGCATCCACATGCCGCCAGCATGGCACCCCCCCCCCCCCAAATGGCACTTTATGGGTGTCCATTTTCTTCGTGTCTATTTTTTTCGATGCTCTTTATGAATGCACTCCTTGGGGACATGCCCCCTGCAAACTGAAGCCTTGACTCGCCGACAGGGGCTGCACGTGCGCCGGGTGCCGCTTCCCCTCGTCTGGGATCGCCTAAGGGTTGCATCCTTAGTGTACAAGTTTGTGGGTCGTGCGGAGCAGCAGGACCTTCTCTTCGCTTTGCTCCAAGACATCTCCACCGAGAGTGTCGAGTACCTGCACATCGGCATCGACGTGGACGGAGATGCGCTCCCACCCACGAAACACACCACTGCTTACCATTGGCGAGGACACTAGTGAGGAGGCACATGAGATATGAGGGGTATGTCAGGGACAGCGACATGCGAGGGGGGCTGAGCTTAGGTGACTAGGTGGCATCCGGGGCATTGGGGTGCGTGTAACAGGAACCTTCCCGCCGCTAGCCCCGGACCATGCATGTAACCGAGAGCTTGGGTGGATGGGTGGTGGCACTAATACCTACAGGCGTCAGAGTGTTCTGTAGTGCAGTCACACAACACCCTGAGGTTCCGGCATTGCAGTAGCACGTCACAAACTGTTTGAATCACGTAAGCGTGAGGGGGATTGAGGTAGCTCGAAGCAACCAAGATGTTATCCCAAACTGTCGCAGATACTGTGATACTCTGCCATGGGTGTTTTCCCAGTAAACAAAGCCCCCATCGCTCACGAGAAGCGTACCGAGGCGGCAAAAGAGGTGTCGGGACTAGTAGATGTGCCACAAGTTGTGGAAGTCTGCCGCCTCGGTGGAGAAGGAAACCCCCTTGGGAATGCATCCATTTCGGTACCCCAGGCGCCCTGCACGGACAATGAAATTATTATTGTGCATCTCCCACTCCACAGTGTCCCTGAGGTCGCCATGTGTTATAAACCAAAACTTGGTTGAATTCCCCCTCCCAGCTTGATCCAGGCGCTTGCATTCCTTGTGTACAAACCAAACTGTTTCAGACATACACCATCTTTTGCGTTTTGTGAGCCACTCGGTTGTTGTGGTGAAGTGTTGCTTGGTGTCATTGGGCTTCACATGGTTGAATTGGTCCTTGCAGTCTACCTTGCTTATACCCACACCCTATAGCATCCACTCGTGGAACCACGTTGTGGAACCAAGCCGCGACGTCATTGATGCCGTGGGCAAGAAAACAGCACGGGATTTCATCACCGAGAGATCTCAAAAATGTGGTCTTTGCCCTGGCGGCGATCTTGAGGGTGTGTTTGGGGAAGAAGGGGTTGGGGAGGGCGGTGATTTCACGCCACAACCATGTTGGTTTTTTTCAACTTTTTGCCTTTCCAATGAGGTACAGGGTCGCCAGTTGGCCAGCTTTGTTCAATTCCCACCAACTGTGCATGATGTGTGCTCGAATCGAGGAAGCAGCGGAGGCAGGTTTACCTGGGGCAGGGGTGTGACCCTCATCAGCGAGAAAGCGCTTCAGAGCCCCGCATACCCAGCGACGGCAGAAACCCCACATGGCACCGACGCCTTTGTCCACGATCCGGACATAGAAGTGTTTGGGAACCCTCTCCGTGAAATCGGACACATACTGGAGCCGTGTGTCAGTTTCAGAGCACAAGGAAGGAGGCAGGCATGTGAGGATGGGAGGGAGTGTGGCGCCGATTTCCTGTGCCATGGAGGTCGGGTCTAGGATTAACCAGGCCCTTACTTTGTGGCCTCGGAGGGGCAAGGGGTCGTTGAGACGTGCCATGGAACCATCAAGGTATGGGATGGTGATGGGGCACAGGGCTACATGACCATCGATTAGCACGGTGTGCGCTGGGATGTCAATAGCTTGGTGGCAGGAACAGGGGGGTCGTGCTTGTAGTTTATCGTACAGACATGCACGATGTTAAAACATGCGGCGGACTGTCTTTGGGTGGCTCCTCACGATATGTATGGCTTTATTGAGGGCCTGCTTTTCCCGTGCTGTGCTCACCACTGACCCCACCATTGTATGGCAAACTTGATGTAGATTTTTGAATCGGCTGCAGATTAGCGACCAGTACAGACCAATAATGTACGGGGGACGGAGAGGTGGGAGACCGGGAACCGAAGATGTTGTCGTAGCCACTTCAGGCGAGCATAGTCATTGATGGCCTTAGCGTCCTTCATGCCTTGCAGGACAGCTAAGTCTCTTTGGTTTAACCAGCCACAGGACTTGGGTCCAGGGGGAGGGTGGAAAAAAAATTCCCCCAGAGGTGAAATTGTTTTTCAATTGCGACACTTGTCCCCCCCCCACCCCATATACAAAAATTTATACCCACGGGCGACTTTCTCTACCCTAACCCCCCACTCTCCCCCCCTTGTCCCACAGACCCCCCCCCCAAGCCCCCCCCCCCTTGCCCCTTTCCCAAACAAGTGAGGACGACGAGCAAATGAGCGAACAGGTAGACTCCCCCTCCCATAGGACGAGGCAGCCCCCCTTCCCCTGCCCAGCCCCCCCCCCCTCCGCCCCGAGAGGGGGAAATGGAGTCGGTGCCCTCTGGGCTTGGGTGGCTGTGAATGGCTCATAGCTAGACCGCTGTGAGTATCCCGCAGGCGACATGCCCAAGGAACCTCTAGGTGTGCGCAGCCCTCCAACCTCAAAACATCCACCTGCGCCGGCGCAACCCCTTGCACTTTGGTGCTGTTGTGGGTGACCCCTGGAGGCCAGTCTGCCGCCAGCCTACCCTTGCCCCCCCTCCCAACGGAAAGGCCATTCGGGTGTGGTGCCCTCTGGGCCCCCTCGTCTACGCGGGTTGTAGCGCTGCAGCCAGTGCAGCTAGCACCGGTGGTACCCTGGGCAGGGAAGCACTCTCTGTGCCCTGGTGCCCCTCCACCTGCCCGTGGTACGCCCTCGGCCGTGGGGAGCCGGACCCAGCCCGCGTGGCAGCACCACCTTTGCCGAAGGCAGTCAAGGAGTGCGGGTCTTGACCCCAGTCGTGCCACGTACCACCGCCTTCCCGTGCCAACAGGCAATCGTGGAGCGGTTGGGTAGCTTGTCCTTGTGACGTAGAGGTTGCGAGCCCAGGCCCACATCTCCCCCGGTGGGCTCGGCGTCAGGCTCTCCAGCCTCCCTGCCGGGACCTGGAGCACCAGGCACACACTTCCCCGCGCCATGTGCGCCAACGTAGAACAACAATCGAGCAAGCAGGTGTGCCACAGCCCCCCCCCCCCCCAGACACACAAGGGCACATATGGCTCCAAGTGGCCATCCTCTTGGGGTACCCACCCACAATGGTCCGCCGTGCGGCCCACTCAGCCATTGTTTGTGGCCTCTCCGCTAGCCAACATGATTCCGCCCAGATAGTTCGTTTCATGTATCACATACTTCCGCACCTCCACACACAACGGTGGTGCATCCTTTTTCGGTGCCTTCGGTGGTTACAACATCACGCCTTTTGGTTAGGAGACCATTACAGTAGCTGGGCGCTTCCTGGCCACCTCCGTCCCGATGACGTGTCGGGGGCATGGTGCTCAGACTGGGCCGCGTTGGAGCACCACCGGCACGACATATGCTTAGCTAGACACGGCTGCGCAACCCCTGTGTGTGTGTGTGTGTGTATGAGCAAGTGGTTACACGTGTCTCCAAGGTCGACGTACCTGATCCCTGTATGCCCCCCCCCCGGCGACAGACATGTATGTTTCCTCACACCCCCCTGTTTTCTGTGCACGCCTAAGGCCAAGCATTACACACCACCGGCTTTGGGCTTCCACAATGATGAGATTGGTCAACGAGACCTACTCCTGCCCCCACGCTTCCGTGTGGCGCGTGCACTCGGGTAATACCAGGGGGTACCTCTCATGGGCATGAACATACTGCTGTGACCCTAAAGCCAAATGCATCTGTTCCCCTCTCCCGGATCAGTGGGTGCTTAGAGAGAACAGGGCCTTGCATGTGACTCCGCTCCTAGACGATGAGCAATGGTGCATTCCCTTGTCACTCCACTTCAGAAAGGTGCCTAGCCTTCTTAGACGAGGTGTTCCTGGTGCCAACGTATCTCGCGCTGGCGTCGTGCCAGTCTTTGGTAGACATCAGTGGTTTACTTGTTGGTTCCTGCACAAGTGTGTTTGTGTGTGTGTGTGTGTGTGTGTTTGTGTGTGTATGTGTGTGTGTGTTTCACATTCGAGCTACTGCATCAACCTGTCCTTCTCGTTACCGAAAGGTGCCCAGTGTCGTTTCTGAACAAGTCTCTGTTTTGACGCTGCACCTGACGACAATCAATGCACTCAGGCTGTCTTGACTGCTGCCTGTTGATCATGTTTATTGTGTGTGTGTGTGTGTGTGCGTGTGTGCGTGTGTGCGTGTGTGCGTGCGTGCGTGCGTGCGTGCGTGCGTGTTTCACAGCTGACGCTGCGTCGAGCTGCGGCTAGACACGTTCTCCTCCTGTACCTACAGAAAGGCGCCTAGCGCCTATCATGCACTGCTTTCTCTGGCTTGCAATGACACGCGCCTGACGAGAATTGTTGCACTCAGCGCCTTTGTAGTGCCTGTTTGTCACGTTCAACGTGTGTGTGTGTGTGTGTCTGTGTGTTTCTGCCGGGCACTGCAGGGTCCACGTGGTATGAGACAGGGATATATCATTTGACTCATCGGGCATGGACACTGGCTGCGTGAGTTTCGGCGGTGGGGGGGGGGGTGTGAGGGGTCAGTGACGTGTGTAGTGGTAGGAAACCGCATGTCTGCATGGACGCTGTGCCGTTCTGTATGTGCTTGGGCTGATCGCAACACCCTGCAAGATAATGTGTGGGCGCAGGTGACTGAGAAAGATGGCGAGACCAAAACGCAGAAGAAGCAACTGGACGTGCAGTTGAAGAAAGGGTGCCCGAACAGGACCCGAATCCGCTTCGAGAAGGCGGGGACACAGAAGACTGGTTGGATCAATGGTACTGGGGCAGTGGGTTTGGCCATAGGATAGGGACCGAGTGACAGGCACATGCACTGCCCGTTGATTTCGTTGACCTCAGTCACGGAGGTCAATGAAGTTGAATATGTTGGTGGTACCTCCACTGCCAAGACATGTTCCGACGCGTCATATGACCAGAAGTACAGACTGGGCCAAGATAGTGCAACGGCCGTAGCAGTTGATGTGTGTGACTGGACGTCTTTGCTGTTGCGTTGTGTCCCCCTCATACTCTAATTTGTACCGCCCTCCTTTTTTGAAGTCATCTGCTTCTGAGACCGTGTCAACCGTGTGACAGAGGCCGCCCGTCACCTCACGAGCCCCGTTGAAGGATTCTGTGGCACACATCTGTTCTCTTCGAGCTCTTCCGAGTTGCATATTGGAGCCAGTCCGTGCTGTTAAGGGGCTCGCCTCACTAAGACACACGCCCTTGTCTTGCGGGGCGGGGGGGAGGGGGTGGCGGTGAGGACTGAAGTCATTTCGCCGTCAGTTGGCTGTCACTTGGTGGCGGGCAGTGGTTCAAGTGAAGGCGGGTGGAAACCTGCACCATTGGTGCTGATCCAACGCCTTACTGGTTGACCGATGTTTTCAGAGCGCATTGGCACTTTGGTTCAATGCTCATTTGATGCAAAGCTGTGCAGAAAATCGTATCTGTTGGTGCTTTCCGTATGAATTTGCACGTTCAAATTGTGGCTCGCTTTTGGTGTGAATGGTGTTCTCTGATGTCCATGGGGAAACGGGAAAGTACAATGGCAGTACAGCGAAGCCCAACCCCCGTAGCTGGCAGTTCTGCCCTGGCGACCCAATGACTCAATCAAAAGAGCCGCTGCGTGGTCTTCAAACCCAGAAAGAGAGCGTTCTAGGCTCTGAAAGAAGAGCATCAACACAGGGCCGCAAAGACATAAGTTCCCGAGCAGCACTAACCAGCCCTCATCATTGTGACCATGGTGCCCCCTGCTGGCCCAGAACCGGGCTTGGGGCGGGGCCTCGCTGGGGCACGGCTCCTTACCACTGCTTATGGCCACCCCATGCAAAATCTGCACTGGCTTCAGCTCCCACAATCAGAGACAAGACAGATCATAGCTCCTTGACAGCCGCGACTCAATACCGTCTGTCGACCCACCACCATCGGTTGAGCGTCCCCACTGCCGAGGCATCTAGTGTCTTGCGCCCCCGGGATGGTCCCTGTGGATGGTGCACGCGTGCGTACACATCTTGACAGTGGCCGGGGCTCGGAAACCTCGGGGATGCTCCTCTGTTGAGGGCCAGGACTGTGATGCGGTTTGCTTGTCCAGGGGATGTGGTGGTGATTGTGCAAGAGAAGGAGCACCCTCGATTCCAGAGAGAGGGGAATGCGGACCTCTGCTGCACATTTGACATCACATTGGAGCAAGCCCTGACAGGATTCCCCATTGACGTGGTGTGTGTGTGTGTGTGTGTGTGTGCATGTGTGCGGACTGTGACTGTGACTGTATCAGCAAAGAGGTGAACGCCTGCTCGGGGACATGCTGCCAGAATGTGACCAAGGTTGTGGGTGTTGTGATGGTTGGGGGGGGGGGGACAGCCTTCACTGAGCCGGCAGCACTCACTGCCGAGTGGGAGCTGAAACTGGACGCCCCTCTAAAAACCCCCTATGATGGTGTGTGGTGTGATGATTTTGCAAGCCTGCAGAGCTTGATGGCACTTTGCTCTGATGAGAAGTGCATATGCAAACCGGTCTGGCAGGACAATGTGTGTGTGTCATACACCAACAATGTATGCTGACTCAGGCTGGCCGGTCTTGCTGTTTTTCAGTTTTTCTGCCCATTGCTTATTCCGTTTCCCTCTGCCCCATGAAGCACAAAATATGGTTACAACCAATTGTAGTTCCCACAAGCCTCGGTGACGCTTGAATGGTGCTGAGAACAGGGATCAAGGTCCTTACTCCTCCCTCTCGTTACCCGATGGTCGATTGGTTCCACCTCCTCTGTTCATCTGCGGGAGGCCTTTGGCTCAGCACGGCTGCCAGAGGCGGAACGACCCTGAGAACCGAGAGACAGGATGTGCCTGCCCTGTCCTCTGTACTGCAGAAAGGCACCTATTAGGAGCGTAGGCATTTGCAGGATTGCGATTGTTCTGGCACACCATCTGTGCAGAAGCTGTAGAGGAAGTGGGTGGCAGGTTTTTAGAGCGTGCCAGCCACGCTCGTTCACGTGCTCAATGAAGTGGCTCATGGCCACGGGGGGGTGGCCGGGCCCGGTCCTTGTATGCGACACCCCCCAGCCCCCCCCCGCCCCCCGGGTTTTGAAAGTAGTGGTGCCGGGTCGGCCACCAACAAGTGTCCCTAGAGAAAACTGTCCGGCGCCAAAGGTGCCAATTTTTTTTTTCCATACTATGCGTTTATACTCAAAATACTCAAAATTTTGTAGAGAATTCATATTTGTGTTAAAACAACAATAAAGGACCAAAATGGGCCACCACACGCTCAAAACGGTCCAAAGACACTTGTTTTAGCGTCGCACATGGTCTAGGATCATTTTTGAGAAAAGTCATCTTTTTGCCCCTATTGGACCCTGTTGACCCATTTGGGCACCCACCTGTTTGCGCTTGAGCTGGCAGCTTGCCGCAGCCTAGTGGGCCTAGGTATTGGGGTCTAGGCATCCGTTTGGGCAATTCTGAGGGGTGGAAACCACAAAAAGTGGGGGGTTGCGGGTGGAGTAGGTGCCCTCGGAATCGTATTTTGAGCCATGTAGCCAAAGATATGGCCTATTCTTGGTTTGTGGCTGTCGGCATTTGGAGCTTCTGGGGCCTTTTTGGGCCGTTTCCGGGACATATCATGGAGTTAGAGGGCCGCAAAGAGCTTGTTGACACGGGGAAGTCAAGCCGCACATGGAGTGTACCCACCGTTTCCCTTCGTTTGGCCGTTTTGAATGTGTTCGAGGGCTTTTTTGGCCCAAAAATGGCTGTTGTTGGCCCTAAACTGCAGTTTTTGAAACTGAGTTCCGCCACTTGCGAATCCCGTTCCCGGCCGCCACCGTTGAGTTTCTCGCTCAAACTTTGTGTGATTGTACTTCACACCCATAGGTATCATGCACCAAAGTTTCTACCAAATCCAAAGCACCACGCCGGAGTTCTGATTTTTTCCCATTTCGCGCGTGCTGCTTGCTGCTTGCTTGCTGTTGCTGCTTGCTGCTGCTAAACCTGGTAGGTCCACCCTAGACACTAAAAAGGGTTCTAAAACCAAGACTGGTTCCACCAGCTCGGTGACCCTAACCCTAACCCTGACCGCCCCCCCCCTCACCCCTGGCTGGACGCCCCCTGACCCCCGGCCAGACCCCCCCCGACCCCCGGCAGGAACACCCCCCCCCCGACCCCCGGCAGGACCCCCCCCGACCCCTGGCTGGACCCCCCCCCCAACCCCCGCCCCCAAAGTTTTGACAGATAGCTGGGGGGGTGTCGCATCAAAACCAGCTGTAGTCGCCCCCCGTGCTCATGGCCAGGCTGTCTGAGTGCGGCGGTTCCCCTTCCCTTGGGTGGGTCAGAGGTGGAAAAAAAGTTTGTGTACCGACACTCGGCCTCAAAATTAGATAATTTCTTTTCTCCCTGGAGCAAAAATTTCTGATGTGGGTTGGGGGGTGGCCAGGGTGTTGCTTTAATTTTCATTTCGGCAGGGCGGGGGGGGGGGGGGGGGTCCCTCTTGGACCCCGGTTCAGACTCAGGATCAGAGGGTGCTGGATCAGAACATGAAGCAGCGTCTCTCTTCTGCCTCTTTACACCCTTATCCTTTCACGTGCGAAGCAAATGGCGGACTCACCGCACTTTTTGAAACACTCTGGCCACGCCAGAAACTTCATATTTAGTCCAGGGTGGTGAATAATGGGCAAGAATGAGCAATTGCTCCATCATCAGCGTGTTCCAGGAGCCGCATTGGAGTGTTCAGAAAACGTGTAGAACATGCGAACATGCTTTCTGTGCAGCATTGTGTGCCTCTTGCCTTTTCTTCCCACCCCCTATCTTGAAAGCGAAAATAGAGGATAGCGATTATAGCGTCGTCGCGTTTTGCGCCAGGGCGCGGTTCGACCGGGGTGTCAAAGAACACACTTCTGGGACCGTGTGACATGATATCTGCATTGGAATGACCAAAGAACCCTGCTATAGGTGCGCCGAAGGCACGGGAGAAAAAATTGGCCCAAACGAACAAAACGTCCCAAAACCCTGATTTTTACGTGATTTAGAGTGAGGGGGAAGGGGGGGGAGGGTCCAGGGGAGCCGGGAAACGGGTCTCTTTTTGGTAGTGCAAAGTGTTCCCATGCTGCGAAACGCAGACCCAAATGCTATCCTCTCCGATGTGTCAGCCCCAAGTGGTGAATCATCATCGAGCTCAGAATGGGTCAATGTGGTACCCCAGAGGGTACATTTTGCAGTTCCTTTCGGATATGTTGCATTTCGGCGGGGCGGGGGGGGGCTTCCCCCCTCTCTTCCTCCACCCCCTCCAACCCGTGGGGCCGGGCACCTTGACGTGGTGTGGAGGCATGGTGGGGTCTCCCCAGAGCGAACGGACCGGAATAGGGGGGCAGCCTCGCTGCCGCAGCTCAGCGCTGCTCAGAAGATCTTTTGCCAATTCTCGGTAGGCCACCCGCCACGCCGTGATGCTCGGCACTGCAGCAATCGGGCCGCGGGCACGGGGGCTCTCTCCAGGTGCCGGGGATTTGGCGGTGGATAGCCTGTGTCCACCTATGCTCAGCAAGCGGGTACGCTGTCACCTTTCTCAACCATCTGCGGTTTGCACACTTTGCTCTCGTCTATCTACAAGCGGATGGTGGGTGGGCATCCCGTGAACACTGATTTGGTGGGGACCCGCTTTGGCATACCATCCGCGCTTTGCGCGCTTAGTTTCCCCCTGCTCCCCTTTTGCTCATCTGTGCTCTATTACCCAGCCGTCTGCCCAGCCTTGTTTGCCTCTATGTTTGTGCTCTACTTGATCAATCTACAGCGGGTGGTGGGGCTCCTCCTCCTCTCCCGTCCCCCCCTCCCCCCCTCCCCCCCTCCCCCATCTGCTCAAGCAACACCCTAACCAGCCCCCCCCCCCCCTGAGGTCACTAAGCAATAGCTTGCTCATGGCAGTATCCACCCGCCTGTCACATACCCTCTCCCTATCACTTAGAGCACTCTTGATGGCCGCAAGCTAAACATCTTCATCAATGAAATCGTGCAGTATGTCCATTTTGTGTCCGTGTGGGGGGGGGGGGGCGGATGTGCTGTGCTCCCTGTAAAACGATCGAGCGTATGTGTCATGTAGAAGCCTGCGACTTCCGCAGTATTTCCAAAGAGCGATGCTGCACGACCATGTGCCGCCCCCGGGCTGGTCGCTTTCCATTTCCTCTGTCTTCGCTTGTTCCAATGCCAAGAGACATCGATGGGTCCCGAGGCCCCCTGATGGACCCCACACCCACATGGTCGGCCGTCACCAATTGGGATGGCGCTCTGCGTCAGGAACTTGTCAGGACATTCGGATTGGCCCATCATCCCAAGTGGTTGGCTGGCGCCACAGGGACGAGGGATGCGCTGGCATCGGGAAACCGATGCTGATGAAGGCACAACGCAGCCCACGGTCCACGTAGGACAGGGCGCATGCCAGTACTCCTGGGGGGGAAGGCCGAGAACTGAGCTCCGGTTGAACACGCCAACCGACGGCAGACCGCATGGCCCGGTGCTCTGTGTTCAGGATGACCTTTGTAGCAGCAGTTGCTCGTTTTGGACGAAACAAATGGCTGCCCCCCACCCACTGGCGGTACTCGTTGGCGAAGCATTTTCTGTGCACCAGTGGGCCAGCACAGCCCCGTTTCTGAGGGACAGCGACGGCCTGGCCGGCAACCGTGGCTTGCCGGTTCCAAGGCAGGAACGCCGAAGTGCTGCTGGCGCCCTGCTGATGCCAAAGCCCCAATCCTCATGAGTCCCAGGCCCCGTCGATGAGGAACCGTTTTCAGTGGAGGCATGTTTTTCGGAGAGGCATTGAACCGTCGGACATTTGCAGTCCAATGCAGAGTGAGCGCGCGTTCTGTGTTTCCTCGTGCCTTCCACTGCGTTGATCTCTGAAGGCATCGTCGCTGAAATGTTGAGCATTTGCCGAGGGCACGTTTGGGACTGCTGCGTCTTGCACAGCCCCAAGTTTGTCAAACGCATCGAGGGCGAGGGCATGCCCAAAGATGATGGGTCAAAGGGCGATCTGCTCATCTCCTTCAACACCACGTTTCCAAAGTACTTGACTGCAGACCAGCAAGCCGAGATCAAGCGCATCTTGAATGCGAAACAGTAAGCGCTGAGGGTGTGTCGGAGCCTGTGCTTGTGCTTGTGCCTGTGCATTGCCGTTTTGGTTGCTGGGTTGTCTTGGGCGGCGGGGGGTGACGATGGCGTGGAGTTCAAATTGCCAGTTTTCTGGAGTGCATCATGGATGCAATCACGGCTTGACAGGGCCATTAATTATCGTAGAAACACCCAAGTGTCCGGGGCAGGGAGCGCTAAGCTCACCATGTCCGACTACAATGATGAAAAAGAATCTGGGCGATGGCCATACCAGCTGCGTTTCTCATGCAGGGCTCTGCATGGCGGCTTCTGCAAGGGTGGTGCATCAGACGAGAAGTTTTTTGTGGTGGTGGTGGGGGGGGAGAATATGAGGATTGTCCCGCTCTACGCGTGTAACCGCAGTGCCTCCTTGCACCAAAGCCAAATGTCGGGCGTTGTCCGCCGGATCTGGTGCCGCCGTTGTAGCTCAGGTGCCATCTTGGGCAGCTTATCACCTGGTGTGATACACCAAACTCAACAAGGGCAAATTTTGCTGTTGATCGTAGAACTGTAAAACTTTAATTTTCTTTTTTGATGCTGAAGAAAGGTGCAACGACTCCACTAGAATTGTTTCCAAATTGCGTCCAGGACCAGCCGATCTGTGGACGGGTGATGGCGCACTGAGTTGTTAGAACCATCAAATGTGTGAAATTGCCGGAGAATCTGAGTCAGAGTCCGAAACGACATGGCAAACTGCATGGGATTGCAGCACCAGGGGACCTCCTTGGGGGCAAAATTGGCTGATCAGAATATGGAGCATGCAGTATGATATGATGCCCCCCCCCCCCCAAACAAAAAGTGGGGATAAAATCACAACGGGTCTTTTTAACAGGGGGGTTTCATCCCCAGTTTGGGCGGCGTTTTTTTATCCGCCACCCCAGTGTGCTACACGTGTCTACAAGGCAGGCAGACTGTACAGTTTGCAAAAGGGTGCGATTTCTTTTTCTTCATCATCATCATCTTTTTTTCAGTGCTCTCACCTTGGTAAATCCTGGAGCTGGTGAGGGACACTGTGCAGTGTGATGCAAGCGTTTACAACCACCACCAACATCTGCAAATGACCATCTCCGTGCCAAACCATCAACATTCCAGCTGTCTGACATGATTCAGGGTTTCGGGTGTGGTCGCTTCATGCTTTCGTTCATCAGATTCTAAACCCTATCGTCTTTAAATGGAAAGCTCAACTTAGCTGGTGGTTGGCCAGCACCAAACCAGTTCCATGCTGTTCCAAGAACACAAAGCTCAAATCTATTGGCAATATCCCAATCCGACGCACAGTATTATTCGAGGTGCTGTGAATCATCAGACCCACGGCACGAGGCCCCAGCTCAATCCCACAAATCTTTGAAACTGCAAACGTGTTTCAGCTGCACCAAACTTTGCAGCAATTTGGGTGTTTGGTTGCGTCCAGAAAGGCCTCAGAATGAAGACATAAATTGCGATTCAATCTTTTGGGGTGTGCTTTTCAAACACCAATTGCCGGTTTGTGGGAAGTCCAAGAACGAGAGGAGCGGCACAGGTCAAAGAGAAATTGTTCCAAGTTTTTTTTGCCAGTGCAAATGGGCCAGCTCTCTGTGGGTGTTTGCAAGAGCAGAATCCTGCTTGAGTCCTACAACCAACGCAACACATGCCCCTGGTTTTCTGATCCTGACAATTCCATTGCTCCGATCCATCTCACAGATCTAGGTGCTGCTTTGTATTGGAGAACACTTCTCACGGACAACGTGTGACCGCAGGTCTTGGAATTTGGATTCTCAGTCCTGCAAGAGCCATGCCATCTCCAGCGACAGGGTCCCAGGCGGCAGCAGCTGGTAAAGTTTATAGTCGGGCAGGAGCCTTAGCATATGGGGTCCATTATACTGGCCCACAGGGTTGTCGACGTCTGAAAACAAACGTTCCGTACAATGCTGCCTGGCACAAAGCAGGCCCTAGTTGCATCAGTCGCTGATCATTTAAATTGTCTCTTTTCTGTGCATGTATTCCTGAAGATATTTATGGATTAATGATGTTTTACTTTTATGGTTCTCATTTGGTGCAGTTCCCAACGGCAGGCGTGTGTAAGGAGCAAAGTTAGACCCATTAGGCAGTGGATGGCCATGTAGTCTGCCAAATAAATATCAAGTACCGCAATTCATGCTGTGTTCTTTAGTTCAATTTTTTGTGTTTTCTAGGCACGTCTGACATCTTTGCAGGTGCACAGGGCTCTGCACTGTATATCCAAACATCACGTGTGTGTCTTTGTCTGGGAGCAGAGTGAAGAATATCAATTGCCCCAAGAATAGCTACAAATGCAGATCTATGGACAGGTAAATGTGCAGCCCCTGCCCATTGTCTTTTGTTCCTCCTTTCATTCTCCTGTAATTCCGGCTGAGTGAAATGCCTCGCTGGTGGTGCGCTAAGTGTATGGATATTTGCTGTTTTGGGCAGAAGTATTCTTTGTACATTTCATGATTATTTTTTGTTTGGGTGCGGTGCTTGCTTTCTTTTTTCTTTTTTTTGCTGCATGTGTTGTGCAAGGCAGGGGATCACTTTTACTTGCAGCAGAAAGTAGCCAGTTTGGCAACAGGAAAAACATTTTGCCGCCAGGAACACAAATCATCGAAGATAATATGTGTAAAAAAGATGTCATAAATATGCTGTTCCATTTTTGCACAAGTAACAGCTTGGTTGTGGTTATAAACCCACCCCTGAAGGAGCCATAAAACCACCCCCGAGCCTTCTTTGGTCATTTTGGTACTTTGGGGGTGATTTATCACTCCTAGGGGTGGTTTTATCACCTGTTCATGGAGATGGTGTTAAGCATGTAGGTTTTGTCACGCTTTTTTGGGTCTAGTGTGCAGCAGTAAGAAAAAGGACCTACAAGGACCTACTGTGTCTTTTTTTGTGCCTTTTGACAATGCTAAAGCCCCTTCAGTGTAATTGAGACGTTTTCTATTTTTGTTTCACCTAAACTATGTACTGTGCTACCTCATTTTTAAGAATACCTTTTTCCCAAGGCTAGGTTAGCAAATATTCTTTTTCTTGCAATAGGCCAAAGTGAGAGGAGCCCAAAGTTATAGCGTACAATATTTTTATAGAAATATCCTTAATACTGCAGGAACACTGTATTATGTCAAACTATGAAGCATATTTTGATTAAAATTTGAGCGTTATGATCGATTAAGCCCTGATTGATTGTGATTATGCAGTCCACAAGGCCCCACATGAATTTCACACTTGCCACTCAAATGAGCGGACCTCTCATCATTCATGTGAGACACACCGAAATAAAGTGGACATTTTCTACGACGATTAAGCTTTGGGGTCTGCCACTTAGATACCCTGAAACTCTATTTTAATGTTGTGGTCTCATTCTGAATCAATTCTGAAGTAACCGCCATTTGGTTATTTGGCCAAGCTTTGGCCATAGAAAAATTTCGGTCTTTGGACATAGGGTGTCCTGTATTATTAACCAATACCATTTACAGCAAAAGAGTGCAAATTGAATGCACATTTCACTATTATCCCAAAGTGCTGCTAGCTTTGCATTAAAATCTTTTTGCACCATTGTTTATACATTGAATATTTGACTATAAATCGTGGTGTCACTATGTGCAGCCGTTGTATGTCACACGGAATAAAAGTAATTCATTTGATGTTCACGGGGGTGTTCTGTTATTGCTTTGTATTTGATGGACTTGATCATTTTGCTAACTATCCGCAAATTTGCAGCGGCTTCAATCAAAATGCACCAACAGACAAAGAAGAACATCCGATTCTTTATGGTAGTAAAGGCACCATGGTTGGAGTCGACTATGCATCAGGCTCGGCAAGAGTCAGTCAAACTCCGTAAAGACCCCCGTTGCGGTATCGCTCTTTATGGTTCGCGAAGAGAGTGCGCCTCAGAGAGGAGTACACTGTACCACGTACAAGAGCGGAAAGGGGTTTGCTGATGTGTATTTTTTTGTGGTCTCGCTGAGAACAACCATAGTCCGCTACTAACCCTAGCGGAAATGCCCTCGGTGCACAATCACACACATGTAAAGTAAGCTTCTTTTTGCCTATCACCAGTGATGTCTAACGTATACTTGTCGGCACCATGACCTATGTAGGTCTCCTACCCGTGAAGGATATGTGCCGCAAGTTTTAAAAGATGAAAGTATTTAGAAGGGGCGCTAATATATGGTATGGCTCTTCAGACCATAATGACCTGGGAATTGGGTTTGAATCTTAAATGTCACAATAGTTTCGCAATGGGCCGCCCATTTTTGAACCGCTTTTCAAGTTTGCCCTTAGCAAAAGGTAAACCATGGCTATATGTTGTTATCAAAATGACAACTGTATATTTGGAAAGTACAATAGCACAAACACATATTTTTCCCATGCAGTGTATTAGCAGCTAAAGATCTTCGTCAACTAGCAACCAAGCATACAAGGGGCCCTGTATTCATGTCGGCAAGGAAGACAATGCCGGTTGGAGAGGCCGTATATTGCAATCTGGCCCTAGTTTCATATTGAAAAGCGCGACACCGGATTGCCGAAAGGTGCAGTGCGTGGTGCTTTACAATGGATACATGAGGTCAAGGGGCACCCGTCACCGGAGCAATGGTTGAACAGCTTCAAGAAGACCTTCGACGCACAAGTTTCTAAGAAGAATTTAAAGAAAATGGTTGAGGAATTGTACAACACATGTCGAGAGTGTTTGACGAGCAAGAGGAAACATCCTGGCGACCGAGGACTCATAGGAGCGCTGCCTATTCCACACATGGTGAAGACATTGGTCTATGTGGACTTTATCGACCAACCCCGCTGCGAGACCTACAATTATGCCTTGATGATTGTCGACGCGCCGAGTTTGTGTTGTCAAGTTGTGCCGGGCCGGAAAACTATTGACGGAGAGAGCGTGTTTAAGGCCATACTAAGGCATTGGATACACTTTTTTCAACCGATGGTGAAGATCTACTGTGACCGAGACATCACATTCACGGGAGAGCAAGGCTGGTACCTGAACGCATTCAGAGCGATAGGTGTTGAAGTGAGCTTTGGCCAACCGTACCGACCTCAAAGCAACCGACTCCGCCAGCGCATGAACGATGAGTACCAGGACACATTGAGGAGCCTCAAGACATCCATCAAGACATCGAATAGGGTCCAGTTGAACGACTACACCATGGTTCTTATGAACAACAAGTTACGTAGAAAGTCGGGCTTCTCGCGGGGCGACCTGTTTCTTTCAAGGCCTACCTACCATTTGGAGATGCCGTTACCGCACGAAGGACACACCACGGTACACGACTGGATCTTTCATCAGAACAAGGCCGCGCAGAAGGTTCAAGAGCATTTGCAGTGTGGGAGAGAGGCACGCGTCAAGCGTGTGACTTGGAAACGCAAACTTGCGCAATATTCTCTTGGTGACTACGTTTTGATTCATCGCAACAGATTCCTAAGCAAGCCAGTTCCAAGGGGAGGCGCAAAGGATACGCTCAGCTATGGACCCCACTTGGTCCTTGGGACAACTGGCAGCAGCATCGTGGCGCGTTACAGTCCTACGCTTGGGGGCGAAGTACCTTTAGCGCATGAGTATCTCAAACGCTATCCATAAGATGTTCAAGGTTGATGATCAAGATTCTGATGCGGAGGACATTGAGATGGACACGAGAGAAAAAACAGATGAAGCGGCGGCGATGCAAGATAAGGCTCACTTGGTGCAAAACTGTTAACCACGCAACTGAATTGTAAAACGATTTGAGCCGTAGGCGAAGTTTTACAAAAACAAAGGTGACATACCGCTTTACAACAACGTGGGATGAAGCAACATGGCTACTACATCGTGGAGCGGCTCTTCAAGGCGGAGTATCGTCAAGGCTCGAGGTTTCTGACAAAGTGGGCAGGGTACCCTGTCAGAGATGCTACTTGGGAGCCGGTGAAGGCGTTTGTTCATGCTGACGGAAAACTAAACGAGCTTTTTGTTCAGAATTCTTTGGCTGGAGCACTGAAGTATGAAACTGCTATGCGAGCCGCCAAAAGACTAAGTTAAAAATATATGAAAAAAACAAGACGGCGTTGAAGAAAGCACCTGTGAAATGCGACATGAGAAAAAAGCTTCTTTTGAGACTTCTTCTTCATCACGTGGAATGCCAGACCTTGAGCCTGACTCCGGAGCCGCGCCTGCAGCGCCAGGGTCATCAACCTCTAATTTCACCCTAAGTTCTTTCCACATGGTGCCAATTTTGGAGGATTGAGTACTTGAAGAAGTTGATTAGAAGGCACACTAGGCCGGAAATGCGTTGCATGAAGAATAGGTCTAACAAGGAAGTCTCCTGCGGCCACACGGACCCTGCCAAGATGACCTGAGAGTTCAAGGGCCCCGAATCATGCAACTGATCTCGACAAGAATTCTCAGTTTCAGTAAGATTAAGGCTAGATGAGAGTGCATGGGACCTAGGCATCGAAGGATTTGAACCAACCCAGCGACGCTGACGAAGAAGAGGCTACCAACAATAAGTGTTTCAAGTCTAAGGGGGGTGTTGGAAGTCAGCATTGTGACTTTGGTCTTTCATTTGTTGTGTTTACACTTTCATTTTTGAATTGCCTTTGTATGCATGTTTCAATTAGATTGGAGAGATTAGTTAGGACAGAGTGGGAGGATTCGCGACGATCTTATAATAGGGGCCTGATATTTTGCATGAGGGCATCCCCAAGGATTATATGGAGCGCCAAGGGTTGTTAGAGTGGCCCTTATTCTTTGTTCCTAACGACGATGGTTGCTGGAACCACTATTGAGTTGTTGTTATATATTGAGACTACATGAAGTCTGCAAAATTCTCCACAGTAGGCAGTATTTTTGAATTTTCTCCAAAATGATTTGATTTGACTAGTTTGTAACCACATGTTTAAATTCAGCATGAAAATCCGGTCATTTTGACTACAACATTGTATTTTTCCAATGTTTGCCATAAAATGGCTTTTTTGGGTGTGTGAGCGCGTGACCAGCCAGTAAGAAAAAGTGTATTTCCCTGCCAAAAGGTTAGCTTTAGTTGTTATAAAGAGGCCTAAAGGCATAACGCATTTTTGTCGTAGTATTGGCTGATCCAAAAAGGGGTGACAAGACATTTTGACCTATGAAAACAAGCATTGATCTATGGATGTTGTGTGGACCCCTGACCCCCCAACTGATTGATCTTATACACCATTTCTTGGACTGATTGAGGCGTTGACATTGATCCAGAGCCTATACATTTTTCTATATTTTCTCATGAATGCTTAGCTATCCTAGTGGTCTGCACCCTAGGGGGCTGTGGCACCTCTTTTTGAGAGGTCCTGGGTTCAATTCCCAGTCCGCCTAGCCAAGTAGGAATATCCCATGTGACATGGCAGTAACCTCAGCGCTACAAGCCATGCCACCTCAGCACCTATGGGACCCAAAACAAAGAGTGCACATCTCTAGATGGCACTCTAAAAGAGAGGGTGCCCATGTCGGCAGTTTTTCCATGTTTGTAGGATATTTTCTAACTATCTTTTCATAAATCTGTAGTTATTGTGAGTTTGCTTTGTTGCTACATTATGTCCTTTGACTGCAGCTCTTCATGTTGTGGATTGGATCCTGTGGTCCTTTGCCTTGCAACTGTGGGTACTTATCTGGGTTGATTTCATCAAAACTTATTTAACCGGAAAACCTGAACTACATCAAGAAGCATCAGGAGCAAGCAGGGGCATCAACAAAACAATATCATCAAAGCAATCAACAGTGAAAGCCTGTTCTAACTTTCTGGTAGCAGAGATTTTCAGTCTTTGCGTACCTGCAACCCCGTGCAGTACAACCAGTACGTCGAGACTGACTCCACTGAAGGGCGAAGAAATACAATATGGACACCAAGGACACTGCCGAGACGACAGCGCCCTCAGTGGCACCAGCCAAGCCAGCGCCAGCGCCCAAACCTGCTTGTGAACCTGAACCTGAGGAGCGTGTACCTTCAGTGCCCTTAAGTGGGCTGAGGGATGATTCTCTGGAAGGCTTGAGAGCTGCCTTCAGTGGTCTATCCGTGCGGAGACCTGAAGGCAAAGAGAAGGAAAATGAGAAGCAAGCAGTGGACATGGGAGTCAAAGAGGCATACCCTGGAGATGGATACCGATCATCCGAGGAGGACCCCCTCGAGGACACACCTCTGGAGGGCGCGCCGAGCGCCTTTGATTTCCCTGCAGTACCCTCTCCAACAACCACCATACTCCCAGCCACACATCAAGCTACATCCTCACCCACAACCACTCCACCTATGGCTGAGGGCCTAGGCTTTACTGGGATGCCTTACCCCACCTATGGTGTGACTCCAGCCGCGACTGTGCCACCTATGGCAACTGCAGTTGGCGAATGAGTGGCATCCAGCTCCACCTACACCGGTGTCCCTGAGCCTATGCCGCGCCGCTATGAGGATGGCTATCACAGACCCGCGGGGGGCGTGTACATGACTGGGATACCTGGCTATGCGGCACCCGAACCTGGCTATACTATGCCAGCACCTGGTTTGGATTCCCTGAGTGGCCTACGTGGCCCTGAGTCTCTTGGTGAAAGGAGTAGAGGATCAGGAAGATCCTCCAACAGGTCCCTGGCGCGGTCGGAGATACGAGAGGCTCGACGAGGAACCACCTCTGAACTTGTTGTTCATCTCATTTGAGAGATTCGGGCTAAACTGGAGCCCCTGACTCCTCTCCAATCGTGACCTATCACCGTGGGAGTTTCACCGCATCGAGTACAAGCCAATCCCCTGGTGGCAGGGCTGACGAAAACACTGGGAAGCCCGGGGAGCCGACCGATGCCGACCCACGCTGTGATACCAAGAATCCCATTCATACCAAGAACGGCCCAGCTCTCCTACAGCCACGTGGAGAGCTCCACGAGAGCCGAGCTGGACCGGTTGGGGCTGACAGCCCTAAGGGCTATGGTCAATGTGGAGCCCTACGGCTCTAGTGACCTAGGCGGAGACCCTTCTGACGATGAGCCGCTATCGATGACTTCTGCTTCGCCCTCGGAGGACGATGACCCTGAGGACCCCGAGAACCCGAGCGGGAAGAAGAAGAAGAAGAAGAGGAAGACCAAGCGCCCTGATGGACGCAGATCACAGGAGGCTAAAGCAATTGCCACCTCCAAAATTGTGGTGAACTTGCCAGAGTTCACGGGGAAGGATCTCAGCGATTTCGCTGACAACTTCGGCCGGTTCCTAAGGATGACCGGCCAAACCCATGCTAGTGGGTGAGTAAAGTGCGATCTGCTCCTGCAGTGCTGCAAGACCAAGTACCCGGAGAAGCAGGTCAAGCAGATCGTGACGAAGTCCGCCACCTTCGCCGACGTGTTGGTTGCCTTGGAGCGGCAGTACCCGACCTACGAGACCGACCTCTCCATCAGGGCCGAGATCCAGAACTTGGGTGTGCTGCCCAACAACCCCAAGCCTGCTATGATCTCCAAGCTGCTGGCCGACCTGGACAACTGGGTGGGGCGACTGATGCCCGGTTCCTACGGCAGCGACGAGCTGCTCTTCTGGTTCGTGGCCAAGCTCCCACGAAAGCTGTGGGATGAGTGCCGGGCTACGGCAGAGCGCAAGGCAAGGTCCCTCAACTACGAGGACCTGTTTGTGCTACTTTTGGAGCTGGCGCTGGAGAAAGAAAGTGACCAGCACCTGAACGCCTACCGTCCTGGAGGAGGAGGCTCTAGGAGTCACGGCCGTGGGTACCAAGGACACCGACCAGGACAGGAGACTACCCCCAAAAATGCTTGTATCATGAGCAATGTTCAAGATCTCTTCTGGTTTAATGCCAGAGACGAGCAGGGTTCCCTGCTTCATGCCCCTGATTGCGATCAGCATGACTGCTTCGTGGTCCAGGGGAAGAAGCAGGAGACCAACACCGGCGGCAAGGTGAAGCTACGGCACCACTACAGGTGTACCATCACCTGTGCGTTCTGCGGGAAGAGGAAGCACTACGAGGACGAGTGCTATCATAAGCAACGCCTATCTGCGAAGCTTAAGACCGAGAACGCCAGTTGCAAGGGCCGTGGCAAGGGCATCGCCAACAAGGACAATGGCCAAGGCAAGTCCAAGGGCAATGGCAAACGCCAAGGTGTCAAATGCAAAGGTGGACAAGGAGGGGACGACCGCAAGCCTGAGAAGGACAAGAACGCGAACCCGTCCGGAGGGAACCCCAATACTACGCCAGGGGGGAACCCCGAGCCCTCTGGTGGGCAACCCAACACGGGACCTACAACCCGTTCGCAGACGCAAGGCCAGCAAGAACAAGGGACCAAGCATGCTAGCGAAGATGGGGACCAGTCCAATGCCCGCAAGTGTTCCCGTTTCATGCGCATGGCACGGAAAATCCAGAAGAAGGGGTTCGAAGTGACCTGCCCCCCGGAGTTCTGACAGGGACGCTCCGAAGGGCCTACAGACCTGGTGTTCTGGGTACGTATCCGTCTTGGGGGACGTGAATACCTGGGGGTACTGGATACAGGGGCCACTATATCTATTGTGGCTAAGAAAATTTTACCTTCTGGGGACCTGAAGAAGCTCTTGCCTACCGCAGCCATCTGCATGGGAGATGGGCATGTGGTGCACAGTGGTGGGGACTGTGAGGTCCAAGTGCCTATGAACTGAGGTCGCGTATGCAGACCATTGTGGATGCTTGTGGCTGTCATGCCAGCAAGCAGAGCGACAGTAGGGATAGGGGCCTGATCTCCAGCTTACCCATACCCTATCGTGCTAACTCTCTTCTCTACGTGGATTTCATCCACGGCCTACCACGCTTCGGCGACTATGATGATTGCCTAGTGGTCACCTGTGGCCTATCTCGCTTCACCCGTGTGTTCCCTTGCAATAAGAAAATCACAGGTGAGCAGACTGTGAAAATGTTGGTCGAACAATGGTCGTCTAACCCTCTCTGTGAGAGACAGAACCGTTTGGTGGAGCAAAACTTAAGAATCCTGATGAAACAGGACCGTACCAAGGACTGGGTACGCCTAGTGACCTGGGCAGTGCTGACCATGAACTCACAGCGGAGCTCCTCTACGGGTTTCACCCCCCACGAACTGTTTAATGGAGGACGCCCTGCTTGGTCCTTCAAAACCCCCTTTCCTGAGGACTTCAAGAGCCCTGTGAGAGATTGGCTTGAACACAAGCAGTCTCTGGCTAACCAGGCTGGGACTAACCTGAGACACATTCGTGACCGTGAACTGAGCCGACGGAACCGCCTACGGCGACCTGCCAGCTTCAAGGTTGGTGACCTTGTTTTGGTACACCATTCACGCCTACCCTCCTGGCCACGTAACTGCCTACAGGACCCTTATTTTGGACCCTATCGTATCATCAGGATAGATGGATCCAGGATCCATGTCAGGTGCAGTCCACGTCTAGGTGGTGAACTGCTGTGTGCACCTAAACAGTTGAGGCACTATCACTCCCCTGACGATTTGTCTTGGGATGAGTGGCGCCTCAGCGACAGTGAGGTCGAGCGTATAGTCCTAGAGAACGCTGCCAGTCCGGAGGAGGCAGACGAACTCGAAGAGATGACTGCCGATGAGATCGCAGTCGATGGTTACTACGTGGTTGCAGGTATTGCTCGCCACGAGTATAAACAGGGCTGGAAACTCCTAACCCTGTGGGACGGCTATGGGTTATCTGAGGCGACCTGGGAACCTATGTCAGCCTTCATACAACCAGACGGGAGTATCAACCCAATCTTCCGCACCTACCTCGTTGGGAACAACAAGGGGCAGCTCCTAACCCGTGCTGAGACTATGTCACAGCGTAAAAAGCGAAAATGATTTCCCTGTGTCAGTCTACTGACAGGTGCAGTGAGAACTCTTCTGCAGACGTGCCTGTGTATGGGTGTAAGAGCAGTTGTCACAGTTGCCCCGCATTGCATCGCAGGACAGGACCGTTAGCCCCCCGTGACAACCACTCCCTGGCCGAAGGCCATTGGTTTTTCACAGACTACTGCTTACTGAGCACTGCACTGACCCTGTCTGTGCCCTGCAGACCCATGCCTATGGTTTCCAGCGTGCGCCAGGTGGCCGCTTATCACGATTGCAGCCACTCAGCGAGTGTATGCCTTGTTGACCATGTGTTGCATGGGGACTGCCCTGATGTAATGACCTTGGAGAGCCAACGAAGAACGGTGGCATACTACACCAGGGGGGAATGACAAGCAAGGTGTTATGAGGCAAGGTGTGTCTTCCCTCCTTGGGGACAAGCGGTCCCACAGCTAGGATCCCTGACTGGTCCAGAACCATGGGGTTCTACCCTTCCTTACAGGGGGTACCATACCCCTATCTGTGCTACGTATGTCTGTGTGTGTCTCACTTCTCTCCCCGGCGTGGCTCCCGGAGACCGGGCTTCGCTGACGTCGGACCGAAGGTCCTAATCAGGTACTTTTACCACTCCTATGGCGCCCAATTTCTGTGCTGGCGCCTACCCTTGGGGGAAGACGGCAAAAGCCCTACCTACTAGAGGGGAGGGGTGGCCAAGTGTGCTAAGGGCATACAAAACGCCCATTTTTGCTAAGGGCCAAAAGCTAACGCACTCCCCTGCCCACGAGGAAAAGCACGCGGGACAGGAGACACCACTACACTACACTCACTAACGCCAGCACCGGCCTTCGAAGGCAGGGTGAGCACTCATCACCTGCACTCATCTGCTGCGAGGCCTGCTGACCCTAACCCCTACACACGCTACTTGGTGTTGCTATCAATGAAGTCTCGGGTCCTAATGACCCTCCTGTGAAGAAGACAAGAGAACACAGCGCTGCTAAGAAACTGTGGCCTAACAGGGACGTCACAACACGTTTCCCTGCTAGGGCTTGGAAGGAAGGGGTGCTCTTGTTGCATGCACAGCGCGGATGTCGATGGAGTCGAACTGCCCACGCCACTCCTGGCTGAGGCGCAGTCAATTGATTGTGTGATCAGCGCCCCTGTCTAGCTGGGGCAGAAAAACGGGATAGCCGCCGAAGGCAGCTGCTGCGTGCACCAATCACCCTGAACCTCTCCCACCTGTACAACAGAGGCCAATGAAGGGGTGTTTGCGGCTGAGGAACCAAGCCACACTCCACGTATTATACGCTTCTCAGTGTGACCTATAATACACTGTCCTCAAACAACCCCTGTCAAGCAAGCAAGCTTAAGAGACTCCTCAGGTTCTCTTAAAGAACGTACCGAGGAGCCCCTGGGTAAACTAAACAAGGTTTACCGTGCGCATTTCTCGTGGCCTACCCTTTAATGCATCGTGTGCACGCATGCAGGGAAAGGAGGCGGAACCATAACCACTTTGACTGAACCAGGGGGTGAGCTCCTCCTGGGCTTACCCACCTTACTCACCATGCATCGTGTGAATGCCGAAGTGAAGCGAACGCAAAACAACCCTATTGCGAGTTATGAACAAGCCTAAGCGTTTTAAGCAACCCTACTTTAAAGCTATGGCTACACACGAGCAAACACTTTCTTTTCTTACCTGTGAAGAGAGAACAAGGATGAATTGGGGTACAGGGAAAGCGTCACAGCGTGTGAATGCCTCAATTTGGCACATGCATCGCGAGCACAGCGCATATTCTAACCCTACGTGCGCGCTGCGCGCTCCATTCGCATCACATACCTTTCATTCCTGTTTTGACCTGTGCAGAGCAAAGGAGATGAGCGCCCGAACCCCCAACGAACACAGCGTTGACAACCCTAACGTTTTAACGAAGCAACCAACACGAACGCAATGCATGCGTGTGAGATGACACTGGCATACCTGAGAGGTGGGTTGTCCACCTGCTCTGTGGTGTGGGTTGAGTTTGAATACTTTTCTCTGAAGTTTATAACAGTTTTGATGCAACTGTGCAAAAATTTCCTTTGGAACTTTAAAAACTACGGCTCATACCTTCTTTTCCAAAAGCCGTTTACGCTTGCGCAACCTTGTTTTTGAAGTCCGCTTCCTTTGCGCTTGTCTGCGACTTTGAGTTTGGTGTAAAAATGACGATTTATCGCGTGATTTCGTCAATTTTTAGCTATTTGACTTGTTAAATCGCTACCCCTTTCGCTAAACCGCAGGAATCACTCCCTGTTGGTTACACTTTCTTTTTTTTTTCAGCTCCTGGAGATTTGTGTCCTCCATTGCGAGTATTGCTCCGCCCTGGCCCTTGGTCAGGACGTTTACTAAAACGCTGTTTATACAGCGATCGCCGTCCGCATCAGAGCGGTCGACTGTACCCTAGTGGGCAAGCACATATGCTCTAGGGAGGGAGTCCTGGGTTCAAACTCCACTACCCCCAAATTTTTACCAAACGAATGCCCCATCGAAGGGACATCATTCACGGTACATTACACTGTTTTTCGAGGTTACCTACAGTGTGATAGGGTTCCATGAACTGATGAGGATGTTTTTGGTAGGTTTGATGCATTTTCTGAGGTAATTTTGGGAATATTTGAGCCTTCTTCCTTGGTCCTACTAGCTTAGCTAACTAGTACTCCAGGGGGGAGTAATAAAACGTCACTGCCATGTCTTTCCTGGAGGGCTTGATCCAGGCCAAGCACCCCTTAAAACCCTTTTGTTGATGCAAAGACTAACTTAAGTATTTTTATCTCTCTTTTGAAGCCTAAAGTACACTTTCTCAAGGTAACTAGGGTTGGCACCCTAGCCCCCCCATGGAGTTCACCCCTACCACTCAACTGAGCGGAGGTACCTTCCTTCATGGAGGATATACCGAAATAAAATAGGCATTTCATGCTTTAGGCCTTGGAGGTTAAGCCTAGTGGTCTCCCAACCCAAGACCCCTATACTCAATTGTTTCTATCACTTATTGTGGTTCTACCTTTTAACTGTTTCTGAATTCAGTTGCTTGCCCAAGTCATTTTCTGTGTTGGCCTGACATCTATGCCCCACATTCCGAACCAGCACCATTCCACCCAAAAGAGTGCACATGAAGTGCCTGATGCTATCTTGGAGGCCAGAGTCAGTCCATTTTTCATATAAAATCTTTTGTATTTGTGATTGAATCTTTGTGTTTATACCTGCAATGTCTATCTGCAGCCCTTCTGTGTTACACTGGATTTCAAAACTATTCATTCATTCGATCCACATCCTGTTCTTGCTCTACTTGCTGCTTTGGTTTGGGTTTTCAACTTCAAAACCTGCAGGATTTCATCAAAATATCTAGGGCATTAATCAAGGACATCTTTCTGCGACTCCTGGGGCAGCTGGGGCTATTCCTGGTGGACCCGAACAAGGGATTCGTGCTACGGACGGACGCCTCGGAGTATGCTGTAGGGGCAGTCCTCGAGCAGGTCCGGGATGACGGGTTGCACGTACCCGTGGGGTTTTGGAGCCGGATCCTTGCCGAGGGCCAACGTCGAACCTGGACCGCGAGGGAGAAGGAGACGTACGCCATTGTTTGTGCGCTCAGGAAGTGGTCTGGCCACATCGGATTACAACCGGTGGTGGTGTGCACGGACCTTCAGTCCTTACAGAGCTGGCAGGAGGAGCACGTCGACACCCCCTCGGGACCGGCGGCAAGGAGGGCCCACCGGCACGAGACGTTCGCCCAGTTCGACCTCAGCGTCGTATATGTCCCGGGGAAGGACAACACTGTGACAGATTGCCTCAGTCGATGGGCCTACCCCGCGGGCAAGGCTTGGATGGACATTTCCAGCCATGGGGACGCCGAGGAGACCAAGGAGGCCAAGCGCATCATCGAGATGGAGAAGGCCATGGGGCAAGAGGGGGTCAAGTGCTTTTTGGTGATGGCCAACCGTACAGACCTGCCAAGTTCCGGGGCGCCCGAGTCCAAGCTATTCGAGAGGAAACCCTCGAGCAATGGATGGTGGCCCCCGTAGAGCTAGTCAGGTCGGTGCTGACAGAGGACTGGTCGGATGACTATGCGGCATCCGAACACTGGAGCAGGTACTGGAATGCCGTGAGCGCCCCGTCGGACGACGAATGGCCTGAGGGCTTGACCGAGGATGGGGATAAATTATTCCTCAAGGACAAGCTATTGGTCCCTGAGAACCGAATGGAGGAGCTCATTGACCACTGGCATAACGCCCAGCTCATGCATTCTGGTCGAGACAAGATGCACCAGGACCTGGAGTGGCGTTTCAAGTTCCCACCGGGGTACTACGCCATCCTGGACAAGTACTGCAGCGACTGCGCCGTGTGTCGGGCCCAGAAAAGCCCCAACCATTCCACAGCGGGCAACCCGGTGTATACGGCTATACCGGAGGCCCCTATGCGGTCCGTGGCTATGGATGTATTCGCCATGCCCGTGGTCACCGTGGAAGGAGAGATCTAAGACTGTGTCATCTTGGCGGTGGATAGGCACAGCGGGTATATTGTGGCAGTCCCCGGCAAGAAGTCCAAGAAGAAGGACACGAAGGACAAGCATGGAGTGGGGCCCCAGGCCAAGACCGTCGCCAACGCCATGATCAGGCATTGGCTGACGATTTTTGATGTCCCAGCTGTCATCTGCAGTGATCGGGGCAGTCAATTTGTGGGGACGTGGTTCAAGACGATGTGCAAGCACATGGGGATTCGGCACCCAAGTGTAACCTTGGCATACTACAGCCGGTGGAATGGCTGGGCTGAGGTGGCCGGGCGGCAGATGTTCGAGAAGTTCCGCCAGTTGCACATTGACGAACCGGGCCGGAATTAGTATAATTCGCTGTGGAGAGTTTCCCAGGCGTACCACGACCTTCCAGGGGCCCACTGGACTGTCGCTCCATCGCATCCTGTTCCTACGGGATCGAGTGTCACGCACTCTCCTGTGGTTGAGCCATGGCAAAGTGGCCCGGGATGCGAGTGCCATGATGGCTGAGGCGGACTACACGGCAGCCAAGGTGTGCAAAGCACTTCAGGAAGAGCATGAGAAGAGGGCCAAGTACTTCAAGCAGGGAAAAGTCCAGAAATATGCTCTCAGAGACACCGTATGGGTGGAGCGGCACCACAAGGATGTTCTGTCCAGGCATCGGCAGGCGTCTTGGTATGTGCCGGGGGTAATCGTTCGGAAGGTCGGGCAGGATGTGTATGCGGTTTGTGTGGGGGATAACAAGATCCTTGACGGCGACCACACCCAGCTTCGTCCCCGAGCACCAGACCCCAGCAGACGTCCCGTCACCTTCGAGTTCACAGCCGGCGATGTGGACTCGGATGACGAGGGTGAGGACTACGACTTCACCGCCGAGAAGATCCTGATGGACAAGACGGACCCGGGGACGCCTGGGGGGAGGCTATATAAGGTCTGTTGGAAGGGATTTGCCGCATCCAGGTATTTGTGGGAGCCTCCGAGCAGTTTCGTGCCGAGGTATACTACGGTCTGGATGGAGTATCTGGAGAAAAAAAACATTTCTTTGGATGTCAAGGACGTGTTGGTCCATTTGGTGGCTGCTAAAGCACCGTAATGGATCCCCCTTGGCATTTATGTTTGTCTTTGTGTTTGGGAGACGGGTGAGGGCGTTCATCCAGGGGTTTTTGGGCCTTGATTGGCCATATATGCTCTTCACTCGGTCTCCACATATATATTTTACTGTGGTATACGTATTTAGACTAGTCGACGACGTTTTCTCTATCCTTGATCCCCTTGGTTCATGTTGTAGATCAAGAGGAGACCGGATATGGCGGAGGGCACCGATTATGAGTGTCCTCACCCCTCTCTTGGGGCATGGGGGACGCCTACGCCGTATGTGGGGCCTCCATGTGTCCTTGGGACATGGGGGGGGGGGGGGTGGAGCCCCTTGGGGTCCTCCGGTCCTCTCTTCAATGACTTCTGAGCGGATACAACGCTCTGAGAAGGGGGGTGAAGCCGGTTCGGACCCCCTTGGCCATCTTTGGGTCACTTGGGGTGTGTATCTATGGGCCGGCAAGCCGCCATTGGCTGATATCATACTCTCCCATCCGCCTGACCTAACCTGATGTGATAGTGTGATAGGCTTGGCCATTTCAGCTATGAGCGGCCATATTCAATACCGAGGCGCCGCCGGCTGAGATTTATATATCAAAATATCAGGAATCAACAGGGTTTTTTTATCATAATATTTTCGTAATCTTTCAGCTATCAATTCTGATTGTCAATGTATCGGCGACTGTCAGTTGGCTCGCGATTTTGCGGTAACCGATTGGTTAACTGTTATTTCCAGATATTTTAGCGGAAACCCCGTTGAAGGGTCAGATTTCATCAGAAAAGGGTTCGTTGCTTCCGCATATTTCATGTTATATACTCGCAAAATTAATCCGATTTTTTCAGACATTCAGAATCGGATTTTCAATTTCGAGGTCGCCGCACTGGATATGATGAATTTCGGATGGTCCTACATTTTTCCCCGATCATGAATGAACCTTCCTTTTGTTGTCTCCTTCATTTTTCTTGGAGATATAGGCGAAACAAAATTGATTCGTGAGACCACTTTGAAAAATCATATCTCCGGCTCACTGCGAGGGATTCCAATTTTGAGACTTGGGTTGGAACTGCCTTGGTCTCAACTTAAATCAGGGAGCATCAAACACCCTTGGTATGCACACCTGCCCGTGGTATCAAAGGATCATGGTCAAGAGGGTAGAAAGTGCTTTACAACTCTTGGACCATGATACCCAATATATTAATATGGGTTTCGAGTGTACCGCCCGAGTGTTGGTGTTGCATGGAAACTTTCCTTGGGTTCCTACATATTTTTAACGTGAAGTTATGGCCATGGGGGGTCATGACATACCATGGTGGGAGCCACTTTTGAGGGTATGTGTTATATGCATGGTATGTGCTTCGCTACGCTCACGCCCATTTTACATATCTCCGTTTGTAGGAAGATACATGGGGTCGCACGTGGCAAAGGCCTTGCCCATGTCCTAATGCTGTGCTCCATAGCGCTAGACTAAGCCTACCGCACATATAGTGCACGTGGGAAGGCTTACGGAGCGACCCACAAGCGCCACTATCAATTTTCCCATTTTCATGGTGCGTGTCGTGAGGAGGTTCGAAGGTGTCTTCATGCGTCCGTTTGGGGATCCAAGTGGGGGGATTGTTCACAAATGGTTCCAAGCAATAGTGTGTTGAACCATATGTTGATACCGTGGGTGAGCGAAGTTATATACTATTGTGATTACTGTGTATTTGGCAATATTTGCATGTTTTTGACCTCATTTTATGCTCATTTTTGTATTTTATGTGCTCAACTGGTCGGCTAACAGTAAAGTGCCTAGAGATCCGTGAACTATGGTATGTTGCTTATATTTTGGCATATGCTTGGGTGTTGCACCTCACCATATGCCGGATCACGTGGTCACTTTGGCGTGGCACACGAGGCCTCACAAAATTAGGTCTCAAAGTCGTGAGTTGACTTGTGAAGCATGGCATGTGTATATCCGGAGGGGTTTGGGAGCCAATGTTGGGATATTCTTGGGCATAGACTCTTGGTCTATATCACCCTTGTATATTATTTTCCGGTTTGACACATGCATGGAGCATTTGAATACTTGCCGTATGCATTTTTGAGTATATAATTGAACTTTGGGCACTATGGTGTGACTTGCCTAATTTTGCAATGTTGTGAGGTCATCTTCATGGGGCAATTCTCCACGCCCAATCGACTCCAAGTCCAACCAAAAATTGTCAGGGTAGGGCATGGTCCTGAGTGCCACTCTAGGCCATGACACGCCACCTCCCCCATTGGGCTAGGATTTACAGGCTTGGGAGTGAACACATTTTTGGGGTTTGTGTAGTGACTTTTGACACATGGCATTCAGCCATCTTATTTGACTTCGTTCAGGGCATCATGTTGGCGAGTCAAGGGAAGGTCCTGAGTCCAGGGAATGAGGGGTCTATGGCTGTGATTGTGTATGTTTCCATCTTTTAACAATTTTGCTTGATTTGTGTTCATATGCCAATTTCAGGGCTTCTTTATTGACTTTGGTGCAATTCTATGTACATGCCCAACGCCCGTGTCTCCGTGTGCACCGTGCGACGACCGGCGTGTTGAAAGGAGTTGTTGAGTGTCAACGCGGGACCTCAAACACCCTTGGGAGCCGTCAGTGTGGATCATTTGGATTGGAGCTGTTGTACTTGGAAGTTGGTTATTGCAAGGGATCAGGATTTGTGTGAAGGAGCCATATTTTACTATTTTTTGTGGGAAACTGTGCAGGATAGGGCAAGATCATGCAGAACCTGGTGAGAAGCAAGACCATAGGAGTGACAGGAAATGGTGGAAGTGGTACAGCAGGGGCCGGTCCTGGTAGGGACCTTCTTTATAGACAGAAAAGAGATCTGAACCAGATAGTCTGGCGAACTTGCGCAAATCGTCCGACAGCGTGTACCTTTTGGTAATGTAGTTTCGGGAAGTCGTAAACTTTTGTCGTGGGTCTAGATAATTGATCAACACATTGATTTTCTTTTTTGCTCAGATCGAAATAGAAGAGCGCGCGCGGGAGGGCATATTCTACCAGCCGTTTGGCTGTAGACCCAGGCTTAGCCACCAGGAAACAGGGGCTGCAGTGTGGGGGGTAGTCCCAATCCTTGTACTCCAGGACCCGGCCAGCGTCGATACATTCTTGGATCTGTCGCTCTATCTCATCAGCCTGCTCGTTAGGAGCCGGATAGGGCCTCCTTCTTATCCTGTGACCCACAAACTCGGGCTTCAGCTTGAGGTCCATCTGTACCAGCTTGTCACAGGATGCTGGAGGGAGTAGTTCTCCGAATACCCCCAGGTAGGTCCTGATCAGCTTCTGTACTCTAGGGTCCAAGAGTTTGATCTTGTCCTCCATGTCCTCGTCAGAGTGTAGATTGCTTGCCCCCTGGTGTATCGAAGCAGGAGTGGGATCCTCAACCGGCTCAGATTCCTTGGTCGTATCCTTCAGTCCTTGGTAGGCGTAGAGAAGGTCTCGTTCCACAGTCTCAGGTGGTCTCTGACAACATAGGCACACTCAAGGGGGTTCGCATACGCATTCCTCCGAGAGTTTTTCCTCCTCTGGGATCCTCACATGGGCACCCCATACGCTCTTCATGAGCTTCAGTTCCACCTCTCGTTGCCAGGTGGTAATCTTATTTTCTAGGTCCTCCTTCAGTTGGGAGATGTCTCCCATAGACCGTTGCTTAAACGGCCATGAGCGGCGGGTAGGCCTAGCGTAGCATAGATTTTTCGCCACCAATCTCCTTTTGGAGTCAACGTACTCTCTCAGCCTGGATCGGGAGTCCAGCTCCTCGTCCAGGGGCTCGTCTGCCCTCATGGAGAGTAGGGGTTTCAGTGGGGCAGCGTACTCGGCGTTCTCCACTTCCTCCACGCACGTCTGCACGCAGAAGGCGTCATGCTCAGTCTCGTCATCAGAGTGTATAGAGATGGGTAGCTCGGATAGCCCACACTCTGAGACTACATCAGGATTAGATACACGGCAGGGGGAGTTGGGGGCAACAGTGTCAGACACGACGTACTCGTCTCCCCCAGGAGTAGTATCCACGGCGTCTCGAGGTCCTAGTTGATTTTTAAGAACGTCCAGGGTGTAGCGGCTGCTTTCACGTTGTATTTCCTGGACCATAGCAGGGGCCAGATCTTCCCAGGGCGCTGGAGCTAGGCTCCCGTCCACCACGCTTAGCATGCTCCCGCATCCAGGTTTCCCGATGGGCGTCTTGCAGCCCGGAGGCACGTAGATGGCGCCATCCGGCAGCTGGATGGAGGTGAGCGTCAGCTTGTCCAATAGAGTACGCCAGTACTCATTTCCCCCATGGGCTCCCCAATCGGGAGAGCACAGGACCACACGGGAACGTTCCAGGGCCACCTTGGTCAGGACCTTTCCCGGTTCACTGAATCTTGGGTTCCTGTAGGCCATCCCGAAAGAGGGCCAGTGAATTTTATAGCAGCAATTTTTCCCCTTGCTGCAGTAGAGGTCCAGGACATGTTGCTTGTCGCTGGCGAATAGCTCGACGTTCAGGCCTTCCTGAGAGTATCACAACTCCTTCAGACCTTGGTCTAGGACATCTCCCAGGAGCTGATAGTCCTCAGTTTTGGAGGCGACCATCATGGTTGAGGGCTCCCTCTTGCATACCCTCAGGGAGCTAGACGTGTGCTCAGACTGCTCCAGAGGTACAGATTCCCAGCCGTCACCATGGTCCACTTGGAGGACGCAGGGTGCTTGCAGGGTGAGGGATAAAATCTGGGAGTGCTCAACGAAGAAGTTGGTCCCCAGTACAAAGTCGAAGGCTTCGGTGTCCATCACATAGAACCGATGGGCAATGCTTCTAGAACCCGGTCTCTAACCCCGTGTCATTGACGGGCACCAGTGGTATAAAAACAATCAGTACCTCTTCTACGAGCACCGAATTGTGGTGCCTGAGGCACGACTGGATGCATTGCTACAGTGGTCCCATCTCAGTTCTGGTCACACTGGCGCTAATCGCTCAGTGGACTTCTTCAGTGCTGATGGTTTGGAGAATTTCTTTATACTCTGACTGATAGTCGGTTAGACTCCGACCCTCCAGGATTCCAGCAGTGCGCATGGACAGGTCAAGCCGGACATCCATACGCTGGAAAGCCTCTGTGGCGAGCGCCTCAGAGCTCTCACCTATAAGCGCATCGAAGTTGTTGCGCGATATATAGTCAGACAGTTCATTCTTTATTCCGGGGATATGATGCACTGTCAGCCTGAACTGGCTCAGGTAAGTCCACCACCGCTTTAGCTTAGCTGTCTCTGGTGGTGGGCCCTTCTGAAAAGACTTCACAGGCTCCTGGTCACACAGCCAGACAATAGGGTTAGATCCCAGGAGTCGGGATTGTGACGAAAGCACCAACATACCGGCCAGGAGTTCCTGGTCATAGGTGCTGTAATTGGAACGCGGTTGGTTCCATTTCCAATTCCAGTGTCCCAGTGGCACCAGTTGCCACTCACTGGTAGGATAGTCATGTTTCAACGAACCATCACGGTTCAGTCCACTAGTACGATAATGGCAGTGGGTTAGTTCAGCGGGGTTAAGCTCCTGCCATTGGTAGATCGTACCACCCCGCCCTACATCACTGGCATCAGTGATCAGGACTAACTCGCCCTTAGGGCGGGGTACTCCCAGGCAGTTGGAGGAGGCAATCTTCTTCTTCAAATCCTGGAAACACTCTTCCTCGATGGCGGTCCACCTCCAGGGAGTAGTTTTCTTGATTATGTCAGTAAGGGGGGCAGAGGAGTAAGTAAAATTGTGGATGTGACGCCGATAGAAATTACAGGCGCCCACAAAACTCCTCACGTCGTGTAGACCCTTCTTAGGGTGATCGCAAATCTGCATGTCCTGTAGGGGCTGCATCTTAGACGCGGCTGGTTTCCACCAACCATACCCCACGTGGAAACCAAAATATTCCATTTCCTCTTTCATAAAGTCACATTTTTCGAGTTTGATTTGGAGATGGTTTTCTTGACAGACAATGAAAAATTCACGGAGGAGAAGGACATGGTCCTCTTGGGTATTAGTACCCAAACTCACGTCGTCGATGTGAGCCTCCATTTCTGCACCCCGAGAAATCAACTCCTGTACTAGAGGCCTGCGCCTCAGTATGTACAAAATTTTGTTCATTAGCTCCTGGAAGAGCGCTGGGGCATTAGCCACCCCGAAAGGCATTACCTTCCACTTAAAGACACGGCCTTTAGGGGTTATAAAAGCCAGCAGCTCCTGAGCTGCGGCGGTTAGGTCCACCTGCCAGAAACCAGAGCGTTTGTCCATTTTGGTCTTGTACCTGCATTTGGCAATACGCTCCAGGGTGTTTTCCATGTTAGGAATACTCCCCGAGTGGTTCTTGGTTTTCTTGTTGACCTCACAATATTCTACAACCAGTCGTAGGGCAGTCGACCCTGGTTTGGCAACCAGGAAACAGGGACTGCACTGATGGGGGTAGTCCCCCTGCTTACATTCGTCAACGAGGCCACCATCAATACATTCCTGGATCTGGCGCTCGATTTCTTCAACCTGTTCCTGTGGAGCGGGATAGGGACGACGCCTCACTCGCGTCCTTTCAAATTCAGGTTTCAGTTTCAGGTCCATCTGGACCAGTTTTTTACAACAGAGTGGAGGCGGCAAGGCGCCGAACACCTCCTCATAGGTTATCAGCAGTTTCTTCAGTCGGGGGTCAAGGTTAAGACTCTCGAGTTTCTGCAGGAAATCCTCCTCAGCATGGAGGTTGCTCTCTCGATGTTCTTTCTTTTTCTGCCGATCAGCAGTTTCGGCAGGCACAGAACCATCGTCCCACTCAGGGGAACATTGCTGCCCATAGTGCAGAGATTACACTAGCGGTATCTCAGGATCAGGGAGCGTATAGGAATCATTGTCCTCCTCAGACCAGATGGAGGATTTCCAGGTCTGTCTGAGGTATTGCAGCCGTTCTTGGCGCTCAATACCTTCGGCCTTCAGGTACAACAGCCGCCGGAGTTCCTGAGTGTCATGCTCAGACAATGGCATGTTATTAGAAGCAGGCCGCGCCAGAGCATCAGCAGTCCGGGCCACGGGTTCACGTGTGTGCATAGCTGCATGTGTAGCATTGGCTTCCCAACAGGGTAAGCGGGCTCAGGGGTTGACTCTAGATCTACCTCCTTTAGCAACAGCTGGGCTAGGAAGGCACTGTGTTTTAGGTCAACACAGCTGGGATCAACAGTAGGAATAGTGCTGGCGATCTCAGACAATTGGTCGTCAGCATCCTCCTTTACAGCTGCAGGTTCCAGATAGTCATCGGGAGACTCACACCCTGTAAGTGTGGCAGATAGGTGCTCAGGAGATCGATTTTTGAGATCAGAAAGGGTCAGGCCACGATTTTCGGCCATGACCTCTTTCAGTAGCACCTGGTCTAGGTCACACAGGGGTATAGGATTGAGAGATCCATCGACGATGGACAGGAAACTGGCCCACTCAGGGGCCTGCATAGCTGTGTCTGTGTCCTCAGGCACATAGATGGGGCCGTCGGGGAGTTGCACTCTTTTTACGGTCATTCAATCTAGCATACGGCGCCAGTAAGCATGTTCACCAGAGCAGCCCCAGTCAGGGGTGCAGATGACAATCCTTCCTCCCTCATAAGCGATTTTGGTTAGAACCTTCGCGAGCAGGGAGAAGGGGGGGTTGGCATACGCTAGGCCATTTGCTTTCCAGAAGAAACAGAAAGCATTGTTCAATTGTTTCGAGCAGTACAACTGCATGATGTGCTGTTGTTGGCTCGCAAACAATTTCACCTGGATCTCATCCAGGTTTACCTGAAGGGCCGCCAGTCCATTTTCAAGAACGTGACGGGCCAATTGGTATTTTTCAGTACGATAGTTAGTCTTGGATGCGTAGCGCAGCCCAGACTCTTTTCGTCCTGACAGCTCCAAAGGTACGGAGAACAGCCCACTGCCAAAGTCGCAGTGCAAAGAACAGGGGCGCTGGAGAGACAGCATTTTTACCTGGGGGTTTCTTTGTAGGAAGTCTGTACCAATGACGATGTCAAAGACGTCGGTGTCCAGAACTCTGCAGTGTTGGGTCACGGTTTCGTCGCCCAGGCATATAGTCACATCGACCCCCCCAAGGAATGGATGGTACGCCCATCTCCTACTCTTATGGCCACGGTCTTAGTTTTCTTGAAAGTCTTTAGCAGGCCCCAGGCCACTATGGAAAGTCTTGCACCGGTGTCAAGCACCGCTCGAAAAACTTGATCCCCGATTTTCACGAGGATCCAGAAAACCAAGTCCTCCTCTTCGGAGCCGCCCCCCTATTCCTCATCAGGGAACTTGACATCCACCCCTGCAGCTATGAGGGACCTGGCCCTCCAGGCCAAGCGCCTCTTCTTGGAGTTATTCCCCTCAGGGGTAGCGTTATCCCCCTCGGGGCGCTTCTTGGGATCACCTGCGGCAGGAGGGGGTGTGGCAGCAGGAGAGGGTGTAGCAACGGGCGCTGATGAGCGCCTCTGGGGGTGAGGGGGTCCATTTTTGCCACCCCCCTTGCCACCTCCTTTACCACCTTTATCCCCATTCGGGGGATTTCTGGCGGGCGTTTGGGTCTTCTGGCGTTCTGCCTCCTGACGCTTGAGTTTATCACTCTCGCGTTTCTTTATGTGACATTCGTCTTCGTAGTGACGACGTTTGCCACAATAGCCACAGGTGATGGTACACCTGCAATGATGCTGATGGGTCACAGGTTTCCCATCCTTGGTATGCTGCTGTCGTTTCATCTGCAGCATACAGCTACTGCGGTGATCGCAGTCAGAGGCATGACAAGGCCCCCCTTTGTCATTGACAGGTTTGCAGTAGAACAGAGGGGGTGTACCTGCATCAGGTTTAACCTAATTCATGGCACGTAGGTTACTCCTCCCTTTACCACCTCCCTGGTTGGTGTTAGTGGGATTTTTAGGCCCTTTCCCTTCGCCACGTTCAGGGGTAGGGGTACCACCTCGACCCAAGTGGTTCTTGAGGAATTTCTCCATGTGGGAGTCATTCTCTCTCTCAAGAGCTAGCTCAATCAGGAGGTCCACAAGTTCATCGTACGAGTGGGTCCGACTCTTCCTCTCCGAGGTAGAGCGGCAATCATCCCACATACGTTGGGGGATCTTACTCATGAGCCACAGGTGGGGCTCAGTGGCTCCGTAGGAGCCCATGTTCATCCGCGAACACAGATACTCCAAGTCGCACACATATTCAGAGATTTGCGCAGCGGAAGGAAACTCAGGGAGCATAGGTAGCTCCTCTATCTGTGTGCCCACACTGAGGTCAGTCTCATAGACTGGGAACGTTTTCTCCAACCTCTGGAGTACCTCTGCCCAGGTGGAACAGGTTTTCACAATCTGTTTCACCTGTTTTTGCAAAAATTTCTTTTTGCATGAGCGTTTCAACAGTGAGCATTTGGTGGCCACATCCACATGGGATTGGCCAGTCAGCAAAAGAAACTCAGCAAATTCTTCTGCCGGTTCGGGCAGATTTTTGGGGTCGAACTCCGGCAGTTCCAGCTGGATGTTCGCCTGGGCAATAGGTCTGCCCGTCTTCTCAACCCCCGGAGTTAGGCGAGAAGGTGATACGCCGGCAAGAGGTGCCAGGGCTGACAGCCCTCTTTTCTCAGTCTCTGTCACAGGCACGTCCTGTAGTTCAGCCATGGGCACAGTCCTGGCACGGGGGTGAAAGGGGCTGGGGCAGGTGATCTTAGGCAACAGCCTTGAGACCCTTTGATCTCTTAAGATCTTCGGCCAGGGTACTCAGTCCGGGGGAGGGGGAGGACAACTCTGGCTTGGGTAAGCGTTCTGCAATACCCAGTTTCGCCTTAATGGCCTCCGATAGGGCCGTCACATCTGGATCTTCTGATCCGGACAGAAGTTTGGCCAGCAGTTCGGCCGTATGATCCAGGGCACCGTAGGTTGGCCTTGGATGATGTTGTCCCTCAACTCAAGTCAGGCCCACTTCGGGAGCCCTTGGGGTTGGACAACATGCTCTTGGATACTCGGTTCTTGGTCGTCTTGGCAGGGATGCTGTCTCGGCTCTGTGGGACGGCAGACCAGAGTGCGTGTAGGACCCTAGGTCTGTACGTGGTCTGGATCCGTGTACTGCCAATGGCTCCTCTCCATCTTCTCCACCAATGGATTTGTAGTACTCCTCATTGAGGATGTATTCATCCATCTTCTTACTTATAATATATACTTCCTCGTATTCCTCAGGGCCTGCAATCGCTGTTGAGGATGATGCCGGACAGGCGGATCGGGAGACTGAGGCTGCTACGCGCCTGTGGAGATGATGCGATCTGGATCTCCTTGGGACCCAGATGCGGCACTGTGATGTGGAGCTCGGTAAGGTGGTTCACTCATAGGGTGGGCCATGCTGCCCATTTGTACTTGGACAGTTCTTATGGGCCAGGTCCTGACGCTTGGCGTGGGCATGATGAACTTGTTGTTGAGCTTTGTGTGCTGCACTTCTTCTCAGGGTCGGTTCAAAAGGTCACAAGGGACTGTCTCTGCGACCGGAAAGATGTCCTTCATTAATGCCCTAGATATTTTGATGAAATCCTGCAGGTTGTGCAGTTGAAAACCCAAACCAAAGCAGCAGGTAGAGTGTAACTGCTGCATAGTGGCGGATCTTTCTTGTGATTGCGAAGCCTGTAGCCTTGATGCCCCAGGGGTCGTAACGCCCGACACTGCCCCTGATATCTCCGAACCCAACTGACCCTCTTCAGACCCATATCCAGCCTCTGGGAGCGACATATGCGAAGCACTTGTGAGCCCATTGAACTCCATGGTGGAATATGAATAGTCAGAAAACCCGGTCTACAAAAATGGAGCAGACATAGAATCTCATTGTGCATCCATCACACATAATGATACAACGTGAAATCATTCGAAATAATTTAAATAAATCCGATTGGGAAATCACGAAAGAGAAATGCGACTCGACGCGCGCTCACAGGCGACATCTGGCGGCGAACGGAAAACATGAAAACAAGCGGAAAATTTACTGCACTAATGTACATCTGAGAATCATTGAAATTCTGATCACATTGATGTATAAATTGAGTGCTGTCACTGCTGCCGTTACACTCCCCCTCTGAAAACATACGGCAGTATGTCAGGCTGGGTCAAGTGAAGTGAAAGAAACGGCAAACGTGACCAAAAACCGACTAATCTATGACAAAATGCGAGAAATTGAGCTGAATTGAGCAAAATTGTGCTGAGATCTGTGTTTCGCGATGGCCATCGACTTGAATGAAACGCATAGGTACCTTAGGGCACACAGAAAAAGCTTCGTTCAAGCTCGAAAACTCGAAAACTGAAAGTCTGAGTGAAGAATGTACACGCATGATCAAGATCCATGATCCATGATGAAATCAGGATCTGAAATCCCACTGCCAGAAAACAGAAAACGAGTGTCGCCATGTCGTCGAGCGTCCAAAAAAAAGGGTATCCCTTCATGGAGTCCCAGATATGTGAAACTGGTCGGTGTCATTTGCAGTCATGAGACCAGATGCCAGATTATGGTACAAAATGTGACTGAACTGAGACCAAAATCAGTGAATCGCACACGGATTGGGGACGGGGAAGTTCACAGCAAGCCAATATAGGTCCAATTCCTTGTCGAAAGATACTGTGTGTTGTGCTGAACGGAAATCCAGTTCTCATTCATAGCCAATCCAGGTCAAATCCTCATGATCATGATGATCCCCATTATGATGGAAATTCAATCATGTAAGTAATGATAGCCAAGAAAACCCAGTGCGTGATCACCACACTGTCAGTATTGTCTCCAGGGCTTCATGTTTAATCCAGTACGAGCCAGAAGAGGTAATTGACTCATTATAGTTCCAGAATGTAGAAGCATTCAATGCTTGGTACCAGGAATTTGCGAAATTTGAGCTGATTCTGAGGGGGATTCCAACACAATCCACAGATGAGCAGCGAGTTGACACAAGTAAGAACACCATTGTCCTCACTTGGTCCTAATAAGCCCTTTGACAGTGGTCGATTGGAAAGCAAACCAACAGTCTCAATGTAAGAGCTGATTGAAATAACATTCTCAGCAGATCCGTCAAACACATGAAATGCATCAGACTCAGTCATGTGCCAGAATCTCTGAAATGAGCACGAACTCGAACGAGTCCTTCCCAAGGCGAGTAGAGGGGCCCAGTCGACAGCAAAACACGAGAGTGTCGTCGTGGTTGAGGATAAAGGCCTTTCGGAACTTCCGATGGAAATCATCTACAATGAAGCACATGATTCACATGATGACCATGATGAGAATGATGGACATGATGACCAGGATGATCCCAGAATGTCCCATCATCTGTTCATCCAACCACATAGACGATGCGCCAGGACTGTTTTGTCCCAATGTCAAGGGTATATGTAGACCGTAAACCTTTTGGAGAGTTTCGGTGATTTAAATTCTGATCAGATCTTGTCCCGAATGGATTCCTCCACGATTGGAGCTTCTTATTGTGCTTGTAAGTCTTCCTTGGTGACACAATCTTTGATCAGCGAGAGCTCACGGTCAATCTCAGGGTGCTTCTTCAGGAACTTGATGAAAGTGTCCGTATACCCATGGATAAAGCTTGAGGCTGGCTCCCATTTGTCTTCTTCTGGACCGAATCCTTTCCATCTGCACAGAAAGTACCACTTGTTTCGAGCATTTTTCTTGTAATCAAGGATCTTCTCCAACTTGAAACTGCTGGTGACCATCTTCCTGTTGCTCAGGTACTTCGAAGTCCAATAGAGAGGCTTGAACTTTTATTTCGGGCAGGGTACTTCGGCCTTCAAACGGTCCCGATGTACTTCTTGATGTCTGCCCGGTTCAACCTCAAGGTTGAATGTAGTCTCACTTAGTTGACCACTGACTTGGAATGGGCCTTCCCACAAAGGTAACAATTTGTTGTCGTCCCTCAGGGTCTCGTCTGACTTACGAAGCCAAACTTGCTGGCCTTTCTCGAAGGGGTTTCCTTGTGTTCTCGACTGATTTTTGAATTTCAACCAATCTGCATGACGCTCCACTTTGGCTTGGATCCACTTGGACTCTAAATCCTTGATCCTCTCAAACCATTGTGAGGCGTCGCAGCACTGCCTTGGATGACACATCACTGGTCCTGGACCCATCTTCTCACGACCAAAAACAAGCTCATTCGGACTTAATCCAGTGTAGTTCTTGGTCCGATGGTATCTTCTCAAGACACAGTAAATTGTCTGCAACCAATTGTAGTCTTTTTCAGTCGCCAGGAATTTTCTCAGAATGTTGATAAGAATTCTTCCAGCGCGTTCAGCAGGGAGGGCTCAATGGTCGTAGACTCGGGCACGAAGATGATGAACTCCCAATAGAGCACACATGTTCTCCCACCAAGTCCCAATGAACTCCTTCCCACTGTCCGTCAGAATTTCACTGGGAACATCCCAGTTACTCATCCACTGACTTGCAGTCCACTTGGCAGCCATTTCAGAGGTGAGATGCTTCGTGTTGCAAGGGAGGACCTGGATGTAGCCACAGTTGGGGTCTTGAATTAACAAAACCCCATCAATTGGCTTCCTCGTGTAGAGACATTCCTCTTGGATTTGTCCCAACTCGAAGACATCCGCCGTCACCTTGTCGAACAACCTCTCAGGAATTGGTAATCCTTTCAGTAGTCCTTCTGCCTTTTGATTCTTGGGGATGTTCGCCTGATATTGCTTGCATCCTTTGGCAAATCGCTCACAGGCGCTCTTGAGGTCCCGTGTGTACACTCTGTGTCGTAGCTCCTGCTCCAGAACACAGGAGTGTCCGTGGGATGTCTCATTCCGATGCCAATGTTTGACATATTGGTCAATTAGACAGTCAGGAACACAAATCCGTCCTTGCCAAAATAGCTTGTCGCCTTGCATCTTAAAATCAGACGTCTCTTCAGAGTCATAAGGCTTGTCCCCTTTCAACTTGTGGTATGCAGACCCAAAGAACCTGTCCTCCTTGTACATCTTCGTCCAATCCACATAGAGGAAGGAAGTTTCCTTGTCCTTTTGTTGTGGAGGGAGCGTGGAGTTCGCCTTAGATCTTGTCACTGGAAACACATTCAGGAGCGGCAGCGACGACTCAGAGTCAGAGTTAACCCTTTCAGTCTGATCCGCCTTGGTAATCTCCTTGCATCTGACCAATGGAACCTCCATCCGATTCTTAATCGAACATTGGAGACAATGTTTCTTGATCGGTGCTTGTTCCTCCTTATCAAACTCGATCACTTCGGCTTTATCCGTCGCTGTCCCATGAAAACTCACTTCAGAGTAAGCCTCTGAGGCTGGGTAGGCCCAGCGACTCAGGGCGTCCGCCACTGTATTGTAGCGCCCTGGAATGTAAGTCACGTGGAGGTCAACTCTGCTGAGAGTTTCATGCCAACGGCCTCTCCTCCCAGCTGGTCCACCAGGGGTATCCACATGTTCTGTCCTCCAGCTCTCCAGTGACTTGTGGTCAGTCAGTACCTCAACGCGATGGCCCAAAATCCAACCTTCATAACGCCGTAAGGCACAAAGGATTGCGTAGGCTTCTTGTTCCCTTGGACTCCAATTTCGCTGTCTTGTTGTAAGCTTGCGAGACCAGAAAGCCAGAGGATGATGGTGACCTTCGTCATCGACTTGTTCGATCGTAGCACCAATGGCGTAACGACTGGCGTCTGTACGAATATAAAAAGGTCTTCCATCCAACCACGGAGTCTTTAATGTAACCACATTTGCCAGTGCTTCCTTGAGACCAGTAAAGGCCTCTTCACATTCTGGCGTCCACTTGAGCTTGACTTGAGATCCCTTCTTTCCTTGTATTTTGCCAACCTTGAGTAACTCTGTCAATGGACCAGAGAACTTGGCGTAGAGAGGAAGGAACTCGTGGTAATAATTGCAGCAGCCTAAAAAAGCACGAAGCTGCGTGATGGTTTTAGGCCTTTCCCATAGCTGCAGGGCAGCCATTTTCCCTGGGGCCGGTCTTCTTGTCCCATCTTCCAAGACAGAGCCACAAAATTCCACGCTATGGAGGAACATTTTGCCCTTCTTGGGTCCACACACGAGCTTCTCTTGTCGAAGGACTTCGAGAACTTTGCGGACTTGTTCTTCGTGCAACTTCAGGCACTCATCAAAGTTTTCTCCCAACGGCGTGGCAATCAGAAGGTCGTCAATGTAGATGCTGCAGAATTCTTGTAAATCCAGAGACTTCTGCTTCTGAAATAAAATAGTCTCCATCATCTTCTGGAACATCGACGGGGCATTCTTCAGACCCATCGGCAGTACAGTCCACTGGACAGTGCCACAGGGCGTGCACATTGCCGTCAAATGCCTATCCTCCTTTCGAAGTGGCATTTGGTGAAAGCCATGGCGCAAATCCAACACAGTAAAGAGCTTATCTTTGGCTCTTGCGGCGATCTCCGTCTCGATCAAAGGAAGGGGATGCGCGTCAGGTACTGTGGCTGCATTCAGAGCTCTGTAATCCACCACTAGACGCCAAGCATCTATACTGGATTGGTCAGCAGGTGGGGGCTTTGGCACAGTAAATGGTGCTGAACACCACTCAGAACTCATGCAGCCCACCTACCAACCAAACTCATAGAGATTGCGCTCAATAATCTTTCGCAGGGCATCTGCTTTGTTAGAATGGACGTTGTTTGTGCACCTTTGAGCCTTGGATTATCTCAATCTTGGCTTCCCCATTTTCACATCGAATTGGGGGGTTTTTCCACAACTTCCCACTCAGCACGTCATCTTTATAATCTTCGAACACTGCGTCCCTTCCTGCAGATATCTTGTCTCCGCCGACCTGATTCCCACAGGTAGGTAGGTAGGTATCTTCGGGAGCTCGGGATGCATCCTTTGACATAGCAGGAAGAAGGTCTTACCAAGGGGACGTCCTGTCCCTCCCACTGCCCTATGTCAGGTGCCTCTTGAGCCGCTCCCGCATGTGCTTGGGAAGGCATTGTCGCGGCCACCCGGTCCATGTGTCCCAGGTGGGAGGGTGTCCCCACATGTGTCCATGGGTAGGGCCACATGCCCCCTCCTTTGGGCGGCAGCTCTGGGGGCTGCCCAGCCGTGTGGAGTATCTCTCACCACAAGGGGTATTGCTCCCGCTAGTCTACGGTACGACCGCCTCACCCTTGTGGCTTGAGTCGCGGGGCCACTCTGCTTGGCAGGTGACCCCCTCCTGGACTGTGTACCGGCTCGCCTGTCACCGGTTGCTTCCATGGCTCCGGGTGACGTTTGCCATGGTCCCCGATGCAGCCTGGCCGGGCTCGGACCAGTGGCCTTGGAGTACCGCTCCTGCCACTGGCCCCGTGGGTTCGGCTGGGTCGCCCCAGTGCGTCCGACCCACGGGGTGTTGGTTCTTTCCTGTCCCTCGGCCGCCCTACGTGTGTGCAGTATCCTGGGCCGCTTGGCTCCTGTTCACCGGTGTGCCCGCGCGGTTTGCTGTGTTGCGTCTGCGGTGTCCTGGGCCACTTGGCTCCTGTTCACCCGTGTGCTCGCTCGGTGTGTTGTGTTGCGTGTGCGGTGTCCTGGGCCACTTGGCTCCCGTTCACCGGTGCGCCCGCTGGGTGTGTCGTGTTGCGTGTGCAGTGTCCCGGGCCACTTGGCTCCTGTTCACCGGTGCGCCCGCTCGGTGTGTTGCTTTGCGTGTGCGGTGTCCTGAGCCACTTGGCTCCTGTTCACCGGTGTGCCCGCTCGGTGTGTTGTGTTGCGTATGCGGTGTCCTGGGCCACTTGGCTCCTGTTCAGCGGTGTGCCCGTGCGGTTTGTTGTGTTGTGTCTGCGTTGTCCTGGGCCACGTGGCTCCTGTTCACCGGTGTGTCCGCTCGGTTTGTTGTGTTGCGTGTGTGGCGTCCTTGGCCCCTTGGCCCCCGCTCACCGGTGTGCCCGCTCGGTGTGTTGTGTTGCGTGTGCGGTGTCCTGGGCCGCTTGGCTCCTGTTCTCTGGTGCGCTCGCTCGGTGTGTTGCTTTGCGTGCGCGGTGTCCCGGGCCTCTTGGCTCTTGTTCACCGGTGTGCCAGGCCGTAGTGTCTCGTCCCTTTGTTGCCCTCGGTGCACGCGCGTGTGCAGTGTCCTGGCCCTCTTGGCGCCAGTTCACCGGTGTGCGCGCTGTGTGCGGTGCGCGTGTGCCATTGGTGGTTGTGTCCCTCTTCCCCCCCCCTAATTTTCGTTTTTTTTTGATGGAAAAAAAAGAAAAAACAGGGGCGCTCGTACACTGCAGGCACAGGCACGGGCAGCTCGTGCGGCGGTGCAATAGTGTTGTGTCCTCTGGCGTGTGTCGTCCCTGCTGTGGCGGCGGTCGCGCCCCAGGGGTGCGGCTCACGCGTCCTGATGTACACGGGCATGGGCCAGGGTGGGTTTGGTTAGGTGTCTCTTTGCTTCTGGAGCTGGCTGGTTAGGCGGCTGTGTGGGCTCTGGGTGTGGGCTGTGGTTACGTTGTTCCCTTGGCGGGCCTGGTTAGGAGTCAAGGGTTAGCGGTTTCGGGGTGTGGCTCGGGTTTGATTTGTGTTTGGGTTTTGGCTCGGTTAGGCGGTTGCGACGGTAGCGGGCCTGGGTTCGGTGCCTTTGGGCGTAGTGGAGCCCGTTGTCGTGTGCGTTGGCGTCCTTCGGCGTCCGGTTTGTTTGGTGACTTCTGGGCGGGGCCTGGCGTGGCGCCCCGTGGTGGTGGTTTGCTGGGTAACGGGGTTAGGTGGCGGCGCCGCTGGCCGGGGGGTCAGGCGCGTCGTGTTGTGTGGTGCGCAGGGCTCCTGGGGTGCTGTGGGTGCCGCCGGTGTCGGTGCGCCGACGCTTGTGGGGTGGTGAGGGGGTGTGTGTGTGCGGGGCTGGGCTTTGGGTGATGTCCCACAGGCGGATGCCGTCTCGCTGTGTCTCCTGGAGGGTCTCCCGCAAGCGCCTGAGGACATACGGGTGTTCCTGGGGCGCGGGGAGGTTGCGGGGCTGGACTCCCAGGGGGTGGAGCGCATCGGCCAGCATGGATTCCCATGCGGCCTGCGGCATCCACCCCCCCGCCGGCCGGGGGCGGCAGTTCTCCACCGACCCCTTGCGGGGCCGGTGGACCAGGCCCTCGAGGGAGGGCTCTCCCCGGGCCCACTTTCGCAGCTCCCAGGACTTCGAGAACTTTGCGGACTTGTTCTTCGTGCAACTTCAGGCACTCATCAAAGTTTTTTCCCAACGGCGTGGCAATCAGAAGGTCGTCAATGTAGATGCTGCAGAATTCTTGTAAATCCAGAGACTTGTGCTTCTGAAATAAAATAGTCTCCATCATCTTCTGGAACATCCACGGCGCATTCTTCAGATCCATCGGCAGTACAGTCCACTGGACAGTGCCACAGGGCGTGCACATTGCCGGCAAATGCCTATCCTCCTTTCGAAGTGGCATTTGGTGAAAGCCATGGCGCAAATCCAGCACAGTAAAGAGCTTACCTTTGGCTCTCGCGGCGACCTCCTTCTCGATTAAAGGAAGGGGATGCGCGTCAGGTACTGTGGCTGCATTCGGAGCTCTGTAATCCACCACTAGACGCCAAGCATCTATACTGGATTGGTCAGCAGGTGGGGATTTTGGCACAGTAAATGGTGCTGAACACCACTCAGAACTCATGCAGCCCTCCTACCAACCGAACTCATAGAGATTGCGCTCAATAATCTTTCGCAGGGCATCTGCTTTGGTGCCGTGAAGGTAGAATGGACGTTGTTTGTGCACCTTTGAGCCTTGGATTATCTCAATCTTGGCTTCCCCATTTTCACATCGAATTGGGGGGTTTTTCCACAACTTCCCACTCAGCACATCATCTTTCTAATCTTCGAACACTGTGTCCCTTCTTGCAGATATCTTGTCTCTGTCGACCTGATTTCCACATTTAATCACCGACATTATGTCCACCAATTTGCGAATTGTTGGTCGTGGTCTCATATTCTTGGCCACTTCATTCCAAACTTCTTTGTCGCATTGTTGGCGGATGAAGTTCACAGGACCTCGCTCCTCTGTGGGATCCCACCAATTAAGGGGGTCCACGAATGTCTTGAAGGGATGGTCGGATGAATTCAGCTGCATTCCTGTCAATTCAGGTGAAAATCTTGGAAAATTGTCGTCATTCTTGCTTGAAATCTTGACATTTTTGGCTTGATTCTTGTCTGATGGGGACGAATTGGAATGGATGGAGGTGTTCTGTTGAGGGACGCGGATTGTCCTTCCCTCCTTCCGCGACGATACGTCAGGATTCCGCTCTCGATCGTCTCGATCCACCTCAATTTTGTCGATTCCTGAGGAATTTGAGATGACCTCTTCTGTTCCCATTTCACTGTCATCTCGCCAATAATCTCCCAGATTCCCGTCAACTAAGCACGCCAACGTGCTCCACGAACGCTGTGGCAAAGGCTTGCCATTGTCTTCGCAATACAGCTTCACTCCCTTGTGAGGTAGCTCGACAATGTCGATTGAAATGTCCACAATGTCCTTGAACCAAATTTGTTTTGGCCAGTTGGGGACAATTAAAGTCGCCTTTGCGCCGGATTGCTTCAGCTTCTGCACCACACGAGGAAAAACGTCGAAGGGCGGATTGATCCATAGAGGTTCAGACCAGTCCTCACTCCAGGCATCGTCGTAGAACTTTGGAAATCTTTTATTCCTGTTGTTTGCAAAGGCATCAACTTGCGGACGAAAATTGTGGTTCTTTTCGAAGTAATCCACCAGAATGTCCCGCCATTTGTCGACTACAGGATAGCAAACTGACTTCCACTTCTTGCAATTCAATGATTCCACCTTTCCTTCGTTGAATTCTTCTTGATTCCCTGTCCATTCCTGCCCATCTTGCTGAATATGCAGCTTATTTCGCTCCTTGAATTGGTGTATACTCTTGGTATATGGGTGCAGATAATACAGGTCGGACGGGTCGCTGGTCGACGGATCCTGGAGGAAGCATGTCCTGTGTCCCATGGGCGACACACGGTGAGCGTGAAGCCATGGTTGACCCAAAAAAAAATCATACTTTATGGTGGCTTCATAGAATTTTCCAGAAAACCACTCCTCCGTCACTGTCTCCTCCACGCTCCAGACAGATTGTTTCACCAATCTGACTGCCAACTCTGCCTCTCTTTCGCCACCTTCAAGGCGATGTCCGCTCACTCCCTCCGGCTGGACAGGTGTAGAGGACATCTTCGCCTCGTCCTCCTGCAGAAAGCCTCTCCTCACCAGATTGACCTCTGAACCATTGTCGATCAGACATTTGGCAAGTTCAACCTTACCTTCTGTCGTCCTGACCTGGGTCCAGCAGACAAACTGGCGCTGCTTGCCCCGCCGGACAGCGCTGAGGACCCAGGCAGGGTACAGGAGGCCGGAGGAACGCGCCAGCCGATCCCAGCAGCGTCCATCCACCACCCCAACTACCCTGATGGGCTTTGTTTCCTGCCACTCAACACCAATGTTGGGATTTGGGTCAAGTTGGCTTCCCGATTGCCATTCTTCTTTGACGTTCGGCTGCACGTCCTGTACTTGTCCTTCGTCAACCCATTCTTCTCCTGCTTCAACGGCATTGACTCCTTTTCCACGTCCACGACCTCCAAATGACTTTGCACCACCACCTTTCTTACCTCCTTGGCCTTTGTTGTTGGAGGTGTTGGATTTGGGGTTGGATTCGTTGGATCTGCCCTTGCCTCGACCTCCAGTATCCTTGTTGTTGCCGAAGGTCTTGTTTGCTGGCGTCTCCGTATACAGGGGGTTGCCATTCACCTTGGAATCCTCTTGATTCCCGGACTTTCCTTGTCCCTTTCCACTCTTTTCGCCAGATTTTCCACCAGATTTTCCACAAGCATCGGTCCATCTTGAGCTGCTTGGATCTCTGCCTTGCTGCGAGTAATCTTTTGGTGTCCAATCCCTGTTCTTTCCTTTGGACTGCCCTTTACCCTTTCCCCTTCCATGCTGGTCAGCATCTCGTGCTCCATCCTGCTGGGGATTTTTGGGAGAATTTCCCTTTCCATCCATTTTGGACTGAATTGTCTTGATATCTGAGGGCGTCCACCTGTGATCTGCGGTCGTGTGAGTCCCCGCTCGACCTTCATTTCCAAGGGCAATGCACACGGAGCATCCCTTCTCACCAACGGCACTGACCTTGCCTCTGAAGCCTTGTGCATCCTGTGACTTCTGGCCTTCTAAGTTTGCATACTTTTCAAGTTGATCCCAGATCTGCTCGACTCCATACAAGAAGATCCAGGGCCGCACCTTCAAAGCTGTCCCCTTATACTTCACTTTTCCATCCACCATACTACAGAAAAATTTCCGACTGTTCAGAATCATGGAAACCAACTCTCCATCTGCCCTCACGAATGGTGATGTCTTTCAATCCCGTAGCACTGATAGAGTGTAGCAACTCACGAACTGCCATTTTTCCCATAGTCTCCGGCAATCCTCGGACTTCAACCCAGTTACCCAGGACTTTTTGGTCCGCCTGGGAGTCCCTGATCTTCTGCTTGGTCTCCGGCGTGAGCTTGCTCAGAAGAATCTTCTTCATCTCACCTTCAGAAAGGCCTTCTCCCGAGTTCTCCGCCTCCTGCACCAAAAACTCCCAATCCTGCCTTGCTATTTGGATTTCTTCAAGAAACAATTTCTTGATCGCCCTGAAGTTCTCAAGACGGTTCCTGTAATGATCCTCAGGGAATCGAGAGCCTTTCTTTTTGAGACTTCGCCACAGCTCTTCATAAGTCAGGGGATCTCCTTGATTCTGCCTTTCCACATAAAGGTTATATGTACTTTCCCTGAGTTTGCCAGTCAAACAGTCCATCAACCGGAGAATCCAGAGTTCCTTGTCCAGTTTCTCCGTCTGCAGCCAAACCATGAATTGTCTTTCGAAGGACGCCCAGTAGTTAGGGTGTCCTGAGAACTTGGGCTGCTTCATCACTGAACCTCTAAGCCTCATGTGCAACGGATTGAGCAGGTGGTTCAGGTTGAAACCTGTGGATGTGCCAACAGGATTGACAAAAACTGGGTTGACGGCGGCGCCTCCCATTGCCTGTGCTTGAGCAATTGCGGCCGCCAGCAACGCCTGATCCACAGTAGGCTGTACAAACGGCGTTGACTGTGCTTGATGATACCTCATGTTGTTCAATTTCTTCTGCTTTTCCTTCGTTTTGGCTTCATTTTCCTTCTTTTCCTTGCCTTTCTTCTTCAAGGCTATTGATCTCCCCTTCACGGTGGTCCTTGCATCTCCATCAATATCACCAATGGTACGAACAGACAGTATAGACCTCTCTGACGAAGATTCTCCTCCTTCAGTACCCAGATTGAAGCCAATAGGACTTGTAATTCCGGTAGGGGGAATACCAGAATTTCCAGTAAAAGCTGGGTGTGGGCCAGTAAAAGCTGGAAGTGCCGGAGAATGTGGAACGCCGTAAGGCGTGGATGCAGGTGCAGCTGAGGAGGTAGGTGCTGGGTAACTTGCCATTGTAGGCGCTGGTCCAGCGAGCCCAGTAGTGCTCAGATTTTGTACCAGATTGGTCAATTTTTCAAGCTTCTGCACCATCTCCTTCCACTTGCTGTCGTCATCCCGCTTTTTCTCCTTGGCAGCCTTCTTCAGCTCCTTCACCCTGTCTTCCAGCGACGAAATCTGGCGTCGACAGGAGCAGTCCTTGGCACACTCACCACAGGACGGGCATCTCAGACCTTTTCTTTTGCTTCTTACTTCATCAACCCAAGTATCAACACTTGAGTTGGAGTTGGGAAGCTTGAACAATTGCTCCCTGGAGAGGTGAGAATGTGTCGAATCACACCTCATTTCGTCGACCTCTTCGTCGTTCGGACCCCAGGCGCCCGACGGACCAGCGTGCGGATGCACATTCTGGAGTCTCTCCTCTGCAATGATGGCCATTTGAACCATCACGGCAGCCTGGTGGTCGAACTGGTCCATCAGCTCCTCCCAATCCTCTTGTTCCTGCAAAGTGGCATCGAATCGCAGGCGGCCACTGTCCCTGATGAACTGGCACGACGCTCTGAACCAGTCCCTCAGACGGCCTCGATAGCCTGCCTCCGCCAGTAGCCAATTTTGGCGGTGCAAGAACTCCTGGTTCCAGATTCCCTGGAAGTGGTTTTCCCAGTATTCACCAGAATTCTCACCAATGCCAGTATTCGACGGCTCTCCTTCGCTGCTGCTGTCTTCAAGATCAGGTAGAGAGTGAGAGTTGGAACCAGATTCACTTGAGGAGGGAGATTCTCGACCTGGTTTAAGGTTGGGTGGGGCGTTCATACAACAATCAGCACAAGTATGAACTCCAGGCCAATGTCTATGGCCACAGTAAGGACACTCTGAAGGTTGATCCTCGGTCTGTTGGGGAGAAGCCACGAATGTAACCTCAGAGGGAACACGAAGTGACCCAGGACGAGTGATAGCCCCGCTAAAGTCCGATGATCTCAGGGTGTCCGTGGAGATTCTAGAAGCAGAGTCATGATTTCCTCTGCTACCATGTAACCGCTGCATAGTGGCGGATCTTTCTTGTAATTGCGAAGCCTGTAGCCTTGATGCCCCAGGGGTCGTAACGCCCGACACTGCCCCTGATATCTCCGAACCCAACTGACCCTCTTCAGACCCATATCCAGCCTCGGGGAGCGACATATGCGAAGCACTTGTAAGTCCATTGAACTTCATGGTGGAATATGAATAGTCAGAAAACCCGGTCTACAAAAATGGAGCAGACATAGAATCTCATTGTGCATCCATCGCACATGATGACACAACGTGAAATCATTCGAAATAATTTAAATAAATCCGCCTGGGAAATAACGAAAGACAAATGCGACTCGACGCGCGCTCACAGGCGACATCTGGCGGCAAACGGAAAACATGAAAACAAGCGGAAAATTTACTGCACTAATGTACATCTGAGAATCATTGAAATTCTGATCACATTGATGTATAAATTGAGTGCTGTCACTGCTGCCGTTATATGTAGATCGTAAACCTTCTGGAGAGTTTCGGCGATTTAAATTCTGATCAGATCTTGTCTGGAATGGATTCTGCCACGATTGGAGCTTCTTCTTGTGCTTGTAAGTCTTCCTTGGTGACACAAGCCATGATCAGCGAGAGCTCACGGTCAATCTCAAGGTGCTTGTTCAGGAACTTGATGAACGTGTCCGTATACCCATTGATAAAGCTTGAAGCTGGCTCCCATTTGTCTTCTTCTGGACCGAATCCTTTCCATCTGCACAGAAAGTACCACTTGTTTCGAGCATTTTTCTTGTAATCAAGGATCTTCTCCAACTTGAAACTGCTGGTGACCATCTTCCTGTCGCTCAGGTATTTCGAAGTCCAATAGAGCGACTTGAACTTTCTTTTGGGGCAGGGTACTTCGGCCTTCAAACGGTCCCGATGTACTTCTTGATGTCTGCCTGGTTCAACTTCAATGTTGAATGTAGTCTCACTTAGTTGACCACTGACTTGGAATGGGCCTTCCCACAAAGGTAACAACTTGTTGTCGTCCTTCACGGTCTGGTCTGACTTACGAAGCCAAACTTGCTGGCCTTTCTCGAAGGGGTTTCCTTGTGTTCTCGACTGATTTTTGAAGTTCAACCAATCTGCTTGACTCTCCACTTTGGCTTGGATCCACTTGGACTCTAAATCCTTGATCCTCTCAAACCATTGTGAGGCATCGTAGCGCTGCCTTGGATTATACATCACTGGTCCTGGACCCATCTTCTCACGACCAAAAACAAGCTCATTCGCACTTAATCCAGTGTAGTTCTTGGTGCGATGGTATCTCCTCAAGACACAGTAAATTGTCTGCAACCAATTGTAGTCTTTTTCAGTCGCCAGGAATTTTCTCAGAATGTTGATAAGAATTCTTCCAGCGCGTTCAGCAGGGAGGGCTCGATTGTCGTAGACTCGGGCACGAAGATGATGAGCCCCCAATAGAGCACACATGTTCTCCCACCAAGTTCCAATGAACTCCTTCCCACTGTCCGTCACATCGAATTGGGGGGTTTTTCCACAACTTCCCACTCAGCACGTCATCTTTATAATCTTCGAACACTGCGTCCCTTCTTGCAGATATCTTGTCTCCGTCGACCTGATTCCCACAGGTAGGTAGGTAGGTATCTTCGGGAGCTCGGGATGCCTCCTTTGACATTGCAAGAAGAAGGTCTTACCAAGGGGATGTCCTGTCCCTCCCACTGCCCTATGTCAGGTGCCTCTTGAGCCGCTCCCGCATGTGCTTGGGAAGGCATTGTCGCGGCCAGCCGGTCCATGTGTCCCAGGTGGGAGGGTGTCCCCACATGTGTCCATGGGTAGGGCCACATGCCCCCTCCTTTGGGCGGCAGCTCTGGGGGTTGCCCAGCCGTGTGGAGTATCTCTCACCACAAGGGGTATTGCTCCCGCTAGTCTATGGTACGACCGCCTCACCCTTGTGGCTTGAGTCGCGGGGCCACTCTGCTTGGCAGGTGACCTCCTCCTGGACTGTGTACCGGCTCGCCTGTTACCGGTTGCTTCCATGGCTCCCGTTGACGTTTGCCATGGTCCCCGATGCAGCCTGGCCGGGCTCGGACCAGTGGCCTTGGAGTACCGCTCCTGCCACTGGCCCCGTGGGTTCGGCTGGGTCGCCCCAGTGCGTCCGACCCATGGGGTATTGGTTCTTTCCTGTCCCTCGGCCGCCCTACGTGTGTGCAGTGGCCTGGGCTGCTTGGCTCCTGTTCACCGGTGTGCCCGCGCGGTTTGCTGTGTTGCGTCTGCAGTGTCCTGGGCCACTTGGCTCCTGTTCACCGGTGTGCTCGCTCGGTGTGTTGTGTTGCGTGTGCGGTGTCCTGGGCCACTTCGTGCCCGTTCACCGGTGTGCGCGCTGTGTGCGGTGCGCGTGTGCCATGGGTGGTTGTGTCCCTCTTCCCCCCCCCCCTAATTTTCGTTTTTTTTTTTGCTGGAAAAAAAAGAAAAACAGGGGCGCGCGTACACTGCAGGCACAGGCACGTGCAGCTGGTGCGGCGGTGCAATAGTGTTGTGTCCTCTGGCGTGTGTCGTCGGCGCTGTGGCGGCGGTTGCGCCCCAGGGGTGCGGCTCGCGCGTCCTGATGTACACGGGCTCGGGCCAGGGTGGGTTTGGTGAGGTGTCTCTTTGCTTTGGGAGCTGGCTGGTTAGGCGGCTGTGTGGGCTGTGGGTGTGGGCTGTGGTTACGTTGTTCCCTCGGTGGGCCTGGTTGGGAGTCAAGGGTTAGCGGTTTCGGGGTGTGGCTCGGGTTTGATTTGTGTTTGGGTTTTGGCTCTGTTAGGCGGTTGCGACGGTAGCGGGCCTGGGTTCGGTGCCTTCCGGCGTGATGGTGTCTGTTGTCGTGTGCGTTGGCGTCCTTCGGCGTCCGGTTCGTTTGGTGACCTCTGGGCGGGGCCTGGCGTGGCGCCCCGTGGTGGTGGTTTGCGGGGTAACGGGGTTAGGTGGCGGCGCCGCTAGTCGGGGGGTCGGGCACGTCGTGTTGTGTGGTGCGCAGGGCTCCTGGGGTGCTGTGGGTGCCGCCGGTGTCGGTGCGCCGGCGCTTGTGGGGTGGTGAGGGGGTGTGTTTGTGCGGGGCTGGGCTTTGGGTGATGTCCCACAGGCGGATGCCGTCTCGCTGTGTCTCCTGGAGGGTCTCCCGCAGGCGCCTGAGGACATACGGGTGTTCCTGGGGCGCGGGGAGGTTGCGGGGGTGGACTCCCAGGGGGTGGAGCGCATCGGCCAGCATGGCATCCCATGCGGCCTGCGGCATCCACCCCCCCGCTGGCCGGAGGCGGCAGTTCTCCACCGACCCCTTGCGGGGGCGATGGACCAGGCCCTCGAGGGAGGGCTCTCCCCGGGCCCACTTTCGCAGCTCCCAGAGCTGTGTCCGGGTCCAGCGCTGCCACCACTGTCCCTGGGCGGGCCTGCGGTCTTGGGCGGAGAAGTGGGCGTGCGTGAGTGTGACGGGGTCGTCAGGACTGGTGGCGGTGGCGGGCCTGGGGGATTCCTTGTAGTCCTGTTCCGTGGGGGTGCGCGGGGAGTCGGGGCGCGCGCGGATGTGGAACCGCGGGTGTGCGCGCAAGGTCTCCGCCTCGGGATTGGGCGGGGACTCGCGGCGGCGGCGGTAGTGGGGCATGCGCTGTATGTGGGCTGTCATCAAGGGTTGGTAGGGGGGCGGGGACGCTGCTGGCGGACGCTGGCGTCGTTCTGGCCTGGTCGGGGGCGGTCCGTGGGCCTGGGGTGCGGGCTTTGAGAGGTGGCGGGAGGAGGTGCGTCGTGCTTCGGCCGCGGCGTGCTCCGCTATGAAGGTGCCGGCGGCGGCGTCGCTGACGGTGGGGGGGCGCCGTGCTGGGCGCTGCTGCCTCCGGGCCTGGGACGGCTGGGGCCGAATGTCATAGAGGATGTCCTCGGGGGGCCGGTCTCGCGCTGCCGTCGTGGCGCCGGGTTTGGACTTGGGTTTGGGCTTGGCTGCGGGTTGCGGTCGTGGCGCGCTGACGGGTTTGGGTGGCTGTTTGGCGGCGGTCCTGGGTTTCGGCTGGGTCGCGGGTGTGGGCCTCGTCGGGGCGTGGGCCTTGGCGGCGGCGGGGTTGCTCGCGGTGGGGGCGGGTTTGGGGGCCCGTTTGGGAGGTGTCCCCCGCGGCCTGGGGGGTGAAATGCTGGATGAGGACGTGGTGGTGATGGTGGATGAGCCGGTCGTGGTGGTGGAGGTTGTGGAGTCGGAGGCGGAGAAGAGGGCTGTGGGAGACGGCGGAGGGTCCTGGGCTTCGGGGGCGGGCGTATGATGCTGGGTCCTGCAAGTAGCGAGAACGAGGGTGCGGGTTCGGGCACCGGGCGTGTGCGCGCGTTTCCTCTGGTGATCCATGCGTGCTGGTGCTGGTGTGGCGGTGTTGTCTCGGCTGCGCGGGCACGTGGGTTACCCGGGGGGTGGCCATATCTGCTCCAAGACGTGCGGGTGTGTTTGCTGGAGGTAGTCGAGCGTGCAGAAGAAGCATCGCTGGATTCCGGGCATGTCCTCCTCTGTGAGGTGGGGGTAGTTTTGGGTGGGGGTGTCTGGGCCCGGCCACAGCAGCGCCATGAGGCGGGCTGCCACCATGTATGGGCAGAGCTGTAGGGTGGTGGGGCGTGGGGGGGTGGGTCCCCTGCGGTTTTGGGGGGGCTTCCCTCTGCTGGGGGCGCAGCGTGACCACCCACACCCACTGGTCCGTGGGGATCCCCCAGGTCCGTTGGGTCCACTTGGCGAGGCAATACACCGCCCTACCAAGGCCCTGGCTGCCGCTGCGGATGGAGAGCAGCGTGTCCAGGGATTTGCTTTCCGGCGTGCCCCAGATGTGGGGGTCGTCCGGGTCGTCCCCCCTGGCGTACGTGTCGAGGCCTGGGTTGTGTGGGGGGGGGGCGTAGTCGGCGGGGAGGAGGGAGTCGGTGCCGTGTACCACCCAGTGGTCAGTGGGTGCATGGTAGTGGGTGGTGGAGAGGGTGTAGTGCAGATTGTACATGAGTGTCATGTACGTGGAGGGGGCTGGCTGCCGCTCGTCGGGGGTGGGGATGTCCCCCGGGACGTGGTACCGGAAGTTGCTCAGGGAGGCCATCCGGGCTACCCATGTTTCCTGCTCCCACTCTTTGGTGTTGTCGGGGGTGGCGCCGGGTGGGGGGTGGGCCATGTTGGGCTCGCGGTAGCGGGTGCGGCTCTTGGTGCTGTCCCGCTCCGGCACGGGGTGTCCGACTAGGTGTCGCCCCCAGTCGATGGGGGGCACCCAGATCCGGCTCCCCGTGGGGGGCGGGCTCTCGCCGTCTGGGGTGGCGCGTGGGGGGCGGTCGTGTCGGGCGACGTGGAGGAAGGCGTCGAAGAGGAAGTATCAACACTTGAGTTGGAGTTGGGAACCTTGGACAATTGCTCCCTGGAGAGGTGAGAATGTGTTGAATCACACCTCGTTTCGTCGACCTCTTCGTCGTTCGGACCCCAGGCGCCCGAAGGACCAGCGTGCGGATGCACATTCTGGCGTCTCTCCTCTGCAATGATGGCCATTTGAGCCATCACGGCAGCCTGGTGGTCGAACTGGTCCATCAGCTCCTCCCAATCCTCTTGTTCCTGCAATGTGGCGTCGAATCGCAGGCGGCCACTGTCCCTGATGAACTGGCACGACGCTCTGAACCAGTCCCTCAGACGGCCTCGATAGCCTGCCTCCACCAGTAGCCAATTTTGGCGGTGCAAGAACTCCTGATTCCATATTTCCTGGAAGTGGTTTTCCCAGTATTCACCAGAATTCTCACTAATTCCAGTATCAGACGGCTCTCCTTCGCTGCTGCTGTCTTCAAGATCAGGTAGAGCGTGAGAGGTGGAACCAGATTCACTTGAGGAGGGAGATTCTCGATCGAGTTTAAGTTTAGGTGGGGCGTTCATACAACAATCAGCACAGTATGAACTCCAGGCCAATGTCTATGGCCACAGTAAGGACACTCTGAAGGTTGATCCTCGGTCTGCTGGGGAGAAGCCACAAATTGTACCTCAGGGGGAACACGAAGTGACCCAGGACGAGTGATAGCCCCGCTAAAGTCCGATGATCTCAGGGTGTCCGTGGAGATTCCAGAAGCAGAGTCATGATTTCCTCTGCTACCATGTAACCGCTGCATAGTGGCGGATCTTTCTTGTGATTGCGAAGCCTGTAGCCTTGATGCCCCAGGGGTCGTAACGCCCGACACTGCCCCTGATATCTCCGAACCCAACTGACCCTCTTCAGACCCATATCCAGCCTCTGGGAGCGACATATGCGAAGCACTTGTGAGCCCATTGAACTCCATGGTGGAATATGAATAGTCAGAAAACCCGGTCTACAAAAATGGAGCAGACATAGAATCTCATTGTGCATCCATCACACATAATGACTCAACGTGAAATCATTCGAAATACTTTAAATAAATCCGATTGGGAAATCAGGAAAGACAAATGCGACTCGACGCGCGCTCACAGGCGACATCTGGCGGCGAACGGAAAAAAATAAAACAAGCAGAAAATTTACTGCACTAATGTACATCTGAGAATCATTGAAATTCTGATCACATTGATGTATAAATTGAGTGCTGTCACTGCTGCCGTTAGGTTAGGTTAGGTTATGCGTTACGTGGTCTGGATCCGTGTACTGCAAATGGCTCCTCTCCATCTTCTCCACGAATGGATTTGTAGTACTCCTCATGGAGGATGTATTCATCCATCTTCTTCCTTATAATATATAGTTCCTCGTATTCCTCAGGGCCTCCAATCGCTGTTGAGGATGATGCCGGACAGGCGGATCGGGAGACTGAGGCTGCTACGCGCCCCGGGAGATGATGCAGGCTGTCTCCACCGTGGGCCGCTAAGGCCTCGGTCGTAAGGATTGTATTTTCTTCCGCCCTTCTGCGATCTGGATCCCCTTGGGACCCAGATGCGCCACTGAGATGAGGAGCTCGGTAAGGTGGTTCACTCATAGGGTGGACCATGCTGCCCATTTGCACTTGGACAGTTCTTATGGGCCAGGTCCTGACGCTTGGCGTGGACATGATGAACTTGTTGTTGAGCTTTGTGTGCTGCACTTCTTCTCAGGGTTGGTTCAAAAGGTCACAAGGGACTGTCTCTGCTACCGGGAAGATGTCCTTGATTAATGCCCTAGATATTTTGATGAAATCCTGCAGGTTTTGAAGTTGAAAACCCGAACCAAAGCAGCAAGTAGGGCAAGAACAGGATGTGGATCGAATGAATGAATAGTTTTGAAATCCAGTGTAACACAGAAGGGCTGCAGATAGACAATGCAGGTATAAACACAAAGATTCAATCACAATTACAAAAGATTATATATGAAAGATGGACTGACTCTGGCCTCCAAGATAGCATCAGGCACTTCATGTGCACTCTTTTGGGTGAAATGGTGCTGGTTAGGAATGTGGGGCATAGATGTCAGCCCAACACAGAAAATGAATTGGCCAAGCAACTGAATTCAGAAACAGTTAAAACGTAGAACCACAATAAGTGATTGAAACAATTGAGTATACGGGTCTTGGGGTGGGAGACCACTAGGCTTAACCTCCAAGGCCTAAAGCATGAAATACCTATTTTATTTCGGTATATCCTCCATGAAGGAAGGTACCTCCGCTCAGTTGGGTGGTAGGGGTGAACCTCATGGGGGGGCTAGGGTGACAACCCTAGTTACCTTGAGAAACTGTACTTTAGGCCTCAAAAGAGAGATAAAAATACTTAAGTTAGTCTTTGCATCAACAAAAGGGTTTTAAGGGGGGCTTGGCCTGGATCAAGCCTTCCAAGAAAGACATGGCAGTGACTTTTTCTTACTGTCCCTACTTCAGGCGGCTGAACGCATCTTCGGCCTCAGGGGTCCAGGTAAGCTTCTTCTTGCTCCCCTTCTGGCCATAGAACTTGCCGACCTGCAGCATCTTGTGCAGCGGGCCCGATAGTTCCGAAAGTCTTTAGCAGGCGCCGGGCCACTATGGAAAGTGTTGCACCGGTGTCAAGCACCGCTCGAAAAACCTGATCCCCGTTTTTCACGAGGATCCGGAAAACCAAGTCCTCCTCTTCGGAGCCGCCCCCCTACTCCTCATCAGGGAACTTGACATCCACCCCTGCAGCAATGAGGGACCTGGCCATCCAGGTCAAGCGCCTCTTCTTGGAATTCTTCCCCTCAGGGGTAGCGTTATCCCCTTTGGGGCGCTTCTTTGGGTCACCTGTGGCAGGAGCGGGTGTAGCAGCAGGAGTGGGTGTAGCAACGGGCGCTGATGAGCGCCTCTGGGGGTTAGGGGGTCCATTTTTGCCACCCCCCTTGCCACCTCCTTTACCACCTTTATCCCCATTCGGGGGATTTCTGGCGGGCGTTTGGGTCTTCTGGCGTTCCGCCTCCTGACGCTTGAGTTTGTCACACTCGCGTTTCTTGATGTGGCATTCGTCCTCGTAGTGACGACGTTTGCCACAGTAACCACAGGTGATGGCACACCTGAAATGGTCCTGATGGGTCACAGGTTTCCCATCTTTGGTATGCTGCTGACCTTTCATCTGCAGCATACAGCCACTGCGGTGATCGCAGTCAGAGGCATGACAAGGTCCCCCCTTGTCATTGACAGGTTTGCAGTAGAACAGGGGGGGTGTACCTGCATCAGGTTTAACCTCATTCATGGCACGTAGGTTACCCCTCCCTTTACCACCTCCCTGGTTGGTGTTAGTGGGATTTTCAGGCCCTTTCCCTTAGCCACGTTCGGGGGTAGGGGTACCACCTCGACCCAAATGCTTCTTGAGGAATTCCTCCATGTGGGAGTCATTCTCTCTCTCAAGAGCGGGCTCAATCAAGAGGTCCACCAGTTCATCCTACGAGTGGGTCCTGCTCTTCCTCTCAGAGGTGGAGCGGCAATCATCCCACGTACGTTGGGGGATCTTACTCATGAGCCACAGGTGGGGCTCAGTGGCTCTGTAGGAGCCCACGCTCATGCTCGAAAACAGGTACTCCAAGTCGCACACATATTCAGAAATTTGCGCAGCGGACGGAAACTCAGGGAGCATAGGTAGCTCCTCTATCTGTGTGCGCACACTGAGGTCAGTCTCATAGACTGGGAATGTTTTCTCCAACCTCTGGAGTACCTCTGCCCAGGTGGAACAGGTTTTCACAATCTGTTTCAGCTGTTTTTGCAAAAATTTCTTTTGGCATGAGCGTTTCAGCAGTGAACATTTGGTGGCCACATCCACATGGGATTGGCCAGTCAACAAAAGGAACTCAGCAAATTCTTCTGCCCATTCGGGCAGTTTTTTGGGGTCGAACTCCGGCAGTTCCAGCTGGATGTTTGCCTGGGCAATAGGTCTGCCCGTCTTCCCACCCCCCAGAGTTAGGCCTGAAGGCGACACGCCGGCAAGAGGTGCCAGGGCTGACAGCCCTCTTTTCTCAATCTCTGTGACAGGCACGTCCTGTAGTTCAGCCATGGGCACAGTCCTGGCACGGGGGTGAAAGGGGCTGGGGCAGGTGACCTTAGGCAACAGCCTTGAGACCCTTTGATCTCTTAAGATCTTCGGCCAGGGTACTCAGTCCGGGAGAGAGGGATGGCAACTCTTGCTTGGGTAAGGGTTCTGCAATACCCAGTTTAGCTTTAATGGCCTCCGATAGGGCCGTCACATCTGGATCCTCTGATCCAGACAGGAGTTTGGCCAACAGTCCGGCCGTATGATCCAGGGCACCGTAGGTTGGCCTTGGATGATGTTGTTCCTCAACTCGAGTCGGGCCCACTTTGGGAGCCTCTGGGGCTGGACAACATGGTCTTGGATACTCGGGTCTCGGTCGTCTTGGCAAGGATGCTGTCTCGGCTCTGTCGGACGGCGGGCCAGAGTGCGTGTAGGACCCTAGGTTTGTACGTGGTCTGGGTCCATGTACTGCCAATGGTTCCTCTCAATCTTCTCCACGAATGGATTTGTAGTACTCCTCATGGAGGATGTATTCATCCATCTTCTTCCTCAGCTCCTCGTATTCCTCAGGGCCTTCAATCGCTGTTGAGGATGAAGCCGGACAGTTGGATCGGGATACTGAGACTGCTACACGTCTGTGGAGATGACTGAAGCTGTCTCCACCGTGGTCCGCTAAGGCCTCAGTGGTAAGGCGTTTATTTTCTTCCGCCCTTCTGCGTTCTGGATCTCCTTGGGACCCAGATGCGCCACTGAGATGTTGTGGAGCTCGGTAAGGTGGTTCACTCGTAGGGTGGGCCATGCTGCCCATTTGCACTTGGACAGTTCTGATGGGCCAGGTCCTGACGCTTGGCGTGGACATGATGTACTTGTTGTTGAGCTTTGTGTGTTGCACTTCTTCTCAGGGTCGGTTCAAAAGGTCACAAGGGACTGCCTCTGCTACCAGAAAGATGTCCTTGATCTCTGCCCTAGATATTTTGATGAAATCCTGCAGGTTTTGAAGTTGAAAACCCGAACCAAAGCAGCAAGTAGGGCAAGAACAGGATGTGGATCGAATGAATGAATAGTTTTGAAATCCAGTGTAACACAGAAGGGCTGCAGATAGACAATGCAGGTATAAACACAAAGATTCAATCACAATTACAAAAGATTATATATGAAAGATGGACTGACTCTGGCCTCCAAGATAGCATCAGGCACTTCATGTGCACTCTTTTGGGTGAAATGGTGCTGGTTAGGAATGTGGGGCATAGATGTCAGCCCAACACAGAAAATGAATTGGCCAAGCAACTGAATTCAGAAACAGTTAAAACGTAGAACCACAATAAGTGATTGAAACAATTGAGTATACGGGTCTTGGGGTGGGAGACCACTAGGCTTAACCTCCAAGGCCTAAAGCATGAAATACCTATTTTATTTCGGTATATCCTCCATGAAGGAAGGTACCTCCGCTCAGTTGGGTGGTAGGGGTGAACTTCATGGGGGGGCTAGGGTGACAACCCTAGTTACCTTGAGAAACTGTACTTTAGGCCTCAAAAGAGAGATAAAAATACTTAAGTTAGTCTTTGCATCAACAAAAGGGTTTTAAGGGGGGCTTGGCCTGGATCAAGCCTTCCAAGAAAGACATGGCAGTGACTTTTTCTTACTGTCCCTACTTCAGGCGGCTGAACGCATCTTCGGCCTCAGGGGTCCAGGTAAGCTTCTTCTTGCTCCCCTTCTGGCCATCGAACTTGCCGACCTGCAGCATCTTGTGCAGCGGGCCCGATAGTTCCGAAAGTCTTTAGCAGGCGCCGGGCCACTATGGAAAGTGTTGCACCGGTGTCAAGCACCGCTCGAAAAACCTGATCCCCGTTTTTCACGAGGATCCGGAAAACCAAGTCCTCCTCTTCGGAGCCGCCCCCCTACTCCTCATCAGGGAACTTGACATCCACCCCTGCAGCAATGAGGGACCTGGCCATCCAGGCCAAGCGCCTCTTCTTGGAATTCTTCCCCTCAGGGGTAGCGTTATCCCCTTTGGGGCGCTTCTTTGGGTCACCTGTGGCAGGAGCGGGTGTAGCAGCAGGAGTGGGTGTAGCAACGGGCGCTGATGAGCGCCTCTGGGGGTTAGGGGGTCCATTTTTGCCACCCCCCTTGCCACCTCCTTTACCACCTTTATCCCCATTCGGGGGATTTCTGGCGGGCGTTTGGGTCTTCTGGCGTTCCGCCTCCTGACGCTTGAGTTTGTCACTCTCGCGTTTCTTGATGTGGCATTCGTCCTCGTAGTGACGACGTTTGCCACAGTAACCACAGGTGATGGCACACCTGAAATGGTCCTGATGGGTCACAGGTTTCCCATCTTTGGTATGCTGCTGACCTTTCATCTGCAGCATACAGCCACTGCGGTGATCGCAGTCAGAGGCATGACAAGGTCCCCCCTTGTCATTGACAGGTTTGCAGTAGAACAGGGGGGGTGTACCTGCATCAGGTTTAACCTCATTCATGGCACGTAGGTTACCCCTCCCTTTACCACCTCCCTGGTTGGTGTTAGTGGGATTTTCAGGCCCTTTCCCTTAGCCACGTTCGGGGGTAGGGGTACCACCTCGACCCAAATGCTTCTTGAGGAATTCCTCCATGTGGGAGTCATTCTCTCTCTCAAGAGCGGGCTCAATCAAGAGGTCCACCAGTTCATCCTACGAGTGGGTCCTGCTCTTCCTCTCAGAGGTGGAGCGGCAATCATCCCACGTACGTTGGGGGATCTTACTCATGAGCCACAGGTGGGGCTCAGTGGCTCTGTAGGAGCCCACGCTCATGCTCGAAAACAGGTACTCCAAGTCGCACACATATTCAGAAATTTGCGCAGCGGACGGAAACTCAGGGAGCATAGGTAGCTCCTCTATCTGTGTGCGCACACTGAGGTCAGTCTCATAGACTGGGAATGTTTTCTCCAACCTCTGGAGTACCTCTGCCCAGGTGGAACAGGTTTTCACAATCTGTTTCAGCTGTTTTTGCAAAAATTTCTTTTGGCATGAGCGTTTCAGCAGTGAACATTTGGTGGCCACATCCACATGGGATTGGCCAGTCAACAAAAGGAACTCAGCAAATTCTTCTGCCCATTCGGGCAGATTTTTGGGGTCGAACTCCGGCAGCTCCAGCTGGATGTTTGCCTGGGCAATAGGTCTGCCCGTCTTCCCACCCCCCAGAGTTAGGCCTGAAGGCGACACGCCGGCAAGAGGTGCCAGGGCTGACAGCCCTCTTTTCTCAATCTCTGTGACAGGCACGTCCTGTAGTTCAGCCATGGGCACAGTCCTGGCACGGGGGTGAAAGGGGCTGGGGCAGGTGACCTTAGGCAACAGCCTTGAGACCCTTTGATCTCTTAAGATCTTCGGCCAGGGTACTCAGTCCGGGAGAGAGGGATGGCAACTCTTGCTTGGGTAAGGGTTCTGCAATACCCAGTTTAGCTTTAATGGCCTCCGATAGGGCCGTCACATCTGGATCCTCTGATCCAGACAGGAGTTTGGCCAACAGTCCGGCCGTATGATCCAGGGCACCGTAGGTTGGCCTTGGATGATGTTGTTCCTCAACTCGAGTCGGGCCCACTTTGGGAGCCTCTGGGGCTGGACAACATGGTCTTGGATACTCGGGTCTCGGTCGTCTTGGCAAGGATGCTGTCTCGGCTCTGTCGGACGGCGGGCCAGAGTGCGTGTAGGACCCTAGGTTTGTACGTGGTCTGGGTCCATGTACTGCCAATGGTTCCTCTCAATCTTCTCCACGAATGGATTTGTAGTACTCCTCATGGAGGATGTATTCATCCATCTTCTTCCTCAGCTCCTCGTATTCCTCAGGGCCTTCAATCGCTGTTGAGGATGAAGCCGGACAGTTGGATCGGGATACTGAGACTGCTACACGTCTGTGGAGATGACTGAAGCTGTCTCCACCGTGGTCCGCTAAGGCCTCAGTGGTAAGGCGTTTATTTTCTTCCGCCCTTCTGCGTTCTGGATCTCCTTGGGACCCAGATGCGCCACTGAGATGTTGTGGAGCTCGGTAAGGTGGTTCACTCGTAGGGTGGGCCATGCTGCCCATTTGCACTTGGACAGTTCTGATGGGCCAGGTCCTGACGCTTGGCGTGGACATGATGTACTTGTTGTTGAGCTTTGTGTGTTGCACTTCTTCTCAGGGTCGGTTCAAAAGGTCACAAGGGACTGCCTCTGCTACCAGAAAGATGTCCTTGATCTCTGCCCTAGATATTTTGATGAAATCCTGCAGGTTTTGTAGTTGAAAACCGAAACCAAAGCAGCAAGTAGAGCAAGAACAGGATGTGGATCGAATCAATGATCGGTTTTGAAATCCAGTGTAACACAGAAGGGCTGCAGATAGACAATGCAGGTTTATACACAAAGATTCAATCACAAATGGATAATACAAAAGATTTTATATGAAAATTGGCCTGACTCTGGCCTCCAAGATAGCATCAGGCACTTCATGTGCACTCTTTTGGCTGAAATGGTGCTGGTTAGGAATGTGGGGCATAGATGTCAGGCCAACACAGAAAATGACTTGGCCAAGCAACTGAATTCAGAAACAGTTACAAAGTAGGACCACAATAAGTGGTAGAAACAATTGAGTATAGGGGTCTTGGGGTGGGAGACCACTAGGCTTAACCTCCAAGGCCTAAAGCATGAAATGCCTATTATATTTCGGTATATCCTCCATGAAGGAAGGTACCTCCGCTCAGTTGAGTGGTAGGGGTGAACCTCATGGGGGGCTAGGGTCACAACCCTAGTTACTTTGAGAAAGTGTACTTTAGGCATCCAAAGAGAGATAAAAACACTTAGGTTTGTCTTAGCATCAACAAAAGGGTTTTAAGGGGGGCTTGGCCTGGATCAAGCCCTCCAATAAAGACATGGCAGTGACTTTTTCTTACTTATACCCTAAAGCATTGGAAAAGCACTTTTTCTTACTGTCCCCCCTAGACTCGGAGAACACCGCACGGTGATACGGTGTCCATCCACAGATAGAATCTTGTAGGGTCAGAAGCATGGGTCATCGCTGGTAGAGCGTGGCCAGGCGGGTAGTCGGCTGTGGTGCACCAGCACCCAGTCCCCTTCTTGGTAGGTGGCCGGTACTTGGTGCTTGGTCTTCTTGTTCCACTGACGCTCCCTCATTCTCTGGAGTATAGCCTTGGCCTTGTTCACCTTCGCTCGTTGCGCTTGGACCCATTCACCCACAGAAGAATGGGTGTCCTCTGGATAGGGGGCATGTAGGAACCACGCCGGGCGCCCTAGGAATAGCTCATGGGGCGAGTAGCCAGTAGCTGAACTCTCTTGGGAGTTCATCATCAAGGATATGACGGGGAGTAGTCTCACCCAGTCTCTGGTGCGTTCAGTTTTGCACCATATCCTTACATTCTCCTTGAGGACACGAATGCGTCGCTCACATAGGGGGTTGCTCGTGTGCGAGTAGGGGATCCCCGTCGACACCTGGACATTGAGGGATCTCAGGACCCTCTTGTACCAGCCGGTATCTGAGCGTACTCGTACGTGCTCATCGGAGTTGATCTCCTTACGCGCCCCATAGACACAAGACCACTCCTTCAGGAGTATCTTGATAGTCTCCTCTCCGGTAATGTGGTTGGTACATGGGAATACTCTGGTAAACCTGGTCAGCCCACACGTTACCACGAGGGCGAAGTCATAGCCCCTGAACTTCGGCATCTCCGTGTAGTCCACGTATAGAACACTGTTAGCACAGTGAGGGATGGGCAGGGTCGAGTAAAGACCCCTGTCCATGATATCCCCTGGTTTGCAGGACCTGCACGGGCACTTGTCCACGATAGGCGGGAGGGTTTTCCGCAGTTGGTCGTCAGTCCACGTAGTGTGGAACCACTGCTTGAATAGCCTCAGGGTACGGTCAGCACCCACATGACCGCTGGACTCATGGGTCCACTTCAGCAGGGCTGGGACTCTGTCACTGGAGACCACGATGCAGTCCTCGTGCCAGAGGTTACTCTTGTCCCTCTTCCACTGATCTTGGTTGACCAGGAGGGGTTCAAGGCGTTTCTCCAGGCGCTTGTAGATATCCCCAAACTCCTTCAGGTACTCCGATTGTTGGATTCCATCCAGGGGGTGTATCATAGTCATGTTGAGGTCCAAGTGGACGTCCATACGGCTGAACGCCTCCTTAGCCAGCGCTTCAGACCGGGCACCAATCAGGGCGTCGAAGTTGTTGCTGCTGATGTAGTCTGCACACTCGTTCTTCACTCCCTGGATATGGTGTACCGTCAGCCGTAGTTCACTGAGGTAGATCCACCAGCGCCGTAGCTTGGCCTTCTCAGGCGGAGGACCCTTCTGGAAAGTGCGCACCGGCTCTTGGTCGCACAGCCACACCACAGGGTCACTCCCCAACAGTCGTGCTTGTGAGGATAGCACTAGCGTATTCGCGAGCAATTCCTGCTCAAGGGTGGAATAGTTCCCCCTGGCCTCGTTTGATTTCCAGTTCCGGTGGCCCGGAGGTACTAGGACCCACTTGCCGTCAGGGTAGCTGTGCTTGAGAGTTCCATCTTGGTTGAGACCTTCTGTCCCCCATTGAGAAATGGCCGAGTCGAACTCCCCCTTCTCTAGTGCTTGCCATTGGAACAACACTCCACCACCGCCCACATTGCTGGCGTCGGTCACCAGGATAATCTCCCCTTGTGCCCTAGGGACGCCCAAGCACTTAGCGTTGGCCACCTTGTCTTTGAGCTCGTCAAACTCTTGTTGCTCTTGTGGGCCCCAGCGCCAAGTAGTACTCTTCTTGATCAAGTCCGTCAGAATGGCGCTGGTGTAGGTGAAGCTTTTGATATGGCAGCGATAGAAGTTGCACGCTCCAATGAAACTGCGTACATCATGAAGTCCTATCTTCGGGTTTTCGTGTCCTACCTTAGCGTCCATCAGGGGTTTGGCCTTAGAGGCCGCCGGGGTCCACCACCCAGAGCCAACGTCAAACCCCAGGTACTGCATGGTCTCCTGCATGAACCCACACTTCTCCAGCTTGAGTCGTGTTTGGTTCTCCTGGCAGACCGCAAAGAACTCATCCAAGAGGATTAGCTGATCCTCCTGGGTATTGGTCCCAAGGCATACATCGTCGATGTGTGCTTCCATCTGGGCCCAACGCGATATGAGTTCTTGCACCTTAGGTCTCCTTCCCAGCATGGACAAGATCTTGTTCATCAGCTTTTGGAATAGAGCGGGTGCGTTGGCCACGCCAAACGGCATGACCTTCCACTTGAACACCCTCCCCTGAGGGGTGATGAAGGCTAGTAGCTCCTGAGGGTTGGGCGTCAGGTCCACTTGCCAGAATCCGCTCCTCTTGTCCATCTTGGTCTTGTAGCGACAGGAGGCTATTATCTCAAGGGTAGACTCCATATTAGGAATGACCCTGAGTGGTTCAGCGATTTCTTGTTCAGCTCTCCGTAGTCCACTACCAGCCGTTTGGCTGTAGACCCAGGTTTAGCCACCAGGAGACGGAGGCTGCAGTGTTGGGGGTAGTCCCCGTCCTTGTACTCCAGGACTAGGCCAGTGTCGATACATTCTTGTATCTGTCGCTCAATCTCGTCGGCCTGCTCTTTAGGAGCTGGATAGGGTTTCCTCCGGATCTTTTGACCCACAAACTCGGCTTTCTGCTTGAGGTCCATCTGTACCAGTTTGTCACATGAGGCTGGGGGAGCTAGTTCTCAAAACACCTCCAGATATGTCCTTATAAGCGTCTGCACCAGCGGGTCTAATGGCTTGATCTTGTCCTCCATGTCCTCGTCGGTGTGTAAGTTGCTTGCCCCCTGAGTAATAGACGCCAGGAGGTGATCCTCTACCGACTCTTCGCCCTTGGTAGTATCCTTCGGCCCTCGTAGGCATAAAGTAGGTCTCGTTCAACCATCTCCGGTGGACGATGGCAACATAGGCACGCTCGAGGGGGTTCACATACACATTCCTCCGAGAGGTCGTCCTCCTCTGGGGTCCTCACATGGGCACCCCACACGCTCTTCATGAGCTTAAGATCTACCTCCCTTTGCCAGGTGGTGATCTTCTGTTCGAGATCCTCCTTCAATTGGGATAGCTCTCCCATATGTCCTTGCTTCAGTGGCCATGAGCTGCGGGTAGGCTTAGCGTAGCATAGCTTTTTCGCCACCAACCTCCTCTTGGAGTCCCCATACTCCCTTAGCCTGTATCGGGGGTCCAGCTCTTTGTCCACGGGGTCTTCCACCCTCATGGAGAGTAGGGGTTTCAGTGCAGCGACGTACTCGGCGTTCTCCACTTCCTCCACACAGGTCTGCACGAAGAAGGCGTCGTGCTCAGTTTCGTCGTCTGAGTGGATAGAGCTGGGGAGCTCGGATAGTCCACACTCAGAGACTCCATCAGGAACAGGTACATGGCAGGGAGAGTTGTGGGCGCTGGTGTTAGTCACGACGTATTCATCTCCTCCGGGTATAGTCTCAATAGCATCTTGAGGTCGTAGTCGATCCTTCAAGTCACCCAAGGCAAGTCCATCGCTTTCTCGTTGTATAGCCTGGACCAGAGTCGAGTCCAGGTCTTCCCAGGGGATGGAGGTAAGTCCTCCGTCCACAACACTGAGAATACTCCCCCATCCGGGTTTCCCGATAGGCGTCTTACGCCCCAGAGGCACGTAGGTGGCCTCATCAGGTAACCGAACAGAGCTGATGGTCAGCCTGTCCAGGAGGGTTCGCTAGTACTCGTTACCCCAATGGGCTCCCCAATCGGGGGAACACAGGACCATACGGGAACGTTCCAAGGCCACCGTGGTCAAGACCTTCCCCAGTTCGGTGAACCTGGGGTTTCCGTAGGCCATCCCGAAGGAGGGCCAGTAAAATTTGTAGCTGCAGTTCTTCCCCTTGCTGCAGTAAAGGTCCAAGACATGTTGTTTGTCGCTGGCGAACAACTCCACACTCAGGTCTTCTCTAGAGTAACCCAACTCCTTCAGACCTTGGTGTAGGACTTCCCCCAATAGTTGGTAGTCCTCGGTTTTTGAGGCCGCCATCATGTTCGAGGGCTCCTCCTTCGATAGCCTCAAGTAGCTCGAGGTGTGCTCTGACTGCTCCAGTAGATTCGGGCCACGCGAGGCAGGCGACGGTGAAATGCGGCAGGGAGCGACAGGAAGGCGACAGGGTGGCGACAGGAAGACGACAGGGTCGCGATAGGAAGACGACAGGAAAGCGGCAGGAAAGCGGCAGGAAAGCGACAGGAAGCGACAGGCAGGCGACAGGAAGGCGACAGGAGAGCTGCGACAGGAGGGCGACAGGAGGGCGACAGGGCGGCGACAGGGTGGCGACAGGGAGACGACAGGGAAGCGACAGGAAACAAGACATAGCGACAGGATAAGCGACAGGAAAGCGACAGGAAGACGACAGGAGGGCAACAAGGCTAGCGGCGACAGGGAAGCGACAGGGAAGCGACAGGAGAAAGCGACAGGAGAGCGACAGGAGAGCGACAGGAGAGCGACAGGAGAGCGGCAGGGTGTTTTTTTGCGACAGGAAGGCGACAGGAAGGCGACAGGAAGGCGACAGGAAGGCGACAGGAGAGCGACAGGCTTGTGGAGGACAACAAGTGAGACAAAATAGTACATGGTTTCTTATATAGGTGGATATATGTAAAGAAAATCAGAACCAATGTTTTAGATTTATTGGGAATCTTATGAAGATGTCATTTCATTGTTACATGGATAAACTTTTACCATTTGGTGAATTTTAATCTTTTATGGAATCACTACATTCAGCAGGTAGATTTCACCTGAAACTGAAAGCCAAATGATAAAGATAAAGATAAGTTTCAACTGCAAACTGTCCCGATCATGACTGGTCCCGACATCCCGAAAACAAGAACTCGTCCCGACAGCAAGAACTCACGAGAACTCACTATAAACAATAAACAGAAAATGTGGCAAGAAGAGGACAAAAATAACACAGTCAGAAACAAATAAGAGCAAGAAAGAAAAGGTCCTTGTGTGTGTACAACTTAGCTGCTCGATCAGTGTGCCGCAGTGATAGCCGACCCATTTTTTTCCCCAAGATCAGGACCTATTTTTCCTCACAGGTTTCCTTGCACTGATCTATCGCCTATCCGAGGATTCCCGAGGAGCCCGGCAACAACGCGTTCACGACCCCAGGAACAGGCAGCGTCTCTGCCCTGTTTCCCAGGTCTCTCTCTGAGCTCTCCCGCACAGCACAGCACAGCACCATTCAGCACCGCACGGCACAGCACAGCACAACTCAGCACCGCACGGCACAGCACAGCACAATGCAGCACCGCACGGCACAGCACAGCACAACTCAGCACCGCACGGCACAGCACAGCACAATTTAGCACCGCACGGCACGACACAACACCAATCAGCACCGCACGGCACAGCAGCACAATTTAGCACCGCACGGCACAGCACAGCACCATTTAGCACAGTACAGCACCATTCAGCACCGCACGGCACAGCTCAGCACCATTCAGCACCGCACGGCACAGCACAGCACCAATCAGCACCGCACGGCACAGCGCAGCACAACTCAGCACCGCACGGCACAGCACAGCACAATTTAGCACCGCACGGCACAGCACAGCACAACTCAGCACCGCACGGCACAGCACAGCACAATTGAGCACCGCACGGCACAGCACAGCACCAATCAGCACCGCACGGCACAGCAGCACAATTTAGCACTGCACGGCACAGCACAGCACCACTTAGCACAGTACAGCACCATTCAGCACCGCACGGCACAGCTCAGCACCATTCAGCACCGCACGGCACAGCTCAGCACCATTCAGCACCGCACAGCACAGCACAGCACCAAACAGCACCGCACGGCACAGCGCAGCACAACTCAGCACCGCATGGCACAGCACAGCACAATTTAGCACCGCACGGCACAGCACAGCACAACTGTGCACACCAGCGAGGGCACACGCGGGTACTGCATCTCATTTTTACGATTCGCAGCGGCCACCATTGGAATCCACTTGGATCAACTTATCATTTTTATAACATTGTTACGGGATGGCCAAGCGCAGGGAAGGTATGCATTTCGGCCTCACTAGATTGGTTTTTGAGCTCCTTCGCGTCGCGGCATAAATTCACTGTTGTTCGCATGTTGTTACATCAACCACCAAATTTGTAGGGTTGCGTCTAAGTTGGGCATTACACGTCGGGCCGTTCGCTCCGCCATCAAGGCCATGTTTGACCGCTTGGACACAACCAATTTGTTTGCCGCGCCATTTGCGCGGCGCTGGGAATATGCAGACGGCGAACACCGATTGATGCGAAACATCTCTGCAATAGTGGACTCAACTCATGTGTTCATCGCCAAACCGCAAGATCGGGTTCTACGGCGGCTTCTTTGGTTCAATAAGGGAGAAAAGAAGGGTCATGCCATTATTTTCAACGTTTTTATCAATCCGGGCCGTGAAGTCATCGCTTGTTCGTGGTGGTATCCTCCTAAAGTATGGGACACCTGCGAATCGTCGCGTTTAAAGGTGGGGGCCATCCACATTTGCATCAAATTGCCTATTTTCGTCTGTTTTAGGCCTACGACGCAGACATTACGAGAGATATGGATGCTGCTCTTCCGTGGGTGTGGGATGGGCCTCGCCCTGATATGCGCCTTGGTGACCTTCATTATCGGACATGTCCCAACATGGTTACTCGGCTGCCGAGGCCACGACCGGAGCCCGTTGTGCGCCAAGCCGGACGAGGTAGAGGCGGAGGTCGAGGTGGTGGTGGTAGAGGTCAAGCTCAGCGTGGTGGTGGCCGGGGCAATGGCCGAAGACGGCCTGGGCAACATGCACAACAAGTGGTAGCGGAAGTTTATGTTCGCCGGTTCAATCGAATGGTGTCCAAGGTATTTATGCTAGTACGCAAAAGCCCAAAGCCAAATAAATGTATGTTTGATTCGTGTAGTACGTTGCTCTTTCATCATTGCACCTCAGGAGCGCATTGCTATTGAAAACGCATTCTCCAACATCAAGAAGTTTGGCCTTTTTCATCGAGTTAAGAGCCGAGGTGGATCGTACGAATATAATGAGTTGACCTACTTCTTCTTGGCGGCGTGTGTACTACATAATTGTGAGATTCAGTTTGATTTGCAAAATGGTTGCGAGCCTACAGCTGAGCGGCCATGCAAATTTGCATAGTAGATCACCAAGAGTGTTAGGAATTTAGGATTGCCAAACAATGCAAATGATTGAACCATCGATCTACGATTTGCATCATTGCTTTGCACACGTTTGGGGAGGTTTGCTAAGGTGAGATCTCACAATTTGGCATGAACAAAGAACATTTTTAGTACTATCGAACTGCCTGTTTGAGGTATCTATGGCTTTCCATCGATAGGGTAACACATTGGGCGACGGGGAGGCGACAGGGAGGCAACAGGGAGGCGACAGGAAGGCGACAGGCAAGCGACAGGCAAGCGACAGGCAAGCGACAGGAGAGCGACAGGTTACCACGTTGGGCGACAGGGAGGCGACAGGGAGACGACAGGGAGGCGACAGGGAGGCGGCAGGAAGACGACAGGCAAGCGACAGGCAAGCGACAGGAGAGCGACAGGTTACCACGTTGGGCGACAGGGAGGCGACAGGGAGGCGACAGGGAGGCGACAGGGAGGCGGCAGGAAGACGACAGGCAAGCGACAGGAGGGCGACAGGGAGGCAACAGGAAATAGCGACAGGAGAGCGACAGGAGGGAACGACAGGAGAGCGACAGGAGAGCGACAGGAAGGCGCCAGGCAAAAAGTAGCATGGCGACAGGAAACGACAGGAAGCGACAGGAAGCGACAGGATAGCGACAGGAGGGCGGCAAGAAAGCGACAGGGAAGCGACAGGAAAGCGACAGGGGAGCGACAGGACAGCGACAGGGAAGCGACAGGCAAGCGACAGGGGAGCGACAGGGGGCTGAAAGTGCCAAAACAGCGACAGGGAGGCGACAGGGAGGCGACAGGATGGCGACAGGAGGGCGAGGTGGCCCCAATCTAGTGGTACGGACTCCCTGCCGTTGCCGTGGTCCACGTAGAGGAGGTAGGGCGCTTGCAGCATCAGGGATGGTAACTGGGAGTGCTGCAAAAAGAAGTCAGTCCCCAATCCAAAGTCGAAGGCCTCAGTGTCCATCACATAGAACCGATGGGCGATAGTCCGGGAGCCCATAGGTACCTCCACTTCACAGTCCCCGCAGCTGTGCACCACATGTCCATCCCCCATTCGTATAGCCGCGGTGGTCATGGTGTTCTTCAGGCTCCCACAAGGTAAAATTTTCTTGGCCACTATAGATATGGTGGCGCCAGCATCCAATACCCCCAGGTATTCACGTCCCCCTAGTTGGATACGTACCCAGAACACCAGGTCCAGGGCCCCACCGGGGCGTCCCCGTTAGAACTCTGCGGGACAGGTCACCTCGAACCCCTTTGTTCTGCAACTTCCGGGCCATCCTCATGAATCGGCTTCTCTTCTTAGTGTTGCCGTCATCACCGCCTTCATGCTCACGCTTAGCCCCTTGTTCTCGCTGGGCCTGCGTTTGTGAGTGTGTGGTCGGACCGGACTGCCCCCCAGAGGGCTCGCAGTTCCCCCCTGGATTAAGGTTGGGGCTGCCTCCGCTCTTGTCCGGGTTCTTGTTGTCCTCGTCTGGCTGGCGGTTAGCGCCTCCTCCTCGTCCACCTTGACTCTTGTCTTGGCCTTGTCCACGTCCTTTCGACTTGCCCTTGCCGGAATCGTTGCCTTTGCCTTTGCCTCCACCTTTGCCAGAGCCTTTGCCCGGATCCTCACCCTTCAGCTTCGCCGACAGGCGCTGCTGGTGGTAGCACTCATCCTCATAGTGCTTCCTCTTCCCAGAGAAGGCACAGGTGATAGTACACCTGTAGTGATCCAGCTTCTTCGCCTTGGCGCCGGTGTTGGTCTCCTGCTTCTTCCCTTGGACTACGAAGCAGTCTCGCTGCTCGCAGTCTGGGGCGTGCTGCAGGTGGCCCTGCTCATCTCTGGCATCAAACCAGAAGAGCTCCTTGGCGTTTTCCATGATACGGGCGTGCTTGGGTGTAGTCCCTTGTCCAGTTCTGGATACTTGGTACCCTTTGCCTTGGCTTCCAGAGCCTCCACCTCCACGACGGTAGTTGTTCAGGTGCTGGTCACTTTCTTTCTCCAGCGCCAGCTCCAGGAGTAGTACACATAAATCCTCGTAGTGGAGGGCTCTTGCCTTGCGCTCTGCCGTTGAACGGCACTCGTCCCACAGCTCTCGGGGGAGCTTAGTCCCTAACCAGAAAAGCAGGTCGTCGCTGCTGTAGGAACCGGGCGTCAATTGTCCAGCCCAGTGATCCAGGTCAGGCAATAGCTCAGAGACCCTGCCAGGTTTGGAGTTGTTGGGCAGCACGGCCAGGTTCTGGATCTTGGCCCTGATGGAGAGGTCGGTTTCATAGGTTGGGTACTGCCTCTCCAAGGCAACCAACACATCGGCAAAGGTGGCGGATTTAGTCACGATCTGCTTGACCTGCTTCTCCAGGTACTTGGTCTTGCGAGACTGCAGGAGCAGATCGCACTTGACCCGTCCACTAGCGTGGGTTTGGCCGGTTAATCGAAGGAACCGGCCAAAATTCTCAGCGAAGTCGCTGAGGTACTTGCCTGTGAACTCAGGCAAGTTCACCATGATCTTGGAGGTGGCAATAGCCTTAGCCTCCTGAGACCTGCGTCTCTCAGGGCGCCGGGTCTGTCTCTTCTTCTTTTTCTTCTGCCCACTTGGGTTCTCAGGGTCCTCAGGGTCGTCGTCCTCCGAGGGCGAAGCAGAAGTCATCGACGGCGGCTCATCATCGGAGGGGTCTCCGCCTAGATCACTAGCGCCATAGGGCTCCACGTCCACCTTTGCCCTCAGGGCTGTCAGCCCCAGCCGGTCCAGCTCGGCTCTCGTAGAATTCCCCACGTGGCTGTAGGGTTGCTGGGCCGTTCTCGGTACGAAAGGGCTTCTCGGTATCGCTGCAGGGGTCGGCATCGGTCGGCTCCTCAGGCTCCCCAGGGTGTCTGTCAACCCTGCCACCAGGTGGTTAGCCTGTACTCGATGGGGTGAAATTCCCGACATGGTAGGTGACGCCTAGGGCGGAATCAGGGGCTCTAGTTTAGCCCGAATCTCTTGAGTGAGATCGCCCACAAGTTCAGAGGTGGCTCCTCCACCTATGATTTTAGCAGCTGTTTTCCCCCAAAATTCAAAGTCATGCAATTTCAGAACGGCGATATCAAACTGTACACAGTAGTACTGTTGTTTTTGTGTTTTCTCAAAATTTTAACAAAATAATGCTGTCGCTTGAGCTCGAGCCGCAGATCAACTGTCAACAGCTGCCGCGTACGCGAGTTTGAGATTCCCGACCGCCGTGCGCAATACAAAATCGCCAAAAAGTCCACTTTTTTTCGCAGTTGGAAGCAAAGTAAAGGCATGAGCGGTCCCCGAGATCAATACTCTGCTGCTGACCTAAAAAACTCTAGATTGGCAGGCACAGATTTTGAGAAATTCACACTTTTCTAGCCAAAAACCACTCTTTTTCATGGTTTTAAGGTCTATGGAGGCCATGTAGAGGGCCTTACAGGGCTGGAAGAGGTGGTATAGAGGTGATATATGAACAAATTGTCATCACCATTGGTAGAAGCCTACATGACAAGCGATGTTTTGCCTTTATTCTAGGCTATTCATCCCTTTCTCATGCACCAGGGGCCCAATATCCATATGGTTCATAGGTAGGGCTTTGATCACCTATCACCGTCCACACACATGTGTGGGGCTTGGGTTGGTATTCCATGCATTTGAATGATAAGAACTACATAAAATATGATACTATGTGCATAAGAATGGGATGAACAATGAACATTTGAGGTGTTGTTAGCCCTATTTTGCACCGTTTGTGGTCCATTTCCATATGGTTCATAGGTAGGCTTTTGCGTGCCTATCACCGTACACACACATGTTTGGGGCTTAGGTTGTTATTGTAAGCATTCGTATGATAGGTGCTACATATAATATGATAGTATGTGCATAAGAATGGGATCAACGATAAACATTTGAGGTATTTTTGGCCCTATTTTGCACCGTTTGTGGTCCAATATCCATATGGTTCATAGGTAGGGTTTTGATCACCTATCACCGTCCACACACCTGTTTGGGGCTTGTGTTGGTATTGTATGCATTTGAATGATAATAACTACATAAAATATGATAGTATGTGCATAAGAATGGGATGAACGACGAACATTTGAGGTGTTTTTGGCCCTATTTTGCACCGTTTTGTAGTCCATTTCCACATGGTTCATAGATGGGTTTTTGCGTGCCTATCACCGTACACACACATGTTTGGGGCTTAGGTTGTTATTGTAAGCATTTGTATGATAGGTGCTACATATAATATGATAGTATGTGCATAAGAATGGGATGAACAATGTAGATTTGAGGTGTGTTTGGCCCGCTTTTGCACTGTTTGTGGTCCAATATCCATATTGTTCATAGGTAGGGTTTTGATCACCTATCACCGTCCACACAGATTTTTTGGGCCTTGGGTTGGAGAGCCTCTTTTATCTCCGATTGCGTCAGGGACCTGTTGGAGGATCTCCCCGATCCTCTACTCCTGCTCCCGCATGACTCAGGTCCTCTCCTCAGCTCACTCAGCGTTGCATACCCAGGAACATCCACATAGGCTCCCGTAGCGGGTAGAGGATGGTCATAGTCAGCCGCATACCATCGCGGCGCAGAACTGGAGGCCACCGGCTCACTGGTAGTAGTTGCCTCCGGAAACGCAGTGGTAGGTGGGTTCACACCATAGGCAGGGTAGGTAGGCATAACCGTAAGGCCTGTGCCCTCAGCCATGGGCGGGTTGGTTATGGGAGTGGATGTTGTAGCGGCTGGGTCTGGAGTTGGGAGTGTGGTGGTTGTAGGAGAGGGTGATGCGTGGAGGCCAGAAGCGCTTGGTGCGCCCTCGAACGTCGACTCACTCGTGGGGTCGTGCCCATGGTCTACTCCTTCGTCTGCCATGCTTTCACCAGCATCCTTCTCTCTCCCCCTCTTTCTCTTCACAGGATTGGTGTCGACCTCCTCGACTGAGAGGGCCCGGAAGGCCGAGTGAAGTCCTTCCAGCAAATCATCCGCCACGTCCACTGGCCCATGTAAGGGCACCGAAGGTACAGCGCTAGGTCCAGGTCCAGGTTCAACGGGTGCTGGCATTGCTGGTGCCTCAAGCGCCGTCCTCACGTCGGTGTCCTCCTTCTTTGTGTCCATATTCGCCCTTCTTGCTTATATGTGACAGATCTCGGCGCACTGGATGTACGTCATGGGGTTGCTGCCGGTACGCAGAGACTGTCTGCCTCTTGCTACCAGAACGTTTTATAGTGATTTCATAACTGTGTGTTTGTTGTGCCTCTCCTGCTGCTTGCTGCTGGTGTACAGTTCCTGCTGCTTGTTTTTGATGAGGAAAATGTTTTATTGTGGAAATACAACCAATCCAGGATAACCCAAGCCGGAGATAAGCAAGTAGAAGAAGATCAGGATCAAAGCATGAAGGGCTGCAGTCACAAAGAGTTAGATAAAGACAACTATCAACAATAGACCACAGCAATTAGCATACATTGCAACTCAGGATGAAATACTTTACATGTTTGAGGAAAACGGATTGGAAAACTGCCCCAAGGGCTCACTCTCATCCACAGTGCCATCTTGAGATGTGCACTCTTTGTTTTTGGGTCCCATAGGTGCTGAGGTGGCATGGCTTGTGGCGCTGAGGTCACTGCCATGTCACATGGGATATTCCTACTTGGCTAGGCGGACTGGGAATTGAACCCAGGACCTCTCAAAAAGAGGTGCCCCAGCCCCCTAGGGTGCATACCACTAGGATAGCTAAGAATTCATGAGAAAACTTGGATGAACTCATAGGCTCTGCCCTCAGTATGTCAGTGCCTCAGCAACCCAGGAAAAGATATTTTACTGCCTATAGCTTGGGGATAAAGGGGTCCACACCACATCCTGATTTAGTGTTTGGTTCCATAGGTCAAAATGTGTTATCACCATTTTGGTTGGGCCAATACTAAGATAAAAATGCATGAGTGCTTAGAGCACCTCTAATACAACTAAAGTATACCCTAAAGCATTGGAAAAGCACTTTTTCTTACTGTTCGGCAACTGGCTATACGCCCCACGAGCTGTTCATGCGACGCCCGGCGTGGTTCCTACACCCTCCCTATCCTGAGAATTCCTACTCCACTGTGGGTAAGTGGGTGAAGGAGCAACAAGACAAGGTGGACAAGGCCAAGGCTGTGCTCCAGGGAGTGAGGGAGCGCCAGTGGACTAAGGAGAAGAAGCACAGGGTGCCCGCCTCCTACCAAGAGGGAGACTGGGTGCTGGTGCACCACAGTCGGCTACCCGCCTGGCCACACTCAACCAGCGATGACCCCTACTTTGGGCCCTACAAGATCCTATCTGTGGATGGTCACGGTATCACCGCGCCATGTTCTCCCCGACTAGGGGGGGGCCTGGTGTGCGCTGCTCAACAGCTCAAGCGCTACTACCACCCAGAGGACCTCTGTGGGGAAGAATGGGAACTAAACGACGGGGAAATTGCTGCTCTGGACCTAAAGGGTGCTGCAAGCCCAATGGAAGTAGAAGGAGAACTCCCCGACATGAATGCCGAGGAGATGGCTAAGGAAGGCTTCTACCTGGTGAAGTTGGTCATCCGACACCACTATCGACAAGGGTGATATTTCCTCACCCTCTGGGAAGGGTTTGGAGTTGAAGAAGCTACCTGGGAACCCTTCTCTGCCTTTGTTATTCCTGAGGGACGCCTGAATTCTGTTCTGGTAGACTACTTGTCCGAGAACAACCTAGGGGAGTTGCTGAGGCTCGCTGAAACGCTTGCCTCTCAGAAGAAACAGAGGGACTAAACCCTTCTCGTACCTGCCGATGTGTGTGTGAGTGTGCTGGTCCTGAGGACCTATGAGCAAGCTGCAGAAATGGTGTCCTAAGTATACCAAGTCTGGACCCTTGCTGAACCCGGCGGATGTCTTACCGGTGCCACGGGGTACGCCCCGGGTCTCTCCACCCCTAGGTGCCCAATTTCCGTGCTCGCACTAGACTTCCTTGGGGGAATACCCAGCATTAACGCCAAGTTGTTGGTTTTCCTACCTGCCTGCCTACTACAGGGGAGGGGTGGCCAAAAGCTATGAGGCATGAAAACGCCTGTTTGCTACGTGGCCAAAACCTAGACTACCACTGCCACTGCCCACCAAAACCCTGACAAAATTTCAGGGAACAGGCGGGACAGTGACACACACACTACAGGTCCTACACTCACTACAGTGGCACCAGCCATCGAAGGATGAGCGGGCTCTGAGGTCCAAGCCCTCACCCTGGCTTGCCACTCCTACACACACACGCTACTGGGTGGTGATGATCAGGGTGTCACAGGCCCTAGTGGCCTACCCGTGAAAGAAACAAGAGAACACAGCGCTACTAAGCGACTGTGGCCTAACAGGGACGCCACTACACGTTCTCCTGTCAGGGCTTGGAGGGAAGGAGTGCGCAGGTTGCTCGCACTGCGTGGATGTCGAATCTGTCGGACTGCCCTCACCACTCCTGGCTGAGGCGCAGTTTGTTGATTGTGTGATCACCGCCCGTTTTAGCTTGGGCGGAAAAATCCAAAGTTGCCGTAGGCAACTGCTGCTGCACCAATTCACCCTGATCTGCCCACCTGTAAAGCAAAGGCAAATGACTTGGGTTTGAGACGGAGGACCCAAGACAGCCTGCACGTATTATGCGCTTCTCAGGCTGCCCTATAATACGCTGTTCCCAAACCCAAGTGCAATCTAGCAAGCTTAAGGAACACCACCCGTTCTCTTAAAGAACGTAAGGTGGAGCCCCTGGGTAACGTAAACAAGGGTTTTACCGTGCGAAACACGCGTGGCCTACCCTTGAATGCACCATATGCATGCACGGGTATGCACGAAGCCGTCAATCTCCTACTCTCATCCTTTTTTCCAACAATCCATACCACAAGCACGAACTCCACCAGGGGGTGGCCCCTCCTGGGCTTACTTACCTTACCTACCGCTGGAGAGCGAAGCAAGGGAGAGAAGAAGCGAGTCACAAGCGATGCAAGCGTTTATGCACGCGTGTGTATGTTCTAATCACCAAATCTGACCTCTAATCATCGTGCAATCCTCTAATCTGTCCCTCTACTCTATGTTTGCGTTGCTACACTGCGCGTTCAGAATGACACCAGACAAGCAATGTGCATGCTGCCTACGAAGCAAACAACACCTGTATGTTGATACCTTGTTCTTTGAATTCATATTGACTTTCTTGAATTCTTTCTTCTTTATTGCTCCTAGAAGCAAAGGTGGAATATCTACGTTTAATATTTATTGTGTGTCTCGTCATTTTCTTATTATTAGGTGACATACTGTTATAATCTTATTTTCTTTGTCTTTTCCGGCACCCAATTAGGATGCGCTCCGGCGCGCCGCTTTTCTCTGCGTATAAATCCAGGAATTTGAAAATTCCTGTGATGAAAGAAAATTTCGTAAAAATGTGCATTTCATGCACATGGAGTTTGTGGACAGGTGTGTGCCGTCAGAAAAGTTCTAGGCCGTCATTTAACGGAGTTTGGTGTTTGCGTCGATCGTTTTTTTTTTTGCATGGGGGTAGCCCCCCGGCGAGCATAACACAAAAGTGGCCTAACCACGGGCAAGTGAGCGTTCATGGCGAGCCGAAGTTCATCGAAGGACAGCAGCCATATGTACAGTAACTCAGGGGGTGTGACCCTGCTCCAAAATGCACCAAAGGCCTGGTTACTGTGGGCTGTGGCCTCGCCATTGGCCCTGTGGTTGGTGTTATGACGCGAGACGAATCGAAAATCAACTGGACTATATTGAAGCGGTACCCAGAACCCCATGGCCAGGCTACGGCATACAACCGGTCTCCGGTCCACTAACCCCATGTACGGAAGGGAAGACCGGTCTCCGGTCCACTAACCCCATGTACGGAAGGCGCCCATGAACGCCCGGTGCGAGCCCGGCGGGAGCGTGTTCCGTGCCGTAAAGCCCCGCATCGGCAACCGATGCACCGCCAGCGGAGATTTGTGTATCAGAACATCAGGAATCAACAGGGTTTTATTTTCATATTGTTTCCGTCAATTTTTACGCTTCCGTTCTGATACTCACTGTTTTGACTGCTGGCGGTTGGATCGCGACTTTACCGTAACCGCCAGTTTAACTGTTAATAATGGAAATATCAACGCTATCCGTGACGAAGGCTCTAAAGTCTTCAGGAATTGCGTTGATGCATCCGCAATTTTCACATTCTACACTCGCAACCTTAATCCGAATTTTTCAGGATGTCGAAATCGGATTTTCGACTTCGACATCCCCGCACTTGATTTGACCTCTTTCGAGTGGACCTACGTGCTTCCCTATGCACGAATCAACTTTCCTTTTATCCTGCCCTCCATTTGTCTTAAAGATATGGGCAAAACAAAGTTGATTCGTGAGGCCACTTGTGAAGGTCATATCTCGTGTTGCTTGCGAGGAATGACAATAAGGAAACGTGGGATGTATTCACAATACTCCCGACGTAATTTAGGAAGCATTATATGCCTCGCGTCTCCACACGTGCGCGCTAGTGTAATGAATCATGGTCAAGAGGGTAGAGTTTGCGTTGTAACTCTATGGCCATGATATTGCGTGCGTTAAGATAACTTTCGAGTGTAGCGCGCGAGTGTTGGTGTTGCATAGGAACTCTCCTTGAGTTCCTATGAGCGATTGACACAAAGTTATGCCCTTGGAGGGGCATGACATATCGTGGGGGGAGTTACCTTTTTGGGCAATATGTGGTATGTGCCTTGTGTTGTGTTGCGTGCCCATTTGGCGAGTCCATCGCTCCAAGCCAAACCCGCCAATGGACCTCATATTGTGCAAGCCCCTTCTCCATACTCCCTACGATCAATTGCAAGCCTAACCTTCGTGAAGGGAAGCTTGTGTGGCGATCCCGAAGCGATGCGTTGGGAGCAAGGTGGATATTTTACAATTTTCCATATTTTCATGTGCCCACTTGGGAAGTAGCGCTCGTAACCTTTCAAAGCGCCCCAAGTGGAGCACATACGTGGAATCGAAGGTCATTGGTGTCAAGTCATTGTGTTTAGAAGGATTAGATGATTGCACGATCCAAGCCGAAGATATTACAATATAATTGCGCGCCTTTCAAGGCACTTTTGTGTGTCTTTGTGCCAATTTTGCCGTTTTTGGCCCGTCATGATGTCAAGTGGCGACCGTGTATTTCAACGTTGCGCTCAATTGACATCATGACTCAAGTATGATATGGGGGTACATACTTCGGTGCCCAACATATCTTGAACCCGGCGAATAACTCCTCTTGGGCTTGGCGTACCGTGGCCGCCATGTTGGCGATTTGGGACCATCTCAAATCATGGGCTCACTTGGCGACCCTGCCATTCCCAAAACCGGAGGAGTTGGGTGACGCCCAAAAGATATGTTGGACGCATATGACTTGATACCAATCCTATGGCACACTCCGGTCCAAGTCGGGCATGTGCCTTATTTGCGCCAACCATGAGTGTGCGCATTTTTGGCCATTTTGAGCAATTTTCCACTTTTGCTGCCCGCCGTGCACTATGTTCTAACCCTCGTGCAGGCCGGACGCATGGACCAATGGACCATATATGACACGGGTGTTATGGGTAATGGTCCCCATGGTCCACACACCGCGTGGGCGAAGCGGAACCACCTTCGTTAAGGCGCTAGCCCAAAGTGAGTGTGGGCAATTTTGCCATTTTGGCATTCGTGGACCCAATTGGGATCAACACCACGCCGAGTGGCATGGAGATCTTTGAGAGCCAAGGGCATGGGAGTCTCTGTTGGACTCTCGGTGGATCGCGTACGGAATGGCGGATCCGATCTCCAAGCCGGTGTGGAGACAAACTATTGGGAGCACCCCGAATTTTGGCTCATTTCGAGCAGCCAAAATGACCCCATTTTGGGACCCCAATTTCCCCCTTCCGTGTGGTCAATTGGCGGCCCCATTCCTCTATGCCCACAGGGAGCCCGGACCTAATTTCAAGTTGTACACTCAGATAAAAGTCCTAGGTCCTGCCTCCTAACCTGTGAGCCATTGGCCTTGCCCTGGCCGGGCGAGCCTCGCGTGGGAATGACGCCAATTTGGGTGATTTTGGCATCATGACCCCACTTGACGAATCCGTGTTGCCCTGATGCCGGGACCTCAGAGGAAACCAGGTTGGGTGAGGGCTCCAAATAGTTCGTACTCGAAGGGCATAGGGTCAGTTGCCTCATCCCTACCTCTCACGGTTCCGGACGAGGGGTCAATTTTGGATTTTTTCAAGCTAATATCAGTTTGGGCTGAAACAGCCCATTTTCAGCTACCAACTCCTGAGGGATAATGGCGGGGCCATATCTCTGGCTCAGATGGGGAGTTGGGACCTGCCGTTAATGGAGCATAGGGAGCAACTGTCGATTGACCTTGGAGCACCTTGGTTCCCAGGAACTCGCCTGTGGCTAGGTGGGACACCTCCTTCATGGGCAAGGTTTCAGGGTCCGGACTGAGCAGGGCATGGGTTGTGTTTGAGCCCCCGCCCCCACCAGCCACTGAGAGGGTCGGACCTGGGATTGGGATACGAGTTAGGACTGAGTGTCTATTGTCCTGTGATGCCCTTACCCCAGTCCAGTCTTAACCCCATGTGTACATATCCTGATGTGTTGCTGTACATACTTTCGTTCCCTTGTTGCAGAGTGGCAAGGATCCTGAAACGCTTTGTCACATGACATGAGCGCATTGATGCCCCTCTGAGCGTAGTGCTTTGCCTGCCTGCTCACTTGCGCGTGTCCACCGCAGCGTCCCGTGGCCGGCCCCCCACGGAAACTCGTCAAAAGCGTTTCACCGCCGCGGGGTCACCCAGCCCTCGCGTGCCACTCGGGGCCACCAACCCCGAGCAGCGCGGCGCAGCTCGCAGCTCGCAGCGCAGCGCAGCGGCTCGCAGCGCAGCGCAGCGGCTCGCAGCGCCACCCAGCGACAGCTCCGAGTTCGTCACGAAGCCAGCAGCGCCATCCAGAGCATTGCCCTGACCGCGCAGCGACCGTGAAGGAGGTGCACAGACCAGGACTCCTGCATCAGCGAGTCCCATCGGCCGACCAGCAAGGCCGCGTCAACCACCTCCGCAACCACCGGCTGATCAGCACCACCCGCACTCCCAATCCAGTGCTGCAGCACCCGCCTCAACAACCACCACCAGTTCGTTGAGTGGAACGAGTGCATACCAAGGACCTCAAGACCAACTACGCCCCCGCTGCCATGGTAAACTGGCAAGAAGCGGGCAGGACGTGGCCGCGGCCCCAGGCCAATGCAGTGCGCCTACTGCGTGGGTTGGTTTGGGACCAGCACTACCGCCACAGCCACCCCCAGTGCGAAGGCGGCATGCCCGGGAGCTTCGAGCTCCGCACGGACATCGCCCCCGACCGCCTGCAGGCCGTGGAGGACTGGCTGCGGGCGGAAGGGTGTGCCTTCCGCTTCCAGCAGAGGCGCTGGAGGACCTGGACCCGGCCGGACAGGCCCGGCGAAGGGCTGCGCCCCGACGGGATTGAGGAGGACGAGGAGCCCAACGTGTACCCGTCGGGCGCCTCGATCAATGTCTCCATCTGGGACATGATCGAAAAGAACTTCCCGGAACCGGGCAGCGAGCGCAGGCTGCAGGGCGGCAGCAGCGCGTCTCCGGGGAAGGAGAAGCGGTCCGCCAGGGACAGGAAGCGGGACCGGAGGTGGCGGGAGTACCAGGAGTCCCTGGCCGCCGAAGCTGCCCAAGGCGCCAAGGGCGGAACCCCAGCCCCCAGTCCCCAACGGGCCAATGGTGGTCATCACCCCGGCCACGCCACCCTCGGCGACTTCATCCAAGTCGCCAGGCAGACCAAGGCCAAGCCCCGTCCGCTGCTCCTGAGGCCCCAGCAGGCCCCAGCAGGCCCCAGCAGCGACGTTGAGTCGGCCCACCGCGGGAGGATGCCGGCCGACCAGGCCAGCTCCAGCAGCAGCGTCGCTCCCGACAGGGACGTGGCGCGCGCCTGTGAGCGCGCCTGTGGGGTGCCCTGCAACCTTCGGGTTGCCCGGCAACGGGCCAGGCAGCACAGCGCTGCTGTGGAGGGCGCCGTCGGCATCGCCCAGGAGGAGGCTGCAGATTGGGCGCATGGCATGGCCATCCACGCCCAGACCGTGGCGGCCATTGCGGCCGGACTCACGGCCGTAGCCGCCCATGGGGCAGCGACTGCCCAGGTCAACGGTGAGTTGGCGGCAGCCGACGAGGAAGCCCGCCTGACGCAGGAGGCCATTGCCTGCAGGGAGGCCGAGGTGAGGGCGCTGGAAGAGGCGCTTGCCCAGGAGAGGGCAAAGAAGGAGGCGGAGGAAAGGGCCCACGCTGAAGCGACGGCCAAGGCCCAGGCGGACGCCGCAAAGAAGGACGGCATCGAGGCCGCGCGACGGAAGGTCGCTGAGGAGAAGGCCAAGACGGAGGCGGAGCTGGCGGCGTTGGAAGCGCAGAAGGCGCGGCTGCAGCAGGCCCGGGAACCCGAGGCGGCTTGTGCTCGGGAGGAAGCCGAAGTGCGGGCTGCCGCAGCCACCGCCGCCGCAATGGAGGAGGCAGAGGCCAAACTCCGCTGCGAGACTCCCCCGGGAGGATCACGAGTGGAGACCCTTCGAAAACGTTTCGAAGGGGACGCCTCCTCCAAGATGACGCTGGACGAGGCCGACACGGGCAGCAGTGGGAGCAGTGGCCCCACCGCCCATCGACGGAGGAAGGGCAAGGGGAAGACCCCCGAGAGGCCGCGGAGGCCAGCAGGTGGAGACCCCCACGACAGTGACCCCTTCTTCACCGCCAGTGACGGGGATGAACGAGGCCGCCGACATCGCCAAGTGGTGGCTTGGACGGGCGGAGGCGGCGGAGACGTCCCCATGGAACCGGAAGGTGAGGGTGAGGATCTCCCTCCTCCCTACTGGAGCTCGGAGTCTTCCGAGACCGAGACGCCCAGGTGGGACGACATGGACTTCGGCATCACGAAGAAGCGCCCATCCTCGGACCCACCGAGGCGACCCGGCGGAGACCCACCGGGACTCCCTGGCGGAGAACCATCAGGACCCCCTGGAGGACGCCCACCAAGTGGACCTCCTGGAGGGGGACCACCGTGCGGGGGAGGACCCCCTGGACCGGGCGGACCCGGCGGAGGCCCTCCTGGAGGACCCCCTGGGGACCCTGACGACCCACCAGGGAACGGCGACCCGGATACCACCTGGCGGTGGATTGTCTACCTCCGCAGGAGGGTCTTTTCCCTCGAGTGCGAGGTAGACACGGGCAAGGACGAGATGAGTCGCATCTCCAAGGTCGCCGCGCGCGCGCAGAAAGAGCTGGACATCGCCAGGGCCGGGACCAGGCAGCTGAACACGGTCATCAGCGGCCTGCAGCAGAGGCTGGACGCGCTGGAAGCCCGTGGGAGCGTCGGCAGCGACCACCCACCCCTGGAGTCTGGCTCGTCGGACGACGGCTGGGGACCCGGACCAGGTTGAGGCAGACCCCACACCCCCGGCGGAGCCCCCAGGAGTCGCCCCAGCGCCAGTGCCCCCTCTCTCACCGCCCCCTCTCATCACAGCGCGGGCCGCCGCAACGAGCGCGTGCCGCCCGGCAGTGGCAGTGAGGATTGGCGTGATGAGTGGCTCAGCGCGGAGTACCGCAGCCGCCGTGCCCCACCGCGGACACCGGTACGCCCCCGGCACCCCGCACCAGCCCTGGAGCCAATCCCAATGGCTGGTGGACGTTATGGTGGACTCAGGGATGAGGTCCCCAGAGGAGACGTGGAGTGGGATGTCGGTGAAGGGGAGGACCTGGATCTGGACCTGGAGGAGTTCGACATCAGCCCGCCGCGTGGTGTACGACGGCAGGCCGCTGAACGCAGCCGCCGGCGCCGTGATGAGGATGCGTACATGGAAGGAGTACGGCGTGAACATCTAGGTTCAGCGTACATGGAGGAACCGCGGCGTAGCCACAGGGACTCCATGGAGGAGATGGACGTGGCGGCTGTGGGAGTCCGTGGGAGAGGCCGATGGGAACCTCGCGGCCGGCGTTCATGGTCTCTAAGGCCGCGGATGCCGCCGTGTGGGAAGACTTGAAGGACATCAAGCCCCCCATGTACGACGGCAACCCCCTCAACCTCGACCGCTTCTTGGAGAAGCTGGACGATTGGGGGCTGACCGTCACTGAAGACCTGCCTCTTGCGGATGCGGAGAGATATGTCTTCAGACGGTTCAGGTACCGCCTGCCGGAAGTGCTCGGCGAGCTATACTTCGTGGCGACCAAGGAGGGGAGAATCAAGACCCTCAAGGAAGCCAAGAAGTGGCTCAACGAGCAGGAGCGGGTGGACGCTCCGCAGGTGGCTGCGAAGCGCTGGAAGTCCATCAAGCTTGAGCATGATGGACGGGAGATCCGCCTACGAGCTTGGCGAGACTTCCGAGGGAAATACACCCTCTTCCGCCGCAACGTGGAGGACTGGAACGAAGGTGACGAGCAGGCTCGCCTGCTCTCCATGCTGCCGGAAGCATGGATCAAGAGGGTCACCAAGGAGGAATCCAAGCGGGCCAAGTCCAACCACACGGTCAAGATGATGCTCCCCAAAGAGTATCATACGAACGTGGTGGCTTGGACGAGGAAGAACGTGGCCCGGGATGTCAAACGGCACTCCCTGCGGAACGCTCTCCTCATCACCGTCTCTGGCGATCGCGAGAAGACCGCGATGTGGCGCCTTGACGAATGTGAGTTGAGCGGCCAGACCATCCGTCTGCAGTCCATCCCGGCGTGGATGAGCTGCGACGAGATCCTGGAGTGGGTTGGCGAAGAAGTACTCAAGGAGTACCGAAACCTCCACCACTGCCGCGGGTTGAGGCCCGGCGACCGCGACGTCAACTACGTTGGCGGGGGACCTGGCGGGAAAGCTGCCATGGACCCGGCGGGAGCCGGCGGCGATGAGACTCTCGTCGACGATGACGACGACGATGAGCCCGCCGAAGTGGCCGTTTGTGCCTTCGTGGCCAAGAACCTGAGCGCGGGGAGCAAACCGGGAAACTGGAAGCCCCTGCAACAGGGTTGGAGGAAGCAGGAGAAGAGGGACCCTCGCCGCATTGACTACCCTCCGCTGTCCTTTGGGGAGTTCATACGAGCTCACCCTCAGGGCTGTTTCGTGTGTTATGGGAGGAAGCGAGGCTTCAACCATGACCACCGAACATGCCCCGTCCACAAGGCCAACACGGAGGATTACAAGAAGGCGCACGGGTCGAAGAAGCGTGCGCCCGCGGGTATCCGGGAAGCCAAGGTGGAGGTGGACAGGGACGAGCTCTCCAAGCTGGTGTCGCAGGGGACCGAGTTGGCCAAGGAGATCCAGGAGATCAAGAGGAACTGGGTCCCCCGGTCGGACAACAAGAACAAGGAGAACAACCAGAACAACCAGAACAAGGACAAGGACAAGAAGCCTACTCGCAGCGAAAGAAGGAAGAAGGGCGTCAACGAGGTTGATGCGGAGGAGAACACCCTATCTTCCACAACTGACGCCCCCTAGCGGAGCCCCTGCAGCCAAGGGCCCCAGCTAGGGCGGTCGCAGGATGGTGACGTGGGAAGCGCCGAACCATCCCAGTCGGGAGTCGATAAGCACAAAGGGACTGCCGCGGGCGGAAGGCCCGGTCCGACACCCAGTCGCGGAGGCGGGGTGAGGGCAAGTGAAGGCACGAACCCTTGCACCCGTCCGTCCTTCGCGACCAAGAATGTGTTTGATGTACTACAGGATCTATCCGAGAGTATCGGAGGATCACCCGGACCGCAGCTGGATGCTGCAGATGGGCAGCCTGAGCCCATTGTCCACGACCTGCACCAGTCGCTTGTTGAGCTTCTGAAACGGCCGGAGATCCTGAGCTTGCACGCCGTGCGCCGTGTCGGTCGCGAGCGGCAGTTGCATCTTAAGGTCCGTGCCTTATGCGGGGAAGTGGAAAAGGTTTTCGACGTGTTGGTCGACACGGGAGCTCAAGTCAGCTTGGTCAAGGCTGGCCTACTTCCACCAGAGTGTCTGACCGACAGTCGGAAACCTGTCAGGCTGAAGGTGGCGAACGGCCAGTACAAGGTGGGAGGCACGAAGGAAGCGGCCATTGGGCTGTAGTTCGTGAACCATCGTGAGCTGAGCCGCCCAGACCTCGGCAAGGAAATCCTCCTGCACGGTCGCTTTTACGAGGCCGAGATGGACTGGGACATGATCGTCGGGTACGACTTCATGATGGATACGGACTCCGGCGTCCTCCCGGCCCAGGCCTCCATGACCCTGTACCAGGACGACCAGCTCTCGTGGCTTTCGTCACCTGAGCACCATGTGGAATGCCAATGGATCCACCCCGAACGCAATCAGCTCGGAGTGGCCGCGCTGGACACTGAGCTTACTGGGCCATCAAACCAGGAGTACAGCGTAATGCCGGAAGTGGCGAACCGAGTGGTCGCGGACCTGGGAGCGTCGGATCTGGCCCTGGATGCCTTCTCTTCAGGAACCTCCGCCCATCTTCGGGTATGTGAGAAGTACTGGAGCGCACAGGACTCCGCGTGGAAGAAGCACTTGGGTCCGCATCAGGGCTTGATGTGGATCCATTGCCCTCGATGGGACATTCCAAGAGCGATAGCGAAGATTCGCAAGGACCGCTCCAAGGCAGTGCTGGTTGTTCCTATGGGATGCACCGAGGAGGAAAGTACCCGACATTGGGTAGCCTCATTGACCAACATGACCTTAAACAAGGTCGTCCTACCGGCTGGAGAGAGTGTCTATCAGGACGCTAAGGGACAGCCCATGCCACCCCAGAGATGGCCAACGGAATTCCACTATGTGGATGGGGGCCTTGATTAGGCCGACGCCACGGACTTCGTGTGTGTCAACCGCATCATAGCTGCGCCATGGCGGCAATGCTTTGCGGTTCCCCCTGTTGACATCGAAGAATCGGAATCGGAAGACCCCCTCACTGAAGAGGAGTGGGATCTGGTTCAGGGGTATATGGATCAGCCCTTTCACGACTGGGGAAACCAGCGTGAGGGCAAAGGCCAGGACAGAGCCTGGTGGGAAGTGGACTCGATCGTCTCTGGTTCCTATGACGGGAACACCTTCGTTCAGAGGGTGCTGGACAACCTATCTAGCCAGGACGAGCCAATCGGGGGTAACCCACCCACCTACGGCGATCTATTCCGAGGCAAGACCAGAGATGGCCCTTTGGGCTACCTGGGAAGACCACCTGAGCCGAAAGCGAGTGGAGTAGCTACCCCTCAAGTAAGCTCCGTGGTTCAAGTGCCCGGAAAAGCCAAGGCGGAGTCCGACGATTGCCCTAAGATTCAGGCATTGAGGGCCAGGCTGAAGCAGAAGTATGGGGATACCTTCTTCAGCGGAAAGCCTGTGTTTCCTCCACCGGTGCGTGGACCGTATGGCGAGGCCAAGATACGACTGAAGCAGCACCCCCGTGTCTATCGGCACCGGGAGTTTGCCCTGAGGGGCGAGAGGAAAGAGGCCATGGAGAAGATCCTCCGTGACTTCATCCAGAGAGGCTGGCTCGAGCCGTGCCACCCCGAATGGGCCTCTCCGTGCTTCGTCGTCCCCAAGAAGGTTGCCGGTGAGTGGCGGCTCGTGGTCGAGTACCGCGGCCTGAACGCCCAAACGCAGCACGACAGCTATACGCTGCCCCTCATTGAGGACATGCTGCAAAAGCAACACCAGCGGAGGATCTTCACGGTGATTGACCTGAAACATGGTTATCATCAGATGCCTCTCGCCGAGGAGTCCCGTGCCTGCACAGCCATGAGCACCCCACTTGGACCTCTCCAGTGGAAGGTGATGCCTATGGGCGTTACCAACGGCAATGCGGCTTTTCAGCGGATGCTGGAGAACCTGCTTGAGCCGGTGCGCGACTGTGCGGACCCCTTCGTGGACGACGTGATCATCCCGTCCGGGGACCCCAGTATGAGCTACGAGGAGCTCCTGGAGGCACACGAGAGGGACGTCACTCGAGTGCTGGACCTCCTGGTTCGGCACAAACTCACGGGCAGCAGTGACAAGGCCACCATTGCGGTAAGCGAGGTGGTCTTCGCTGGCCACGTAGTCGGGAACGGGCAGCGAAAGCCCATACCTGGCAAGGTGGCTGCGATTGAGCAACGGGAAAAGCCCAAGACGGTCTCTGAGCTACGGGCGTATCTGGGGTTCTGCAATTACTACTCGGGGTATATCAAGATGTATGCCGAGTATGCAGCCCCCATGACGACCATGCTCAAGGGAAACCGAGAGGAGACCAAGAAGGGGTCCAAGAAGGCTCTGGTCTGGACAGCTGAGTCCGACCGTGCCTTTGTGGGGATGAAGCAGGCGCTGCTATCCGCAGTGGGTCTGCACCTCGTGGATCCCGACCGAGGGTTCGTCCTGCGCACGCACGCTTCCGACTACGCCATTGGCGCTGTGTTGGAGCAAGTGCATGACGACGGGAGGCACGTGCCCGTGGCCTTCTGGAGCCGAGTCCTGGCGGAAGGCCAGAGACGGACGTGGACGCCCCGTGAAAAGGAGGCGTATGCCATCGTCATGGCTCTCAGGAAATGGGCTGGGTACATAGCCCTCCATCCCGTCACCGTCTGCACCGACCATCAGAGTCTGCAGTCGTGGCACAAGGAGCACGTGGACACCCCCTCAGGTCCCGCCTCCCGACGGGCAAGATGGCATGAGACCTTGGCCAAGTTCGACCTCACGGTTGTGTATATTTCTGGAAAGGATAACACCGTGGCGGACTGTCTCAGTAGGTGGGCCTATCCCGCCAGCAAGGGCATGACGGATATCTCTGCCCAGGGCGATGAGGCTGAGACCGCTGAAGCCAAGAGGATCATCGAAAAGGAGCGTCTGATGGAGGAGGAGGGTGCTAAATGCTTCGTCGTCATGGCTGCAGATGCCCCCCTCGCGTCGAGGGTGAGCAGAGCGGTCAGAGTACTCTCCCCTGATGGAGCTGAGTCCGACAAGCACCTCTTCCCGGAGTCTTGCCTCCAGGACGACTGGACCGACGACCACGCCAAGTCTGAGGCCTTTGCGGCCGAGTATAGGGCTGTGACCGACCCTGATGACGGGCAGAAGTGGCCAAAGGGGCTGACTGAGGAAGATGGCAAGCTCTACCGGAATGGTAAGCTGCTAGTACCAGAGTCCCGGGTGCTCGAGCTGTGTGAAGCTTGGCACCACCACATGATGCACCCAGGGGTCAAGAAGCAAGCTCTTGACATGCAGCGTCGGTTCGAGATCGACCATATCGTTCTCTACACCGCCATCAAGAAGGTCAGGAAGGGTTGCTCGGTCTGTCAGGCCTGCAATCCCGATAACCGGAACGTCAAGGGGGAAGCCCAATGGACCCCGGTTCCTGACCAGCCCATGGAGAGCGTGGCCATGGACGTCTTCTCCATGCCCGAAGTGCACATTGGCAAGGAGACCTTTGACTGTGTGGTTCTCTGTGTAGACCGCCACAGCGGCTACGTTGTAGCCGTTCCGGCACGCAAAAAGGGGTTGCTTGCCAAGGAAGTGGCAGTCATGATGATTCGTCATTGGCTGACCGTCTTTGACATCCCCCGCACCATTTGCAGTGACCGAGGGCCCCAGTTTACTGGTGGCTGGTTCAAGGCTATGTGTTCCCTCATGGGGATACGTCATGCCAAGAGCATCGCTTATCTCAGCCGGTCTAACGGCCGTGCTGAAGTGGCTGGACGGCAGCTGTTCGAGAAGCTGCGCAAGATCCACATCACCAATCCACGTCGGAACTGGTTTGAGGAGATGTGGCCTGCTCTGAAGGCCCATCATGACACCCCCACTCCGGGCGGTTTGTCCCCTCACCAGATTCTGTTCGGCAGGGACCCCCTGGGTAGGGGACTTCCCTTGTCTGGTGATGGCATGACTATGGATGCCAAGGAATTCTTCGCGCGGCAAGAGCAAACGGCGCGAGACATCCGCCAGCAGCTCGAGAAGGAGCATGCTGAGCGTCAGAAGTCCGCCCCGAGCTCGACAGCGCAGAAGTTCAGGGTGGGAGACCCGGTGTGGGTGATCAGACCCCGCCCTATGGGCACCCACCGCACCAAAACCTGGTTCACACCCGGCGAGGTGGTCTGCAGGATTGGTGAGGACACCTACCGCATCAAGGTGGGTCACGGACAGTTCCGGGAGCGCCACGAGAGTCAACTCCGTGTGCGGGAACCCGACCTCCGTGGCCAGCATGTGTCCCTGAGCTATGCCGCACATGAGGCCGATTCGGACGACGACTATGCTGAGCAGGACGACTATACAGTCGAGAAGATCCTGGCTCAGCGTCCGAAGGCCTCGGCACCCGGAGGTCTGGAGTTCAAGGTTCGTTGGCGAGGCTATGGGCCGTCCCACGACACCTTGGAAACCATCTCCTCGTTCGTGCCGCGGGTCAATACTCCCTTCATGGAGTACATCCGCAAGCACAAGACCAAGATCCATGTTTCGGACTTGGCAGCACTCACCCGGGCGATTGCAGCCAGGGGTGCCTGATCAGCGCCCTGAGCTCTCCCCTGATGTGTTTTCAGCGCTTGTGAGGTCGACGGCTCGTCCCTTACTTGCTTGCTCTCTTACATCTTCCGGTGACCTGCCATCAGAGTGGCCATATACCCCCCCCTGCTGAATCCAGAGGAGGATGGCCCCTCTCTTCTTCTATTCGTCACTCCCCCCCCTGCTGAATCCTTGGGAAACCAGGTAGGGCGACTGACCTTCATTTTTCTGAGCTCTTGGGGCCTTGAAGCCCATACGACGTTGCGCAACGGATGCCGCTGTCATCGGCATTGCGATTTTTGGTGTGTGGTCTGGTTCCATGGCACTTGCGGAATCCAGACCAGTCGACGTGTGTCTGCAGACTATATATGGCCTGAACTCAGGCGTTCTCCTGTCCACCCTCCTGCATATGCCTTATCCTAACCGGGGCGTGGTTTGGCACTCTGTCCAGAGTGTGTTTACACGCCTGTTACCCCATTTATTGCTGGTGTTTCTGCCCCTCCAGGATATGTGCATCTGTATGTTAACCCATCACTGAGTGTGGACTGTTTTTCACGGAATCGGATACGAAGGCGCCCTGAGTCGCCGTTTACATGCTATTACTTAAGGTCCATCCTGGACCAGTACCTACATACAGTTTCTTCTGTTTGAGTGCCTGTGATACAGTGATGCCCTATTCGCTGTGATGTGGAGATCCTGATGGCGCCAGGCGGGAAGCCCAGTTGCCTGACTACACTCCCAGCGGTCCGCCACTGTCAGTCCCAGTGTGAGCCTACCGATTCGCAGACGCACTTGCAGTCGGATGGCGGCCTCCGGTGCTCCTGACCTCGGTCAGTCTGCCTGGGAAACTGGTGGTTTGAGGAGTCGACGCCTCCGCCCACACTGCATGAGGACTCCCTCATGTATGGCCTTCGTGGTAATAGGGCGAGGGAAAAGACGGCCTTGATGCCCGATCCCTTAAGGAGGAGCTCCCTTAAGGTCCCTTAAGGAGTTCGGCTGTACCACTCGGGACTCGCGTTGTATGGATATGGACATGGTGCGCCCGAGGAAGGACCCGTGGGGACTCTCCCCAGTCGGCGGGCCTTGGGAAGCTTGGGGTAGCCTGAAGGATCTTTGTGGTCGCTCTCGACCTGTGGGACCACCTCGGTCGTCGTGTGTCGCCTATGTTGGCCGTGTATGCCACTGCCACTGTGGTGGTGACCGTAGCAGCCGGCACCCGGTGCGCCTGGTATGGGTTAACGGGTCCTTTGGATGCCGAACAATTGCCGCCAGGACCCGGGACTTGATACTTGATACTATACTTGAAGTTACAAGACCCCACAGCACTGTACTTGTCTTACTGTGAGATTTGAAAGCCTAACCTGCGAATCAGCCTGAAGTGAGGATGTGACACCCCCCCTTCAGGCGTTGGTCCTGGGTACCCGCTGCCATGCTCGGATGTTATCGAGCCCCCCCCAGGGTTTGCTCTAAGGAGGGGGGTGAAGCGGTACCCAGAACCCCATGGCCAGGTTACGGCATACAACCGGTCTCCGGTCCACTAACCCCATGTACGGAAGGGAAGACCGGTCTCCGGTCCACTAACCCCATGTACGGAAGGCGCCCATTGACGCCCGGTGCGAGCCCGGCGGGAGCGTGTTCCGTGCCGTAAAGCCCCGCATCGGCAACCGATGCACCGCCAGCGGAGATTTGTGTATCAGAACATCAGGAATCAACAGGGTTTTATTTTCATATTGTTTCCGTCCATTTTTACGCTTCCGTTCTGATACTCACTGTTTTGACTGCTGGCGGTTGGATCGCGACTTTACCGTAACCGCCAGTTTAACTGTTAATAATGGAAATATCAACGCTATCCGTGACGAAGGCTCTAAAGTCTTCAGGAATTGCGTTGATGCATCCGCAATTTTCACATTCTACACTCGCAACCTTAATCCGAATTTTTCAGGATGTCGAAATCGGATTTTCGACTTCGACATCCCCGCACTTGATTTGACCTCTTTCGAGTGGACCTACGTGCTTCCCTATGCACGAATCAACTTTCCTTTTATCCTGCCCTCCATTTGTCTTAAAGATATGGGCAAAACAAAGTTGATTCGTGAGGCCACTTGTGAAGGTCATATCTCGTGTTGCTTGCGAGGAATGACAATAAGGAAACGTGGGATGTATTCACAATACTCCCGACGTAATTTAGGAAGCATTATATGCCTTGCGTCTCCACACGTGCGCGCTAGTGTAATGGATCATGGTCAAGAGGGTAGAGTTTGCGTTGTAACTCTATGGCCATGATATTGCGTGCGTTAAGATAACTTTCGAGTGTAGCGCGCGAGTGTTGGTGTTGCATAGGAACTCTCCTTGAGTTCCTATGAGCGATTGACACAAAGTTATGCCCTTGGAGGGGCATGACATATCGTGGGGGGAGTTACCTTTTTGGGCAATATGTGGTATGTGCCTTTTGTTGTGTTGCGTGCCCATTTGGCGAGTCCATCGCTCCAAGCCAAACCCGCCAATGGACCTCATATTGTGCAATCGACATCGCCGCACTTGATTTGGACTTCTTCGATTGGTCATACTCCTTTCCCTATGCCCGAATCAGGTTTCCCTTATACTTGCCACCCATTTGACTTGGAGATATAAGGGAAACAAAAGCGAATCGTGGGACCACTTTGAAGAGCCATATCTACGAGCGAGTGTGAGGAAAGAGAATAAGGAAGGTTGAGTTGCAACTGCCTTGGTCTCAACTTAATTTAGGAAGCATCAAACGCCTTTGGTGCGCACACATGCCCGGTGTAGTAAGGGAAAAGTGTCAAGAGGGTATAAAGTGATATATAACTCTTGGACCGTGCAACCGAATATTTTAATGCGACTTTCGAGTGTGCCGCATGAGTGTTGGGGTTGCATAGCAACTTTCCTTGGGTTCCTACGTATTCTTAACGTGAAGTTATGTCAATGGAGGGACATGGCATATCATGGTGGGAGCCATATGTTGAGGGTATGTGTTGTATGCATGGTATATGTTTGATATGCTCACGCCCATGTTATATATCTTCGTGTGGCCGAAGAGATGGGAAGCCACACGTGACAAGGGCTTTGCCAGTGTCCCAATTGTGGAATTCAAAGCGCTAGACCAAGTCTACCGCGTATGTATTGCTCATGGTATGTTTGACAAAGAGATCCATGGGTGCACTCCCATTTTCATGGGGCATGTAGATATGAGTGGCGAAGGTATCTCCATGTGCCCGATTGGGGATCCAAGTGGGGGAATTGTTCGCAAATGGTCCCAATCATTTGTGTATTGAATCATGAGCGGATATCATGGGCGAGCAGAGAGATATACTATCATGACAAATTTGTATTTGGTCATATTTTCATGTTTTTGACCTCAATTTTTGCTCATTTTTGCGTTTTCTGTACTCACCTGGTCAGCTAACAGCAAGAAGCCTATGGAGAGTCGAACCATGGTATGTTGTTCATATGTTGGCATATGCTTTGGAGTTGAACGGCACCATATGCCGGATCGTGTACTCCATTTGGCTTGGCACACGAAGGATTTCAAGTATTGGTCTCAAGATCATGGGCTGACTTGGGCAGTGCGTGGCGCCCATATCTGAAAGGGTTGCGAGGGTAAAATGTGGATGTACAGGGGCATTGGCCTTTGGTCTCTATCCTCCATGAATAGTGGACTTCGATTCCATGCATGCTTGGAGCCTTCGGATAAGTAGTAACTTCAATTTTGAGCATATATGTGATATATGGCCAATATGGTGTGAATTGGCAGTTTTTTGGCATGTTATGAGTTCAAACTCATAAGTCATTTCTCTAAGCCCATTCGACTCCAAGTCCAACCAAGGTTATGTCAGGGTAGGGCATTATCCTGAGTGCCACTCTAGGCCATGACACGCCACCTTCCCTTTTGGGCTAGGATTTAGAGGCTTGGGAGTGAACACATTTTTGGGGTTTATGTAGTGACTTTTGATACATGGCATTTAACCATCTTATTGGACTGGGTTCAGGGCATCATGTTGGTGAGTCAAGGGAAGGTCTTGAGTCCAGGGAATGAGGGGTCTATGGTTGTGATTGTGTAATATTCCATCTTTCCCCAACTTTGCTTTATTTGTGTTCATATGACAATTTCAGGGCTTTCTTCCTTGGTGCAATTCTTGTACATGCCCGCCACCGTGGGAATACCGGTGTGCTGAACGAAAGCCCGCAGCCTGATTTGGATTGTGAATTGGGTTATTGCTGTACTTGTGGGATCTGGTTGCCAGTCAGGGGTGAAGGAGGATTTTATTTTCTATATTTTTGGATTTGGACCCTGGAAATTGAGGAATGCAATCGTTGATCCGGAGTAAATCAGCAGGGGTTACAGGCGGAAGGGGCACAGCGGGGGCCGGTCCTGGTAGGGACCTTCTTTATGGTAGCAGAGGCTTACCTGCTGCCCCTACCAACCGCCGACCCGGGGACTTGGGCCCTTATGAGCCCTGCCCAAGTACGCCCCGGGTGCGTATTGTGGACTCGGTGGAGACCACGCCGGAGATTAGAGCCATAGAAGGACCGAGACGTTCAAGAGCATGGCGAACTCCGGAAGTTGAAGCCCGAAGAGGAGGACGTGACATGGAGGACCTCGTCTCCATGTGTGAGCGTCGCTGCCGAAAGGCATGCAACCTCCGTTCCGCCGCGGAGGACTCTGATGAGGCATGCCATTCAGGCAGCAGTGGAGGACGGGCCCGGCGCTACCGGAAGCGCGGGTCACCCAAGTCCGCGGCAAGGGACGCCGGGGCTATGGACACGGACCCCAGCCCGGTCAGGCTGTGGGAATCCGAGGGGCACTCCGAGGGCTATCGGACAGCCCACGAGCCACCTTCGGAGCCGGAGATGTCCGCGCCGATCACCAGGGCGCATACGGCCCCCGAGCCCGCCCTGCAGCACGACGCCGAGGGCTTGGAGAGGCCAGCCAGGGCCCGGACGGCACCTGTGCCCCGGCACACGGGCCCAGAGACGGACGCCATAGGCGATACGCCTATGGGCGATGAGTCTGAGGTGCCGGGAACCGCGGGATGCGCTGAATCTGGCGGAAAGCACGCTACGTGCCACTGCGAGCACGTGTCCTTCCTCATGGGCAAGTACCCGAAGATGGGGATGGACGCCATCGTGAATCATCTTGACCGCCTGGACAACGCCAAGGATGCTCTGGAGGAGGACGTCGCGGGGATTCTGGATGACCAGTCGGCCGCGGAGAACCACATGGAGGAGCTGCGAGCGGATCAGGCCCGGTACCGGGAGAATCTGGAGCTGGCCCTGCAGAAGCAGCAGCAAGTGGTGGACAGCCTCCTCCACTTAGTGGAGGACATGTCGGGACGCCTGAGAAGGCTAGAGGAGCGACGACCCCTCGCCTCGGGTCCGGAGCTCCCGGCAAAGCCGGCCGCGGTAGAGCTGGTGGAGCGGGTTAAGACCCTCAGGAGCGCCATGGAGAAACCCATGGGCGGCCCTGCAGAGGCACCATACGCGCCTCCGCGTGTTGACCCGGGTGCGCTGCCGTATGTTCCCCTATTCAGCGAGTCCACAATGCTCGGGGAACACACGGCACCGGCTGGGTCCATGCGGGAAGGGCACGTAGCCACGGACCCGAGGAGCCTGACAGTGCAGATGTCCCATGCCGCCCAGGATCTGCCGCCAAGTACGACTACCTATGCAGTTTATGCGGAAGAGGAGATCCAGAACCAGACCATGCAGGGGCGAACCATGGGAAGCGCCGGCGGACATGGTCGAGGCCATCCAAGCGGAAACCTGTGGGCGAAGGACCCCAATACGGGGATATGGACGGCCGATGGAGCAAGTCCTTCCCGCATTCCAAACCCCATGGGTTCAGGCCCAACTGGACCGCACTCCATGGAGGAGAGGGATGTACGGGGAGTGTACTCAAACCCCCCGGCCACAGGTGGTATCCGTCTCGGTGGAGTGGTGGCTGGAGACGTCGGAGACGCCATCAGGATTGACGACCTCAGGGGAATCAAAATCCCCTACTACGATGGCAACCCCTCCAACCTGGATGACTTCATCCTGGATTGGGAGGATTTCGCCGAGGAGGTCGTCGGCGAGATGCGGGGAGCGCCGCGGGACAAGTGGGTGTGCCGGACATTCCCACACCGGCTGGCGCAGGACCTGAAGGAGGAGCTGCGGGATCAGATCCGGGAAGGATTGATCCGTACGGAGCAGGCCTGCCTTCAGTGGCTGGAGGACGAGGAGCGGGTGGACGCTCCGAACCAAAAGCTGGAGGACCTGTGGTCCATTCCACTGCCGCTGGACCGCGGTGAGTTGCGGGTCCGGGAGTGGAACAGGTATCTGCGGAAGTACCGCGGATGCCTCAAGTTGGTGGAAGACTGGAACGAGGCCAGTGAGATCCGCCACTTGCTGAAGGACGTCCTCCCCGGCAGCTGGAAGAGGAGAGTGGAGGACGAGGAGAAGAAGCGCGCCAAGAGACGGGTGGCGGTGCGGATTATGGCGGCAGAGGATACCCATGCGGGTATCATGGAGTTCTTCAGGAGGAACCTGGGCGAACCCGACCGGATGTTGGGCCTGAAGAACGCCGTGTACGTGGAGGTATTCGGGGACTCCATGGGGCAAAGGTTGCTGCGCCTCAACAACGTCGAGTGGAGGCGCGGGGAGCCGCTGAAGATGCAAGTCATCTTCGCTCGCATGAGCCTGGACGAGATCGTGAAGTACATCACGGTGGAGTTGAAGCTCAATGCGAAGAACGAGGCCCACGTGCAGGATCGGCATGGTCATGGACAACGAGGACACCGAGAAGACCGCCATCATCGAGAGATCCAGGAGGACACGGCCAACTCCGCGGCGGATGGTAGTGGAAGTGGCCAAGACCACTGGTCCCGGGAGGATCACGAGGAGGCCCATTTCTTTGCGTTTGTGGCGCACAACGTGAAGAACAATGGGCAGGATCGGTCCAGATGGAGCCAGGTGGGACCCAAGAAGGGCAAAGAGCCAAGGGGGGTCGGGAACCCACCGCTCTCGTTCCGAGAGTACAGGTCTCAGCACGACGGGTGCTGGGTCTGTTATGGCAAGGGAAACAACCATGCACACGACCACCGTCAGTGCAAGGTGTATGAGGCGGACAAGAAGGCCTACTTCGCAGCCCACCCCGAGAAGAAGCCCAAGGAGCAGCGGATTTCCGACTGGAAGGCGAAGGGCGGAGACGGGGGAAAAGGCCAAGGCAAAGGCCAAGGAAAGGGCGGAGGAAGAGGCTATGGTGGTGGACCTGGTCAAGACCGACGAGTGAGGTCGATCGAGGAGGTTGCTGAGGACATGTTGAGGACGTTGGAGGAACTCAGAGCCCAGCAGCGTGGTGGACAAAGTCCTGGCGGATCGCAGCCGGAAGGGGCTGCGGGAAGCCAAGTCTAGAGGAGCCCCCACGGGAGTGGGACCTCGGAGGTCTCTCCTCCGAAAATCAGTGGAATCCCCGAGAAAGCGAAGGCACATCGGGTGCCGAAGAAGGCTCCAGAAGAGCCAAAACCACTGAGTTTCGCCACTCCCAACCCCTGGAGCGCCCTACCAAGGGAAGTACATGTGGGTACGGGACATGGCAAGAAGGAAGGAGCGACCACGGAGAGCCCCGTGGACGGGCAAGACCAACCCAAGATCTACACCATCCGTGACCATACCCTTGAAGTCCTGATGCACCCGGACGTGCTAGAGTTGCATGCCGTGAGAGTCGTCCATACACCTCACGGCGACGAGCGGCAGTTGCACTTGAAAGTGCGAGTACAGTGCGGACAAGAGGAGAAGGTGGTGGATGTGTTGGTGGATACGGGTGCCCAGGTGAGCCTGGTCCGGAGAGGGTTGTTCAAGGAGGAACTCCTGCAGCCCAGCCGGAGACCGGTCCGCCTGAAGGTCGCCAATGGAGAGATTATGGGTGGCGGCACCCATGAGGCCACTATCAGTATGGAATTCTGGGAGCATGAGCGCTTGAACCGCCCTGATCAGGCGAAGAGAAGCACTCTATCCGGGAATTTCTATGTGGCCGACATTACTGATTGGGATATGATCATGGGGTACGACTTCATGTTGGCCAACGCCATTGGAGCCCTTCCCCATCGCGCAACGCTGGTCCGGGAGGACGATGAATGCCTCACATGGCTGTCCACGGATTCTGCGTGCGGGTCATCCCAATGGAATGCTGAGGAAGAGGATCGGATCGTCCGAGCGGTGCAAGCTGTGGGTGCCAAGTCCAGAGGAGACCGTGGAGTTCAACTCACGGAGTATGGAATGGCGCCGCAGGTGTATACCAGGATGATCCAGACGCTGGGAGCCGAAGCGCCCGAGACGGACGTCTTTGCTTCCCGGGATGCCCCACTTCTGCGGAAGTGTAGGAGGCATTGGCATCGAGGAGACTCAGCCTGGCACAGGCATTGGGGTTTGAAGGAGTGGGGGCCTATGTATTGGCATGGCTCCCTGGACAATACCAGACGTACGGTGGAGAAGATCATCGCGGATAGGGCGAAGGGGATCCTGGTCATAACCGGCATAGGATCCACCCCATGTCCGCTGGAGGGTCTCAAGTCGACGCTGGATTCCATCACCCTGAACGAGATGTCATTCTGGCCAGATGAGGAGTTGTTCATCGACGCCAAGGGTGTATCAATGCCCTCCCCGGGTCAAGCGTGGGGTACCAAGGCTTTCCTGGTGGATGGGGCGCAAGCCCAGCCCACGAGTGATGAAGCATTCATCCGTAGGGTGGAGGCGGTGCCCATGAAGGTCATGTTTGAGCCCAAGGAGGGGACGGATCAGCCTATTGATGGCATTGATGTCCTGTCCCACGCCGAGATCGACGACGTCGTCAACTACATGCGGATGGGGATGCACGACCGTGTGGCAGCCAAGAAGAGGCGGGCCATGGTCACATCTCCGCATTGGTGGGATGACAAGATGTTGGTCACCGGCAAGTACGAGAAGGATGAGTTCGTGGCGAGGGTCATGGATCACATCGCGGACCAATACGATGGTCCGGTTGGGTCAGACCCACCAACGTGGGGTTTTCCAAGAGTGGTAACCGGTAGCGACGAGCACCAGCCCGAGGCCGCAAATTTTCGAAGACTATCGGTGGGAATCGCGACCCACGACGATGAAGACGGCATATCGGACGAGGAGAAGTCGGACTCGGACCCAGAAGAGGCCTATACTGAAGGATATTTGGGGGGAGGGGGCGACCTCGAAGCTTCCCTTCGGCATGCACACCTCAAAACCCCAAACCCGTGAAGGCGAAGTCTTCCACTTGCATTCACGATTGTCCAAAGGATTCTGTGATCCTTGCCTCGGCCATGACACAATCTGGCGTCCTGGGCAAGGAGATGAAGGTATATGTAGACAAAGTATATGTAGACAAGTAATATGTACATGTAACAATTCTATACTAGAAAATAGCATAAAAAAGAAGACGAAATGAAGGCGACGGCGTCGCCGCCATCAGAAAATCTGACGGCTACGAGGCGTCGCCATCAGGATCTCCACTGAGATCCTGCCCAAACTGGGCCAACCAGTGGTTTTTGGGCGAAAAACAATGAAATAAAATGATTTTTGAGTCAAAAACACTCATTTTGCGCATCTCCCCCCAACGCGTAGCGTAAGCGACACGACGCGTTTCTGTGCTAATTCAACCTACATATGAAAAGGCCCACTGTTGGGCTACGCCATAGGCGTCTGAGCGATTCCTGGAATCGCCTCAGCATTTTTTGAAAAATGCGTGAACGCGCCTTTTTTCGCAAAAATGGACCTTCGCGGAACGCCGCGAAAAAGGTCACGCTATAATCTTTTATTCCTAAAAACGATAAAACAATAATAAAATTGCCTAAAATCTTTAGAAATCGAGGAGTAAATCCTCGTTCTGGAGCTGCGTCGCGCAGGCGACGACTGTCGTCGCCAGCCCAAAAAAGACGTAAAATGTCGATTTCTGGGGTATTTTACAGAAATCCCACAGAAATCAAGATGCCGTAGCATCGACAGGAAAATTCCTGATCTGGCCTGGCGAAGAGCGCCACAGGCTGTGCAGCGGGTATGGGTGAAGCACCCCATACCGCTTCACCCCCCTCCTTAAAAGCCTTGCCTATATCCAAAGGAAGGCAAGGCCAAGGAGGCGCTCTGACCCCTGCAGTGTCCTGGTTTCAATACTGATTCATCAGAACAGTGGGGGGGGGGGGCTTTGTGAGTAATTTACATGGGGGGGAGCATCACACACGTGTAAAAAAAAAAAATTTTTTTTTTTTTTTTTTTTTTGATCTTGAAATATTCATAGGGCAATTGCCCCTCAGGCGACAACACTGGTCCCTGGCACTCCTCGTAGCCTCTGGTGTCCTGACCAGGGGCGCTGCAGGGCCTTCCGCCCTGACTGATGGCACTTAGGTGCACATATTGGCCCTTTTTCTCCATGGGCATGGAAATCAATAATTCAATAAATTCGGAAAATTCGGAAAAAATTATTTAGGGTCAAACCCAAGGCAAGGCCTTCCACCGAGCCTGAATTTAGGGCCATTTCCTGCCCAAGGCAACCCGTGCCAGTTTAGGGTCGATTCCCAACCCAAGGTGACGAATGAACGCACCTAATTTGGGGGATTTAGGGTCATTTCTTACCCAAGGCGCCCCAAGCCTATTTAGGGTGGGACCGAAGCAACCAACCCAAGGCGACGAATTAACGCGCCTTCTTGTGCACTTCGCAGACGTCGTCGTCGTCGCTGTGGTCGTCGCCCAGCTGCGTCGGGCTGGACTTGGCGGCTCCATAGGGTCCATGGGGAAGTCATGGTCTTATCCATCGTCGGAGTCCTTCATCGCGTTGATGCCCTTGACCTTAGCTCCTGCAGTTTCCCAGCGAACAGCGATCAGCGATCCGCGTACTCCTGCAGTCTGGGCGTCGTCGCCGTCCGCAGGCCGTCACACGCCCTTGGTGGCCTTGGCGTCGGCAGAATCCTTTTGAAGGATATTTGGGGGGAGGGGGCGACCTCGAAGCTTCCCTTCGGCATGCACACCTCAAAACCCCAAACCCGTGAAGGCGAAGTCTTCCACTTGCATTCACGATTGTCCAAAGGATTCTGTGATCCTTGCCTCGGCCATGACACAATCTGGCGTCCTGGGCAAGGAGATGAAGGTATATGTAGACAAAGTATATGTAGACAAGTAATATGTACATGTAACAATTCTATACTATAAAATAGCATAAAAAAGAAGACGAAATGAAGGTGACGGCGTCGCCGCCATCAGAAAATCTGACGGCTACGAGGCGTCGCCATCAGGATCTCCACTGAGATCCTGCCCAAACTGGGCCAACCAGTGGTTTTTGGGCGAAAAACAATGAAATAAAATGATTTTTGAGTCAAAAACACTCATTTTGCGCATCTCCCCCCAACGCGTAGCGTAAGCGACACGACGCGTTTCTGTGCTAATTCAACCTACATATGAAAAGGCCCACTGTTGGGCTACGCCATAGGCGTCTGAGCGATTCCTGGAATCGCCTCAGCATTTTTTGAAAAATGCGTGAACGCGCCTTTTTTCGCAAAAATGGACCTTCGCGGAACGCCGCGAAAAAGGTCACGCTATAATCTTTTATTCCTAAAAACGATAAAACAATAATAAAATTGCCTAAAATCTTTAGAAATCGAGGAGTAAATCCTCGTTCTGGAGCTGCGTCGCGCAGGCGACGACTGTCGTCGCCAGCCCAAAAAAGACGTAAAATGTCGATTTCTGGGGTATTTTACAGAAATCCCACAGAAATCAAGATGCCGTAGCATCGACAGGAAAATTCCTGATCTGGCCTGGCGAAGAGCGCCACAGGCTGTGCAGCGGGTATGGGTGAAGCACCCCATACCGCTTCAATACCGCAGTGCGGTCGGTTGTGTCTATACCGAAGCAAGCGGCTGAAGAGGCCCAGGAGAACCCGAAGGTCGCCGAGCTGAAGGAGAGGCTGATCAAGGCCTATCCGCGGCTATTCAGTGGCGTCGCCAACAAGAACCCTCCAGATCGCGGGAGGTTTGGTACAGCGAAGATCAAGCTGAAGCCGAACCCGAAGATCTATCGTCATCGGGAGTACCAACTTCAGGGCGATCGGGCCGAGGCCATGAAGAAGCTGTTGGCCGAGTTCATTGAGCGGGGATGGATCGAACCCTCCGACAGTGAGTGGGCCAGCCCAGCCTTCATCGTGCCCAAGAAGGAGAAGGGCGAATGGAGGTTGGTGGTTGATTACAGAGGGTTGAACGAGCAGACCGAGCACGACTCGTACTCGCTTCCCCTGATCGACTCCATCCTCCAAAAGCAACAGAAAAAGCGGATTTTCACGGTGTTGGACCTGAAACACGGTTACCACCAGATGCCGCTACACCCGGACTCCAGGCCCTGCACAGCGATGTCGACGCCGCTGGGGCCCATGCAGTGGAAAGTGGTGCCTATGGGCGCCAAGAATGGCAACGCCGCTTTCCAGCGCATGATGGAGGACCTACTCGGTCCTGTCCGGGACTGTGCCGATCCCTTCGTGGATGACATCATCATCGGGTCCGGCACGGAGAACATGACTGAGGATGAGCTCATCGACGCGCATGAGAAGGATCTGCGCCGAGTGCTCAGCGAGCTGGACAAGCACAACATGGTGTGCAAACCCACCAAAGCCTCACTCTTCGTGAAGGAAGTGGAGTTCGCGGGTCACGTGGTTGGTCACGGGCAACGCCGTCCCATGCCTGGGAAGCTGACGTCCCTGCACCACTGGGAGAAGCCCCAGACCATCAGCGAACTCCGGTCCTTCATGGGGTTCTGCAATTACTATTCGGGCTACGTCCGGATGTATGCAGAACTCTCGGGGCCGCTGCACAAGATGCTGCAGGTGGGGAAGTTCGATGGCCGGAAGGGGAGCAAGAAGAAACTTGCCTGGACCCCTGAGGCGGAAGATGCGTTCAACAGCCTGAAGGAGCGACTCCTAGGACAGTTGAGGCTATTCCTGGTGGACCCGGACAAGGGATTCTTGCTACGGACGGACGCCTCGGACTATGCTGTGGGGGCAGTCCTCGAGCAGATCCGAGACGACGGGTCACATGTACCCGTGGCGTTCTGGAGCCGGATCCTGGCCGAGGGCCAACGCCGCACCTGGACCGCGAGGGAGAAGGAGACGTACGCCATTGTATGTGCGCTCAGGAAGTGGTCTGGCCACATCGGATTGCAACCGGTGGTGGTTTGCACGGACCATCAGTCCTTGCAGAGCTGGCACAAGGAGCACGTCGACACCCCCTCGGGACCGGCGGCAAGGAGGGCCCGATGGCATGAGACGTTCGCCAAGTTCGACCTCAGCGTCGTATATGTCCCGGGGAAGGACAACACTGTGGCAGATTGCCTCAGTCGATGGGCCTACCCCGCGGGCAAGGCTTGGATGGACATATCCAGCCATGGGGACGCCGAGGAAACCGAGGAGGCCAAGCGCATCATCGAGATGGAGAAGGTCATGGAGCAAGAGGGGGTCAAGTGCTTTGTGGTGATGGCGAACCGTACAGACTTGGCCAAGTTCCGGGGTGCCCGCGTCCAAGCTATTCGAGAGGAAACCCTCGAGCAATGGATGGTGGCCCCTGTAGAGCTAGTCAGGTCGGTGCTCACAGAGGACTGGTCGGATGACTACGCGGCATCCGAGCACTGGAGCAAGTACTGGAATGCCGTGAGCGCCCCGTCGGACGACGAATGGCCCGAGGGCTTGACCGAGGATGGCGACAAGTTGTTCCTCAAGGACAAGCTACTGGTGCCCGAGACCCGAGTGGAGGAGCTCATTGACCATTGGCACAACGCCCAGCTCATGCATCCTGGCCGAGACAAGATGCAGCAGGACCTGGAGTGGCGTTTCAAGTTCCCTCCGGGGTACTACGCCATCCTGGATAGGTACTGCAGCGACTGTGCCGTGTGTCGGGCCACGAAGAGCCCTAACCACTCCACAGCGGGCAACCCGGTGTATACGGCTATACCGGAAGCCCCTATGCGGTCTGTGGCCATGGATGTATTCGCCATGCCTGAGGTCACCGTGGAAGGAGAGACCTACGACTGTGTCATCCTAGCGGTGGATAGGCACAGTGGGTATATTGTGGCGGTCCCTGGCAAGAAGTCCAAGAAGAAGGACAAGAAGGACAAGCATGGAGTGGGGCTGCAGGCCAAGACCGTCGCTAATGCCATGATCAGGCATTGGCTGAAGATTTTCGATGTCCCAGCTGTCATCTGCAGCGATCGGGGCAGTCAGTTTGTGGGGACTTGGTTCAAGACGATGCCCAAGCACATGGGTATTCGGCACGCCAAGACCGTGGCGTACCACAGCCGGTCGAATGGCCGAGCTGAGGTGGCCGGGCGGCAGATGATCGAGAAGTTCCGCCAGCTGCACATCGACGAACCGGGCCGGAATTGGTACAATTCGCTGTGGAGGGTACTCCAAGCGTATCACGACCTTCCGGGGCCCACTGGACTGTCGCCCCATCGCATCCTGTTCCTACGGGATCGAGTGTCACGCACTCTCCCGTGGATGAACCATGGCAAAGTGGCCCGGGATGCGAACGCTATGATGTCTGAGGCGGACGACACGGCGGCCAAAGTGTGCAAGGCACTTCAGGACGAGCATGACAAGAGGGCCAAGTACTTCAAGCAAGGAAAAGTCCAGAAGTATGCTCATCAAGACACCGTGTGGGTGGAGCGGCACCACAAGGATGTCCTGTCCAGGCATCGGCAGGCATCTTGGTATGTGCCGGGGGTAATCGTGCGGAAGGTCGGGCAGGATGTGTATGCGGTTCGTGTGGGGGATAACAAGATCCTGGACCGCGACCATACCCAGCTTCGTCCCCGAGCACCAGACCCCAGCGGACGTCCCGTCACCTTCGAGTTCACGGCCGGCGATGTGGACTCGGACGATGAGGGTGAGGACGACGATTTCACCGCGGAGAAGATCCTGGCAGACAAGCCGGACCCGGGGACGCCTGGGGGGAGGCTTTACAAAGTCCGTTGGAAGGGATTCGCCGCATCCAGGGACTCGTGGGAGCCTCCGAGCAGTTTCGTGCCGAGGTATACCACGGTCCGGAAGGACTACCTAAAGAAAAAGGGTATTTCTTTGGATGTCAAGGACGTATTGGTCCATTTGGTTGCTGCTGTAGCACCGTAATGGATCCCCCCTTGGCATTTTGTTTGGTTCTGTGCTTGTAGAGGCGGGTGAGGGCGTTCATCCGGGGATTGTTCGGCCTTGATTGGCCATATACCCCCTTCACTCGATCTCCACATATATATTTCATTGTGGTATACTTATTTAGGTCGACCGACGACGTTTTTCTATCTTTGATCCCCTTGGTCCATGTTGTAGATCAAGAGGAGACCGGATATGGCGTAGGGCGCTGATTATCAGTGTCCTCACCCCTCCCTTGGGGCATGGGGGACGCCTACGACGTGTGTGGGGCCTCCATGTCACCATGGGACATGGAGGGGGGGTTTGGAGCCCATTGGGGCCCTCCCGTCCTCTCTTCATTGGTTTCCGAGCGGATACAACGCTCTGAGAAGGGGGGTGAAGCCGGTTCGGACCCCCGTGGCCATCTTGGGGTCACTTGGGGTGTGTATCTATGTGCCGGCAAGCCGCCATTGGCTGATATCATACTCTCCCATCCACCTGAACTAACCCGATGTGATAGTGTGATAGGTTTGGCCATTCCGGCTATGAGCCGCCATATTCAGAACCGAGGCGCCGCCAGCGGAGATTTATATATCGGAATATCAGGAATCAACAGGGTTTTATTATCATAATGTTTCCGTAATTTTTCAGCCTTTCGTTCTGATGGTCAATGTATCGGCGACTGTCAGTTGGCTCGCGATTTTGCGTTAACCGATTGGTTAACTGTTATTTCCAGATATTTTGGCGGAAACGTTTCTGAAGGGTCATATTTCATCTGTAAAGGGTTCGTTGCTTCCGCAATTTTCTAAATAAGCACTCGAAATTTTAATCGGAATTTTTCGTGATGTCGAAATCGGATTTTCGACTTCGACATCGCCGCACTTGATTTGGACTTCTTCGATTGGTCATACTCCTTTCCCTATGCCCGAATCAGGTTTCTCTTATACTTGCCACCCATTTGACTTGGAGATATAAGGGAAACAAAAGCGAATCGTGGGACCACTTTGAAGAGCCATATGTACGAGCGAGTGTGAGGAAAGAGAGTAAAAAACGTTGGGTTGGAACTGCCTTGGTCTCAACTAGATTTAGGAAGCATCAAACGCCTTTGGTGCGCACACATGCCCGGTGTAGCAAGGGAAAAGGGTCAAGAGGGTATAAAGTGATATATAACTCTTGGACCGTGCAACCGAATATTTTAATGCGACTTTCGAGTGTGCCGCATGAGTGTTGGGGTTGCATAGCAACTTTCTTTGGGTTCCTACGTATTCTTAACGTGAAGTTATGTCAATGGAGGGACATGGCATATCATGGTGGGAGCCATATTTTGAGGGTATGTGTTGTATGCATGGTATATGTTTGATATGCTCACGCCCATGTTATATATCTTCGTGTGGCCGAAGAGATGGGGAGCCATACGTGACAAGGGCCTTGCCCATGTCCCAATTGTGGAATTCAAAGCGCTAGACCAAGTCTACCGCGTATGTATTGCTCATGGTATGTTTGACAAAGAGATCCATGGGTGCACTCCCATTTTCATGGGGCATGTAGATACTAGTGGCGAAGGTATCTCCATGTGCCTGATTGGGGATCCAAGTGGGGGAATTGTTCGCAAATGGTCCCAATCATTTGTGTATTGAATCATGAGCGGATATCATGGGCGAGCATAGAGATATACTATCATGACAAATTTGTATTTGGTCATATTTTCATGTTTTTGACCTCAATTTTTGCTCATTTTTGCGTTTTGTGTACTCACCTGGTCAGCTAACAGCAAGAAGCCTATGGAGAGTCGAACCATGGTATGTTGTTCATATGTTGGCATATGCTTTGGAGTTGGAAACCACCATATGCCGGATCGTGTACTCCATTTGGCTTGGCACACGAAGGATTTCAAGAATTGGTCTCAAGATCATGGGCTGACTTGGGCAGTGCGTGGCGCCCATATCCGAAAGGGTTTCGAGGGTAAAATGGGGATGTACATGGGCATTGGCTTTTGGTCTCTATCCTCCATGAATAGTAGACTTCGATTCCATGCATGCTTGGAGCCTTCGGATAAGTAGTAACTTCAATTTTGAGCATATATGTGATATATGGCCAATATGGTGTGAATTGGCAGTTTTTTGGCATGTTATGAGTTCAAACTCATAGGTCATTTCTCCACGCCCAATCGACTCCAAGTCCAACCAAAAATTGTCAGGGTAGGGCATGGTCCTGAGTGCCACTCTAGGCCATGACACGCCACCTTCCCTATTGGGCTAGGATTTAGAGGCTTGGGAGTGAACACATTTTTGGGGTTTATGTAGTGACTTTTGATACATGGCATTTAACCATCTTATTGGACTGGGTTCAGGGCATCATGTTGGTGAGTCAAGGGAAGGTCTTGAGTCCAGGGAATGAGGGGTCTATGGTTGTGATTGTGTAAGTTTCCATCTTTCCCCAACTTTGCTTTTTTTGTGTTCATATGACAATTTCAGGGCTTTCTTCCTTGGTGCAATTCTTGTACATGCCCGCCACCGAGGGAATACCGGTGTGCTGAACGAAAGCCCGCAGCCTGATTTGGATTGTGAATTGGGTTATTGCTGTACTTGTGGGATCTGGTTGCCAGTCAGGGTTGAAGGAGGATTTTATTTTCTATATTTTTGGATTTGGACCCTGGAAATTGAGGAATGCAATCGTTGATCCGGAGTAAATCAGCAGGGGTTACAGGCGGAAGGGGCACAGCGGGGGCCGGTCCTGGTAAGGACCTTCTTTACCAGCGTGGAGATAAACTATTGGGAGCACCCCGAATTTTGGCTCATTTTGAGCAGCCAAAATGACCCCATTTTGGGACCCCAATTTCCCCCTTCCGTGTGGTCAATTAGCGGCCCCATTCCTCTCTGCCCACAGGGAGCCCGGACCTAATTTCAGGTTGTACACTCAGATAAAAGTCCTAGGTCCCGCCTCCTAACCTGTGAGCTATTGGCCTTGCCCTGGCCAGGCGAGCCGCGCGTGGGAATGATGCCAATTTTGGTGATTTTGGCATCATGACCCCACTTGACAAATCTGTGTTGCCCTGATGCCAGGACCTCAGAGGGAACCAGGCTGGGTGAGGGCTCCAGAGAGTTCGTCCTCGAAGGGCATAGGGTCAGTTGCCTCGTCCCTACCTCTGGCGGGTCCAGACGAGGGGTCAATTTTGGATTTTTTCAAGCTAATATCAGTTTGGGCTGAAACAGCCCATTTTCAGCTACCAACTCCTGAGAGATAATGGCGGGGCCATATCTCTGACTCAGAGAGGAGTTGGGACCTGCCGTTAATGGAGCATAGGGAGCAACTGTCGGTTGACCTTGGAGCACCTTGGTTCCCAGGAACTCGGCTGTGGCTAGGCGCGACACCTCCCCCATCGGCAGGGTTTCAGGGTCCGGACTGAGCAGGGCATGGGTTGTTTTTGAGCCCCCGCCCCCACCAGCCACTGAGAGGGTCGGACCTGGGACTGGGATACGAGTTAGGACTGAGTGTCTACTGTCCTGTGATGCCCTTACTCCAGTCCAGTCTTAACCCCATGTGTACATATCCTGATGTGTTGCTGTACATACTTTCGTTCCCTTGTTGCAGAGTGGCAAGGATCCTGAAACGCTTTGTCACATGACATGAGCGCATTGATGCCCCTGTGAGCGTAGTGCTTTGCCTGCCTGCTCACTTGCGCGTGTCCACCGCAGCGTCCCGTGGCCCGACCCCCACGAGAACGCGTCAATATATATATTTATATATATATATATATATATATAGAAATCAGAAACAAACAAGTAACTCCGGTCAAAGATCTCCTGGGGTACCATAAAAGACCTCCAGTTAGGTGGAATCCACTGACTTCTCCATACGTCTGGGGAAAGTGCTGAAAGAATCTGAGAATCACGGAAACGTCCTCACACTTCAAAAATCAAATGGATCACCACGCTATATAGGATTCCGTACTCCAAAGTCCTGAATGGTGTACGAAAAGGAGCTGGAAAAGAGCATCAAAAATTCGTTGACACGAACGTGGTCCCATCTCGTCGATCTGTCAAATGGTATTAAGAGGTTAGGGGGTGGGGGGTGCAGATCGCAGGTGGTGAAGATGAGGAGGACAGTTTGCGTCGATCGTTGCGTGTTTGTCAGTCCCTCAACCCTGCGTCCTTTCTCTGCAGATATCCCGGAGCGCAAACAGTGGAGTAGGCCGTGTTCAGGCCGAAGAACTGACTCCTGGACCACTGTCCTGAATCCCAAACCCCCATGAGGGTAAATTAATTTTGAACGCACTAAGGACAGATCAGGTCTTACAGCAGGTTCATTGAGACCCCAGGCAGGGTGCCCTGATCATATCCTGCTTTGGGCTTTGCGTGTTGCACTGCGTTTTGCCACTTGGAGGGAGAGGGTTAAGCACACATGAATTGGCATACCCATTCTAACCCCCTACCAAGCCACAGCTGCCCCAGGGACGCCAATGAGCGCAGTGGGAGCTGTAGCTGTCTGTTACGACTCAGCAAAACCTGGCGACTGCCCTAATGCAGCGCCTTCTTTCCAATGTTAGGGATGTTATAGGAAATTTCAAATAGATGTTGAAGCCATGGGGAGGCCAAGAAAAACTCCCTTTTTCCTTCAAAATGTGACAGTGGTGGCCTCCACAGCACAAGGGGGGAGTAAGAGAAAGCTTTTTTCCCTGCCGAAAGGTTAGCTTTAGTTGTTATAAAGAGGCCTAAAGGCATAACTCCTTGTTTTCCTAGTACTGGCTGAATCAAAAGGGGGTGACAAGACATTTTGACATATAAAACAAAGCATTGAACTATGGATGTTGTGTGGATCCCTGACCCTCCGACTGATTGATCTTATACACCATACCCTGGACTGACTGAGGCGCTGACATTGATCCAGAGCCTATACATTTTTCTATGTTTTCTGGTGAATGCTTAGCTATCCTAGTGGTCTGCACCCTAGGGGGCTGTGGCACCTCTTTTTGAGAGGTCCTGCGTTCAATTCCCAGTCAGCCTAGCTAGGTAGGAATATCCCATCTGACATGGCAGTGACCTCAGCGCCACAAGCCATGCCAGCTCAGCACCTATGGGACCCAAAACAAAGAGTGCACATCCCTAGATGGCACTATGAAAGAGAGGATGCCCATGTGGGCAGTGTTTCCATGTTTGTAGGATATTTTCTAACTACCGTTCCATAAATCTGTAGTTATTGTGAGTTTTCTTTGTTGCTACATTATCTCTTTTGACTGCACCCCTCCATGTTGTGAATTTGATCCTGTGGTCCTTTGCCTTGCAACTGTTGGTACTTGATTGGGTTGATTTCATCAAAACTTAATTAACCGGATAACCTGAACTACATCAAGAAGCATCAGGAGCAAGCAGGGGCATCACCAAAACAATATCATCAAAGCAATCAACAGTGAAAGCCTGTTCTAACTATTTCAGCCTGGATGTGCGCGACCAGCCCTGACCTGGATATGGATGGTGCCTTCTAAGTTGCTGAGTCATGAATTTCGATGACAGAAAATACATGTTTTGGAGTGATTCTTGATGTTTTTCTACTAAGGTTCGGAATTGGTTTCATGCAAATGTGACCGATTGTTTTCAATTTTTTCTATAAAAATAACCAATTATTCCGATTATATGACATAAAAATAATCGGTCATTTTCGATAGTTGTGTCTACAAAATGCAATTATTGCCGAAAGGCCATGAACGTTTACCTAAGGGATAGTAAACAGGAAGATAGAGTTGAAAGACATGCTAAACCTTTGATTTTTATCCCAACTTGTCCGCGATTTTGCAAAATCCTCTAGTTTTTTATAAGAAACATTTTGTGGTGTATCAACGAAATATTTCTTTTTCATACATAATAATCTAGTTAATTCGATTATCCGATTAGTTCGTAAAACCGATTCTGAACCTTAATTTCTACCTATTTTTTTAATGGAGAATCCATCTGTGATATTTCTTCTCTTCCAAGTTGCATTAATTCATAGATCTGCATTTCTTCTATTTTGCTGTTAGGTTGTTAGGCTATTAGGCTGTTAGGCTGGAGGTCTGCTGAGAGAAAGCTTTATAGTGATTTCAACACTGTGGGTTTGTTGTGCCTCTCCTGCTGCTTGCTGCTGGTGTAGGGTTCCTGCTGCTTGTTTTTGATGAGGAAAATGTTTTATTGTTGAAATACAACCAATCCAGGATAACCCAAGCCGGAGATAAGCAAGTAGAAGAAGATCAGGAGCAAAGCATGAAGGGCTGCAGTCACAAAGAGTTAGATAAAGACAACTATCAACAATAGACCACAGCATTTAGCATACATTGCAGCTCGGGATGAAATACTTTACATGTTTGAGAAAAGCTGATTGGAAAACTGCCCCAAGGGCTCATTCTCATCCACAGTGCCATCTTGAGATGTGCACTCCTTGTTCCTGGGTCCCATAGGTGCTGAGGTGGCATGGCTTGTGGCGATGAGGTCACTGCCATGTCATATGGGATATTCCTACTTAGCTAGGCTGACTTGGTATTGAACCCAGGACCTCTCAAAAAGAGGTGCCCCAGCCCCCTAGGGTGCATACCACTAGGATAGCTAAGAATTCATGAGAAAACATAGATGAATTCATAGGCTCTGCCCTCAGTATACCATTGCCTCAGCAACCCAGGAAAAGATATTTTACCGCCTATAGCTTTGGGATAAAGGGGTCCAAACCACATCCTGATTTAGTGTTTGGTTCCATAGGTCAAAATGTGTTATCACCCATTTTGGTTGGGCCAATACTAAGATAAAAATGCATGAGTGCTTAGAGCACCTCTTATACAACTAACGTATACCCTGAAGCATTGGAATACCACTTTTTCTTACTCCCCCCTCGTGCCGTGGTGGCCACCACTGTCGCATTTTCAGGAAAAAGGGATTTTTTTCTTGGCCTTTCCTTGGTTTCCACATCTACTTTAAAATACCTATAGCTTCCCTAACACTGGAAAAGAGCGCTTTACCATGGCCAGCGACTCTTGCTGCAGTGTTGATGACAGTCTCCAACAGAAAACTCAGGGCTCTTGGCGCTGCCGGGGTTCCTGTGGCTTGGTGGGGTTACAGTAGGGCATGCCAAGACCATATGCATGTGCATCCCTCCCTCCAAGCTGCAGCGTAACACAACCCAAAGCCAGAGTCACATACGACGCTCGACCCAAGTCTCAAGGAAACTGATGGAGACGCCTGTCCTGGTATGGGGGCGAGGGTGTGCTGATTTAATTAGAATTGCCCCTTGGAGGGGTCTTGATTCTGGTTCAGTCTCCTGCTGCTGCTTTTCGGCCAGTACAGCGGCCTACTCAACGAGGCTTTGCCAGGAGGTCTGTACAACAGAGGAATGGGAGGATGAGGGACGAATCCGCGCAAACGCAAAGCGACAACACCTGAAGCCGGTTCGGACCCCCGTGGCCATCTTGGGGTCACTTGGGGTGTGTATCTATGTACCGGCAAGCCGCCATTGGCTAATATCATTCTCTCCCATCCACCTGACCTAACCCGATGTGATAGTGTGATAGGTTTGGCCATTCCGGCTATGAGCGGCCATATTCAGTACCGAGGCGCCGCCAGCGGAGATTTATATATCAGAATATCAGGAATCAACAGGGTTTTTTTATCATAATGTTTCCGTAATTTTTCAGCCTTTCGTTCTGATTGCCAATGTATCGGTGACTGTCAGTTGGCTGGCGATTTTGCGGTAGCCGAATGGTTAACTGTTATTTACAGATATTTTGGCGGAAACCCCGATGAAGGGTCAGATTTCATCAGTAAAGGGTTCGTTGCTTCCGCAATTTTCATATTATGCACTCGCAAAGTTAATCCGATTTTTTCAGACTTTCAGAATCAGATTTTCGACTTCGACATCGCCGCACTTGATATGATGATTCTCGAGTGGTCATACATTTTTCCCCAATCACGAATCAACCTTCCTTTTGTTATGCCCTTCGTTTTGCTTGGAGATACAGGCAAAACAAAGTTGATTCGTGAGGCCACTTTGAAGAATCATATCTCGGGCTTATGGCGAGGAATATCAATATCGAGAATTGGGTTGGAACTGCCTTGGTCTCAAGATAGTTTAGGAAGCATCAAACGCCTTTGTTGTGTACACATGCCTGTTGTAGCAAGGGATAAGGGTCAAGAGGGTAGAAAGGGATATATAACTTTCGGACCGTGCAACCGAATATTTTATTGCGACTTTCGAGTGTACCGCATGAGTGTTGGGGCTGCATAGATACTTTTCTTGGGTTCCCACGTATTTTTAACGTGAAGTTATGTCCATGGAGGGGCATGGCATACCATGGTGGGAGCCACTTTTTGAGGGTATGTGTTATATGCATGGTATATGCTTCGATATGCTCACGCCCATGTTATATATCTCCGTGTGGCCGAAGAGATGGGGAGCCACACGTGACAAGGGCCTTGCCCATGTCCCAATTGTGGAATTCAAAGCGCTAGACTAAGTCTACCGCGTATGTATTGCTCATGGTATGTTTGGCAAAGAGATCCATGAGTGCACTCCCATTTTCATGGGGCATGTAGATATGAGTGGCGAAGGTATCTCCATGTGCCCGATTGGGGATCCAAACAGGGGAAATTGTTTGCGAATGGTTCTAATCATTTGTGTATTGGACCATGAGTGTATATCATGGGTGAGCATAGAGATATACTATCATGACAACTTTGTATTTGGACATATTTTCATGTTTTTGACCTCAATTTATGCTCATTTTTGTGTTTTATGTACTCAACTGGTCGGCTAACAGTAAAGTGCCTAGAGATTCGTGAACTATGGTATGTTGCTTATATGTTGGCATATGCTTCGGTGTTGTACCTCACCATATGCTGGATCACGTGGTCACTTTGGCTTGGCACACGAGGCCTCACAAAGTTATGTCTCAAATTCATGAGTTGACTTGTGAAGCATGTCATGTACATAACTGGAGGGGTTTCGGAGCCAATGATGGGATATTCTTGGGCATGGACATTTGGTCTATAAAACCTTTGTATATTACTTTCCGGTTTGACACATGCATGGAGCATATGAACATTTGCCGTATGCACTTTTGAGTATATAATTGAATGTTAGGCACTATGGTGTGATTTGCCTGATTTTGCCATGTTGTGAGGTCATTCTCATGGGGCAGTTCTCCAAGCCCATTCGACTCCAAGTCCAACCAAGGTTACGTCAGGGTAGGGCATGGTCCTGAGTGCTACTCTAGGCCATGACACGCCACCCCCCCTATTGGGCTAGGATTTAGAGGCTTGGGAGTGAACACATTTTTGGGGTTTGTGTAGTGACTTTTGACACATGGCATCTAGCCATCCTATTTGACTGGGTTCAGGGCATCATGTTGGTGAGTCAAGGGAGGGTCTTGAGTCCAGGGAATGAGGGGTCTATAGCTGTGATTGTGTACATTTCCATCTCTCCCCAACTTTGCTTGATATGTGTTCATATGTCAATTTCAGGCCTTTCCTCTTTGGTGCAATTCTTGTACATGCCCGCCACCGGGAGACGACCGGTGTGCTGAACAGAAGCCCGCAGTCCGGATTTCGATTTGGATTGTGGATTAGGTTATTGCTGCACTTGTGGGATCCGGTTGCTGTTCAGGGTTGAAGGAGGATTTTACTTTCTATATTTTTGGATTTTGGACCCTGGAAATTGAGAAATGCAAGCGCTGATCCGGAGCAAGTCTGCAGGGATTACAGGCGGAAGGGGCACAGCAGGGGCCGGTCCTGGTAGGGACCTTCTTTATGGTAGCAGAGGCATACCTGCTGCCCCTACCTACCGCCGACGTGGGGACTTGGGCCCCTATGAGCCCTGCCCAAGTACGCCCCGGGTGCGTATTGTGGACTCGGTGGAGACCACGCCGGAAGTTGAAGCCCGAAGAGAAGTACGACGTTCGGGAAGAGGAGGACTTGACATGGAGGACCTGGTCTCCATGTGTGAGCGTCGCTGCCGAAAGGCATGCAACCTCCGCTCCGCCGAGGAGGACTCTGAGGAGGCCTGCCATTCAGGCAGCAGTGGAGGACGGGCCCGGCGCTACCGGAAGCGCGGGTCACCCAAGCCCGCGGCAGGGGACGCTGGAGCTATGGATACGGACCCCAGCCCGGTCAGGATGTGTGACTCCGAGCACTCCGAGGGCTATTGGACAGCTTATGAGCAACCCTCGGAGTCGGAGGAGACGGCCAGACCGCCCACAAGGGCGAACACGGCCCCAGAACCCAGCCTGGAGCATGATGCCGAGGCGTTGCAGAGGCCCGCCAGAGCCAGGACGGCGCCTGTGGCCCGGCACACGGAGCCAACGCGGGATAGCATGGGCGACACACCCATGGCGGAGGACTCCGAGGCGCCGGGAACCGCTGGATGCGCCGGATCAGGTGGAAAGCACGCTGAGTGCCACTGCGAGCACGTGTCGTTCCTCATGGGCAAGTACCCAAAGATGGGGATGGACGCCATCGTGCATCGCCTAGACCGCCTGGACAACGCGAAGGACGGCCTAGAGGACAACGTCGCCGGGATCCTGGATGACCAGTCGGCCGCGGAGAAAGACATGGAGGAGCTGCGAGCGGAACGGGACCGGTACCGGGAGAATCTGGAGCTGGCCCTGGAGAAGCAGCAGCGAGTGGTGGACAGCCTCCTCCACCTGGTAGAGGACATGTCGGGACGCCTGAAAAGGCTAGAGGAGCTACAGCCCCTCGCCTCGGGTCCAGAGCTCCCGGCAAAGCCGGCAGCGGCAGAGCTTGTGGAGCGGGTTAAGACCCTCCGGAGCGCCATGGATAAACCCATGGGCGGTCCGGCAGAGGCACCCTACGCGCCTTCGCGTGTTGACCCGGGTGCGCTGCCGTTTGTTCCCATGTTCAGCGAATCCACAATGCTCGGGGAACACACGGCACCGGCTGGGTCCATGCGGGAAGGGACAGTACAGATGTCCCACGCCGCCCAGGATCTACCGATCACTACGACTGCCCATGCAGTTTATGCGGAAGAGGAGATCCAGAGCCAGACCATGCAGGGGCGAACCATGGGAAGCGCCGACGGACATGGTCGAGGTCATCCAGGCCGAAACCTGTGGGCGAAGGACCCCAATACGGGGATATGGACGGCCGATGGAGCAAGTCCTTCCCGCATTCCAAACCCCATGGGTTCAGGCCCAACTGGACCGCACTCCATGGAGGAGAGGGATGTACGGGGAGTGTACTCACACCCCCCGGCCACAGGTGGTATCCGTCTCGGTGGAGTGGTGGCTGGTGACGTCGGAGACGCCATCATGATTGACGACCTCAGGGGAATCAAAATCCCCTACTACGATGGCAACCCCTCCAACCTGGATGACTTCATCCTGGACTGGGAGGACTTCGCCGAGGAGGTCGTCGGCGAGATGCGGGGAGCGCCGCGGGATAAGTGGGTATGCCGGACATTCCCACACCGGCTGGCGCAGGACCTGAAGGAGGAGCTGCAGGATCAGATCCGGGAAGGACTGATCCGTACGGAGCAGGCCTGCCTCCAGTGGTTGGAGGATGAGGTGGTTGGACGCTCCGAACCAGAAGCTGGAGGACTTGTGGTCCATCCCGCTGCCGCTGGACCGCGGTGAGTTGCGGGTCCGGGAGTGGAACCGGTACCTGCGAAAGTACCGAAGATGCCTCAAGCTCGTGGAGGACTAGAATGAGCCCAGCGAGATCCGCCACCTGCTGAAGGACGTCCTCCCCGGCAACTGGAAGAGGAGAGTGGAGGACGAGGAGAAGAAGCGAGCCAAGAAGCGGTTGGCGGTGAGGATCATGGCGGCGGAGGATACCCATGCGGGTATCATGGAGTTCTTCAGGAGGAACCTGGGCGAGCCCAACCGGATGTTGGGACTGAAAAACGCCGTGTACGTGGAGGTATTTGGAGACTCCATAGGGCAAAGGTTGCTGCGCCTCAACAACGTGGAGTGGAGGGGCGGGGAGCCGCTGAGGATGCAGGTCATCTTCGCCCGCATGAGCCTGGACAAGATCGTGACGTACATCACAATGGAGTTGACGCTCAATGCGAAGAACGAGGCCCACGTGCAGGATCGACATGGTCATGGACAACGAGGCCACCGAGAAGACCGCCATCATCGGGAGATCCAGGAGGACACGGCCAACTCTGCGGAGGATGGTAGTGGAAGTGGCCAAGACCACTGGTCCCGGGAGGATCACGAGGAGGCCCATTTCTTCGCGTTTGTGGCGCACAACGTGAGGGACCATGGGCAGGATCGGTCCAGATGGAGCCGGGTGGGACCCAAGAAGGGCAAAGAGCCAAGGAGGATCGGGAACCCACCGCTCTCGTTCCGGGAGTACAGGTCTCAGCACGACGGGTGCTGGGTCTGTTATGGCAAGGGAAACAACCATGCACACGACCACCGTCAGTGCAAGGTGTATGATGCGGACAAGAAGGCCTACTTCGCCGCCCACTCCGAGAAGAAGCCCCAAACGTCCTCGTCACCCGTCGCCGACACGACGAGCGATACACCATACAGGCGGAAGGGGCCGCCGCAACCACCCTGTACACATGGGCAACACGGGGGGACCTCCCACACCGCACCCTCCACCACGCCCCCTCCTGGCCCACCCCCTTCCACACAGCGGACCGCTCCAACAAGAAGCCCAAACACACGGGTGTGCACACCCCCGCCCAGGAGGTCCGGCACCGACGCGATGCGAGGCGCAAGGCCCCCGCCCTCCACGACGACCAGACCATCCCCCGCATCGGCGCCCCCCCCGCCAGGGTATCAGATACCACCCACAACCGCACGATCACAGGCATCACCACAGACTGCCTGAACCCAGCGGCGTCGCGGGCAGACGCCGTGTGGATCAGCGAAGGGCGCTCCCACACACGGGCGGTGGTGCGCCTCCACAACATCCAACCCCACAAACTCCAGCGCGCCGTTGGACCCTTCGCCGTACACGTCACCCCGTACGGCATCGACCACCCCCGGTGTGAGCACCATGACCCGCCCTGCTCCACCCCATGCACCTCGCCCCTGCGCCAACCGCTGCCGGCCCCCACCATCACGGGCAACATGTACCTGGGCACCGTACAGGGAGACCCGGGCATATACATCCTGCCCAACAGGTCCAGGGAACACGCCATCCCCCTCCACGGTGTCGAATCCCTCGCCCTGGGACCACCCCCACAAAAACACCAACACCAGCACATCCCGGGGGACAAACGGACACAGGCGCCAGACGGGGGAAAAAAGGCCCACCAACGCGCCCTGGCCCAAACCACCGTCCACCCCGCAGCCCACCTACCAAAGGACTTCGGCACGGAGCGCCACATCGTCCTGGAGGGGCAAGCCCACCACATCATCACCGCCGCCCTGTACACCCTCGCCGCCCACGAACGCCACTGGGACCCCACAACCATCCCAGCAATGCCCCCACCACTCCAAGGCCCCAAAGATCCCGTCACCCCCTTCCACATCGATCAACTCCTAAGCCGCAAGGCCCCCCCACACCTCCACCCCTCCAGGATACCACTAGCCATCGCATCGTGGGACACCCTGGACACGCCCCCCCAACAACCCGCCATCCACATCCTCAAAGCGGACGCCCAATGGTGGGTCCTCCACTGGGCACACGGAGTCCTCATGGCGGCCCAGGCCTATACCCCGGAAATAGACCCGGAAGACCCCCCACGGGGCCAGCAGTGACTCCTCCAAGCCACCACCTTCACAGGCCGTGAAGACGCCCCCTGGGAAGCCCTCCACACAGCACTCTACTGGGCTCAAGGCTCCCCCAACGGCCCGGACACACCCGAACCCACAGAGGTCTGGGTCATGCAGGCCAAGGCCATGAGGAACTACCACCTACACCACCCCTTCGACGACAGCCCCGCCGCACTGCCATGGCCAACAGATCCCCCGGAGACCGTGCGCAAGCTCGCCGACATCATACGCAGCCACGCGAAAGCGAAAATGCAAACACCGGCAGAACCCCCACTGAGGGATTCAGACCAGCAAGCAACGCACCTCTTCTTCAAACCCCATGCCCCCCCAGCCCCGCTACCTCCAGTCCCACCCAAGCGAACGAGACGACAAAGGGGCGCACCCGCCCCCAGCCAAACCGGAAAAGCAGCGACCTCCCGACCCCCCGCATCCCACCCGACCCACCCGGCGAACCCAGACCAAGCATCCTCGTCATCCTCCCTCCCGCCAATACCACCGCTCCACCCGGACCAAGCATCCTCGTCATCCTCCCTCCCACCACTACCACCGCCCCACCCGGACCAGGCATCCTCATCATCCTCCCTCCCACCACCAGCACAGCCCCCGCCCAAAGCGTACCCAGGATTCGAAAAAGGTGCGAAGGTCCAACAGCCCTTCCGCAACAACCACACAGGCGACTGGATCTGGTGTGAGGGCACGATCCAGTAGCGCCTCAAGGAACCGGGGGACAACGGGGGGCCACAGATCCGGGTGATCTGGCACCGCCAAAAGGAGCTAGACCAAGGCAGCAGCGCCCCGGACAAACCAGTCGGCTACACCCACGAGCTCACCAGCGCCCACCCCATCCGGCTCCGCACCGAAGAGAACAAGGCCCACACAGGCACCAAATACACTGGGGAGCTCCCCCCGGAGTGGAGCCAAGGCCTCCCCCCGCCGCGCCTACCCAAACGCCCACAAACCGGCAAAAAGTCCCCGAGCCCCAGTCCCTCTCCCTGACGGGGCAAGGGCCGAGGGCACAAGCCTCCACAGCCCCGGCCCGCCCCCACCGAGGCCACCGTCAACCTCCTCAACCTCAACCACCCGGCCGTCACATACTCCAAGGACGCCACAACCGCCCTCCAAGAGCTCCCGATGGCACAGGGGCCGGGGTGGGTTCCCCACCTCCTCACCTTCCAGGAACAAGGCCTACAGCGCGACGACCCCCCAGAAACCACCCCCATATATACCCCGGACCAGAAAGCGTACAAATGCTACTGGCACAAGGGGACCCCCCTATACGCCCAAACCGGCATCCACGTCCAACTCGTCCACCACCTCAGCGTCCCAGGGAGGCTAGGTGTCTATGAGGTCGTCGGGGACGGATGGCAACTCAACGTCATCAACACCCACGTCCCCTTCGGCGAAGCCACGGAACCCTTCCTCCAAGCCCTGGCCGAGGCATACCGCCAGATGGCCATGCTCGCCCCCACAGTCATCATCGGCGACATGAACGCCGCCCCCACCCCAGCGGACCGAGGGGCACAGGCCACACCCAAGGACCAAGCAGTCTGCGACACCATCGAAATGCTGGGGCTCGTGGACCTGACAGCCAACCTCGAAGGCCAACCATCCCACTTCCCCCACCAAACGGATGCCGCCCCATCCCGCATCGACGTCTGCTATGGCGACCCCACCACCATCATCCGAGCGGAGGCCCGATATGGACCCCTCCCGCTGGGACCCACAGGCCAGAGCCCCCTGCACATCCGCCTCACCATCCCCAACCTTCCCCCCAGCCCCCCAGAGGATGCGGACCAAGGCCTACCACCCCCCCTGAAGATGCCCCCGCTGCATGACAAGCATGCCTGGTCCCAATATCACAGGGCCATAGACCGCGCCAGGCGCATCCAACCAGACCCCACCGACCTACTCACAGCCATGCGCACGGCCGCCGTCGCCTGCGGCTTCCAACAACACCCCCACACAGACGACGACCAACCACCCACGGCCCTGGGGGACATGCTCCATGACCTCTGGCATGCGAAGCAACAACTGGGGACCCTCCTCCACACCGACACCCCCGAAACCCGCCGCCAGATACACCACTGCAGGACGCGGATAGCCCACATGAGGGCGGACCTGCAGCGGTGGCACATCCACAGGCAACAGCGCATCGCCCAGGAACACGAACGGTATGCGCAACATGAACTCCCCTACAAGGCCATCCGCCACCTCAACGACGCCATGACCAACACCGGCCACCGCACCATCACCACGGTCCGGCAGGAGGACGGCTCCCTCACCAACAACCCAGCCACAGTGCTCCAAGCCACCCAAGACAGCTTCCGCCGGCAACACACCCCCACCCAAGACACACTGGACCCAGACACCCAGGCCAAAATCGACCGCCTCCCTCGGGTCTTCAACCACGCCCAGGGGAGGCACCTGGAAAAACGCCCCTTCACCATCCACGAAGTCCGGAAGGCCATCCACAGTCTCCGGCAACACAAAACCCCAGGCTACGACGGCCTCCCTGCAGAGGCATACTACCACCTCCCCGCCCACCTCCTCCGCGTCCTTGCCCACCGCCTCTGGGACATCGTCACGGGGCGGACCCCCCTGCCACCAGACTGGGCAAACGTTGCCGGCCCCCTCTACAAAAAAGCAGACTGGGCAAACCTGGACAACTGGCGCCCCATAGTCTGTGCGGTCACGGAGGTCAAAATCGTCTGGACCATCTTCTTGCGCCGCATCCGCCCCCACCTGGACCCCCACATACCCGCGAGCCTCTGGGGGGCCATCCCAGGCCGGTCCCCACACGAGGCCATCTTCCTCCAGGACACCATCGCGGACATGGACCCGGTGGACCTCATCGTCGCCTCCCTCGACGTCAAAGGAGCCTTCCCGAACACCCCCTGGCTCCTTCTAGAAGCGGTGTGGAGACGCCTAGGCCTCCCCTTCTACAACTTCACCTCCGACTACATCCGCACCCGCAAATACACGGTCCGCACTGGAGCAGGCCTCACCCCCTTCCTGGAGCCAGGCAGCGGGGTCCCCCAAGGGGGAGCAGAGGGCCCCTTCCTGTACCTTCTAGTGACGCTCCCCCTGGCCCTCGCAATCGAGCAGGATTACCCGGCTTACGCACCCTACCCCCTCCTCTCCCCCCTGGTCGGCTTCGCGGACGACACCAACCTCACCGTCGCGCACACCCCACACGACCCCCATGCCCCGGACCCCGGGCCAACGGTCACCCAACAGGCCAACGACTTACTGGACGTGACCGTCTCCTACCTCTCCCACGACAACCTCATCGTCCACCCCACAAAGTCAGTGGCCATGATCAAGGGGTCTGCCACACCTCCCACCCTAGGGCCACAGGGGCCCCCCATGCAAGTCTTGACAACCACCACCCACCTGGGGGTAGTCCAGGCCGCCAACCCTGAGGACGCCACCCTCCCTCCCAAGTTGCAATCACACCTCGCCCATCTCCCCAGATATGCGTCCCCGACCACCAAGGCCCTCTCTCTGTCCCACCAGAGCCTGGCGTACTACCTCACCGGGGTCTTGAACGCCTCCATAGGCTTCCAAGCACTCCACCTGACACACCCCACCACCGCCCTCCAGCCGGCCACACGCGCAGTGACCAAGGCATGGGCAGCACACGGGGGCTGGCCCACCTTCATACCCACCCGCGCCATCCGAGCGGCATGGCCCCACTATGGAGACGCCATAGGGGTCGAGGTGAAAGCGGCCTACACCAGACACACCGCCCTCCTCCTTCACCGCATGACCCACAACCACTTACCGGAGGTCCGCGAGGTCACCGCCATCGGCCTCCAAGCCGCTCAACGGGCCCGCAACACATGCCCGCGCTGGGTACTCCACCAGACGGGCATGCCCACCAACATGAACACGCGCCTGTGGAACCACCTGCAGCTTCTCCTCGCATCCCCACACCACGCCATACTCACCAACCACACGTGTCCAGAGGAAGGGCCGCTAGCGGTCCTCTGCGGGGACCTCCACCATCACCCCAAGGGCACCATCCACACCACAGACCTTGTCGGGGCCTCCATCACCGTAGTATATGTCACCCTCCCCCAAATGCGGGTCCTGCACCACAGCGGGGCACACCACACCCCCTTTCTACAGCTTCCCGAATGGCCACAATACCGCCTCTTCCACCAGTACCTCACGCAGACGGCACGAGCAGCGGGACACACTCTACCGGGCACCAAAGACATGCGCACAGCCTACCGAGAATTCGCAAAGCAACACCCGCGACCCATCCCAGCGACACCGCCCTACGCACCCACCGGATTGAAACACGAACCCGTCCCCCCGGTGACGGGCCCAGTCCCACCACTAACCCTACTACTGGCCCCGAATGAAGCCAAACCGGCGCAGACCACCGTCATCCACCACGGGGCAAAATGGCGCATACCGAAACACCACATGACCGCCCGAGACCTACCAAAGGTCGCCCAAGATTCCCAGAGCATGCCACGCACATGTTGGGCCTGTGACCCCGAGGCACCAACCACACCATGGCCCCTACTACACCTCATAGCACGCCACCACACCCACCCCACAACCCACCTACCACCACAGGCCTACGCATGGATAGCCCCATGGTTCCACCGCACCGATACTAACCCCACGGTAGCATGGAACCCCGACCACGCGCCCAAATTCTCTTCACCACTACACCCACATGCCCCCGCCCCGACCCGGCAGGGGTCGCGATCAGTTACAGCATGTACGAGCCAGGCAGAACAGGCAAGCACGAGCACCCCTACTATCCGCTCCACCACTCCTGCCACACACCGGAGCACCGAACACAAACCCTCACATGCCACGACCTAAACCCCGACACAGCCTACATCCTCCACTACATCTACTCCTACCTCACACAAGGACAGCCGGAGCAGGGACTCATAGCCCTGTCCCCCCAAGCGAAGCACATCATCTCCAAAGGAATAGGGGTGTACGCCACCCCCATCCAGCAGCCCACAACCCCAGTAGCCCACCTCGCCACGGGCCTTGCCATATACGCCTACCTGCCCATGAACCCATGACGCCTCCCACAACCATCACCGGCGGACCGGCTCTTCTTCACCGACGCCTCAGGCGAATCCGCCCTCACGCCCATCACCGGGGGGGCCACCCTGCAGCTAACCCACACCGGGGGACACTACCACATGGACCACCACACGGGCCACACCACCTATGGCGCCTCTTCCCACGGGGAGCTAGGGGCCATGGCCGACGCCATCACCGAAGTCGCGGCCCACCTACCCGCCCACTCCCCGCACATCGTCCAGGTCTGGTTCGTGGTAGACGCCACTGTCGACACACACCTGCTCCTCCGCATAGCAAGGCAACCACTTCACAAAGCAACCGCGACGAGCCTCCGCACCCAGGCACTCCTACTCTGGAAAGCCCTACGCAGCCTTCCCCCCTACGTCCAACTCCACATCGTGAAACAAGAGTCCCACAGACACCAATACGGAAATGGTAAGGTCGACAACCAGGCAGTACACCAGCGCACAACATACCTACCAGCCCTCCAGATCCCTGACCTCGGCCGCAACCACACACACCTCCAACACGTGCCCCCTGTACCCCAGCCCCATCAGACCCCGGACTGGGTACCAGAGGACGCCCCCTATTCCTCCCAGGACAGAGCATACCACTACCCCAACCCCATCCAACATCTCGCCCGCGTGCTCAGCGACGCAGACAGCCTGGCGCACATCCAGGAGCTCCAGGACAGACTGCAAGTCCCCCTCTACCACTCAGCGCTCCGCCCAGCAAACGTCCCAGCCCACCTCCAAAAAAGACGCATCCAGCTCCTCAGGAAGCAACTGCCATTCCTCACCAGGGTCGCCAGATGGCTCGCCCGCAAGCACATCCACGTCCCCGACGAACACACCCGTTGCCCATGCGACCACACCACCCCGGAGGACTGGGAACACTTCAAGAAATGCCCCCTCCATACAGACAGGGACACCCTAGTGGGCTGGTCCCCGGCGGAAACCCTGCGACAACACGAAGGATGGCCAACCCACAGCCACGCACACCAGGCCACCGAACACCTCTTCCGGGACCCCCTGATCAAAGAAGCCACCATGAGAGGGGCAGTGACACAGGCCCACACCGACACCTCACCAAACACACGGAAAGCCCCATGGAGGCAGCAGCACACCTCCAGCTAGAAGCAGTCCGCAGAGCAGCGGCCCAAATGGTACACCGCAAACACCTCCTGCTAGCACACGCGGAGCAACTCACCGACCCCACCGCCAGGGAACACATGCAGGGTCTCATCCATTACCATGCCGTGCATGACCCAGACGTCCACTAACCCGCTCCGTGCCCCGCACGCGCCCCCCGTCTCCATCCACAGGTCTCCAAGGCACCACCACAGCGCCCGGAGACCCGTCTCACACCCAAGAAGCCACCCGGCACCGCCCAGTCCGGCCGAGCCCAACCAGGGCCAACCATCCATCGACGTAGACGCGCAAGACCCCGGCAGCCCATCCAGCCCACCCCCCCAGACCCGGGGCACCCCCCCCTCACACCGGCCACCATCCGCGACCCCGACCTCCTCCGAGCAACCCTCCAAGACAGGGCCCCGACCACCCCCCTGGGCTGGTACCGCCTACAAGAGGACTGGACCAAGCTCACCGTCAAAGCCCTCCAGGACCTGACCACCCCAGGCAGCGGCCTCCACGAGACCATCGTAGACCTCGTGCTCTGGTGAGCCCGCAAACACACCCGGGGCCAGCACATCTGGATCCCCCCCATCGAGTGGGGCCAGGCCCTGACGCACGACACCGGCATCAACGTCACGCGTCAAGGGACCGTACGCCTGCGACGGGCCCCAGCGGAGACGGACCACCCAGCGGACCCGAACCGCCCGGAGCAGTGGGAACAGGCCACCGCGCCCAACGGCGACACCGCCCTCCGCGCCGCCCGCCTCCGCACCCCGGACGACGACCCCCCCCCCCCACCTACAGACAGTAACCACCCCCCGCCGGAGGTCTGGGTTGTATTCCTCGAGCGCGGCCACTACTACGTGATAGCCGCTACGGCTACGTCCCCCGGCCCGCACTGGCTCATCCAGGGGACAGACACCATGTTCGCCCCGGAGACCGCCCCACCAGGGGCAGTGGGGGACCCCACCACCCAGCACAGGGTCCTCAGGGGTGTCCTCCAGCCAGGGGACAAGCCCCCAGCCCGCGCCCTGGCCCAAATCACCTCAGGGAAGGCGGGCTACCACCTGGGATTGGCCATGCTCTGCCTAACCCACTGGATCCAGCGCCGCTGGCCACCCACGGGGACCGTGCCCTGGGTTTGGGCCTTCCCCACCGCCCACACACAAGTCGAGGCAGGCCCGGACACACGACCCAACCCCCCCCCCAGAACGCAGCAGTCCTTCACCTGCGGGTACCACGCCATCCACAGGGTCCTCAACCGCGCGGGTCTTAGCCCAAAGCTAGCATATCCCCTTCCCACCACTGACCAAGAAGTCCAACAGATACGAAAGCTCGTCTGCGAAATCCTTGCCGCGGCAGCAGAAGACGGCAAGCTTCTCCTCCAAACCGCCCGGCCTACAACTGCCCACGCAAGCGCGCGGCAAGAGGACACATACACCGACACAGCACACCCCGCCGCACAATCCCCGCCCATGCCCCCCCCCTCTCGCTGCTCAACTGAAGACCCACACACGCCCACCATCGCGCGCACCCCCGGGCCCCGTGACACGGGCCTCCCCCACCCGCCCGAACACCAGCACACGCCCGCCACACACCCAACCGCCGGACACCCTTCACCGCCCCCCACACCCGACAACCCACACACACCCGCCGAGGGGAGCCCCGCGCCCCGCGGCACGCCCACCCCACCCAGTGGCCCGCCCACGCCCCCCACACACACCCCAGAGGACCCAGGCCCACCCCCCCCGGCCCCTGAATGCAGCCCACGCGAACTGTTCCCCCCCGCGGACACCAACCCACACGACCTCGCACATTGCAGGACCCGGGCCCAGCCGAGCCCAGAAGGAGAAGGCCACAGCCCCGCGCCTCCCTGCCCCGCCGCTGCCGACCAGATCGGCCCGCCGGGCCGCCAGGTCACGACCGGGCCCCCCCAGCCGCCCGCCCCCAACCTACAGCCCGAGGACATGCCCTCCATCCTCCCCGCCGTGGCTGCAGCAGAAGCCGCCGCCCACAAGCCCGCCCGCATCACAGCCCAACCCGCGTCCACCACCTCCTCCTCATCCTCAGCCTCGTCCACCTCCTCCACCTCATCCTCCGACCCCCCCCTCCCCGCCAAACTCATCCTCAAGGCCACGGCGAAAGCCAAAGCCGCGGCCGCACGCACCGACCCCCAAACCCCCACACAGGCGACTCAGGCACACCGGCAACCCACCAGGACGACCCCCGACCCGACATCGGCGCCCTCACACCTCCGGACAGAGGTACTCCTCAACCTGGAACCGGACCCCAACCCCAAACCCGACCCCAAACCCAAACCGGACCCCAACCCCAAACCCGACCCCAAACCCAAGCTGACGCCCACGCGAGCACAGACAACACCGCAGACGCAACGACACAAACCCACCCGACACCACCCCCGACCGGGCCCTCGCCCAAGCCAGGACCCCCCACTCAGCGCCACCCGCGCCCCCCTCCCGCCGGCACCCACCACCACCGCAGAGACGGCCACCCAGCACGACCCCGTCCAAGCCCTCGTCCGCATCCCGGTCACCAAGCGCCCCGTCATCCATCCCCCACAAACCACCACCACCGCCGGCCAAACCGACCCAGGGACGTGGGACCCCTCGACCACCGTCACCGTCAAGCCCGGCCCCCAACCCTTCCCCCATGCCCACCACACAGTGCAGCCCCGGGGACTGCCCACGATGCCCAACCCCCCGACCCCAACAAGGGGGACCGGAAAACCCACAAAGGGGCCCATGGGCCATAACCGCAACACCAACCCCACCACTACCCACACCACCACCACCAGCGGCCCCACCACCACCACTACCAACACCACCCCCACCACTACCACTGCCCACCGCCCTACCCCACCGGGCCACAACCCCCCGTGCATGAACAGCACCAGCGGACGAGATGGCAGCCACCGAGCGCTCCACCCACATACCCCACCTACCGCCAGGAGCCACCCCCCCCGTACCAGCCACCACCCCCGTACCAGGAACCGTATCCGTACCCCCCCGGCCACCATCTGATGGCCGAAGGGGCCCCCCGGGCCCAACCCCGCCAAGAACAGCCACTCGACCCATACCACCAGCCACTGCCGCCACCACACCCCTACGTGGCGGATCCATGGACGACGGGGGACCTCCCCCCCCCCCCAGTACCAGGCGGCACCGCGCGAGGCCCCCCAGGGGCCGCCGACGCCTCCGGACTGGCCCGACTCGGGCGATGAGGCCCGGTCCCGCAAACGGCGGCGCTCCCACTCCCCCCCCGCACGGCACACTCGCCCACGGCGCCCACACTCCCACCGTGCCTCAACCACCCACTTGTGCCGCTCCCGCTCCCCCAGGTACCACCACGACCCCCCTGGACCCCGCTCCTGTCGCTCCCGCTCCCCCGGGCACCACCACGAGCGCCACCGCCGCCCCATGTCCCCCTCCCCCTCCCCCCACCGGCCAAACAAGACCCCCACCCCCAGCCCCCGCCACCACCACTCCCGCTCCCCCCGACGCAGCCAGGCACGCCACTGCCGCCCCACGTCCACCTCCCCCTCCCCCCACACGCCCCGCCGGGCTCCCCGCTCCCCCCGCCACCCGTACCCATCCACCACCCCCAGCCCCCACGACCACCACTCCCGCTCCCCCGGACGCCACCGAGCGCGCCACCGCCGCCCCATGTCCACCTCCCCCTCCCGCTCCCCCCTCCGCCCGTACCCGTCCTCCACCCCGAGCCCCCGCCGCCGCCACTCCCGCTCCCCCAGGCACCGCCACCCCGCCACCACCGCAGGTCCACGTCCTCCCCCCGCCGCACCACGACCACGGGCACGGACCCCTCCCCCCCCCGGGCCCCCGCCCACCTCGCCTGGTGGTCTCCCCCCGCTCTGCAGGAGCTCCGCCGCTGGGTGAAGTGGGCCGGAGGAGCGGGAAGGCACGAAGGGGTGCACATGGTGCATACCTTCGAGGAGGTGCGCACCCGCACCCCCGCAAACCCCAACGAGGCCGCCCCGGAGGCCATGATGCCGCAAGCGGCATGGGAGGCCCTCCTCCGCGATGCGGTCCAGGGCCTCCGCCCCCCCTACACCCCCCAAGCCCTCCGCCAGTGGCTCCAGGCCACCCACCCCCAGGCCTGGGCCGCCGGCGCCCCCTCCCCACCCCGCCCCTCCCGCCACCACCACACCAGGAAGGGGCAGGACAAGGGCAAAGGAAAGGGCAAGGGGCACCAAGGAGCACTCAGGCAAGAGGGCACAGAAGGGCCCCAAGTGAAGGCAGGCACTCGCAGGGACAGGACGCCGGAAGCAACACCACATGGGGGCAGGAAACCACCCAAGAGCCAGGAAGGGGCGGGAGCGGGGACCAAGACACGGAGGAAAAGGGCACCACGGCAGGCACCACGACCCACACCCAGGAAGGGCACACCACGACAGGGGGGACCAGCACCGCCCCAGCCCCACCAAACACCCCAACACACACCACCGAAGCAAACATCGGACGCCATGCGGATCACACCAGCGCACCCCCACCGGCCACCGGAAACCACACGGAGAACGGAGGGCACACCTACACGGGGAGAACGGGCCACACCCACAGAGGAAGCCGCAGAGAACGCCGCCGCACGGCGCACCATCACGCCCTCACCGCCAGGCGACGACCCCGGCCACCACAAAGGCCACCTCACAGGCACCGGAAGAGGACGAAGGCACGGCCGCGGCACCCACGACTAGGGACCGAAACCCCCAGAGGACACGTGACCAAGGCACAGGCCCCCAGGGAGGGCAACCCCACGGACCGTCACGCGACCAAGTTTTTGGCTATGAGGGCCGGGCTGCGTTACCGTCGCGGTTCGATGCAGAGTATTGCTATGCACTTGGATTGACGGCCGGGGGCTTGATCTCAGCTGGTCTCACGTCCGTGATGGCGTCCGTCACCAACCTGTTGCGTCCAGTGGAGGAATGGCACTGCGGCGGCACGCCGATCCCGTCCATGATGAATTTCGAGCGCCGCAAGGGGAAGTAAATGGCTGTGATCGCGAAGGCCTTGGTGCTGCTGGACGGTGCCCCCTTCAAGGCCTTCTCCGAGCGCCGTGAAGACTGGAAGTGCCAAGATTACTACCGGTGCCCCGGACCCCTGCAGTTCAGCACCGGAGATATGGACATCCCCCTGACCCTGAAGTATGAGCTCATGCCTGCCGGCGGCACCGACCCGGACCCTCATGTCCCTGCCAGCGCAGCCGAGCTGCAATGCAAGCCTTTCGCCACTCAAACCGCGTTCGGAAGCCACCTCCACCGTCCGACTCCTGATTTCTGTTTGTCTGCCTTGGAGAAGGAACGCCTTTCCTACACCCCGAGTACGCCTGCCTGTCTGCGAGGCCCGGTGAAGATTGAGTCCATGGGTGAGAGTCAGTGTGCACGCCCGAAGGACACCGTGATCATTCAGCGGAATTTCCCGAAGACCTACCCGACCCACCAGCCCGAGCGGCACGCCCAGGCCCCCACAGCACGGACCCAGCGAGCCACCCACACCTAACCGCACCCCCCAACCACCAGCCGGCCACACTCTGGCCCGCACTCCGCACCACAACACAGGCCAGGCTGACCTCCACTGACCCACCGCGGCACCACGCGAGACCACGGCACACCGCACCACAGCGCGCCACAGTGCAAAGCACCACAGCACGACGCGACGCGACGCGGCACAGAGCGGCACACCACGGCACAACTGACCCTAACCTGAGGGACTAAGCGAAGCCAGCCACCGCACACCCTGGAAGGCGCCGCGCCAGCACGCCACAGACCAGCACCGCAGGCCACACACGGGGCCACAGCGCGCCAGGCGACAACGGTGGCGGACCACCCAGAAGATTACAGCCGGCACCGCAGAGAGGAAAGGACACGAACAACCCCAGCCCCCTAACCCAAAACCACAAGCACCCGCCTGGCGCAGCCGCCCAGCCGGCAGAGCCAGGACCAAAACCGGCAAGAAGGGGCGCCGAGCCCACCGTGTACATAGCCCACCCGACCCATGGGGCCGGAACGCGGCCACACAGAACGCAACTGAAGACAGCAGCCCGGAAGACAACACTGAATGCAGGCCAGTGCGTGCGCCAGCCCAGGGAAGGCAGAGGGAGGAACAAGCAAGCCCCCCCCCCAAAAAAAAAAGGAGGGGGGAGGGGGAAAAGGCACGAAAACAGCCCACAGCCACCAAACCGCCCGCCAACACCACCACAGGCGGCCAAACCCCCCCCCAGAAGGCACCAAAGACAGGACCCCCACAGAGGCACAGGGGGACCACCCACCCAAAACCGGCAACACCAAGCCAGTAACAGCGGCCCACGGGGAAAAGGGACACCGAAACGGGGAAAAAAAAAAGGAGAGCCACCAGCCCAGCCCGAAAGAAAGGGGATGGAGGGACGGGGACCACAAAGCCCGGAAAAAAAAAAAGCGCAAAAAACACACCCCGACAACCCAGCCAAGAAGGGCTGGGCACAGCCGAGACCCGGGCCCAACACACACGCCCACACCGCACGCCGGAACCGAAAACGGCGGGGGGCAAGCGGGGCGCCCACGAAACCACACACGTCCCAAAAGCAGGCCGAAACCGAAGCCCAACCACGAGCACCACAAACAGCCGACACTAGAGGGGCAACGCCACAAACCGTGCCCAAACACACCCACCCAGAACCCCAGCCAGGACTGGCGGGGTTAACAAAACCCACACCCAACCGCCAACCGGACCCGAACACAAATGCCGCACAACAGTAGGAAACCCAGTGCCCACAGCCCGGGCACTGAGGCAGCCCGTGCCATGCAGGTGACCCGGCCAAACGATATCCGGAGACCGGGGGTAAGGCTGCATCCTAAGGCCTGCGCTGCTTTGGGACTCGAGGCGGAGCGTGCGACACCCAAGCACCTCGGAACCCTAGTACCAAGAACGTGCATGCATGCCTTGGGAACGGGATACGCCCTAGGGTTCCGCCCAAAGGAGGGGACGTGCGCAAGCACGGGGGCACACCCTCCCGGCGAGACAAGCATGTCACGCTGGCGGCGATCAGCCCTCCCGGCGTTGCCCGGGGCCGCTTTGTTGGGGGCCAACAGTCAGGTCTAGCGGGAAGTAAGCCGCCTCCCCTCTTCACGCGCGGAGCCTCTTCCTGTTCGTCACAGGGGCGACGCCAGGGGGAACCATGAGGCGCCTCTCCACGACGAAGTGCACCTACCTACCTACCTACCTACGTGGACCGCACTCCATGAAGGAGAGGGATGTACGGGGAGTGTACTCACACCCCCCGGCCACAGGTGGTATCCGTCTCGGTGGAGTGGTGGCTGGAGACGTCGGAGACGCCATCAGGATTGACGACCTCAGGGGAATCAAAATCCCCTACTATGATGGCAACCCCTCCAACCTGGACGACTTCATCCTGGATTGGGAGGACTTCGCCGAGGAGGTCGTCGGCGAGATGCAGGGAGCGCCGCGGGACAAGTGGGTATGCCGGACATTCCCACACCGGCTGGCGCAGGACCTGAAGGAGGAGCTGCGGGATCAGATCCGGGAAGGACTGATCCGTACGGAGCAGGCCTGCTTCCAGTGGTTGGAGGATGAGGAGCGGGTGGACGCTCCGAACCAGAAGCTGGAAGTGAAGCCGGTTCGGACCCCCGTGGCCATCTTGGGGTCACTTGGGGTGTGTATCTATGCGCCGGCAAGCCGCCATTGGCTGATATCATACTCTCCCGTCCACCTGAACTAACCCGATGTGATAGTGTGATAGGTTTGGCCATTCCGGCTACGAGCGGCCATATTCAGTACCGAGGCGCCGCCAGCTGAGATTTATATGTCAGAATATCAGGAATCAACAGGGTTTTATTATCATGATGTTTCCGTAATTTTTCAGCCTTTCGTTCAGAAGGTCAATGTATCGGCGACCGTCAGTTGGCTCGCGATTTTGCGTTAACCGATTGGTTAACTGTTATTTCCAGATATTTTGGCGGATACTCCGTTGAAGGGTCAGATTTCATCAGCAAAGGGTTCGTTGCTTCCGTAATTTTCCAAATAAGCACTCGAAATTCTAATCCGAATTTTTCGCGATGTCGAAATCGGATTTTCGACTTCGACATCGCCGCACTTGATTTGGACTTCTTCGAGTGGTCATACGCTTTTCCCTATGCCCGAATCAGGTTTCCCTTATACTTGCCACCCATTTGACTTGGAGATATAAGGGAAACAAAAGTGAATCGTGGGACCACTTTGAAGGGCCATATCTACGCACGAGTGTGAGGAAAGAGAATAAGGAAGGTTGCGTTGCAAGCGCATTGGTCTCAAGTTAATTTAGGAAGCATCAAATGCCTTTGGTGTGCACACATGCCCGGTGTAGCAAGGGATAATGGTCAGGAGGGTATAAAGTGATATATAACTCTTGGACCGTGAAACCGAATATTTTAATGCGACTTTCGAGTGTACCGCATGAGTGTTGGGGTTGCATAGCAACTTTCTTTGGGTTCCTACGTATGTTTAACGTGAAGTTATGTCAATGGAGGGACATGGCATATCATGGTGGGAGCCATATTTTGAGGGTATGTGTTGTATGCATGGTATATGTTTGATATGCTCACGCCCATGTTATATATCTTCGTGTGGCCGAAGAGATGGGGAGCCATACGTGACAAGGGCCTTGCCCATGTCCCAATTGTGGAATTCAAAGCGCTAGACCAAGTCTACCGCGTATGTATTGCTCATGGTATGTTGGACAAAGAGATCCATGGGTGCACTCCCATTTTCATGGGGCATGTAGATATTAGTGGCGAAGGTATCCCCATGCGCCCGATTGGGGATCCAAGTGGGGGAATTGTTCGCAAATGATTCTCATCATTTGTGTATTGAATCATGAGCGGATTTCATGGGTGAGCATAGAGATATACTATCATGACAACTTTGTATTTGGTCATATTTTCATGTTTTTGACCTCAATTTTTGCTCATTTTTGCGTTTTGTGTACTTACCTGGTCAGCAAACAGCAAGAAGCCTATGGGGAGTCGAACCATGGTATGTTGTTCATATGTTGGCATATGCTTTGGAGTTGGAAACCACCATATGCCGGATCGCCTACTCCATTTGGCTTGGCGCACAAGAGATTACAAGAATTGGTCTCAAAATCATGGGCTAACTTGGGCAGTGCGTGGCGCCCATATCCGAAGGGGTTTCGAGGGTAAAGTGGGGATGTGCATGGGCATTGACCTTTGGTCTATATCCTCCATGAATATTAGACTTCGATTCCATGCATGCTTTGAGCCTTCGGATAAGTGGTAACTTCAATTTTGAGCATATATGTGATATATGGCCAATATGGTGTGAACTGGCAGTTTTTTGGCATGTTATGAGTTCAAACTCATAGGTCATTTCTCCAAGCCCATTCGACTCCAAGTCCAACCAAGGTTATGTCAGGGTAGGGCATGGTCCTGAGTGCCACTCTAAGCCATGACACGCCACCTCCCATATTGGGCTAGGATATATAGGCTTGGGATTGAACACATTTTTGGGGTTTATGTAGTGACTTGTGACATATGGCATTTAGCCATCTTATTGGACTGGGTTCAGGGCATCATGTTGGTGAGTCAAGGGAAGGTCTTGAGTCCAGGGAATGAGGGGTCTATGGCTGTGATTGTATAAGTTTCCATCTTTCCCTAACTTTGCTTTATTTGTGTTCATATGCCAATTTCAGGGCTTTCCTCTTTGGTGCAATTCTTGTACATGCCCGCCACCGTGAGACGACCGGTGTGCTGAACGGAAGCCCGCAGCCTGATTTGGATTGTGAATTGGGCTATTGCTGTATTTGTGGGATCTGGTTGCTGTTCAGGGTTGAAGGAGGATTACATTTTCTATTTTTTTGGATTTTGGACCTTGGACTTTGAGGATTTTGAGAAATGCAATCGTTGATCCGGAGTAAATCAGCAGGGGTAACAGGCGGATGGGGCACAGCGGGGGCCGGTCCTGGTAGGGACCTTCTTTATGGTAGCAGAGGCTTACCTGCTGCCCCTACCAACGGCCGACCCGGGGACTTGGGCCCTTATGAGCCCTGCCCAAGTACGCCCCGGGTGCGTATTGTGGACTCGGTGGAGACCACGCCGGAGATTGGAGCCATAGAAGAACCGAGACGTTCAACAGCATGGCGAACTCCGGAAGATGAACCCCGAAGAGAAGTACGACATTCGGGAAGAGGAGGACATGACATGGAGGACTTGGTCTCCATGTGTGAGCGACGCTGCCGAAAGGCATGCAACCTCCGCTCCGCCGCGGAGGACTCCGATGAAGCATGCCATTCAGGCAGCAGTGGAGGACGGGCCCGGCGCTACCGGAAGCGCGGGTCACCCAAGTCCGCGGCAAGGGACGCCGGGGCTATGGACACGGACCCCAGCCCGGTCAGGCTGTGGGAATCGGAGGGGCACTCGGAGGGCTATCGGACAGCCTACGAGCCACCTTCGGAGTCGGAGACGGCCGCACTGATCGCCAGGTCGCATACGGCCCCCGAGCCCGCCCTGAAGCACGATGCCGAGGGCTTGGAGAGGCCAGCCAGGGCCCGGACGGCACCTGTGCCCCGGCACACGGGACCAGAAACGGACGCCATAGGCGATACGCCTATGGGTGATGAGTCTGAGGTGCCGGGAACCGCGGGTTGCGCTGAATCCGGCGGAAAGCACGCTGCGTGCCACTGCGAGCACGTGTCCTTCCTCATGGGCAAGTACCCGAAGATGGGGATGGACGCCATCGTGCATCGCCTTGACCGCCTGGACAACGCCAAAGACGGTCTAGAGGAGGACGTCGCGGGGATCCTGGACGACCAGTCGGCCGCGGAGAACCACATGGAGGAGCTGCGAGCGGATCAGGCCCGGTACCGGGAGAATCTGGAGCTGGCCCTGCAGAAGCAGCAGCAAGTGGTGGACAGCCTCCTCCACTTAGTGGAGGACATGTCGGGACGCCTGAAAAGGCTAGAGGAGCGACAGCCCCTCGCCTCGGGTCCGGAGCTCCCGGCAAAGCCTGCCGCGGTAGAGCTGGTGGAGCGGGTTAAGACCCTCAGGAGCGCCATGGAGAAACCCATGGGCGGCCCTGCAGAGGCACCATACGCGCCTCCGCGTGTTGACCCGGGTGCGCTGCCGTTTGTTCCCATGTTCAGCGAATCCACAATGCTCGGGGAACACACGGCACCGGCTGGGTCCATGCGGGAAGGGCACGTAACCACAGACCCGAGGAGCCGGACGGTACAGATGTCCCATGCCGCCCAGGATGTACCGATCACGACGAATATGGTCGTGTATGCGGAAGAGAAGATCGAGAACCACACCATGCAGGGGCGAACCATGGGAAGCGCCGACAGACATGGTCGAGGTCATCCAGGCGGAAACCTGTGGGCGAAGGACCCCAATACGGGGATATGGACGGCCGATGGAGCAAATCCTTCCCACATTCCAAACCCCATGGGTTCAGGCCCAACTGGACCGAAGTCCATGGAGGAGAGGGATGTACGGGGAGTGTACTCACACCCCCCGGCCACAGGTGGTATCCGTCTCGGTGGAGTGGTGGCTGGAAACGTCGGAGACGCCATCAGGATTGACGACCTCAGGGGAATCAAAATCCCCTACTACGATGGCAACCCCTCCAACCTGGATGACTTCATCCTGGACTGGGAGGACTTCGCCGAGGAGGTCGTCGGCGAGATGCGGGGAGCGCCGCGGGATAAGTGGGTATGCCGGACATTCCCACACCGGCTGGCGCAGGACCTCAAGGAGGAGCTGCGGGATCAGATCCGGGAAGGATTGATCCGTACGGAGCAGGCCTGCCTCCAGTGGTTGGAGGACGAGGAGCGGGTGGACGCTCCAAACCAGAAGCTGGAGGACCTGTGGTCCATTCCACTGCCGCTGGACCGCGGTGAGTTGCGGGTCCGGGAGTGGAACCGGTATCTGCGGAAGTACCGCAGATGCCTCAAGCTGGTGGAAGACTGGAACGAGGCCAGTGAGATCCGCCACTTGCTGAAGGACGTCCTCCCCGGCAACTGGAAGAGGAGAGTGGAGGACGAGGAGAAGAAGCGCGCCAAGAAGCGGGTTGCGGTAAGGATCACGGCGGCGGAGGATACCCATGCGGGTATCATGGAGTTCTTCAGGAGGAACCTGGGCGAACCCAACCGGATGTTGGGCCTGAAGAACGCCGTGTACGTGGAGGTATTTGGGGACTCCATGGGGCAAAGGTTGCTGCGCCTCAACAACATGGAGTGGAGGCGCGGGGAGCCGCTGAGGATGCAGGTCATCTTCGCCCGCATGAGCCTGGACGAGATCGTGAAGTACATCACGGTGGAGTTGAAGCTCAATGCGAAGAACGAGGCCCACGTGCAGGATCGAGGTTTGAGGTTTGAGGTTTGAGGTTTGATTTTGCGGGTACTAGACCCTTTTCGGCCCCGGGGGGCCACCTGGTCGGGCCAGGTGATATCCTCCCCACCGGGTCCTAGTGGGGGCCCTCCAAGACGCACCTCCTGCCTGGTGGCGGAGTCCCCCGGGTTCACAGAGTTGAAGCTCAATGCGAAGAACGAGGCCCACGTGCAGGATCGGCATGGTCATGGACAACGAGGACACCGAGAAGACCGCCATCATCAGGAGATCCAGGAGGACACTGCCAACTCTGCGGAGGATGGTAGTGGAAGTGGCCAAGACCACTGGTCCCGGGAGGATCACGGAGAGGCCCATTTCTTCGCGTTTGTGGCGCACAACGTGAGCAACCATGGGCAGGATCCGTCCAGATGGAGCCAGGTGGGACCCAGGAAGAACAGAAAAGGACCAAGGAGGATTGGGAACCCACCGCTCTCGTTCCGAGAGTACAGGTCTCAGCACGACGGGTGCTGGGTCTGTTATGGCAAGGGACACAACCATGCACACGACCACCGTCAGTGGAAGGTGTATGAGGCGGACAAGAAGGCCTACTTCGCTGCCCACCCCGAGAAGAAGCCCAAGGAGCAGCGGATTTCCGATTGGAAAGCGAAGGGCGGAGACGGGGGAAAAGGCCAAGGCAAAGGCCAAGGAAAAGGCGGAGGAAGAGGCTATGGTGGTGGACCTGGCCAAGACCGACGAGTGAGGTCGATCGAGGAGGTTGCTGAGGACATGTTGAGGACGTTGGAGGATCTCAAAGCCCAGCAACGTGGTGGACAAAGTCCTGGCGGATCGCAGCCGGAAGGGGCTGCGGGAAGCCAAGTCTAGAGGAGCCCCCACGGGAGTGGGACCTCGGAGGTCTCTCCTCCGAAAATCAGTTGAATCCCAGAGAAAGCGAAGGCACATCGGGTGCCGAAGAAGGCTCCGGAAGAGCCAAAACCACTGAGTTTCGCCACTCCCAACCCCTGGAGCGCCCTGCCAAGGGAAGTACATGTGGGTACGGGACATGGCAAGAAGGAAGGAGCGACCACGGAGAGCCCCGTGGACGGGCAGGACCAACCCAAGATCTACACCATCCGTGACCATACCCTCGAAGTCCTGATGCACCCGGACATACTAGAGTTGCATGCCGTGAGAGTCGTCCATACACCTCATGGCGACGAGCGGCAGTTGCACTTGAAAGTGCGAGTACGGTGTGGACGAGAGGAGAAGGTGGTGGATGTGTTAGTGGATACGGGTGCCCAGGTGAGCCTGGTCCGGAGAGGGTTGTTCAAGGAGGAACTCCTGCAGCCCAGCCGGAGACCGGTCCGCCTGAAGGTCGCCAACGGAGAGATCATGGGTGGGGGCACCCATGAGGCCACTATTAGTATGGAATTCTGGGAGCATGAGCGCTTGAACCGCCCTGATCAGGCGAAGAGAAGCACTCTATCCGGGAACTTCTATGTGGCCGACATTACAGATTGGGATATGATCATGGGGTACGACTTCATGGTGGCCAGCGCCATTGGGGCCCTTCCCCATCGCGCAACGCTGGTCCGGGAGGACGATGAATGCCTCACATGGCTGTCCACGGATTATGCGTGCGGGTCATCCCAATGGAATGCTGAGGAAGAGGATCGGATCGTCCGAGCGGTGCAAGCTGTGGGTGTCAAGTCCAGAGGAGACCTTGGAGTTCAGCTCACGGAGTATGGAATGGCGCCGCAAGTGTACGCCAGGATGATTCAGACGCTGGGAGCTGAAGTGCCCGAGACGGACGTCTTCGCTTCCCGGGATGCCCCACTTCTGCGGAAGTGTAGGAGGCATTGGCATCAAGGAGACTCAGCCTGGCACATGCATTGGGGTTTGAAGGAGTGGGGACCCATGTATTGGCATGGCTCCCTGGACAATACCAGACGCACGGTGGAGAAGATCATCGCGGATAGGGCGAAGGGGATCCTGGTCATAACCGGCATAGGATCCACCCCATGTCCGCTGGAGGGTCTCAAGTCGACGCTGGACTCCATCACCCTGAACGAGATGTCATTCGGGCCAGAGGAGGAGTTGTTCATCGACGCCAAGGGTGTGTCAATGCCCTCCCCGGGTCAAGCGTGGGGTACCAAGGCTTTCCTGGTGGATGGGGCGCAAGCCCAGCCCACGGGTGATGAAGCATTCATCCGTAGGGTGGAGGCGGTGCCCATGAAGGTCATGTTCGAGCCCAAGGAGGGGACGGATCAGCCAATTGATGGCATCGACGTCCTGTCCCACGCCGAGATGGACGACATCGTCAACTACATGCGGATGAGGATGCACGACCGTGTGGCAGCCAAGAAGAGGCGAGCTATGGTCACATCTCCGCATTGGTGGGATGACAAGATGTTGGTCACCGGCAAGTACGAGAAGGATGAGTTCGTGGCGAGGGTCATGGATCACATCGCGGACCAATACGATCGTCCGGTTGGGTCGGACCCACCAACGTGGGGTTTTCCAAGAGTGGGAACCGGTAGCGACGAGCACCAGCCCGAGGCCGCAATTTTTCGAAGATTATCGTTAGGAGTCGAGACCCACGACGATGAAGACTGCATATCGGACGAGGAGAAGTCGGATTCGGACCCCGAAGAGGCCTATACCGCAGTGCGTTCGGTTGTATCGATACCGAAGCAAGCGGCTGAAGAGGCCCAGGAGAACCCGAAGGTCGCCGAGCTGAAGGAGAGGCTCATCAAAGCCTATCCGCGGCTATTCAGTGGCGTCGCCAACAAGAACCCTCCAGATCGTGGGAGGTTTGGTACAGCGAAGATCAAGCTGAAGCCGAACCCGAAGATCTATCGTCATCGGGAGTACCAACTTCAGGGCGATCGGGCCGAGGCCATGAAGAAGTTGTTGGCCGAGTTCATTGAACGAGGATGGATCGAACCCTCCGACAGTGAGTGGGCCAGCCCAGCCTTCATCGTGTCCAAGAAGGAGAAGGGCGAGTGGAGGTTGGTGGTTGATTACAGAGGCTTGAACGAGCAGACCGAGCACGACTCGTACTCGCTCCCTCCGATCGACTCCATCCTCCAAAAGCAACAGAAAAAGCGGATTTTCACGGTGTTAGACCTGAAACACGACTATCACCAGATGCCGCTACACCCGGACTCCAGGCCCTGCACAGCGATGTCGACGCCGCTTGGGCCCATGCAGTGGAACGAATGGCAACGCCGCTTTCCAGCGCATGATGGAGGACCTACTCGGTCCTGTCCGGGACTGTGCCGACCCCTTCGTGGACGACATCATCATCGGGTCCGGCACGGAGAACATGACTGAGGACGAGCTCATCGACGCGCACGAGAAGGATCTGCGCCGAGTGCTCAGCGAGTTGGACAAGCACAACATGGTGTGCAAGCCCACCAAAGCCTCACTCTTCGTGAAGGAAGTGGTGTTCGCGGGTCACGTGGTTGGTCATGGGCAACGCCGTCCCATGCCTGGGAAGCTGGCGTCCCTGCACCACTGGGAAAAGCCCCAGACCATCAGCGAACTCCCGTCCTTCATGGGGTTCTGCAATTACTATTCGGGCTACATCCGGATGTATGCAGAACTCTCGGGGCCGCTGCACAAGATGCTGCAGGTGGGGAAGTTCGATGGCCGGAAGGGGAGCAAGAAGAAGCTTGCCTGGACCCCTGAGGCTGAAGATGCGTTCAACAGCCTGAAGGAGCGACTCCTGGGGCAGTTGGGGCTGTTACTGGTGGACCCGGACAAGGGATTCGTGCTATGGACAGACGCCTCGGACTATGCCGTTGGGGCAGTCCTCGAGCAAGTCCGGGACGACGGGACTCATGTTCCCGTGGCGTTCTGGAGCAGGATCCTGGCCGAGGGCCAACGCCGAACATGGACCGCGAGGGAGAAGGAGACATACGCCATTGTATGTGCGGTCAGGAAGTGGTCTGGCCACATCGGACTGCAGCCGGTGGTGGTTTGCACGGACCACCAGTCCCTACAGAGCTGGCACAAGGAGCATGTCGACACCCCCTCAGGACCAGCGGCTAGGAGGGCCCGATGGCACGAGACGTTCGCCAAGTTCGACCTCAGCGTCGTATACGTCCCGGGGAAGGACAACACTGTGGCAGATTGCCTCAGTCGCTGGGCCTACCCCGCGGGCAAGGCGTGGATGGACATATCCAGCCATGGCGACGCCGAGGAGACCGAGGAGGCCAAGCGCATCATCGAGATGGAGAAGACCATGGAGCAAGAGGGGGTCAAGTGTTTTGTGGTGATGGCAAACCGTACGGACCTGGCCAAGTTCCGGGGCGCCCGCGTCCAAGCTATTCGAGAGGAAACCCTCGAGCAATGGATGGTGGCCCCTGTAGAGCTAGTCAGGTCGGTGCTCACAGAGGACTGGTCGGATGACTACGCGGCATCCGAGCCCTGGAGCAAGTACTGGAATGCCGTGAGCGCCCCGTCGGACGACGACTGGCCCGAGGGCTTGACCGAGGATGGCGACAAGTTGTTCCTCAAGGACAAGCTGCTGGTGCCCGAGAACCGAGTGGAGGAGCTCATTGACCATTTGCACAACGCCCAGCTCATGCACCCTGGCCGAGACAAGATGCAGCAGGACCTGGAGTGGCGTTTCAAGTTCCCTCCGGGGTACTACGCCATCCTGGATAGGTACTGCAGCGACTGTGCCGTGTGTCGGGCCACGAAGAGCCCTAATCACTCCACAGCGGGCAACCCGGTGTATACGGCTATACCGGAAGCCCCTATGCGGTCCGTGGCCATGGATGTGTTCGCCATGCCTGAGGTCACCGTGGACGGAGAGACCTACGACTGTGTCATCCTGGCGGTGGACAGGCACAGCGGATATATCGTGGCTGTCCCGGGCAACAAGTCCAAGAAGAAGGACAAGAAGGACAAGCATGGAGTGGGGCTGCAGGCCAAGACCGTCGCTAATGCCATGATCAGGCATTGGCTGACGATTTTCGATGTCCCGGCTGTCATCTGCGGCGATCGGGGCAGTCAGTTTGTGGGGACGTGGTTCAAGACGATGTGCAAGCACATGGGTATTCGGCACGCCAAGACCGTGGCGTACCACAGCCGATCGAATGGCCGAGCTGAGGTGGCCGGGCGGCAGATGTTCGAGAAGTTCCGCCAGCTGCACATCGACGAACCGGGCCGCTGTGGAGAGTGCTCCAAGCGTACCATGACCTTCCGGGACCCACTGGACTGTCGCCCCATCGCATCCTGTTCCTACGGAATCGAGTGTCACGCACTCTCCCGTGGATGAACCATGGCAAAGTGGCCCGGGATGCGAACGCCATGATGGCTGAGGCGGACGACACGGCGGCCAAGGTCTGCAAGGCACTTCAGGACGAGCACGACAAGAGGGCCAAGTACTTCAAGCAGCGAAAGGTCCAGAAGTATGCTCTCCAAGACACCGTGTGGGTGGAGCGGCACCACAAGGATGTCCTGTCCAGGCATCGGCAGGCATCTTGGTATGTGCCGGGGGTAATCGTGCGAAAGGTCGGGCAGGACGTGTATGCGGTTCGTGTGGGGGATAACAAGATCCTGGACCGCGACCATACCCAGCTTCGTCCGCGAGCACCAGACCCCAGCGGACGTCCCATCACCTTCGAGTTCACGGCCGGCGATGTGGACTCGGACGACGAGGGTGAGGACGACGACTTCACCGCCGAGAGAGTCCTGGCGGACAAGCCGGACCCGGGGACGCCTGGGGGTTGGCTTTATAAAGTCCGTTGGAAGGGGTTCGCCGCATCCAGGGATTCGTGGGAACCTCCGAGCAGTTTCGTGCCGGGGTATACCACGGTCTGGATGGACTACCTAAAGAAAAAGAATATTTCTTTGGATGTCAAGGACGTGTTGGTCCATTTGGTTGCTGCTGTAGCACCGTGATGGATCCCCCCTTGGCATTTTGTTTGTTTCTCTGATTGAGGAGACGGGTGAGGGCGTTCATCCGGGGATTTTCCGGCCTTGATTGGCCATGTACCCCCTTCAGTCGATCTCCACATATATATTTCATTGTGGTATACTTATTTAGGTCGACCGACGACGTTTCTCTATCTTTGATCCCCTTGGTCCATGTTGTAGATCAAGAGGAGACCGGATATGGCGTAGGGCACCCATTTTTCGGTGTCCTCACCCCTCCCATGGGGCATGGGGGACGCCTACGACGTGTGTGGGGCCTCCATGTGTCCTTGGGACATGGAGGGGGGGGTTTGAGCCCATTGGGGTCCTCCCGTCCTCTCTTCAATGACTTCCGAGCGGTAACAACGCTCTGAGAAGGGGGGTGAAGCCGGTTCGGACCCCCGTGGCCATCTTGGGGTCACTTGGGGTGTGTATCTATGCGCCGGCAAGCCGCCATTGGCTGATATCATACTCTCCCGTCCATCCTGAACTAACTCGATGTGATAGTGTGATAGGTTTGGCCATTCCGGCTACGAGCGGCCAAATTCAGTACGGAGGCGCCGCCAGCTGAGATTTATATATCAGAATATCAGGAATCAACAGGGTTTTATTATCATGATGTTTCCGTAATTTTTCAGCCTTTCGTTCTGATGGTCAATGTATCGGCGACCGTCAGTTGGCTCGCGATTTTGCGTTAACCGATTGGTTAACTGTTATTTCCAGATATTTTGGCGGATACTCCGTTGAAGGGTCAGATTTCATCAGCAAAGGGTTCGTTGCTGCCGCAATTTTCTAAATAAGCACTCGAAATTTTAATCTGAATTTTTCGCGATGTCGAAATCGGATTTTCGACTTCGACATCGCCGCACTTGATTTGGACTTCTTCGAGTGGTCATACGCTTTTCCCTATGCCCGAATCAGGTTTCCCTTATACTTGCCACCCATTTGACTTGGAGATATAAGGGAAACAAAAGTGAATCGTGGGACCACTTTGAAGGGCCATATCTACGCACGAGTGTGAGGAAAGAGAATAAGGAAGGTTGCGTTGCAAGCGCATTGGTCTCAAGTTAATTGTGGAAACATCAAATGCCTTTGGTGTGCACACATGCCCGGTGTAGCAAGGGATAAGGGTCAAGAGGGTATAAAGTGATATATAACTCTTGGACCGTGCAACTGAATATTTTAATGCGACTTTCGAGTGTACCGCATGAGTGTTGGGGTTGCATAGCAACTTTCTTTGGGTTCCTACGTAATTTCAACGTGAAGTTATGTCAATGGAGGGACATGGCATATCATGGTGGGAGCCATATTTTGAGGGTATGTGTTGTATGCATGGTATATGTTTGATATGCTCACGCCCATGTTATATATCTTCGTGTGGCCGAAGAGATGGGGAGCCATACGTGACAAGGGCCTTGCCCATGTCCCAATTGTGGAATTCAAAGCGCTAGACCAAGTCTACCGCGTATGTATTGCTCATGGTATGTTGGACAAAGAGATCCATGGGTGCACTCCCATTTTCATGGGGCATGTAGATATTAGTGGCGAAGGTATCCCCATGCGCCCGATTGGGGATCCAAGTGGGGGAATTGTTCGCAAATGGTTCTAATCATTTGTGTATTGAATCCTGAGCGGATATCATCGGTGAGCATAGAGATATACTATCATGACAACTTTGTATTTGGTCATATTTTCATGTTTTTGACCTCAATTTATGCTCATTTTTGCGTTTTGTGTACTTACCTGGTCGGCTAACAGCAAGAAGCCTATGGAGGGTCGAACCATGGTATGTTGTTCATATGTTGGCATATGCTTTGGAGTTGAACACCACCATATGCCGGATTGCCTACTCCATTTGGCTTGGCGCACGAGGTATTACAAGAATTGGTCTCAAAATCATGGGCTGACTTGGGCAGTGCGTGGCGCCCATATCTGAAGGGGTTTTGAAGGTAAAGTGGGGATGTACATGGGCAGTGACCTTTGGTCTATATCCTCCATGAATATTAGACTTCGATTCCATGCATGCTTTGAGCATTCGGATAAGTGGTAACTTCAATTTTGAGCATATATGTGATATATGGCCAATATGGTGTGAATTGGCAGTTCTTTGGCATGTTATGAGTTCAAACTCATAGGTCATTTCTCCAAGCCCATTCGACTCCAAGTCCAACCAAGGTTATGTCAGGGTAGGGCATGGTCCTGAGTACCACTCTAGGCCATGACACGCCACCTCCCCCATTGGGCTAGGATATATAGGCTTGGGAGTGAACACATTTTTGGGGTTTATGTAGTGACTTGTGACATATGGCATTTAGCCATCTTATTGGACTGCGTTCAGGGCATCATGTTGGTGAGTCAAGGGAAGGTCTTGAGTCCAGGGAATGAGGGGTCTATGGCTGTGATTGTATAAGTTTCCATCTTTCCCCAACTTTGCTTTATTTGTGTTCATATGCCAATTTCAGGGCTTTCCTCATTGGTGCAATTCTTGTACATGCCCGCCACCGTGAGACGACCGGTGTGCTGAACGGAAGCCCGCAGCCTGATTTGGATTGTGAATTGGGCTATTGCTGTATTTGTGGGATCTGGTTGCTGTTCAGGGTTGAAGGAGGATTACATTTTCTATTTTTTTGGATTTTGGACCTTGGACTTTGAGGATTTTGAGAAATGCAATCGTTGATCCGGAGTAAGTCAGCAGGGGTAACAGGCGGAAGGGGCACAGCGGGGGCCGGTCCTGGTAGGGACTTTCTTTAGAGGACTTGTGGTCCATCCCGCTGCCGCTGGACCGCGGTGAGTTGCGGGTCCGGGAGTGGAACCGGTACCTGCGAAAGTACCGAAGATGCCTCAAGCTGGTGGAGGACTGGAATGAGGCCAGCGAGATCCGCCACCTGCTGAAGGACGTCCTCCCCGGCAACTGGAAGAGGAGAGTGGAGGACGAGGAGAAGAAGCGAGCCAAGAAGTGGGTGGCGGTGAGGATCATGGCGGCGGAGGATACCCATGCGGGTATCATGGAGTTCTTCAGGAGGAACCTGGGCGAGCCCAACCGGATGTTGGGACTGAAAAACGCCGTGTACGTGGAGGTATTTGGAGACTCCATGGGGCAAAGGTTGCTGCGCCTCAACAACGTGGAGTGGAGGGGCGGGGAGCCGCTGAGGATGCAGGTCATCTTCGCCCGCATGAGCCTGGACAAGATGGTGAATTACATCACGGTAGAGTTGAAGCTCAATGCGAAGAACGAGGCCCACGTGCAGGATCGACATGGTCATGGACAACGAGGCCACCGAGAAGACCGCCATCATCGGGAGATCCAGGAGGACACGGCCAATTCTGCGGAGGATGGTAGTGGAAGTGGCCAAGACCACTGGTCCCGGGAGGATCACGAGGAGGCCCATTTCTTCGCGTTTGTGGCGCACAACGTGAGGGACCATGGGCAGGATCGGTCCAGATGGAGCCGGGTGGGACCCAAGAAGGGCAAAGAGCCAAGGAGGATCAGGAACCCACCGCTCTCGTTCCGGGAGTACAGGTCTCAGCACGACGCGTGCTGGGTCTGTTATGGCAAGGGAAACAACCATGCACACGACCACCGTCAGTGCAAGGTGTATGAGGCGGACAAGAAGGCCTACTTCGCCGCCCACCCCGAGAAGAAGCCCAAGGAGCAGCGGATTTCCGATTGGAAGGCGAAGGGCGGAGACGGGGGAAAAGGCCAAGGCAAAGGCCAAGGAAAAGGCGGAGGAAGAGGCTATGGTGGTGGACCTGGCCAAGACCGACGAGTGAGGTCGATGGAGGAGGTTGCTGAGGACATGTTGAGGACGTTGGAGGAACCCAAAGCCCAGCAACGTGGTGGACAAAGTCCTGGCGGATCGCAGCCGGAAGGGGCTGCGGGAAGTCAAGTCTAGAGGAGCCCCCACGGGAGTGGGACCTCGGAGGTCTCTCCTCCGAAAATCAGTGGAATCCCTGAGGAATCAGAGGCACATCGGGTGCCGAAGAAGGCTCCGGAAGAGTCAAAACCACTGAGCTTCGCCACTCCCAACCCCTGGAGCGCCCTTCCAAGGGAAGCACATGTGGGTACAGGACATGGCAAGAAGGAAGGAGCGACCACGGAGAGCCCTGTGGATGGGCAGGACCAGCCCAACATCTACACCATCCGTGACCATACCCTTGAAGTCCTGATGCACCCGGACGTGCTAGAGTTGCATGCCGTGAGAGTTGTCCATACGCCTGATGGTGACGAGCGGCAGTTGCACTTGAAAGTGCGAGTACGGTGCGGACGAGAGGAGAAGGTGGTGGATGTGTTGGTGGATACGGGTGCCCAGGTGAGCCTGGTCCGGAGAGGGTTGTTCAGGGAGGAACTCCTGCAGCCCAGCCGGAGACCGGTCCGCCTGAAGGTCGCCAACGGAGAGATCATGGGTGGGGGCACCCATGAGGCCACTATCAGTAGGGAATTCTGGGAGCATGAGCGCTTGAACCGCCCTGATCTGGCGAAGAGAAGCACTCTATCCGGGAACTTCTATGTGGCCGACATTACAGATTGGGATATGATCATGGGGTATGACTTCATGGTGGCAAACGCCATTAGAGCCCTTCCCAATCGTGCAACGCTGGTCCGGGAGGATGATGAATGCCTCACATGGCTGTCCACGGACTATGCATGCGGATCATCCCAATGGAATGCTGAGGAAGAGGACCGGATCGTCCGAGCGGTGCAAGCTGTGGGGGCCAAGTCCAGAGGAGACCGCGGAGTTCAGCGCACGGAATATGGAATGGCGCCACAGGTGTACGACAGGATAATCCAGACGCTGGGAGCTGAAGCGCCCGAGACGGACGTCTTTGCTTCCCGGGATGCCCCAATTCTGCGGAAGTGTAGGAGGCATTGGCATCGAGGAGACTCAGCCTGGCATAGGCATTGGGGTTCCAGGGAGTGGGGGCCCATGTATTGGCATGGCTCCTTGGAAAATACCAGACTTACGGTGGAGAAGATGGTCGCGGATAGGGCGAAGGGGATCCTGGTCATAACCGGCATAGGATCCACCCCTTGTCCGCTGGAGGGTCTCAAGTGGACGCTGGACTCCATCACCCTGAACGAGATGTCATTCGGGCCAGAGGAGGACTTGTTCATCGACGCCAAGGGTGTATCAGTGCCCTCCCCGGGTCAAGCGTGGGGTACCAAGGCTTTCCTGGTGGATGGGGCGCAAGCCCAGCCCACGGGTGATGAAGCATTCATCCGTAGGGTGGATGCGGTGCCCATTAAGGTCATGTTTGAGCCCAAGGAGGGGACAGATCAGCCAATCCATGGCATTGACGTTCTGTCCAACGCCGAGATCGACAACGTCGTCAACTACATGCGGATGGGGATGCACGACCGTGTGGCAGCCAAGAAGAGGCGGGCCATGGTCACATCTCCGCATTGGTGGGATGACAAGATGTTGGTGACCGGCAAGTACGAGAAGGACGAGTTCGTGGCGAGGGTCATGGATCACATCGCGGACCAATACAATGGTCCGGTTGGGTCGGACCCGCCGACATGGGATTTTCCAAGAATGGGTGCCGAGAGCGACAAGAACCAGCCCGATGCCGCAAATTTTCGAAGATTATCGGTGGGAAGCATGCCCCACAACAATGAAGACGGCATATCGGACGAGGAGAAGTCGGATTTGGACGCGGAAGAGGCCTACACCGCAGTGCGGTCGATTGTATCGATACCAAAGCAAGCGGCTGAAGAGGCCCAGGAGAACCCGAGGGTCGCCGAGCTGAAGGAGAGGCTGATCAATGTTCATCCGCGGCTATTCAGTGGCGTCGCCAACAAGAACCCTCCAGATCGTGGGAGGTTTGGCACAGCTAGGATCAAGCTGAAGCCGAACCCCAAGATCTATCGTCATCGGGAGTACCAACTTCAGGGCGATCGGGCCGAGGCCATGAAGAAGCTGTTGGCCGAGTTCATTGAGCGGGGATGGATCGAACCCTCCGACAGTGAGTGGGCCAGCCCAGCCTTCATCGTGCCCAAGAAGGAGAAGGGCGAGTGGAGGTTGGTGGTTGATTACAGAGGTTTGAACGAGCAGACCGAGCACGACTCGTACTCGCTTCCCCTGATCGACTCCATCCTCCAAAAACAACACAAAAAGCGGATTTTCACGGTGTTGGACGTGAAACACGGTTATCACCAGATGCCGCTACACCCGGACTCCAGGCCCTGCACAGCGATGTCGACGCCGCTGGGGCCCATGCAGTGGAAAGTGGTGCCTATGGGCGCCAAGAATGGCAACGCCGCTTTCCAGCGCATGATGGAGGACCTACTCGGTCCTGTCCGGGGCTGTGCCGATCCCTTCGTGGATGACATCATCATCGGGTCCGGCACAGAGAACATGACTGAGGATGAGCTCATCGACGCGCATGAGAAGGATCTGCCCCGAGTGCTCAGCGAGTTGGACAAGCACAACATGGTGTGCAAGCCCACCAAAGCCTCACTCTTCGTGAAGGAAGTGGAGTTCGCGGGTCACGTGGTTGGTCATGGGCAACGCCGTCCCATGTCTGGGAAGCTGGCGTCCCTGCACCACTGGATAAAGCCCCAGACCATCAGCGAACTCCGGTCTTTCATGGGGTTCTGCAATTACTATTCGGGCTATGTCCGAATGTATGCAGAACTGTCGGGGCCGCTGCACAAGATGCTGCAAGTGGGCAAGTTTGATGGCCGGAAGGGGAGCAAGAAGAAGCTTGCCTGGACCCCTGGGGCCGAAGATGCGTTCAACCGCCTGAAGGAGCGACTCCTGGGGCAGTCCGGGCTATTTCTGGTGTACCCGGACAAGGGATTCGTGCTATGGACAGACGCCTCGGACTATACCGTGGGGGCAGTCCTCGAGCAAGTTTGGGACGACGGGACTCATGTTCCCGTGGCCTTTTGGAGCCGGATCCTGGCCGAGGGCCAACGCAGATTGGAACCATTTGCGAACAATTCCCCCACTTGGATCCCCAATCGGGCACATGGAGATACCTTCGCCACCCATATCTACATGCCCCATGAAAATGGGAGTGCACTCATGGATCTCTTTGCCAAACATACCATGAGCAATACATACGCGGTAGACTTAGTCTAGCGCTTTGAATTCCACAATTGGGACATGGGCAAAGCCCTTGTCACGTGTGGCTCCCCATCTCTTCGGCCACACGAAGATATATAACATGGGCGTGAGCATATCGAAGCACATACCATGCATATAACACATACCCTCCAAAAGTGGCTCCCACCATGGTATGCCATGCCCCTCCATCGACATAACTTCACGTTACAAATACCTGGGAACCCAAAGAAAAGTATCTTTGCAGCCCCAACACTCATGCGGTACACTCAAAAGTCGCAAAAAAATATTCGGTTGCACGGTCCGAAAGTTATATATCCCTTTCTACCTTCTTGACTCTTATCCCTTGCGACACCGGGCATGTGTACACAATAAAGGCGTTTGATGCTTCCTAAATTAACTTGAGACCAAGGCAGTTCCAACCCAATTCTGGATATTGATATTCCTCGCCATAAGCCGGAGATATGATTCTTCAAAGTGGCCTCACGAATCAACTTTGTTTCGCCTATATCTCCAAGCAAAACGAAGGGCATGACAAAAGGAAGGTTGATTCGTGATTGGGGAAAAATGTATGACCACTCGAAATTCATCATATCAAGTGCGGCGATGTCGAAGTCGAAAATCCGATTCTGAAAGTCTGAAAAAATCGGATTACCTTTGCGAGTGTATAATATGAAAATTGCGGAAGCAACGAACCCTTTACTGATGAAATCTGACCCTTCATCGGGGTTTCCGCCAAAATATCTGTAAATAACAGTTAACCATTCGGTTACCGCAAAATCGCGAGCCAACTGACAGTCACCGATACATTGGCAATCAGAACGAAAGGCTGAAAAATTACGGAAACATTATGATAAAAAAACCCTGTTGATTCCGGATATTCTGATATATAAATCTCCGCTGGCGGCGCCTCGGTACTGAATATGGCCGCTCATAGCCGGAATGGCCAAACCTATCACACTATCACATCGGGTTAGGTCAGGTGGATGGGAGAGTATGATATCAGCCAATGGCGGCTTGCCGGCACATAGATACACACCCCAAGTGACCCCAAGATGGCCACGGGGGTCCGAACCGGCTTCACCCCCCTTCTCAGAGCGTTGTTACCGCTCGGAAGTCATTGAAGAGAGGACGGGAGGACCCCAATGGGCTCCAACCCCCCCCCATGTCCCAAGGACACATGGAGGCCCCACACACGTCGTAGGCGTCCCCCATGCCCCAAGGGAGGGGTGAGGACACTGATAATCAGTGCCCTACGCCATATTCGCTCTCCTCTTGATCTACAACATGGACCAAGGGGATCAAAGATAGAGAGACGTCGTCGGTCGACCTAAATAAGTATACCACAATGAAATATATATGTGGAGATCGAGTGAAGGGGGTAGATGGCCAATCAAGGCCCAAAAATCCCCGGATGAACGCCCTCACCCGTCTCCCAAGCACAGAAACAAACAAAAATGCCAAGGGGAATCCATTACGGTGCTACTGCAGCCACCAAATGGACCAACACGTCCTTGACATCCAAAGAAATATTCTTTTTCTTCAGGTAGTCCATCCAGACCGTGGTGTACCTCGGCACAAAACTGCTCGGAGGCTCCCATGAATCCCTGGACGCGGCGAATCCCTTCCAGCGGACTTTATAAAGCCTCCCCCCAGGTGTCCCGGGGTCCGGCTTGTCTGCCAGGATCCTCTCGGCGGTGAAGTCGTCGTCCTCACCCTCGTCGTCCGAGTCCACATCGCCAGCCGTGAACTCGAAGGTGACGGGACGTCCGCTGGGGTCTGGTGCTCGGGGACGAAGCTGGGTATGGTCGCGGTCCAGGATCTTGTTATCCCCCACACGAACCGCGTACACGTCCTGCCCGACCTTCCGCACGATTACCCCTGGCACATACCAAGACGCCTGCCGATGCCTGGACAGGACATCCTTGTGGTGCCGCTCCACCCACACGGTGTCTTGGAGAGCATACTTCTGGACCTTTTCCTGCTTGAAGTACTTGGCCCTCTTGTCATGCTCGTCCTGAAGTGCCTTGCACACCTTGGCCGCCGTGTCGTCCGCCTTAGCCATCATAGCGTTCGCATCCCGGGCCACTTTGCCATGGTTCAACCACAGGAGAGTGCGTGACACTCGATCCCGTAGGAACAGGATGCGATGGGGCGACAGTCCAGTGGGTCCTGGAAGGTCGTGATACGCTTGGAGTACTCTCCACAGCGAATTATACCAATTCCGGCCCGGTTCGTTGATGTGCAGCTGGCGGAACTTCTCGAACATCTGCTGCCCGGCCACCTCAGCTCGGCCATTCGACCGGCTGTGGTACGCCACGGTCTTGGCGTGCCGAATACCCATGTGCTTGCACATCGTCTTGAACCACATCCCCACAAACTGACTGCCCCGATCGCTGCAGATGACAGCCGGGACATCAAAAATCGTCAGCCAATGCCTGATCATGGCATTAGCGACGGTCTTGGCCTGCAGCCCCACTCCATGCTTGTCCTTCTTGTCCCTCTTCTTGGACTTCTTGCCAGGAACAGCCACGATATACCCGCTGTGCCTGTCCAACGCCAGGATGACACAGTCGTAGGTCTCCCCGTCCACGGTGACCTCAGGCATGGCGAATACATCCATGGCCACAGACCGCAGAGGGGCTTCCGGTATAGCCGTGTACACCGGATTGCCAGCCGTTGAGTGGTTGGGGCTCTTCGTGGCCCGACACACGGCACAGTCGCTGTATTACTTGTCCACGGTGGCGTAGTACCCCGGAGGGAACTTGAAACGCCACTCCAGGTCCTGCTGCATCTTGTCTCGGCCAGGGTGCATGAGCTGGGCGTTGTGCCAATGGTCAATGAGCTCCTCCACTCGGTTCTCGGGCCCCAGCAGCTTGTCCTTAAGGAACAACTTGTCCCCATCCTCGGTCAAGCCCTCCGGCCATTCATCGTCCGACGGGGCGCTCACGGCGTTCCAGTACTTGCTCCAGTGCTCGGATGCCGCATAGTCATCCGACCATTCCTCTGTGAGCACCGACCTGACTAGCTCTACAGGGGCCACCATCCATTGCTCGAGGGTTTCCTCTCGAATAGCTTGGACGCGGGCGCCCCGGAACTTCGCCAGGTCCGTACTGTTTGCCATCACCACAAAGCACTTGACCCCTTCTTGCTCCATGGCCTTCTCCATCTCGATGATGCGCTTGGCCTCCTCGGTCTCCTCGGCGTCCCCATGGCTGGATATGTCCATCCACGCCTTGCCCGCGGGGTAGGCCCAGCGACTGAGGCAATCTGCCACAGTGTTGTCCTTCCCCGGGACAAACACGACGCTGAGGTCGAACTTGGCGAACGTCTCATGCCATCGGGCCCTCCTTGCCGCCGGTCCCGAGGGGGTGTCGACGTGCTCCTTGTGCCAGCTCTACAAGGACTGGTGGTCCGTACAAACCACCACCGGTTGCAATCCGATGTGGCCAGACCACTTCCTGAGCGCACAAACAATGGCGTACGTCTCCTTCTCCCTCGCGGTCCAGGTGCGGCGTTGGCCCTTGGCCAGGATCCGGCTCAGAAACGCCACGGGAACATGAGTCCTGTCGTCCCCGACTTGCTCGAGGACTGCCCCCACGGCATAGTCCGAGGCGTCTGTCCGTAGCACGAATCCCTTGTCCGGGTCCACCAGGAATAGCCCGGACTGCCCCAGGAGTCGCTCCTTCAGGCGATTGAACGCATCTTCGGCCTCAGGGGTCCAGGCAAGCTTCTTCTTGCTCCCCTTCCGGCCATCGAACTTGCCCACTTGCAGCATCTTGTGCAGCGGCCCCGACAGTTCTGCATACATTCCGACATAGCCCGAATAGTAATTGCAGAACCCCATGAAAGACCGGAGTTCGCTGATGGTCTGGGGCTTTTCCCAGTGGTGCAGGGACGCCAGCTTCCCAGGCATGGGACGGCGTTGCCCGCACTTGATATGATGATTCTCGAGTGGTCATACATTTTTCCCCAATCACGAATCAACCTTCCTTTTGTTATGCCCTTCGTTTTGCTTGGAGATATAGGCGAAACAAAGTTGATTCATGAGGCCACTTTGAAGAATCATATCTCCGGCTTATGGCGAGGAATATCAATATCGAGAATTGGGTTGGAACTGCCTTGGTCTCAAGTTAATTTGGGAAGCATCAAACGCCTTTGTTGTGTACACATGCCCGCTGTAGCAAGGGATAAGGGTCAAGAGGGTAGAAAGGGATATATAACTCTTGGACTGTGCAACCGAATATTTTATTGCGACTTTCGAGTGTACCGCATGAGTGTTGGGGCTGCATAGATACTTTCCTTGGGTTCCCACGTATTTGTAACGTGAAGTTATGTCCATGGAGGGGCATGGCATACCATGGTGGGAGCCACTTTTTGAGGGTATGTGTTATATGCATTGTATGTGCTTCGATATGCTCACGCCCATGTTATATATCTTCGTGTGGCCGAGGAGATGGAGAGCCACACGCGACAAGGGTATTGCCCATGTCCGAATTGTGGAAATCAAAGCGCTAGACTAAGTCTACCGCGTATGTATTGCTCATGGTATGTTTGGCAAAGAGATCCATGAGTGCACTCCGATTTTCATGGGGCATGTGGATATGGGTGGCGAAGGTATCTCCATGTGCCCAATTGGGGATCCAAGTGGGGGAATTGTTCGCAAATGGTTCCAATCATTTGTGTATTGAACCATGAGCGGATATCATGGGTGAGCATAGAGATATACTATCATGACAACTTTGTATTTGGACATATTTTCATGTTTTTGACCTCAATTTATGCTCATTATTGTGTTTTATGTACTCAACTGGTCGGCTAACAGTAAGGTGCCTAGGGATCCGTGAACTATGGTATGTTGCTTATATGTTGGTATATGCTTCGGTGTTGTACCTCACCATATGCCGGATCACGTGGTCACTTTGGCTTGGCACACGAGGCCTCACAAAATTAGGTCTCAAATTCATGAGTTGACTTGTGAAGCATGTCATGTACATAAATGGAGGGGCTTCGGAGCCAATGATGGGATATTCTTGGGCATGAATCTCTGGTCTGTAAAACCCTTGTATTTTACTTTCCGGTTTGACACATGCATGGAGCATTTGGGTATTTGCCGTATGCATTTTTGAGTATATAATTGAATGTTAGGCACTATGGTGTGATTTGCCTGATTTTGCCATGTTGTGAGGTCATCTTCATGGGGCAGTTCTCCAAGCCCATTCGACTCCAAGTCTAACCAAGTTTATGTCATGGTAGGGCATGGTCCTGAGTGCAACCCTGGGCCATGACACGCCTCCTCCCTCATTGGGCTAGGATTTAGAGGCTTGGGAGTGAACACAGTTTTTGGGTTTGTGTAGTGACTTTTGACACATGGCATCTAGCCATCCTATTTGACTGGGTTCAGGGCATCATGTTGGTGAGTCAAGGGAAGGTCCTGAGTCCAGGGAATGAGGGGTCTATAGCTGTGATTGTGTATGTTTCCACCTTTCCCCAACTTTGCTTGATATGTGTTCATATGTCAATTTCAAGCCTTTCCTCTTTGGTGCAATTCTTGTACATGCCCGCCACCGGGAGACGACCGGTGTGCTGAACAGAAGCCCGCAGTCCGGATTTGGATTTCGATTGTGGATTAGGTTATTGCTGCGCTTGTGGGATCTGGTTGCTGTTCAGGGTTGAAGGAGGATTTTACTTTCTATATTTTTGGATTTTGCACCCTGGATTTTGAGAAATGCAAGCGCTGATCCGGAGCAAGTCAGCAGGGATTACAGGCGGAAGGGGCACAGCAGGGGCCGGTCCTGGTAGGGACCTTTTTTACACCTAGATCCGTCAAATGACGTCTTGGAATTTTTCTGAAGGCACACACCTGGACAGAATCCAATTGTGCATAAGATGCACATTTTTATAAAATTTGTAGTCACCTCTTGATTTTTCAAATCAAGAAATTCTTACGCAGAAAAAGGCGGCGCGCAGGAGCGGCTCCTAGCGAAGCGCCGGAAAATACAGAATTAATAAGATTATAAACGTATGTTACACAGAATGACAAAAATGACGAAACACACATAAATAGACCAACATAAAGATTCCACCCATATTGGGAGAAAGAATTTAAGATGCAAGATTTCAAAAATCAACAGACGGACTTCCATGAATCAGTTATAAACCACAGGTGTGCTCGTCTCGTATGCAGCATGCACATTGCTCGTCTGGTGTCTCCGTGAACGTGCCTAATAGCAGCGCTAACAAACGATAGAGGGATAGATTAGAGAGATTGCAGATGATTAGAGGTAAGTCCAGGGTGATTAGACATACACACATATGCATAGCGTTGTCTCTCGCTTGTATCTCGTTTTTCCTTCACGTTCCTTCACTCTCCAGTGGTGAGTAAGGTAGGTAAGCCCAGAAGGGGCCACTCCCTGGTGGAGTTCGTGATTGTGGACAAGATTAGGAAGAAAAACAGAGGTTGACGGTAAACCCGTGCGTGCTCGTGCATTCACACACACATTAAAGGGTAGGCCACGCGAAATGCACACGGTAAACCTTGTTTAGGTTACCCAGGGGCTCCAGCCCACGTTCTATAAGAGAACGGGTGGAGTTCCTTAAGCTTGCTTGCTTGATAGGGGCGTTTGTGGACAGCGTATTATAGGGCCATCTGAGAAGCGTATAATGCCTGGAGATGGTCTTGGTTCCTCTGCTGCAAACGCTCCTTCATCCGCCTTTGCTCTTCAGGTGGGAGGGTCAGGGTGAACTGCTGCAGTCCCTTGAGCCGTGCTAAAATATACGGCGCTGATCACACAAACAACAAGGTACAACTCAGCCAGGAGTGGCAAGCGTAGCCCGACATCTTCAACATTCACGCTGTGCACGCAACAAGAGCACCCCTTCCCTCCAAGCCCTAGCAGGGAAACGCGTTGTGCCGTCCCTGTTAGGCCACAGAAGCTTAGTAGCTCTGTGTTTTCTTGCACTCTCACAGGTGAGCCGCTAGTGCTCTTGTCTTCATCCTCAACGCCACCCAGTAGAGCGTGCGTGTAGGAGTGGTAGTCCTGAGTGGGGGCTTGAGCCAGTTGCAAAAGTGCTCGCCCAACAGGATGGTGCCACTGTAGGTAGGGTGTGTAGAGTAGTGGTGTCTCCTGTCCAGCGTGCTTTTCCACGTGGGCAGGGGAGTGCGTTAGCTTTTGGCCTTTAGCAAAAATGGGCGTTTTGTATGCCCTTAGCACACTTGGCCACCCCTCCCCTCTAGTAGTCAGGGCTTTTGCCGTCTTCCCCCAAGGATAGGCGCCAGCACAGAAATTGGGCGCCATAGGAGTGGTACTAGTAACTGACTAGGACCTTAGGTCCGACATCAGCGAAGCCCGTTGATTCGGGAGCCACGCCCGGGAGAGAAGTGAGACACACACAGACATACGTAGCACACTTAGGGGTAAGGTTCAGTTCCTGGCCTTAGGCTTGGAGGCAAGCGTCTCAGCAAGCCTCAGCAACTCACCAAGGTTGTTCTGGGACAAGTAGTCTACCAGAACTGAGTTTAGGCGTCCCTCAGGTAGAACAAACGCAGAGAAGGGCTCCCAGGTGGCCTCTTCGACTCCAAACCCTTCCCGAAGGGTGAGGAAGCGCCAACCCTGGCGATAGCGGTGGCGTAGGACAGACTTCACGAGGTAGAAGCCCTCCTTAGCCATCTCCTCGGCGTTCATGTCGGGGAGTTCCTCTTCAACTTCCATAGGCCTGGCAGCCCCTTGTAGGTCTAGGGCGGCGATTTCCTCGTCGTTCAGCTCCCACGCCTCCCCACAGAGGTCTTCAGGATCATAGTGGCGCTTCAGGTGTTGAGCAGCGCACACCAGGGTCCCCCCTAGACGGGGAGAACACCGCACCGTTATACGGTGTCCATCCACAGCTAGAATCTTGTAGGGCCCGAAGTATGGGTCATCGCTGGTAGAGCGTGGCCAGGCGGGTAGTCGGCTGTGGTGGACTAGCATCCAGTCCCCCTCTTGGTAGGTGGCCGGTACTCAGTGCTTGTTCTTCTTGTTCCACTGACGCTCCCTCACTCTCTGGAGCATGGCCTTGGCCTTGTCCGCCTTCGCTTGTTGCTCTTGGACCCACTCACCCACGGAAAAATGGGTGTCCTCTGGATAGGGGGCATGTAGGAACCACGCCGGGCACCCTAGAAATAGCTCATGGAGCGAGTAGCCAGTAGCCGAACTCTTTTGGGAGTTCATCATCAAGGATATGACGGGGAGTAGTCTCACCCAGTCTCTGGTGCGTTCAGTTTTGCACCATATCCTTACATTCTCCTTGAGGACACCAATCTGTCCCTCACATAGGGGGTTGCTCGTGTGAGAGTAGGGTATCCCCGTAGACACCTGGACATTGCAGGATCTCATGACCCTCTTGTACCAGCCGGTATCTGAGCGCACTCGTACATCCTCATCGGAGATCGGAGATCGGAGATCCTCATCGTACATCCTCATCTTGATCTCCTTGGGCGCCCCATTGACACAAAACCACTCCTCCAGGAGTATCTTGATAATCTCCTCCGCGGTAATGTGCGTGGTACATGGGAACACCCTGGTAAACCTGGTCAACTCACAGGTTACCACGAGGGCGAAGTCATAGCCCCCCAACTTCGGCATCTCCGTGTAGTCCACGTATAGAACACTGTTAGCACAGTGAGGGATGGGCAGGGTCGAGTAGAGACCTCTGTCCCTGATATCTCCTGGTTTGCAGGACCTACACGGGCACTTGTCCACGATAGGCTGGAGGGTTTTCCACAGTTGGTCGTCAGTCCACGTAGTGTGAAACCACTGCTTGAATAGCCTCAGGGTACGGTCAGCACCCACATGAGTGCTGGACTCATGGGTCCACTTCAGCAGTGCTGGGACTCTGTCACTGGGTACCACGATGCGGTCCTCGTGCCAGGGGTAGCTCTTGTCCCTCTTCCACTGATCTTGGTTGACCAGGAGGGGTTCAAGGCGTTTCTCCAGGCGCTTGTAGATATCTCCAAACTCCTTCAGGTACTCCGATTGTTGGAGTCCATCCAGTGAAGCCGGTTCGGACCCCCGTGGCCATCTTGGGGTCACTTGGGGTGTGTATCTATGGGTCGGCGACCCGCCATTGGCTGATATCATACTCTCCCATCTACCTGACCTAGCCTGATGTGATAGTGTGAGAGGCGTGACCATTCCAGCTATGAGCGGCCATATTCAATACCAAGGCGCCGCCGGCTGAGATTGATATATCAGAATATCAGGAATCAACAGGGTTTTTTTATCATAATGTCTCCGTAATTTCTCAGCCATCCGTTCTGATTGTCAATGTATCGGCGACTGGCAGTTGGCTCGCGATTTTGCGGTAACCGATTGGTTAACTGTTATTTCCAGATATTTTAGCGGAAACCCCGATGAAGAGTTAAATTTCATCAGAAAAGGGTTCGTTGCTTCCGCAATTTTCATGTTATACACTCGCAAAATTAATCTGATTTTTTCAGACATTCAGAATAAGATTTTCGATTTCGAGGTGGCCGCACTGGATATGATGAATTTCGAGTGGTCCTACATTTTTCCCCGATCACGAATCAACCTTCCTTTTGTTGTCTCCTTCATTTTTCTTGGAGATATCGGCGAAGCAAAATTGATTCGTGAGGCCAAATTGAAAGGTCGTATCTCCGGCTCACTGCGAGGAATTCCAATTTTGAGAATTGGGTTGGAACCGTCATGGTCTCAACTAAATTGAGAGAGCGTCGAATGCCCTTCGTATGCATAGCTGTCCGTGGTATCAAAGGATCATGGTCAAGAGGGTAGAAAGTGCTTTACAACTCTTGGACCATGATACCGAATATTTTAATACGGGTTTTGAGTGTACTGCACGAGTGTTGGTGTTGCAGAGAGAGGTTTTTTGGGTTCCTACGTATTTTTAACGTGAAGTTATGTCCATGGAGGGCCATGGCATACCATGGTGGGAGCCACTGTTAAGGGTATGTGTTATATGCATGGTATGTGCTTCGCTATGCTCGCGCCCATGTTATATATCTCCGTTTGTAGGAAGATATGTGAAGTCATACGTGGCAAGAGCTTTGCCCATGTCCCAATGATGAGCCCCATAGCGCTGGACTAAGTCTACCGCACATATACTGCATGTGGGAAGGCTCACGAAGCGACCCCCAAGCGCCACTATCAATTTTCCCATGTTCATGGTGCGTATCGCGAGGAGGTTCGAGGGTGTCCCTATGCGTCCATGTGAAGATCCAAGTGGGGGGATTGTTTGCAAATTATCTCAAGCAATTGTGTTTTGAACCATGTGTTGATACCATGGGTGAGCGAAGTTATATACTATTGTGATTATCTTGAATTTAGCAACATTTGCATGTTTTTGACCTCATTTATGCTCATTTTTGTGTTTCATGTGCTCAACTGGTCGGTTAACAGTAAAGTGCCTAGACATCTGTGAACTATGGTATGTTGCTTATATGTTGGCATATGCTTCGGTGTTGCACCTCACCATATGCCGGAACACGTGGTCATTTTGGCTTGGCACACCAGGCCTCACAAAATTAGGTCTCAAATACGTGAGTTGACTTGTGAAGCATGGCATGTATATATCCGGAGGGATTTGGGAGCCAATGATGGAATATTCTTGGGCATAGACCTTTGGTCTATGTCACCCTTGTATCGGACAATCCGGTTTGACACATGCATGGAGCATTTGAATACTTGCCGTATGCATTTTTGAGTATATAATTGAATTTTGGGCACTATGGTGTGATTTGCCTAATTTTGCTATGTTGTGAGGTCATCTTCATGGGGCAATTCTCGAAACCCAATCAACTCCAAGTCCAACTAAGGTTATGTCGGGGTAGGGCATGGTTCTGAGTGCCACTCTGAGCCATGACATGCCACCTCCTCTATTGGGCTAGGATTTAGAGGCTTGGGAGTGAACACATTTCTGGGGTTTGTGTAGTGACTTTTGACACATGGCATTTAGCCATCTTATTTGACTGGGCTCAGGGCATCATGTTGGTGAGTCAAGGGAAGGTCTTGAGTCCAGGGAATGAGGGGTCTATGGCTGTGATTGTGTATGTTTCCATCTTTCCCCAATTTTGCTTGAATTGCGTTCATATGCAAATTTCAGAGCTTCTTCCTTCCTTTTTGATTTTGATGCAATTCTATGTACACGCCCAACGCCCGTGTCTCCGTGTGCACCGTGAGACGACTGGCGTGTTGAAAGGAGTTGTTGAGTATTGACGCGGGACCTCAAACACCCTTGGAAGCCCTCAGTGTGAATTTTTTGGGATGGAGCTATTGTACTTGGGAGTTGGTTATTGCAAGGGATCAGGATTTGTGTGAAGGAGCCATATGTTACTATTTTTTGTGTGAAATTGTGCAGGATAGGGCAAGATCATGCAGAATCTGGTTAGAAGCAAGACCATAGGAGTGACAGGAAATGGTGGAAGGGGTACAACAGGGGCCGGTCCTGGTGGGGACCTTCTTTATGGTAGCAGAGGAGTACCTGCCCCCTACCGCCGCACCGGCGACTTGCGCCCTCATGAGTCCTGCCCAAGGACGCCCCGGGTGCAGATAGTTGAGTCCGTGGAGTCGACGCCGGACTTTGAAGCCCGAGAAGAGCGAAGATGCTCAGGACGGAGAGCCCTGGTAGGACATGGGCTAGACATGGAGGACCTGGCCTCCATGGCTGAAAGGCAATGCCGCTGCGGAGGAGTTGGAGGAGATTGGCAGCAACGCCAGGGCCCGGCGTTACCGGAAGCGCGGGTCCCCAAAACCCGCGGCGGAAGCCAGGGCGATGGAGACGGATCCCAGCCCGGTCAGGCTGTGGTCAGCTGCAGATTCCGAGGGGAATTCCGATGGCTATCGGACCGCTTTCCCTTCGGAGTTGGAGGAGATGGCCAGACCGCCCACAAGGGCGCACACAGCTCCCGAACGTAGCCTGGAGCATGACGCCGAGGCATTGGAGAGGCCTACCAGAGCCAGCACGGCGCCTGTGGCCCGGCACACGGAGCCAAAGCGGAATAACATGGGCGACACACCCATGGCGGAGGAGTCCGAGGCGCCGGGAACCGTGGGATGCGCCAGATCAGGTGGAAAGCACGTTGAGTGCCACTGCGAGCACGTATCCTTCCTCATCGGCAAGTACCCAAAGATGGGGATGGACGCCATCGTGCAGCACCTCGACCCCCTGGACAACCAGAAGGACGGCCTAGAGGAGGACAGCGCGGGGATCCTGGATGACCAGTCGGAAGCAGAGAGGGACAGGGCGGAACTGCGAGCGGAGCGGGACCGGTACCGGGAGAAGCTGGAGATGGCCCTGCAGAAGCAGCAGCGAGTGGTGGACAGCCTCCTGCACCTGGTGGAGGACATGTCGGGACGCCTGAAAAGGCTACAGGAGTTACAACCCCTTGCCTCGGGTCCGGAGCTCCTGGCAGGGCCGGCAACAGAGCTGGTGGAGCGGGTTAGGACCCTCAGGAGCACCATGGAGAAACCCATGGGCGGCCCTGCAGAGGCACCGTACGCGCCTCCGCGTGTTGACCCAGGTGCGCTGCCGTTTGTTCCCATGTTCAGCGAATCCATAATGCTCGGGGAGCATACGGCACCGGCTGGGTCCATGCGGGAAGAGCACGCAACCACGGACCTGAGGAGCATGACGGTACAGATGTCCCATGCCGCCCAGGATCCACCGACCGCTATGACTGCCCATGCAGTTTATGCGGAAGAGGAGATCCAGACCATGCAGGGGCGAACCATGGGAAGGGCTGACGGACATGGTCGAGGCCATCCAGGCGGAAACCTGTGGGTGAAGGACCCCACTACGGGGATATGGACAGCCGGTGGAGCAAGTCTTTCCCGCATCCCAAACCCCATGGGTTCAGGCCCAACTGGACCGCACTCCATGGAGGAGAGGGATGTACGGGGAGTGTACTCACACCCCCCGGCCACAGGTGGTATCCGTCTCGGTGGAGTGGTGGCTGCGGACGTCGGAGATGCCATCAGGATTGACGACCTTAGGGGAATCAAAATCCCCTACTACGATGGCAACCCCTCCGACCTGTATGACTTCATCCTGCATTGGGAGGACTTCGCCGAGGAGGTCGTCGGCGAGATGAAGGGAGCGCCAAGGAACAAGTGGGTATGTCGGACATTCCCACACAGGCTGGCGCAGGACCTGAAGGAGGAGCTCAGGGATCAGATCCGCGAGGGATCGAGCCAGACGGAGCAGGCCTGCCTCCAGTGGCTGGAGGACAAGGAGCGAGTGGACGCCCCCAACCAGAAGTTGGAGGATTTGTGGTCCATTCGGCTGCTGCTGGAGCGCCGGGAGTTGAGGGTCCGGGAATGGAATCGGTACATCCGCAAGTACCTCAGAAGCCTCAAGCTAGTGGAGGACTGGAACGAGTCCAGCTAAATCTGACACCTGCTGAAGGACGTCCTCCCCGGCCACTGGAAGAAGCGAGCTGACGACGAGGAGAAGAAGAGAGCAAAGAAGCGCGTGGCCGTACAGATCATGGCATCGGAGGACACCCACGCCGGAATAATGGAGTTTTTCCGGCGAAATCTCGGCGAGCCCAGCAGAATGTTGGGGTTGAAGAACGCCGTCTACGTGGAGGTACTCGGCGACACCATGGGGCAAAGGCTGACGCGCCTCAACAACGCGGAGTGGAGGCGCGGAGAGCCGCTGAGGATGCAGGTCATCCTCGCCCGCATGAGCCTGGACGAGATCGTGAAGTACATCACGGTGGAGCTGAAGCTCAACGCCAAGAACGAGGCCCACGTGCAGGATCGACAGGGCAATGAACATCGAGGTCATCGGGAAGATTGCCCACACCGAGAGGTCAAGGGGGACACGGTCGGCACCGCGGAGGAAGGGAGTGGAAGCGGCCAAAATCTCTGGACCGCGACCACCAGAGAGGATCAAGAAGAAGCCCACTTCTTCGCGTTTGTAGCGCACAATATGAAGGAGCATTGGCAGGACAGGTCCAGGTGGAACCGCCTGGAACCAAGGTTCAACAAGAACCGCAAGGAACGGCGGAGGATCCGGAAGCTGCCGCTCTCGTTCGGCGAGTACAGATGGCAGCACGACGGTTGCTGGGTCTGCTACAGCAAGGGGAACAACCATGCACATGAACAGTGGCATTGCAAGGTATATGAGGATGACAAGACGACCTACTTCGCCGCCCATCCCGACAAGAAGCCAAAGGAGCAATGAATTGCCGATTGGAAGGCAAAGGGCGGAGACAGTGAAAAAGGCCAAGGAAAGGGCCAAGGGAAAGGCGGATTAAAAGGCTATGGTGGAGGACCCGGCCCAGACCAACGCGTGAGGTCGATCGAGGAGGTTGCTGAGGACATGTTGAGGACGTTGGAGGAACTAAAAGCCCAGCAACGCGGTGCACAAAGTCTGGCCGGATCACAGCAGGAGGGAGCTGCGGCAGGCAACGTCTAGAGGAGCCCCCACGGGAGTGCGACCCCGGAGGCCTCTCCTCCGAGAATCAGTGGAATCCTAGAGAAAGCGAAGGCACATCGGGTGCCGAAGAAGGCTCCAGAAGAGCCAAAACCACTGAGTCTCGCCACTCCCAACCCCTGGAGCGCCCTGCCAAGGGAAGTGTATGTGGGCAAGGGACGTGGCAAGAAAGAAGGAGGGACCACGGAGAGCCCCGTGGACGGGCAGGACCAGCCCAGCATCTACACCATCCGTGACCATACCCTTGAAGTCCTGATGCACCCGGATATGCTAGAGTTGCATGCCGTGACAGTCGTCCATACACCGCAGGGTGACTAGCGGCAGTTGCACTTGAAGGTGCGTGTACGGTGCGGACAAGAGGAGTTGGTGGTGGATGTTTTGGTGGATACGGGTGCCCAGGTGAGCCTGGTCTGGAGAGGGCTGTTCAAGGATGAATCCCTGCAGCCCAGCCGTAGACCGGTACGCCTGAAGGTGGCCAATGGAGAGATTATGGGTGGTGGCACCCATGAGGCCCCTATCAGTAGGGAATTCTGGGAGCATGAGCGCTTGAACCGCCCTGATTTGGCGAAGAGAAGCACTCTATCCGGGAACTTCTATGTGGCCGACATTACAGATTGGGATATGATCATGGGGTATGACTTCATGGTTCGGAAACGCCATTGGAGCCCTTCCCCATCGTGCAACGCTGGTCCGGGAGGATGATGAATGCCTTACATGGCTGTCCACGGACAATGCATGCGGATCATCCCAATGGAGTGCTGAGGAAGAGGATCGGATCGTCCAAGCAGTGCAAGCTGTGGGTGCCAAGTCCAGAGGAGACCGCAGAGTTCAGCTCACAGAGCATGGAATGGCGCCGCAGGTGTATGCCAGGATGATTAAGACGCTGGGAGCCGAAGCGCCCGAGACGGACGTCTTCGCTTCCCGGGATGCTCCACTTTTGAGGAGGTGTAGGAGGCATTAACATCAAGGGGACTCAGCCTGGCACAGGCATTGGGTTTTGAAGGAGTGGGGGCCCATGTATTGGCATGGCTCCCTGGAAAATACCAGACGTACGGTGGAGAAGATCGTCGCGGATAGGGCGAAGGGGATCCTGGTCATAACCGGCATAGGATCCACCCCATGTCCGCTGGAAGGTCTCAAGTGGACGCTGGATTCCATCACCCTGAACGAGATGTCATTCAGGCCAGAGGAGGAGTTGTTCATCGACGCCAAGGGTTTATCAATGCCCTCCCCGGGTCAAGCGTGGGGTACGAAGGCTTTCCTGGTGGATGGGGCGCAAGCCCAGCCCACGGGTGATGAAGCATTCATCCCTAGGGTTGAGGCGGTGCCCATGCGGGTCATGTTTGAGCCCAAGGAGGGGACAGATCAGCCAATTGATGGCATTGCCGTCCTGTCCCACGCCGAGATCGACCACGTCGTCAACTACATCCGGATGGGGATGCATGACCGTGTGGCAGCCAAGAAGGGGCGGGCCATGGTCACATCTCCGCATTGGTGGGATGACAAGATGTTGGTCGGCGGCAAGTACGAGAAGGATGAGTTCGTAGCGAGGGTCATGGATCACATCGCGGACCAATTTGATGGTCCGGTTGCGTCGGACCCGCCGACGTGGGATTTTCCAAGAATGGGGGCCGGTAGCGACAAGAGCTCGGCTGATGCCGCAAATTTCCGAAGATTATCGGTGGGAAGCATGCCCAACGACGATGAAGACGGCATATCGGACGAGGAGAAGTCGGACTCGGACCCGGAAGAGGCCTATACCGCAGTGCGGTCGGTTGTATCGATACCGAAGCAAGCGGCTGAAGAGGCCCAGGAGAACCCGAAGGTCGCCGAGCTGAAGGAGAGGCTGATACATGCCTATCAGCGGCTATTCAGTGGCATCGCCAACAAGAACCCTCCAGATCGTGGGAGGTTTGGCACAGCGAGGATCAAGCTGAAGCCGAACCCCAAGATCTATCGTCATTGGGAGTACCAACTTCAGGGCGATCGGGCCGAGGCCATAAAGAAGTTGTCTGCCGAGTTTATTGAGCGGGGCTGGATCGAACCCTCCGACAGTGAGTGGGCCAGCCCAGCCTTTATCGTGCCCAAGAAAGAGAAGGGCGAGTGGAGGTTGGTGGTTGATTACAGAGGTTTGAACGAGCAAACCGAGCATGACTCGTACTCGCTTCCTCTGATCGACACCATTCTTCAAAAACAACAAAAAAAGCGGATCTTCACGGTGTTAGACCTGAAACACGGCTATCACCAGATGCCGCTACACCCGGACTCCAGGCCCTGCACAGCGATGTCGACGCCGCTGGGGCCCATGCAGTGGAAAGTGGTGCCTATGGGCGCCAAGAATGGCAAAGCCGCTTTCCAGCGCATGATGGAGCACCTACTCGGTCCTGTCCGGGACTGTGCCAACCCCTTTTGTGGATGACATCATCATCGGGTCCGGCACGGAAGACATGACTGAGGACGAGCTCATCGAAGCGCACGAGAAGGATCTGCGCCCAGTGCTCAGCGAGCTGGACAAGCACAACATGGTGTGCAAGCCCACCAAAGCCTCACTCTTCGTGAGGGAAGTGGAGTTTGCGGATCACGTTTTTGGTCACGGGCAACGCCGTCCCATGCCTGGGAAGCTGGCGTCCCTGCACCACTGGGAGAAGCCCCAGACCATCAGCGAACTCCGATCCTTCATGGGGTTCTGCAATTACTATTCGGGCTATGTCCGGATGTATGCAGAACTGTCGGGCCCGTTGCACAGAAGGCTGCAGGTGGGTAAGTTCGATGGGCGGAAGGGCAGCAAGAAGAGGCTTGCCTGGACCCATGAGGCCGAAGATGCGTTCAGGCGCCTGAAGGGGCAACTCCTGGGGCAGCTGGGGCTATTCCTGGTGGACCCGGACAAGGAATTTGTGCTACGGACGGACGCCTCGGACTATGCTGTAGGGGCAGTCCTCGAGCAGGTCCGGGACGACGGGTCGCACGTACCCGTGGCGTTTTGGAGCCGGATCCTGGCCGAGGGCCAACGTCGAACCTGGACCGCGAGGGAGAAGGAGACGTACGCCATTGTTTGTGCGCTCAGGAAGTGGTCTGGCCACATCGGATTCCAACCGGTGGTGGTTTGCACGGACCATCAGTCCTTACAGAGCTGGCACAAGGAGCACGTCGACATCCCCTAGGGACCGGCGGCAAGGAGGGCCCGGTGGCATGAGACGTTCGCCAAGTTCGTCCTTAGCGTCGTATATGGCCCGGGGAAGGACAACACTGTGGCAGACTACCTCAGTCGATGGACCTACTCCGGGGCCAAGGCATGGATGGACATATCCAGCCATGGGGACGCCGAGGAGACCAAGGAGGCCAAGCGCATCATCGAGATGGAGAAGGCCATGGAGCAAGAGGGGGTCAAGTGCTTTGTGGTGATGGCAAACCGTACAGACCTGGCCAAGTTCCGGGGCGCCCGAGTCCAGGATATTCGAGAGGAAACCCTCGAGCAATGGATGGTGGCCCCCGCAGAGCTACTCAGGTCGGTGCTGACAGAAGACTGGTCGGATGACTATGCGGCATCCGACCACTGGAGCAGGTAGTGGAATGCCGTGAGTGCCCCGTCGGTCGACAAATGGCCTGAGGGCTTGACCGAGGATGGGGATAAATTATTCCTCAAGGAAAAGCTATTGGTCCCTGAGAACCGAATGGAGGAGCTCATTGACCACTGGCATTACGCCCAGCTCATGCATCCTGGTCGGGACAAGATGCAGCAGGACCTGGAGTGGCGTTTCAAGTTCCCACCGGGGTACTACGCCATTCTGGACAAGTACTGCAGCGACTGCGCCGTGTGTCGGGCCACGAAAAGCCCCAACCATTCCACAGCGGGCAACCCGGTGTATACGGCTATACCGGAGGCCCCTATGCGGTCCGTGGCCATGGATGTATTCGCCATGCCCGAGGTCACCGTGGAAGGAGAGACCTACGACTGTGTCATCGTGGCGGTGGATAGGCACAGCGGGTATATCGTTGCGGTCCCTGGCAAGAAGTCCAAGAAGGAGGACAAGAAGGACAAGCATGGCGTGGGTCCGCAGGCCAAGACCGTCGCCAACGCCATGATCAGGCATTGGCTGACAATTTTTGATGTCCCAGCTGTCATCTGCAGCGATCGGGGGAGTCAAATTGTGGGGACGTGGTTCAAGACGATGTGCAAGCACATGTGGATTCCGCACGCCAAGACCGTGGAGTACCACAGCCGGTCGAATGGCTGGGCTGAGGTGGCCGGGTGGCAGATGTTCGAAAAGTTGCGCCAGCTGCACATTGACGAACCGGGCTGGAATCGGTATAATTCGCTGTGGACAGTACTCCGTGCGTACCACGACCTTCCGGGGCCCACTGGACTGTCGCCCTATCGTATCCTGTTCCTACGGGATTGAGTGTCACGCACCCTCCCGTGGTTGAACCATGGCAAAGTGGCCCGGGATGCGAGTGCTATGATGGCTGAGGCGGACGACACGGCGGCCAAGGTGTGCAAAGCACTTCAGGACGAGCATGAGAAGAGGGCCAAGTACTTCAAGCAGGGAAAAGTCCAGAAATATGCTCTCAGAGACACCGTATGGGTGGAGCGGCACCACAAGGATGTCCTGTCCAGGCATCGGCAGGCGTCTTGGTATGTGCCGGGGGTATTCGTTCGGAAGGTCGGGCAGGATGTGTATGCGGTTCGTGTGGGGGATAACAAGATCCTTGACCGCGACCACACCCAACTCCGTCCCCGAGCACCAGACCCCAGCGGACGTCCCGTCACCTTCGAGTTCAGTGCGGCGATGTGGACTCAGATGACGAGCGTGAGGACGACGACTTCACCGCTGAGAGGATCCTGACGGACAAGCCAGACCCAAAGACGCCTGGGGGGAGGCTTTATACGGTCCGTTGGAAGGGAATTGCCGCATCCAGAGATTCTTGGGAGCCTCCGAGCAGTTTCGTGCCGAGGTATACTACGGTCTGGATGGATTTTCTGAAGAAAATGAACTTTTCTTCTGATGTCAAGGACGTGTTGGTCCATTTGGTGGCTGCTAAAGCACCGTAATGGATCCCCCTTGGCATTTTTGTTTGTTTATGTGCTTGGGAGACGGGTGAGGGCGTTCATCCGGGGATTTTTGGGCCTTGATTGGCCATATACCCCCTTCACTCAATCTCCACATATATATTTCATTGTGGTATACACATTTAGGTCGACCGACGACGTTTTTCTATCTTTGATCCCCTTGGTCCATGTTGTAGATCAAGAGGGCACCGAGTATGAGTGTCCTCACCCCTTCCTTGGGGCATGGGGGACGCCTACGCCGTATGTGGAGCCTCCATGTGTCCTTGGGACATGGGGGGGGGGGGTTGGAGCCCATTGGGGTCCTCCCGTCCTCTCTTCAATGACTTCTGAGCGGATACAACGCTGTGAGAAGGGGGATGAAGCCAGTTCGGACCCCCGTGGCCATCTTTGGGTCACTTGGGGTATGTATTTATGGGCCGGCAAGCCGCCATTGGCTGATATCACACTCTCCGATCCACGTGACCCAACCTGATGTGATAGTGTGATAGGCTTGACCATTCCAGCTATGAGCGGCCATATTCAATACCGAGGCGCCGCCGGCTGAGATTTATATATCAAAATATCAGGAATCAACAGGGTTTTTTTATCATAATGTTTCCGTAGTTTCTCAGCCATCCGTTCTGATTGTCAATGTATCGGCGACTGGCAGTTGGCTCGCGATTTTGCGGTAACCGATTGGTTAAGTGTTATTTCCAGATATTTTAGCGGAAACCCCGATGAAGAGTTAAATTTGATCAGAAAAGGGTTCGTTGCTTCCGCAATTTTCATGTTATACACTCGCAAAATTAATCTGATTTTTTCAGACATTCAGAATTGGATTTTCGATTTCGAGGTCGCCTCACTGGATATGATGAATTTCGAGTGGTCCTACATTTTTCCCAGATCACAAATCAACCTTCCTCTTGTTGTCTTCTTCATTTTTCTTGGAGATATCGGCGAAACAAAATTCATTCGTGAGGCCACTTTGAAAGGTCATATCTCCGGCTCACTGCGAGGAATTCCAATTTTGAGAATTGGGTTGGAACTGCCTTGATCTCAGCTTAATTTGAGAAACGCCCTTGGTATGCACACCTGCCTGTGGTATCGAAGGATCATGGTCAAGAGGGTAGAAAGTGCTTTACAACTCTAGGACCATGATACCAAATATTTTAATATGGGTTTCGAGTGTACCGCACGACTGTCGGTGTTGCACAGAAACGTTCCTCGGGTTCCTACGTATTTTTAACGTGAAGTTATGTCCATGGAGGGGCATGGCATACCATGGTGGGAGCCACTTTTAAGGGTATGTGTTATATGCATGGTATGTGCTTCGCTATGCTCACGCCGATGTTATATATCTCCGTTTTTAGGAAGATATGTGAAGTCATACGTGGCAAGCGCTTCGCCCATGTCCCAATGGTGAGCTCCATAGTGCTAGACTAAGTCTACCCCAGATACAGTGCATGTGGGAAGGCTCAGGGAGCGACCCACAAGCGCCACTATCAATTTTCTCATTTTCATGGTGTGTGTTTGGAGGAGGTTCGAAGGTGTATTATGTGTCCATGTGGGGATCCAATTGGGGGGATTGTTTGCAAATGGTCCCAAGCAATTGTGGTTTTAACCACGTGTTGATACCATGGGTGAGCGAAGTTATATACTATTGTGATTATCTTGAATTTAGCAACATTTGCATGTTTTTGACCTCATTTTATGCTCATTTTTGTGTTTTATGTGCTCAACTGGTTGGCTAACAGTAAAGTGCCTAGAGATCCCGGAACTATGGTATGTTGCTTAAATGTTGGCATATGCTTCGGTGTTGCACCTCACCATATGCCGGAACACGTGGTCATTTTGGCGTGCCACACGAGGCCTCACAAAATTAGGTCTCAAATTCGTGAGTTGACTTGTGAAGCATGGCATGTATATATCCGGAGGGGTTTGGAAGCCAATGATGGGATATTCTTGGGCATGGATCTTTGGTATATATCACCCTTGTATTTTACTTTCCGGTTTGACACATGCATGGAGCTTTTGAATACTTGCCCTATGCATTTTTGAGTATATAATTGAATTTTGGGCACTATGGTGTGATTTGCCTAATTGTGCTATGTTGTGAGGTCATCTTCATGGGGCAATTCTCCAAGCCCAATCGACTCCAAGTCCAATCAAAGTTATGTCAGGGTGGGGCATGCTCCTGAGTGCCACTCTAGGCCATGACACACCACCTCCCCTTTTTAGCTAGGATTTAGAGGCTTGTGGATGCACACATTTTTGGGGTTTGTGTAGTGACTTTTGACACATGGCATTTAGCCATCTTATTTGACTTGGTTCAGGGCATCATGTTGGCGAGTCAAGGTAAGGTCTTGAGTCCAGGGAATGAGGGGTCTATGGCTGTGATTATGTGTGTTTCCATCTTTCCCCAACTTTGCTTGATTTGTGTTCATATGCCAATTTCAGGGCTTTTTCTTTCTTTATTGATTTTGGTGCAATTCTATGTACATGCCCAACGCCCGTGTCTCTGTGTGCACTGTGAGACGACCGGCGCGTTGAAAGGAGTTGTTGAGTGTCAACGCGGGACCTCAAACACCCTTGGAAGCCCTCAGTGTGGATTATGTGGATTGGACCTATTGTACTTGGGAGTTGGTTATTGCAAGGGATCAGGATTTGTGTGAAGGAGCCATATTTTACTATTTTTTGTGTGAAATTGTGCAGGATAGGGCAAGATCATGCAGAATGTGGTGAGAAGCAAGACCATAGGAGTGACAGGAAATGGTGGAAGGGGTACAGCAGGGGCCGGTCCTGGTAGGGACCTTCTTAAGGGGGCGTATCATAGTCATGTTGAGGTCCAAGTGAACGTCCATACGGCTGAACGCCTCCTTAGCCAGCGCTTCAGACCGGGCACCAATCAGGGCGTCGAAGTTGTTGCGGCTGATGTAGTCTGCACACTCGTTCTTTACTCCCTGGATATGGTGTACCGTCAGCCCTAGTTGGCTGAGGTAGGTCCACCAGCGCCGTAGCTTGGCCTTCTCAGATGGGGGACCCTTCTGGAAAGTGCGAACCGGCTCTTTCTCGCACAGCCAGACCACAGGGTTACTCCCCAACAGTCTTAGGCGGCTCAAGTTGCATGGTCAAAATCACATCAAATGCACGCAATTTGGACCATGCAAAAAATAGTTTTTCACAGGCTCTGTTTTTTGAAAACAGAATATTAGTCCAAGGAAAGTATCTTTCTTACCATTTGTGCCATTTCGTCCTTTTTTTCAGACAGCCGAAAACAAATAAAAACTATAAAAAGAATAAATAAATCTTATGATTTCAGTGGAAAATGATGTGCTTTTAGCGGAAATTGGCCAAGAAATACATTTTGCGTTCTCCTTGTTTTTTGGATGAACATGGTCTGCAGAAAAAATGATTGCAACATCATTTTCTGTTCTGCATGTTCATTGCATACCTGGAAAAATGATTTATTGATCGAATTCTATGCGCGAGGCCTCGCGCAATCAAGACCAAGGATCATTGAAACAGAAGCATGGCGGATTAAATATCAATGCAAAACATGTGCAGGATGTGGTTCAAGGGCTGCTCCATGCGCGAGGCCTCCCGCATAACTTGCTAAACCAAAAACCTCACCCGGCTCATTTTCCTTTGGAAAGACGGCATCAGGGTCGAGTGGTCTTAGTACCCACCCCACGGTTTGATTTTTGATTTGCACCGCCTGAAAAAAGAGGTATAGGTTGTGACTTCCAAGTTCTGGGACTGCATTGCAGTCCTCATTGCGCGAGGCCTCGCGCAAAAAAAGGCCCAGAAAAGATATTCTTTGTACCATTGTGAGGGGTTCTCATCTGATAGCACTTGTGCACAACCTTCACTGAAGCAACGAGTACCT